>JAWWEU010000160.1:19146591-19366432 GCA_035583155.1 Acropternis orthonyx
GTTTTGAATAAGGTCATAGACTTCAGTTGATCCAGACTCTGGACTCTTGTCTCTAATTTGCACTTTCTCTTTACCTCTTACATTTCTCTCTCCCTGTGGGTGCCATTTCTCCCTGTCTCCAGCTCTGATTTGTGGGATTACAGACCAGTTCTGCAGAATTGCTTCTCCAGGTTTATGCAATCATCGGTAACAGTTATTATTTCTTCTAATTTCCTGATTTTCTTAGGATTTTGTGAAAAGTGAGAACAAGAGAAATGCAAAATCTGCTATGGCTGATTCACCTTCTACAAGCAACAAAAAAATGGTTTGATTTTGTTCCATTTTTGAAGTTAGTTTAGCCTTTTATGTAAAGGTGGACTTGTTAAAGGGAGCAAATGTTCTTATGTTGCAGTATCTTACCCTTACCTGTGTACTTGAATAGAATTCTTAAACACTTAGGTTGTCTTTCTATTAAACTCTATAAGCCAACCAAAATATTTACCAAGAATGTGTATTGTCCTAGCTGCAGGATAAAATCATTCAAAGAGAGGGATATTACATGTTGAATAGTTACCAAGACTAGTTTGAGCATGTTGTTAGAAAGTGGTGTTATAGGCAATGTCTTTGAAGTAAAACTAAGGTTTGTGTTACCTATATTTATGGCAATTATAAAAAAAAAATTTTATGCCATAGTAGTAACCTGGGCAGGTTCAGAGGATCAGTAGTACATTTATTTGCCTCATCAGAGTCCTCTTATTTATAATTAGAACATCTTGTCTAATGAAATACTCTACAACTCTGAATCTGCCTTTTTTAAAAAAGAAACTATTTGTTTCTTGTATGACTCATTCCTTAAATGTATCCTGTGAAACTTCAGCAATTTCTTTTTCTTCTGGGTATAAAATGAGGTTGTCTACATTGCTTGCTGTAGTGGTATCTTTACTAAAATGAACAGAGGTGTCAGTAGCTCAAAATGTCAGCTTGAAAATAACATTGAAGTAAAAAAAAATGAGATTTAACTTGAAGATAAGTCAATTTTCAGCATAAAGAATAAACTTGTATTTCTGTACAGATGTCTACTACACAGTCTCTTGGAAAAGAATTCCCCTTAAGAAAGCAGGAATCTTCTTTAAGTAAAAAGTCGGCAAAGAAGAAAGATGGCACACTCCAGAAAATTGGTGATTTTTTCCAAAGTTCTCCTACTATTATTCACTCCAAAGGTTTGTATAGTATAAATAAGGCTTATTCCCTGTTCTCTGGGCATTGCAGAATGAAAGAGTAGAAGAGATTGTCTTGATTTCAGGGACCACATGGTTCTAAAGTTCAGGTTAAGTGTGAAAGGTAAACCAGGTGGAATGAGAAATGCAGTGTAGGATGTGTGCATATATATCATAAAAGCAGTGATAACTGCTTGGCTCAAAATCTCAGAGTTACTTTGTTCTTACTTACAGGTAGAGGCAATTTTAGAAACTTTTTTGCCCTGCTACTCTAAAAAAATCAAGAGATGAA
Organism: Acropternis orthonyx; assembly: GCA_035583155.1. Classification (NCBI taxonomy): domain Eukaryota; kingdom Metazoa; phylum Chordata; class Aves; order Passeriformes; family Rhinocryptidae; genus Acropternis; species Acropternis orthonyx. The sequence goes on from JAWWEU010000160.1 coordinate 19,148,080, forward strand.
TCCAAACTCCAAATCTTACCTTGTTCTATAAACAATCCCTTGTTTCTCTGGAAACTTTGTTAATGTTTTTTGATGGATGTGTGAGGGGAAGGTTGGTTCTACAGCATCTGAAAGCCAATGTCTCATGAAAATATTTGGAAGACTTCATTAAACTGAATATGGACCAATTAATAGATTTTGTTAAGTTTAAGTATAGCCTTGGTAAGATTTATTGCTAGGACTTTCCATTGAAGAATATATTTTTATTCTTTCCCACAGTAAAACATGATTTCTGGGTTACTGTGTTTAAAAAAAAAAAAAAAGAATTAGCAGAATGCACAAGGAATCGCCAGTGTTAAATTCTAAAAGATGCTATTGTTTGTTTGGTTAAAACAAGCTCCTGTACCAACTTGCAAACTTGTCTTGCTACAGAGTACCTCTTTACTTATATGACATAAAACAATTTAGATGATTGTTGTGATTTTAAAAATTTTCTAGGTTTGTCATATTGGTTCCATGAGGACAACATTTATTAGCAATGGAAACCATATTCAATATTTCATCCTTAAAATACTTGATTTAAGCAAATGAGTTCTGCTTTGTAACCTTTATTACCATGTCCTGTATCTTTTTTCTCTTGATTTTTAATGTGCTATTTAAATGTGTCCTTTAAGCTTCTGCATGTGAAGCTACAGAAAACTGCTTCCAGCTATAGAAAACTGTGGTAGTCAAATACTACTTCTGAGTTTTTATATTTGAGCTTGGTTTCATTTTTAAGCTGTTTTAATAAAACTCACTTTATTCATGAATTTTGAGGCTCACAAAACCAGTAAGGCATGTATTTATGATAAAATTTGTCTTTTAGCAAAGAAGCTGATTGAGACAATAAGCTCTCCCAAGCCTGCAGAACCAGAAAAGGTCAAAGAAAATGAGCTCAGGCCAAAACGAGCTAAGAGAAAGCTGTATTCAACTGACATTTCTGCCCCTCTAGATATTCCTGTTTCTACAGTAAGTGATTACAGGTTACTGTTTTGTCCAGTGTAATGTTTTTCTGTAATATTAGCTTAAAATAAACTATTAGGCAAACAAAACAGATCCAAAGGTCTAATCAAGTTACAAAAGAGGTTTGAAAATACCAACTTATGTCTTGATTCTACCTAATCATTCCTTTTGGCCTTCTCTTTCTGCTGTGTTACTTAATTTTCTCTGTGCTCTCACCTGTCTTCTCTGTTTGACTGTTGAGTTACTGTATGGGTGATCCAGCAATCATGGAGATACTACTTTTGGATTCATAGATATCTTAGTTGTGGTATGGGAAGTATTACTTTTTCTTCTGCTACAGCAGTTAAGTCTTAATTTGTTTTTCCAGTAGTTGCAGTTCATCTAAGTGTAACATAAAGGGAGAATAGAAATTGCATTCAGGGATCCATAGATTTGGAATAACATGGTTGAAGCACTAAAGGTCTGCATGTACAATTAATGTTGCAGGGCAAGTGAGCACGTAAGGTATTTTTGAATTCCATTTATGCCTAGCTGATATTTGGGCATAATAGTATGCAGATACATCCCTGCCTTTCAAAGCACAGTTTAAATAGCTTTCTGGATATGGTTAAATTGTGTTGCCCTATCTAAGCCAGTCTGTAAAGAGTCTTATAGACCAGAGTTTGATGTATTGTGTCTGAAATCCAACTTTATGGTTTTGACAGTAACTATAGTGCTGAGCATCTCTTGCTTCTGAAGTGCATCCCTTCATTCTGTTCAATCCTTTCTTCCCTATGCCTATGGTAAGCATTTGCCCATACTACGATACACTATTGAACTTTCTGTAAGTTGTATGAATGCATGCAACAAAAACCAAAATGCTGTCCATAGGAGGGAAAAGAAAATGGTAGAAATGCAGAGCAAAAGGAGCTAAGAAGCTTGGAAGTGAAAGACTGAATCCCCAAAAAATAAAGAAAGCTATAGAAATTTAAGCTAAAAATGTGTTTTCTGAACACTTCCTATATCAGAAAATGAGTATCAGAGATTAGATGAGAAAGCTGCTTTCAGATCACATTTTTCTTTGGACTTTGGTATTTGTTCCAGCAAAAAAAAAATGGGATTTGGTATGTTTCTAGTATTTTTTGCTTATTATGATGCACTTGGTCTTTCTATGCTGCAAACCTTTCACTAAAAGGTAGTAGTATCATAGAATTGTTAAGGTTGGAAAAGACCCCAAGATCAGTGAGTCCAACTGTTAACCCAGCCCCACTGTGTTCACCACTAAACCATATCCCCAAGTGCCACCTCCACACATTTTTTGAACTTTCAGGGGTGGTGATTCCCCCACTTCCCTGGGCATCTTATTCCAATGACTGACCAGCCTTTCAGTGAATAAGCAAATTTCATTCTGAAAACAGATTCTGGTAAAAAGCAGGTCTAAAAGTGTATGTCATTTGTCTCTGAAGAACTGCTGAGTAACCATCTTTTAATACCATCTTTTCCAGGTCTTTTTAGAACAAAAAGAGAAGGAAAGTGATCATCTAATCATCAAGCGACGGCTGCGATCAAGAATACCAAAATAGTATTGCAAAAGTGTGTTTGTATTTCCTACTTATTTCCATTGTATTATTCCAGAAGATTGCATGTAGCTAATAGGTATTTAGTCCTGCTTCAAAATATGTATATAATTGTATAGAAAAGCTCTGATTCCATTAAAGTTGAAATGTTCAAGAAAGGTTGTGTGTGAAACTTGTTCATTTGTTATAAGTAGTGGCGTCTTAGGAAGTGTTCATAACTTACTCATTGTGCAATAAGAGCTATGCCTGTGTGGAATGGTTTAAGTTGCTTTTTTCAGACAGCTTGTATATCCACCATAACTCTGAGTGTTAAAAAATGAGTACACATCAATACTTGTGATGGGACAAAATTAAGGAATTTGCATTATGTGGAGAAATATGGTGCTTCCCATTACTGGTGTGGTTTTAACTGTTTTATATTTATTCTTCTAAATTAAGTAATTTAGAAACCATATTATTCTCTCTTTGGGGATTATAATCTCCATAAAGAATTAGAGTCTGCTATTAGCGGTGACCCACTCTAAGATATCTGACATTTTCTACTAACCATCCAGTTCTGCTCAGCTAGAAGAGCTACTTTTGATATAGTAACGTTTCACCTTATAATCAGTGAGTGGGTAAGCATTTGAAACACTTTTCATTCCATCAGTGTAGCCTTTACTGTCATTACAGGCACTGCACTACATAGGATTTTGCATTGTTTGAAAATGGTCATTTTTCAGAAAGAGCTGAAATTACTTTGACAATGACCTGCTCGCCCTTGACATGGATAAAGCAAGACAATCCCAGGAAGCGATCATTTACTCCAGCTGTCATAGCTTCAAATAAACTGTGCTTTCTGGTTTTTTGGGAAATGGCCTTAACCTGAGACTGAGGAGATTCAGGTTAGATATTAGAAAAGTATTTTTCACTGTTAGAGTGGTCAGGCATTGGAATAGGTTGCCCGGGGAGGTGGTGGAGTCACCGTTCCTGGAGGTGTCTGGATCTGGCGCTGGATGATGTGATTTAGGAATTACAGTGGTAGTGCTGGGTTGACAGTTGGACTGGATGATCTTAAAAGGTCTCTTCCAACCTTGTTGATTCGAAATAACAAGTGGTGCAAAACATTGTTAACAGAGTTTGTTTCAATAATTTCACTGTTTTGCCTTTTTGTAATTTTTTTCCAAAATTTGAATAAATTTATTTTCTGAAACTGAGATAGCACAATATAGTTTAGTATCATCCACTTCATACATTGAAAACTTCAGATGTTTAACAAAGGTTCCTTTTTCCAAGAGAATAAGCTTGTAAATTTAATAACCAACTTAAAAGACTCGGCCTCACTTTTTTGGTGTTTTGTTTTGCTGCATGAGGAAGGAAACTCTTCTGTAGTGTGGTTTAACACCTGAACCCTGAAAAATGTTTTGGACAGCAACAGTATTGTCTTTGAATTGTTCCTTTTGATCATGCCATGCTGTGAGGGTTAGTTCTTAGAAAACAGCTGATACTGCTTATGTCAAGCTGCCCAAACTTTTGCAATGATTAAGCCTAATCTTGTAAACACTGTTCCCTGCTCAGCTTCAGCTCCTTTGTGGTGAACCCTTTTTCTTCTGCCATCCTCATGGCACCCCAATAACAGAAAAAACTGAAGGCTTTTGGAAGGAAAATAAGAGGACGCTTTGTTAGAGGTGAAGCTTTTATCTTTGGCAAAAGCAAACAAGGAGGAGCAGTGGCACAATTTGAGCAGCTGATGAAGAGGGAGTGGCTTTCTGGAGTTAACGTGAGAAAAGAGAGCAGAATATTATTGGGATTACTTTTCCGTAATAAGACGACTTTTCCATAGATATTGCAAGTATTTGAACGTGTTTGAAACCTGATTAGTGCAGCAAGAGAGGAAAAATAAAGACACTTGAACAAAACATCCCTGTGCTAGCCTCGCCGAGGAGCGCAGCCCCCGGGAGGTGGCGCCGGGACGTCGCCGGCCGCGACACTGCGAATCCTCTGGGGGGTACCCGGGGGCAGGAATGTTTGGCTTTGTTTTAAAACTTTGTTTTAACCCGCTTTTGATGCCGTTTAGCCGAGCTGCATTAAAAAAAATAAAATTGTCCAGAACGGGAGCATTTCTCTTGGCAAAGTCCTGGTACTCCAGATCTCGTTTTTCCTGCTACAACCCCGCCCACCCACAGCAATCTGCACGCAGCGCTCTCACAGAGGGGTTGGTTTCGCAGGTCGGGATGCTGAGAGCAAGTGTTGGTTTATACGCACTGATTTCTGCTGTAACCTGTTCGTCCATTGCTGCACGCTAATATTCTACAGGAGTTGTTATACTTTTTTTAATGAAGATGAATTTTTCAATGGAAGTACGCTTTGTTAGGCAGAACTAGAGGTCCTCCAAGACTTTAGAAGAAGTATGAGATCAGATTTGTTAAGAAGAATTTGTTTTCAAAGTTGCTGGATTTATATTTATAGATCTTTGTACTGATGGATAAATTGGACATTTTTGCTTTTAATTTTTTTATTTATTTTAGATATGTTGGCACTTAACCAGTATTGTGCTGTAGAGACGTAGAACATGTTTTGTCTAAGTGCTATAACATTGATTTCCCTTGGAGTTATCTACAAGATATTCTGAGAAGCAAACTTTGGCTTATTTTATGACATTAAAACGCCAGATTGAACCCTTCTCCCTGTGTACTGAGGCCTCTGTGTGCTCTCAGGTTGCTGCTGAAAGATGAGTTCTGAAACTTTTATCTAGGAACAAAGATCTTTTTTTTTTCCCTTTCTTTCGTTCTTTCTCTTTTTTTTTTTTTTTTTTTTAAGTTCAGCAGAAAGAGAAGGTTTTTCCTTTCTTTAAATAACTAGAATATTTGGGTGGAATGAGCCTGCACACATTTTAATTAATTTCCAACTCTTTAGTGTGTTTTAAAAAGGAGTCCTTCTAATCATAGATGAACTGCTGATGTGATGCATCAGTGCTTGTTTCCTATCAGAATGGAGAGAAGAGAAAATTCTGGCTCAAAAAGTGGATAAAAGAGAGGTGGCAAGTGTTGATAAAATGCCTCAGTACAATAAACAGCGTGTCTGGTTTAGATCTCTTTAAAATATTGTACCTTATAAACAGGTATACCTCACATTGGAGACCTTATGTACAGTGGATAATTCTGACTGTACATTTGGAGAAAGCTGTCCAGCTATCCTTCTGTAGCCATGACTAATCAAGGAAGATTTAGATGTTCTTTCCTTATCATCTGTGGACAATATCCCTTGAATAGTATTTCTGGTCTGATATGTGTTAATGCCTCAAAGCAGCACCAAAAATGATCACACAGGCTCTGTGCAAAACCCCAAACACCAGTGTTCCCCTCAGTGACCTTAAAAACTGTATGTAACCAGATGAATCTCCTACAGATTCAGTTTCTCAAAGGATAGAAGGGAATGAAGCCCACACGATTGAGTACTTGAGTGTGTTTGACAAGAGCCTTAAAAGCAGCTGGTAATAGAATGATATGGTTTTATTTTCTGAAGAAGAGAGAATCACACCATTTGTTGCTCTACAAATTAGGTTTTTCCTCACCTGTAGACTTGCAATATCCAGTTTTTTGTTCTGGAGAAAAAGGATTGGTGAAAAAAAAATCAGAAAAATTATGTGTTTATGTTTAATTATCTCATTAACTTTAACTGCTTGGTGTTAACCAGACACTTCTGCATGTGCATGTCAATGTGGTAGTACTGATCTCAAGAGGGATCATAGACTCGTGCTCCCAGGAGAAACAGGCAGCTACTACACAAGTAGTGAAACAAGAAATTTATAGAAGAAGGTGCATCTGAAATTGTCCTTCCTAGGTTTTTTTTCATCTGTTCTATATGTAACAAGTATAACACTGAACTCTGTCACAAACTGGTTTTAAATTTTGATTTGACTTACCATAAGAGGATGTATCTATGTTCTATCCACAGGGAAAGGTGTGTGCTACATCTATCACATACTACTTATTTTGGTTTTAGTAATAGCATTGGAAAGGGAAAAAAAAAATTAATATTCACAGGGAACATAAAAGGAACTGGAAGAAAAGGAATCCAATCAGATAAAAAACATTTTGGCCTTTTAATACTAATGTGACCTGAACAAATGTTCTTAATAGACAGCAAAGTGCCTCAGGACCAGATTACAAACTCAAACACTGTAACTTGAAGTGATTGTGAGGCCTTTGAAGCTGACTGATTAACTGCAATCTGCAAACTACCTGAGTTAATGTTTCCATTCCAGAAATTTGGAAGCTACTGACCTTGTGATATTAGAGGCAGAGGCATAGTAGGGGTGACAGTGAACTATTTGGAACAAGAGATGTTAACTGAGCTCTCACCTGCATCAAATATTTCATAAAATGTGATTATATCACAGAAGTGCTATTTTTTTAAACAGCATTTTCATCCTGAGAACAGCCTAATTGCTAACTTCTGCTGTACAAAAAACACCCACAGCAGTGTATTTGCTATACTGATCTTGTGCTCTGCTGCTACAAAACTGACCTTTTATAAAATGTCACAGTGTTTGGTGAATCTCAGACTTATTTGTGTGCATTTTCATAATGCCTAACAGGCAGGGGAAATTAGCTGTTTCACAAAAAAAAAGAGTAATTGAAACATTTAACCTAGCAGTTTTATCAGCTTTGACACCCTCTGACATTTAACTGCTGTCATACAAAACTATTGGCAATTTTTTGAGGCATCATGTTGTCAGTGGGTTCTATCTCAGTTGAGACTTTGTGAGGTGATAAGAGCAAGAGAGATGTTGTTACTATACAAATTCGTTTCAGCACTACTCTTTTGCTACTAGATGTTCCTAGCAAATTACAGTACCAGCTCCTCTCTCTTTCTGAAACCCTCTGGGATGCTACGGTGTTCTCACCCAGAGCCGAGCCATGGGCACTGCGTAGCAGTCAGCTGAGGCACAGGTAAACTGGCTGGCTTGTCATTTCTGCGAAGTCACTGAGCTCCCTATTGCTCAGTGATAAGTGGAATAAAATTACCTGCACTTACTCCCAGCTACACCAGCCTTTTAGCGTTTAACATGATGTTACTTTTCAGGTTTTGATGAATTATTTAGATCATGTCACTGATTTCAGTGGAACTGGGATTTGACATCTAAATGCAAGAAGCATTTGAAGGTCTCAGACTTTGCTCCACACACATGAGGACACAACCTCCTCCTCTGAAACAGAGGTTACAATCACAATCCAAGTGTTTCCCTATTGGAAGGAACTTTTGTGATTATCTGTGGGAACAGGTAGCTTTCAGTGATAGTAAAGATGCTGCTGCACAGGTTGACATCCTCCCTTCCTCACATGAGAAACTCTGGTTTTATCACCATGAGGATTTGAACATGTTTTATCTGTATCTTTGTACCTGGGATTTAAGATCTTGATGAGGAAGAGGCATTTGGAGAAAAGATGGAAAAGTCCATGCCTTTACTCTCTACGGAAGGAGTCCACTTTCTTCGAAAACTGGCTTTGAAGCAACCTTATGCTTTGAGCAGTGCTGCCTTTTGAAGTAAAGGCAATGACTGAATTCCTGAGGAGAGTGATTTTACAGAGACACCTCTCTGCTCACAGGGATTTGAAAAAGTCACTTACTCCTCCTTGGCAGGGAGGAACATCAGTAGTCCTGATGTGATACCATTAAAAGAGAGGCTCATGTGGGTATTTCAACAAGACATATTCCTTTTAGGAATAGAACACAACTGTTCCTGTTGAACATCCCAGGAAATTCTTCACTTGTGTTTCTGTCTTTCATTAACTGTGATGAGACATCAGGAGTCTACCTTGTAGTCACCCATTTGAGTTTTTCTCTTATGCAGTGTAAGTCACCCAGCACTCAGATTTCAGAGCACTGGACTCTCTGCAGCTACTAAGAAACAGTCTTGGACTTGCTTGCTTTCTGTGTTTCAAAGAAAAATTTGGAAATTAAGAAAGTGATTGCTTTGTGGAAACTGTGCACAAGATGTTCTGGATGTCTTTCTTTCCAAGTGGAAAAGTAAAACATATTATTAAAAAAAATAATTGAAAAAATCCTTGTTTTTCAAACAATTTCAAGAGTTTTGAAATAAAATTCTACAGAAAATGCTCTGAGCTTCATTTATGTCATCTTTATAAGCATATGATATCAATGGGTGAAATACCATGTGGTATTAATTTCCACTAGCATCTATTAATAATGTTAAGATGATCAAATAGATGCTCTCATCACTAATATTGACTGTTACACTTCTTGCTTATGAAAAACACCCATTGAAGTGCTGACTCCTGCAGGCACTGCTAAAGCAAAGCTGGAACACTGAGTTCCCAGCAGGAAATCACTTGGACAATCTCACACAAGGAAAGTTTTCTTTTCCTTGTAAATTAAACTTCACAAACATAGTCAGACTCTAGTAATGCAAATAAGTAATAAAAAATGAAATAGCAAGTACAGTCAGTCTCTTTGATTCTCATGACAGCTTTTCAAAGAAAAACCCTCAACTTGCATTTCACTTAAGGAGCGACTCCTGTTTGCTAATGCAATAAACATTACTGAGGAAAGAGGAAATTTCTGTTATACGGATATTGCCAAAATACGGAGTGCTTCCTAACTTAAACATTTCAATATTGTGAGAGGTAGAAATCTGTGTTCCAGTAGAAGATATATATACTTCATGCATGCCATATTTTCTTATCATTTGTGATTTATGGGAATTAAATGTTCTGCTGAATTCAAACACATTTACAATATTAAATTCCCAAAGTTGTTGAAATTTCATTTTTACTTAGGAAAAAAATTCAAAACCCTACATGAAGTGACATTTCTCATCTCTGCATTGCTTTAACATTATAGCCACGAGGCAAAACATATTGTAAATTAAAGCAGTTATGGGCATGGTCAGTACCTGAATTCTTGCCAACTGACTGTTTGGTTCATGAGATCACGGGATGGATTTTGGAGCACCAGGGGGGTCAGCCCACATTCAGCTCGGCTATGGCTGCACTGATGAGCTCATGCGTCTGAGCAGTAGCTGCCACCTGCGCAGAGTGGCAGCAGTGCCTCTGGACCCACAAGCTTGACTGACCTGAATAATTACATGGCTGAGCCTCCCCCCTGGAGCTGTCCTGTTGCTTTAGGTGCAGATGTCTCACCAAATGAAGTTCTCAGCCTGGGCTAATGTTTTTTGCCCACCACCTGAAACTGCTGCAGAAAGGTTATCTCAGTGCATGGTACTGAGATTGTGCTGCTCTTCTAGGTGGGGTGAAGGCAAGGTGCTCTTATCAAGTGCTAAACTCATGCTATCTTTAGAGCAAACGAGTCTCAGTAGATATATCTTCTACCCTTCTTTCCCCCTCTTGCTTGTTTTCTAATATGCCACAGCTTTTGAAATAGAGGCAGTGTTATTCCACTGCTTATTCTGTTCTTTTATAAAGATTTATGTTCTTTATCAGTATTTCGGTTTTGCAGTTCAATAAAATATTGTCTACAGTAAAAGAGCACTTGAGGGTCCAGTTTACAACAGTTGGAATGGGTTGAATACTCTCAGTTCCCTTTTGATCCAATATTATTTCACTTCACTCATTTTCTTCCAGCCTACGTGTAGAATCAAAATATCAATCATGGTGTTGTTTTTCCACTTTACTGAAAGAGATCTTAATGCTAGAGAAAAGTGCAATAACACTTCTCATATCTTTTTAACGTATAATTTTTCATATTTAAAATCTATTAGCAAAAAAAACTATCTTACTGTTTAATTCAAAAACTGGATTCCAGATACAATGAGTCACTAAATAGTATTTTTAATGTCAAAACACAAGTTACTGAAAATTAATTAATTACCACATGCACAACAGTGCATTAAATTAAAACCTTAGAGAATTTTGAAACTACATTTTACTTTTTCTTCCTTTTGACAGGTTTTCTCTCTTGGTTGTTGTCAGTTTCTCTTGCATTAACTAAAGGCACTTGAAATATGAGTCCATGCAGTACTAAAACTAATAACAGATTATTTGAAACAGCTCATGATAGATGCAGTGTTGGACAACCACCTAAAAATACATTCAGAACTGAGACTCTGCAGACCATCAGTTATCACAGAATCACAAAATGGGTGAGGTTGGAAAGGACCACAGTGAACCATCTGGTCCAACCTCCCTGCTCAAGCAGGGCCATCCTAAAGCACGTTGCTCAGGATTGTATCCAGCCAGTTCTTTAATATCTCCAGAGAGGGAGACTCCACACCCTCTCTGGGCAACCTGTTCCAGCGATCAGTCACCTGTATGGTAAAGAAGTTCTTCCTCATATTCAAGTGGAACTTTCTGTGCATCAGTTTCTGCCCATTGCTTCTTGTCCTATGTACTTGGATATCCTGGGTACTTGAATATCAGCCAAGCACACTGGGTTGGCAGAGAGTACTGATATGAGAATGTAGCAGTCATAAAATTTTAGATAATGGAATTATTTATTTCATACCTCACAGCTTTGCTTTCCAATGTTGCCATTCAAATATGTGTACACTAAGGACTAAAGTAGAAAGAGGAGACAACATCATAATGTTGGGAACATGTGTACCTTTTTGTTAGAGCATGCTATCCCAGCCTGGAAAGTGATTGCCCATCAACAAGAAGACTTTCTACGGTCAGTGATGTAATTTTCCTGTAATAGAGATTAGCAGTGTCTGCAGGCTGTCAGGTGTCTTCTCTTTTAGAGGGGTACAACAAAAGCACAAAAGAATAGCACACTTCTGGAAAGGGTAAACCTAATTCTTAACTTCAACACTAGCTGCAGTCAACTTTTGTGGGACACAATCCTCAGAAAATGTCCTACATTGCATATCTCTGTGAGATTTATTTTTCTCTTTTAAACCACCCAAACTTCAGAAAACATCTCGGCATAAACATTTCACATTTGTTTTGATCTTGCCAACTAATTCTTCCCTCTGTACAAATTAGTCTAATAAGTGGCACACTTTCTGTTTTTAATCCTTGTCCTGCATGAGAATTTAGAGTTTTTATGCCTTATTGTGCCACTCAGTGCATTTACCTGATCCATGTTTGGGAAGTGGCTTCTTGTACTTCAGTTACATTGAAATTACTCTTAAGCAAAGTTAAGGTAAAATGTAAATTAAAAAAAAAACAAATCAAAAAAAGAGAAGACAGGCCTGATCTACCCATCTCACTATTAAATCAGAAATTTCTGAATCTCCATTATTCAAGAACCACTTCCTGGATTTTCTCTGACACGGGAATGAATGTCCATGACATTTTCTCAGAAGTGCAAATATCTCTTCACTGGTCAGGGGTCAGTTCTCATTGTTTAGTGGCTGAACAAAAAGCACTTGGGTGAGGAGGGGATACAACTCTCTGCTGATTCAATGCATGCTCCATTGCACATTGCTTGGTCATGCCAGGGGACAGGATTCAGCGATGAAGGTGAGCTGACCTGGTGGCCTGTTGGTGTCAGAAACAGATGTCCTGTGCCTCTGCTGTCCCTTTTCTTGCTCCCATTTCTAGTGCTGACACCAGCACCCAGTAGAACATTAGGGGAGCCACAGAAAACTGTCCCAGGGAAGAAAGTAAATGGATCTTCCTGTGTTTTGAGGAAGGGGATTTGGCTCAGAACGGGAGCAGACAACTACCACAGCTGCAGTGGGAGCGCAGAGGAGCCAGGAGGATGTGGCTGGGTGTGGAGCAGGACGATTGGTACATGGGGCCTTGAGCCTGTGCATCATATCAGCTGTGTTGATCAGAAGTGGGTACCTTGTGCTCTGTTTCAGCCCGAACTGTCAGAGAGCTGACATATATGTTTAATGGTTATAGGTGTCAGCACCTTGTGACTGGCTCTTGCTGGAGATTGATTTGAAGGCAAGTGTCACCATCTTTCTTCCCAGAGTACTGTAATCCCATGCCTGACACTGTGGGCTAGAAAGGGTGAGTAGGGTCAGGGGTCTTGGCTCTGAGGGAATGTGATGCAGCAGGGGCACTAGCCAAACACAGAGGGCAGGAGAGGCATTGCCCACTACACAGGGGACTGGGATGGTGTTACTTGTCATTATGGCTGTGAGGAAACAGCTTCTTGCTTTAGTGGAACTTTTGTAATTTCAGGGGAGGTTTAAATGTAGGGGTTTTTTCTCCAGAGAGAAATATTTGCTACATAGAATGAGATTTATGTGCTTGTAAGGAAAAAGCTAACAAAATAACTTTTGTCTGTTTTTAACAATGAGATTCCAGGCTCTCTAAGGATAAAAAACAGTAAATAAAATCTCTAAATGAACATAAAAATTCTCTCTATCAAGAGGTGAATTTTTACTTTGTGTAAACCAGAGCATAATTTTACTCTGTAGAGAGAGTAAAAAAGAATTGTGGCAAGATGTGCTCCACCCTCAGTTTTCCAATGTTAGCAGATAAAACTAAAGGTAGTTTTTTCGCTAGAAAAAAGATCAATTCTCAGAAAATGCTGTTATCAGACTCCTCATGGACAGAGCAAGGTTATTCTACTAATTATAGTTCTGGTCACTTGTCTTACTAATGTCATAGCTTTTATCTGCAAGATTCCAACTCAATGAACAGCTGAGGGCAAGTCACAGAGCAGCATTATGAGCTTCATGTTTCTGCTTTCAAATACAGAACACAGAACAAGGTAACTATGAATGTCTCTGGATAGCCATAGTGTGCTCCTCCCAAGCAAATCTTGATTTGTCTCACCTGAGATTCAGCTAAACAGTCTGCTGTGAGCACTGCTGCCTGAGGTGGGGGGTTCTGCTGATTTAGCAATTGGGGTCAGCTGCTGACAGGGCCCACAGGCGATATAGGAGAACAGAGGGGCACAGCTACCAGTGTGAGGATGTCTTCTCCTGGCTGGTAGGACTGTGTTCTGCCTTTTGGGTTAAGGTTGGAGTTTCACAAAAAGTATTGCTGTCAGCAGCAGAGGCACATCCAGCCAAATTTATCCAGTCCATTGGAGTAGCAAATGGTGTGAAAGGTAAAGAGGATGGAAAGGCCAGGGGGGAGGAGGAATGTGGGGTTCACCCTGTGCCAGCCGTGTTTTCTGTGAAAACTAACATTCCCCTCTAATGTTACCAGGCTTAGCAAGCACCAGGTGTATTAAACATAGCAAAAAGAATATTGCCTGTTACCTTGGGAAGTTATTATATGGTCTGCCCATTATCCCTGTCCTTTCCCCTTTTGCTTGAGTTATTTTTCTTCTCTGAGTCTGTATTTCTATCTGTGTGTCTCTATCTAGATATCTGAATTGGCTCACACTTGAATTTCAGTTACAGTTTCACATTAAAAAAACAATAAAATTTTTCACTCTTAATTTCTTGGTGATGGATGGGTAGTTGCACTCTTAGTGTCCCAGATGTTATGGGAAGAGGGTTGAAATTATGGAAAAGAATTCTAACAGGATGCTAAAAAGTGTGCTTAGTGCAGAAATAATAACAGATGAAGTTCATCTTTCTAAAGAGCTAATGTTCTCCTGTCTTACTTGAAACAGCTGATACCCTGAATACTGTTTCTGAGGAGGAGGTAGACAACAGCATCTGTACTTGCAATCTTCAGGTAAGCACTGATGTGTTGGTAAGCCTCTAGAAACATTATATATAGAGAATTGTAATTATGAAAAAATGGGAACTGTGGATTTTTGGTAAAGGATACCTCTGAACATGCTTTAGTCAGTTTATTGTCTGAGTACAGGATTTGTACTGCCTGTTGTAACTCTGTTTTGGGGAGAAGTCTCCCTGAATTCTTGAACTTGTGGTTTGTTCACTCCCTGCAGCATGACAAAATCTCAGAATTTATATAGCTTGAGCTTCTGTCCCTCTCAGGCTCCCTATGGAGGCAATCCAAACAGTTCTGTGAAAACACAGGAAGTAGTCAGCAGCTAATAGTCTGAATATTTGTCAATGCTAAAGTCACAGTCTTGTCTCTAGGGTAAGAGAACTTCTAGTCTTTAGCAAACTCTTTTGGGGCTTTCAGACAAATTAGTTTCTGTGCAGCCCATCACTGGTTCCTTCTTAGGTGTATACTGGCCACAAATCAAGAAATTTTTCTAGTGTTACCTTCACCACAGCCAGGTAGAAGGAGGAAGCAATACCACTAAATTCTGTAAAGAAAAGCCTTTCCTTCAAATGCAGTTTTTGTTTCAGTTGAAGTGTGTTGAAAGTATAAACAAAGCAAGGAAACTCTTGCTGACGCTACCTGGTAACACTGGACTGAGTGGTTGCTCTCTTACAGTGTTTGGGGATGGGATAAACGCACTGCTTTTTCTACCAGGTTACAAGTTGTCTTCTCCTTGGTTGTACCAACAATTATCTGGGGTGGGGAGGTGGAAAGGACAGTTGGAGTGGCTTATTTTGTCATTACTCAGAGGTTAAGCCCAGGACTGTCCACTTTAGCCACATACAGATGGTGGCTGGTTTACTCAAGCTGAGAACTTGAAAGGCAAACATATTAGTGCCTGTGGAACAGTGCTCATACAGATCTAACAATTGTCTCTAAGGTGGACCTTGGTCAATCATGTTAACTCTGCATGGAAAACTACTCCAGGAAAGTTATTGCTCCACCTTCATCTCACCCCATTTGACCTCCCTTTTAGAAGCTTGCATTAAGTGATATACAAATAAAACTGTGTTGCAAAGCCCTACGTTAGTGAAGGATTTGCAGGTTATGTATGCTTGTATGTATGTATAGCTTGAATTCCATTATCATCTGATGTGTGCTGAGGTGCGCACCTTGATAAACACTTTTCTCTTAGGTTTCCCCCTGAATTTTTTATAAGTTTTCTATCTTTGAGTAAAAAAAACAGGTGTGGTGTGGATTAGTGTAATTTTTTTATTTGGGAGTATTTGTATTTTATTTAATTGAAACACCTAGAACAAAACATGAGGCTATTTTTGAAAAATCCAGGAGCATTCCAACTCTCAGCTAAACTTTCTCCTTCATAGAGTTCAGCATCCTCATTTCTGTTAATGAGTAGTAGAAAGGATTCTTGGAAAATATTTGTGTCCAAAGGAGTTGATCTGTGACAGTTTGTTGGTAGGATTTATTGGAATTTTCTCTGAATTCAGATTTTATTGAATTCATTTTTATCTTCAGCACAAAAACCCACCAACCAAAAAAAACCCCCCACAACAACAACAACAAAAAAACCCCTTTAAATTAACGTGCCTGTGCATTGGAGAAAGAAAAGGACTTTTAAACTCCAAATTCAATTATGGTAGCCAAAGCTTTGCTCTGTCTGATTTGTTGCATAATTCTACAGCTGTTCTCAGTTAAGCCAATTATTCAAAAATCCTTAAAGGAACCCAGTGTCATGGAGCACAGATCAAGTTCCCTCTCATTTAATTATAGCTGCTACACTATATGGCATAATTGGATCTTCAGGAGAATTTCCCTCTTAGTCATGGATGATAGGAAAAAGCAGCCTGACCTCAAGATCGGGTGTAAATTGTTAGAAAGGGGCTGTAATGATGTGCTAAAATTCCCTTTAAGAGTCTGACCATTATAGATTCTTTCCAAACTTAATGTTTTTGCGGTTTTTTTTTTTTTTTTTGGTTGTTTGGGTGTGGGGTGTTGGGTTTTTTTTGTTTGTTTTGGTTTGGTTTTGGTAGTTGTTTTTTTTAAAGTCTAGAATTCCCATTTTATGGTATTTCATTGTTTACTACTGAATTTGAGCATCCTAGAACTGAGTTGACCTTAAGTCAAGAATGCCAGGTACAGCTTTGGGGGTTTTTGTTTTCTGGAAAATAATTAGATTTGAGTATGCCACAGAAGAAATAAGCCCCTAGCAGGCAGAGAAGGTAAATGTTGATATGATATTGCCAATGCACAATTCTGCTGCCTTAACATTAGACCTATGGACCTTATCTCGTACAATGTTTGGACAGAGCTGATTACAAAGGTGTCTTGCATGTGTTATGCATACATGTAAATGTGTGTTTTTAATTTAAAAATATTTTTGTTTAATTTATTCAATAGAACCCTGCATCAAAACAGAAACTCCACACTTTAGCTTTGATATAAAGACCAGCTCCAGTGCCTTTAAGTGCAGCTTATTTAGAAATTCAGGTGTGATGCTGAAGTCTTTCTGTTTACATGTTTGACAGCATAAAATTATTTAAAGTTGAAAAAGTTCCTTTCACTTCACAAATTTCTAGAGGTAAATGTAAGAGCTAGGCTTTGCTACTACTTGTGGGCTCTCAGCAGAATTATTACTGAGGCAAATTGAATGAAGGTGTGAGAGCTCAGAGTTCTCTGCAGGGGTAATTTGATGCCTGAGGATTTGTTTAGGCATTGGTGATGCTGTCTGATCTGGGAGGTATTACCCACAGCTGAGGTCCTGTGGAGAGTGGAAGAGAAAGGCTTTGAGGAGCACAAGTTTGTCTCTGCCTGCTGAAGGCATTGAACGAACCAGTGCAGCTTCAGTTCTCTGCTAGGTAAGAGTTTGGTGCTTATTTCTCTCTTTCCATCTTTTATCAAATCTCAAGAGGTTAATACTTTTCCCCTTCTGCAAACTGTTTCCTCTGTTTGTCTGGGAGGTTATTGAGGAAGACTTCTGATATAGGCTTTATCTTCTGTGGTGCAGAAAGAGATAAAAATACCAAAGATTTTTCAGTTTCTCTGATCTTTATTTAGCCTGTGTTTTGTAAAACTTTATTTCACTTCAAAGAGTGCTCTGCTTACATAAGAACTGAAGTGAATGTTTTAAAGAACAGTTATTTCTGCAGCAGTTGAAAAGACCTGGTGCTTTTTCTGGTGTGTTGGGCTTCAGTTCAGTGCCATGGAAGTGAATACTTGACTAAGAATTCTATTAACTATGTGCTAATCTTTGGGCTTTCACAAGCACAATATGGGGGTTTTTTCCCCTGTATTTCAGCAAGCAGATTTTTAAATAAATGTGTAGGTAAATGTTATGGTGTTGTTTAGGCATCAAATGTGTGAATGTAACCAAATAGTAAACAGAACTTTTTGGTTTGTTTTTTCTCAGTTATAAGTGGAAACCACTTGTGTGGTCACTCCAGGTAAAATTCAGGTGTGTTGTGTTTTAGTGTATAAAATGTGGTGTTTTGCAGCGTCATTCTCAAGTTGTACAATCTTTCTTAATCCCTCTCCCACCCCCCACGTAATTTTGCAGTGTTTCTATTCAGAACACTAGGCAACTTAGAATTAAGAGATGAAATCTGTATTACTAAAATTCTCTAAATCTTGACTATGAAGGCAAAAATCAAGCCTTTTTTGTGCCATGGTGACTGTGACGGGTATAGTGCCTATTCAGATTTTTAGTGTACTGTGCACACTTTTGCTTTCACCACTGGCATGAGAGGGCAGGAGCTGGCGGGCTGGCCTGATGTCACACAGGTGAGCCAGAGATGAGCAGGTAATGGGCTGCCTGCACCAAAGGTGTGACCCTGAGTTTTGCTGAAGCCCCTTGTGATGAGTTTGCTTGTACAGACTGGCTTAGGACACCCCTGAGGCAAATATTTTGCCTCTGTAGAAGCGTGCTTGAAACAAATGCATGAAGTGTAAATGACTTGGGGGACTGGAGGATCCATTGGTGATTATGAGTGTTGTTTTCTGCTAAGAACCTGTCAAACCTGTTTAATTTTATGATTCCTTTGACTCTTGTTGCGAGCAGCCCAAGAGGGAAGTAACAATAATTTTTCTTGGAATGTAATAGTCTTAAATACTGCGTTGTTAGCCAAACCACAGGAGATTTGCATCAAGGGTAAAATTCCTCTGCCACTTCTCTCATAAAGTGCCAGAAGAACTTAATTGCAAAAGCACAAACAGCTAAGAATTGAAACTGAAACTTTGGACAGGTGAGAAGGAAAGGCAGCTCTACCTGTGAGTTAGGTGTGTTCAACAAACCATGATTGCTTTCTGCAGGTCTGGTTCTCTCAGTATGAGCCCTGCCAATAGAAAACCATGTGTTGTTTCTATTCAGACTCTGAACTTGCTTAGTTCTGTTTCAGTCATGACATCTGTGGAGGGTATTTTCAGCAGATGGCCAAAGGAAAACCTGTCTAAAATATTAAGCGGTACAAAGAGAAAGAAGTACAGACAAGAGTTATAGCATATTTTCTGAAATCCCTGCCTCCCTCTGGAGGGACAGAACTGACTCTGACAAAAGGATGTTTTTGCCTTCAAGTTGATTCTGTCTACATGTGGGTGCAAAAGGTTTCATTGCTTCTTTATATCTGCCTTAACTCTGTCATTAAATGCAGTAACTGTTGTTTGGTTGAAGATTATATTTATTGACAGTACTGATTTCAGCAAATACCAAACATCTGAAAATGCTGAGGATGCCTGCAGCTTTGCATTGGGTGTAACTGTGCTATCAGAGACTTGGATAAAACAAGATGCTTCAGGTTCTCAACTTATGTTTTTGTGCTAGTGTGTTTTGCATCTGAGAAGACCAAATGGGTTTTGTTTAAGCATCAGTGGAAGTACTTGCTGCTGAGATGTGGAGGTGAGCCTCCTGTAGACCCTCTTTCAGTGATTAAAGTGGAGAGCAGTGGGACTTCAGGTGTAATGACAGGTAATTGGGAAGCATATTGTCAAGTGGGCTGATGGCATTGTGAGAATCAACATGACTATGAAGGTTATTGTATAGAGGCTGATTTCTGTGGGTAGAGGAATGTGGGCACAGAAATGCTCTTGGATACTGCATAAAGAGACCAGAACTGAGAGAGGCAAATGTGATTTTTCTACTTGTGTACTGCTTAACTTGGCATCCTGGAACAGTGCTAAACATCACTTGGCAGCCTTAATTTTTAGTTTAAAAAGCTGTTTAGATAAACTGTGGAGGAGAAAAAAAGTAAAAGGGAAGATCTTATACACTTCTAAGAAAATGCATCCAGTAAATCACTGTTTTGTGTAAGGTTAAAATGCAGGTGTGAAAGTGTTGTGATTTTCATGTGATTCTTAAATATCTCACCTTGGTCATGTACATTGCCACCTCTAAAAGAAGTTACTGGCACCATCTCTTCTCTCTTGTGGCAATAATATAGTCTTATTTGATGGCTATACTGAACTGTAGTGTGAATTATGCCTGTGTGGTGCCTGCTTTTTCTCAAGGGCCAGAGAATGTTTTATGTAAGCACAAAGCATTTTAGATGCAGCTGCAATTTGAGAGCTGGATGCTTTGTCTGTGTAGACATAATTTTTGTCTCTGGAATGTTAACCAATTGTCCAAATTGAAGGACTGAGTTTTCTTTGGAAGTCACCCATGGAGACTGGCGGCATGGCAGAACTCTTCGAGGCTGCAGACAAAGCAAAATAGCAAGCAAGGAAGGTTAGGAGAGGCACTAAGTGTCTGTCTTTAGACATTACTGTGCTTGGGGTGGTATTGGTGTGCTGTCACCTGTTGCAATGCACCTGCTGCGGGAGAGCAGGGTGGGAGGGATAGGCAGCTAGACACCTTCACCCCTTGGCTCAGGTTTCTTTGTGTATGGGCTTTTAGTCACTTGGGAAAGTAGCTCCTGCTTACGTCCTCTCTTGATGTGTTATGAAAACAAATCAGCCACCAGTTTCTTCTCAAACAGAACTCTTACTGTTGTGGGTAACGATGACATTGCTAAAGGAAAATTCTTAACTAAAGGTCTCAAGAAAAAAAAAGAGACCTAGGAGAAAAGACTACCTAAACTCTCACTTAAACAAACAAAACAAAACAACAAAAACAAAAAACCCAAACAAAAAAAAAACAAAAACAAAAAACCCAAACAAACCACAAACAAACTGTCAAACTAAACAAAACCACCACAAAATAAAATCAAGAAAAGTCACTGTTCAACAACCAGAAAACAGTAACAGGACTACTGGAAAATGATTACAAGCCAGGTTCAAAACCCTAAAGTGCATTTGAATAGTAACAAACAAAGTATCTTTCCAAAGAGGTAAAAGGGATAAGTGTGTTATCTCTTCATAATGAGAAAATAAAACCAGTTCAAAGGGATTGGATGAAGAATTTAATAGTCTTTAATTTGGATGTTTTGACTAATTAGGATTTAGACATACAGCCAGACAATGAAATTGATTATCTGGGATTTATGTTATGTGCAGTGATTATCCAAATGAGTTGATATCACCAGTATAGGTATGAGCCAAGTTTTTATCCATTTTTAATATCAGTATGGAGTTATCTGCTTTCATTTTCCACATAATTATGGAGATTTTTTAAATAAATTTATGTAGTCAAATTTTTCTCTTACCTTGCTCCAGAAGCCTATACAATAACCAATTCATGTTCTCTTCAGGTTCACAAGGTGTTACTTAAGATGAGGTTGGAAATGAAATAGACAAAATTAGTATGTGACAAAGGAATTCCTGATTTTCATTTGTATTGCTTGTCCGTGGCAAGTCAGCTGTCCTTACTGAATGTCACTGACTAACTCTCCAAACTTACTGAAGAATTATGTTCTCAGTATGTTACATGATCCAATTAGCTCAGTCACTCTCATTTCTTGAGAAAATGATAGTCTGACTAATTCCTTAGTTTTTCTTGAAATTTTTACAAGTAATTTAACATCTTGTAAAGATTAATGCCTCAGAAATGTCATTTTGTTCTTTGCTCCAATCTGATAACTGTTATTTTCATTTTGCAGTGAGGGCAAATTAGTGAATTTCAGTTAATGCAGCAATTGGTCTTCCTGGATACAAATTTGCCTTTGAGCACTTTCTTTTTAAGCTGAAAGAATTTAATAGTAGTAAACAGTGTTGAAGGAAAACAAATTCAATCATATTTCTCTGCCTACAGAACTCCATTACACAAGTTATGAGATGTGGATGATTTCCATTAACTCTGAAATATTTCAGTGCATACCCCATTGGATTTCGAAGCTGAATAGTCCCTGTCAATCTGACAAGCTCTTCCATGTTCTTTATGGTGGGGAATATTGTTTCTTGGTTTGGGTTTTCTTTGTTTTCAGAGAAATCTAAAATGTTGGAGTGAATAGAACTGATTCACAAGCTGGCTTTAGTTATCCAAGACATAAATCATTCAAATGTTATTTAGCGTATTGAAATAATTACGATGACTATTTTAGCCTAGACATGAACGGCAGGTGCCTTAAAGTTTTTATCATTCTTAAGTCATGAAATAATATTTTTGAGGTTTTTAAATCATATTTTTAAGTATAAAATCTGACATTTGCTTCTTAAGACAACAATTTACACTTGCATATGTACTCACGTTTATATTATGGCTTCCATTGAAGAGACCCGAATAATTTCTGAAAACCCTCATTTACTTTTTCTGTCCCTGTACATGGATGAAATCCTAAACAGAAAAAAAGCAGATGTTGCCTAGGTAACTGCAGTACTCACAGCTCTGATTCTAAAGGATTCCTGACCTTACTGTTGCTACATATTATTTATTTTTCTAACTGACTCTTAAAGTTAACATTTATGGTTTGGGTTGTTTTGGGGGTTTTTTTAACATTAAAATTAGTCTGGCCTCTCTGCCTATGTTCTCTCCTCTTCACCTGGATGCCCATATGCATCTTATTGTGCATGACAGGAATGCTAGTACGACTGTGCTAAAGAAAGGTGTGTTCAAGTGTGCTGGTGGGTTGGAAGAAGTCACATCATTTTCACTTCTGGTTATCATATACTAATGCATGCATATGGTTTTGTTGGGGGATTGTTAGTGAGAATTAAGCAGGTGCTCTTTTAAAATATTCTTACTAAACACAAAATTAATTTAATTAAGTTTAGGAAATGGAATTATATTGATTGTGTTGCCTCTTGGGATGAAGTTGCTCAGATCCATATTAGTAACCCTTTCTTGACTCTGGCTGCAAATTAGCACTGCATAAGAACACTCGTTTTTCATCGCAGGCACCATCATCACTTGCAAGAAATCGGGAGAAAAAGCTATAAAGTTTTTCAGCTGTGTGAGGTACATGGAGCTGGGGGGCCAATCAGATGGTAGTAGTCAGGCAGTCAAGATCTAAAATGGATCAAGTCTGAAAGTTTCCCAATGAGGAAAAAAAGCATGTAATGCAGAGTCACTGAGGAATAGGGAGTCACCTTGTTTCTCCTGCTTGTGTCTTACCATAATTTCCTGATTCTCTACCACAGCACAGAATAGGGTACATGTGCACTAGCCCATTGAAGAACCTGTAGGTGTGCAAGATAGGAGAAGTTGGTGTCCTCAGGAAGGGCTTGGTGCTCCAGTGTGGTGTGCAGGTGCTGCTGGGTCTGGGATGAGGGGAAAAGCTCTGCCTGTGCTGCTGCTAAGGATTTTTAACTTGTGCTATTTCAGCAGAAGTTTGTTTCCTCAGCAAAAACATTTCACACTGAAAGTGAGCAGGCATGTGCATTTGGGACAGAGATTCACTGAGGTGAAACTACACAACTGCCACTGTGCTTTTTAGTGTTGTAACTGCTCAAATGCAGAGAGTAAGGCAGCTGCTAGTAGAGAGTGTGCATGTATATATATATTTAATACCAATCAGATGTTCAGGTTTTATAGTCTGAATATATGTCACTCAGTAGATGATGTTATATTTGTGCTGGAAATGTTGGTAATATATTTTTATGATGCATGTTACATGGATGTGGTTGATAGAAGTAGACTTATTTTTCTATGTGATTCATTTGATTATTGTCTTGAAAGTAAATTGCCTATTTAGTACCACTTGGCTCTACTTTGTCACTGTCTGAAGAGCTTCTTTGCCACCTGTGTTATGTCCATTTGTGCCATAGGTAATATTGGAGAGAGGGAAAGGTCTATGAGCTATTGCAGTCGTGAGTCTCTGAAATACAGGGAGATTTCAGTAGCTTTCAATGGTGGAGGATCCACCAATGTGGTTCTTCCTCCTGCAGCAGCACCATGCCTTTCTGTCAAGAGACCTGGGCTGCTATCTTTTGAGGTGTGATTGCTCTGTAATGCCCCTGAAAGTCTTCTTATTAAACATCTGTCCCTCCCCCAAAATTAAACTCTCAAAACTCTGAGTTTTATCATTTTGTGTTTCGGGTCTACAGGTCAGGCAAAAGCTTTAGGTTTTCCTTGTGTTCTCTTCATCCTAAGTTATATTATGGTGCCTAAAGAATGCAGTGCAAGCAATGCTACTGAACTGTACTTAATTTATATTAATATAGTGTAGTAGAAAATGAGATGGAACTTAGAGCCTTGTACTCAATGTATAATGTCTCAATTTAACTGATTATGAGAAAAATCATAATTTGGGATGTTTCATGAAAACTGCTAAAGTGAAAAATAAAATCTCCCCATAGAACTGAGAGCATGGCTATAATAGCTGTCAATTTTGCACAAGAGTAGCTTATGTAATGGCTGCTCAGGTGTCAATTGCCACGAAACTTCAACTGGGTCTTATTGGGGAAGTTCTTTTTAATTGTAAACTAAATGAAATTCTGGTCTTGTTAAAATGAGTGAGGAAACAAGATCCTTCCTTTTTCTTTCATGCCAGAAATAGCATTGCCCCATATCCGCAAGGACTTCTGATTAAGATCTTGTGTGTATCAGAAGAAAGTAATGAGACAGTAAAAAGCGAAGAATCTGGAGGGCTGAGGTTGTATAGTTAGGTGACATAAGGTCATCGTTTTACCTGTCAGTCTCCAGAACTCATTTTTTGGATATCTTTCTCTTCAATATTATACTCTGCTGTTTCCAGCTATTCTTAAACCTAGGACTCCTGTATGTATGAGGAAATGCAAGTAGCAAGTGTTTTCTTAAAATCCTTTGGGCTCTTGGTGTCTCATAAGAAGGGACTCTGCAGTGCCAGACATCCTCTCTTCCTAGAGAGGGTGCTCTGTATAACTGTGTATCATATTAACTTGACTCCTGTGCCAATTAAGAAGCTAGCAGTCATAACTCTGGATTTTAGCCCTGTTGAGTAAGTGCATCTCCTTCAGCCAAGTAATTTTCTTTTGGGCTGGAATTTCTAGTCTGTCTTTTCAAATTTATATCCAGTCTTTGCTGTATTGCACATTATTCACAATCCTATGTTTAATCAGTCTGAAACTAACCTTTAATCCATTGCTCCATTGTCAAGGGAAGGGATAGAAATGTAAGTTATTAATGCTACATATATGTGTTATGCTATTTAAATAGCAAATGAAACAATTTGTATGACTTGTAAGATGAAACACTGAGGTCCTCTTGCCTTTTTTTCTTTCTGTCCTGTAGTGACTTGTGCCTTTGCCATGTTAATAAGACTATTGGTGTTCACTTTACTCTTCAAGACCCACAAGCTGAAAAAGTAACACTTCAAATGTAGTTCTGACTCAGCCTCTGGCTTTATGTCCATTTTAAGCAGGTTGATAGGTTTGTATGTTTCTTGCTGAGCTTTGTTTTTGACTTCTTTGAGAAAGCAATGGAAAGGACAAAAAACCCAATCAAAAAAATAAAAACCCCAACAAACCCACCCACAGAAAACCCCAAATAATATCTTCCCAAATCTTCTTTACCCTCTACCTCATAGTAATTCTGTCCACCACAAAGCCCCACTTGAATGGGGCATGCTGCTCCCATGCTGATAATGCCCTTTCAAGAGGCTGTGGTGATTTGATATTGGTGACACCAGAAGGCGATACTCAGCATGCAGAAATTTCAGCATTTCACCACTTTGTCAATGTTTTCCATTCTTAACCTTAACAGAAATTTTCACCACCTCTGCTTCATCTTTGTGTAGGAGATAATAGCATGTAGAGCCAACTTGCATAATTACCATCATATGTGAATACTCATTTATTTTGTTCTTTTAGCTTGTTTAAAGTACTTATTAAAGGGGCTCAGTGACTCAATAAATAAGTCATAAAAATCACAACACAAAAACTTCCATGTTTGTACATATCTATAAAAGGTAGCAATAAAAATAAGTTGTTACCTACTTTTAATAATTTTGAAGTATCAATTGCAATGAGATCTAAGGTATTTGTCATATTGCTGTTCCAGACTCCCTTTCTTTTCAGCTCCCTCCTACACATCTCATTATTTTAAATCTTAAATCCTTGCAGTAAGAGTTAACTCTTTGATACAGCTCTATCACTTCAAGGAAAAATAGACCATAGCCATGAAAACTGGAAAATGAGTGCAAAATAACTAGATAGAAGAATACTACCAAAGACGAGTAAAGTACTAGTGCCAAAATGTGTGTAAGTGACCACTCTGAGATAATAGGAAGCTATTACAGAAATTTTTATGCTTTAGACAAATCCAGAGCCAGCTGGCTCTCAGACTGGCAGAACTGTGATGTAAATAGATATGAACCAGAGTGCTAATAAAAACAAAACTCTTTCAGGTGTAGTGGTGAGAGTTCTCACTCTTGAAATCGCCTCAGAATTTAAGGGTGCTGCTTGGGATGAGAGAACTAATGTTCCTGTTGTAGGGTAAATGGACATATTTTTCCAAGAATATGACAAATATTGGGGTTTTTATCAAGTTTTCTAGTTACAGAGACTTTAAAAAAAAATTCACTGCCTGAATGAGAAAGTTAAACACAAAAAAGAAAACATTCAAGCAATGTAACACCATATACAACAGGCAGTATTTTATGTCTCAGCACTTCATCTTAAAACAGGGGACTTTTAATGTTCATCTGTCTCCCTCCAGCAAATTTGTGTAACTTCTGTAAGGTGGAAATGGTCATACAATCACTGTTTCGGCACTGACAGGGGAGGGGAAGTAGCCATTTCACCTCTAAATTTCAAACAGCAGATGCACTATACTTGTTTTGTGCAATTACTTGAAAGAAAAGAAAATTCTTTTGCCTATATTTGGACAAATCCTAATTGAGCAGTTGTCTTTTTTTAACCCTCAATAGCCCTCCTATCCCATTGGGATAGTCTGTGATTAAGTCATTAATGTCTAGCTCTGTTTGTGCAGAGAGTGATGAAGTTTTCTGTGAAGTTGGTGTTTGTGGTGTAAGTCACTGATGAGAAGACCTGCATTATCACAACAGAACATAATTTTCTAGTATCCCTTTAGTGTTAATGAGCCATGGTGAGTTTAGGCTAGGTTGCATTAGAAGTGATGTGGAAGTGAACTAAAATTAAACTACATTTTCAATACCTTACCATCATGATTTACTTATGCTGCAAAAATACTCTGACTCTGGTGACATCTCATCCCTCCAATTTTCAGCTCTTTGTACCTCCTGGTTTTTACCTGTCTGCTTTTTTGTCTATCCAAATGATGATGATCTGTCTCATTGTTTCAGCTCTGTGCCTGCCATCTTTTTCATGTTAAATCATTTCCTTTTCCTTCTCAGTTGTTGGGTTCAGTCATGTCTTCTTCCATTTATGTCCTCCTGTTCTCTTTCTTGTGTCTCTTGGTAAAGCTGGTCTTGCAACTCAGAATACCCTGTGGTTGTGTGAAACAAGCTGCTTTTGTTTTTGCCATTGCTAGCGCTCTCTTGTTGCATCCTGGCACCTCTGAGTGAGGGATTATTTACCTGGATTGTTAGTTTTATGTTTCCGTGGAAACAATAGTTGAAAACCCAGAAGAATTTTACAAACTTCATGATTTGACTATCTCAGTATTTATAATTAAAATAGGCCTGGAAATACATATTTTCTAGAGAAAGTGAGACTAAAATTATTTCTACTATAATCCTTTGCTACTTTTTCTTCTAATTTTTTGTCTGTATTAAGAACCCAGTAACTGGAGAGTTCCATGAGAACCTACTCAGAATATGTGTCACAATCTGCAACTTCAAACCTTGCCTTTAAACTCTTTCTGCCTTCATCCTCTGTGACCAATATAGCGAGAGATCAAGGGTATCTGAAGTTATTCTCCCTGAAGGCAGTATTGATAGGATTGTGCCTACTGGCATAGGTTCCCTGCAATGAACTTCTCTTTTAAGAACACAGGGGAAAGTATACCTTTCCATCTGGTTTGTGGTGGTGGTTTTTGTTTTGTTGTTGGCTTTCTTTTCCCTCGGTCCTTTGTGAACACAGAGCGATGCCATCTGTGTTCCATGGCATATCAAAAACAGGGCCTGTTTTCAGTAAGGGATGGTGTCTACAGTTAGTCTGCAGGTTAGATGTCAGAGCTGTTCTGAGGTCTGCTGAGTCAGTAAATGCAAATATTCAGTGCTATTGATGGTAGCAGTAAAGTCAAGTCATCTCCTGGAGTTTCTTCCCATTCTTTTTCACAACTGAACCTATGGCTATTGGAGAGTAATAGACCTCAATGCTGCAAGGGTAGCATTTGCAGCCTTATAAGTACATCCATAAAGCTGTGAACTGTTGCCTACTGAAGTAGTTTTCAAACCAACTGCAATGTTAGCCTGCTCTTAATAGCTATTTTGACACAGGTGTCTTTTTTTGCTTTTAACTCTGATTAATTTTCTGAACAATTCATGTTGAAATATAATGTCACATTTACCACCTCAGATATCCTAATGTCAGATTACTGCAGTCATCTGGAAAGTGTCAGGATGCACCCTCTGATTAGTCAAACTTGATGGCTCAGAATGTTTTAGAAAATAAAGTTTTGCCTTTGGAAGAGAGTGGGAAATGCACTTAAGAATTTCATTATCTGTGATATCAGATGGCAACTTAATGGTCAGGAGTTGGGAAGTGGAAAAAGATTATGCTATGCTTGTCATTGTCTTGAAAAATATTCCTTGCCAAACACTTCTCTGATTCTTATCTGAAAGTATGAAGACAAACACAGAACACTTCTGTTGCTGAAAATAACCTGTGAAATACAATAGATTTGCACAGCTGAGCTGAACAAATGTTTCAGCAGTTGTATCCCTTTCAACAATGCAGGGACAAGTGCTTTGGAAACATATTGGGAAAATGAGTCAGATCTATTTAAGGAATTTGGGGGGGGGGGAAAAAACCTAATAAAGGGGATTATATAGCCTATAGACTTTTTCTGAGACTTGATTCACTGATGCCCAGAAAGCTTAGTTTAGTGCACTGGTGTATGTTCCACCTTAAGATGGGAAGACTAATTATGTGTTTGTCCTGGTTAAAATTATTTTTTTGTTTTTGTGGGGTGTTTTGGTTTTTTGGTTGGATTTTTTTGGTTGTTTGATATGTGGTGTTTTAGTGTGGTGGGGTTTTTTGATATTGTGGTTTTTTTAACAAAAAAAGCCCTCTACAGTAGTGCCTATTGATGTCCATGAAAAGAGTGACTCAAGTGGGTCTGGATGTGACCTTTGTCTTCTACTATATGAGAAGAAAAGCTGCCCATGTCTATAATGCTTTGCAGTTCACAAAAAGTATATGTGAAAAAGTAATATCAGGCTTTCATCAAGACAGAATGATTTTAAGGAACAGTTTTGGCTCAAACACCAGAGCATTTAAAGATAATCAGGACCAAAAACAAAAAACCCCAATTATTTTGTATTTAGTCTACCACAATATTGTACACTTTCACTTATAATTTTAGATGATTTTCAGGTTTTAAACACTAGGCAAGTAACTGTTCTGTGGCCAGGCAAGAGTATGAAAAAATGTAAAATGCTGACTTTATATAAAATTATCAGAAATAACCAAAAAATGTTACATAAATGAAAAATAGAACAAGCAGTTTTAATCTCAGAATCAACCTTTTCAGTCACACTGTCCTGGAAAAAGTCTGACATAATATTTCACTCTGTTTTGTAATAAGACTTTCATTTATTCAAATGAAAAATCACAAATGAAGATGGATTATCTATTCATGGAGCAGAAGAAGGAAGGATCTTGGGGGATTAATTAGTAATTAAAGTTAACCTGTGTTTCCTAAATAAGATTAACATACTCTAAGTGATTTTCTGCTCTATTGGGATTGTCTCTGAGGAGATAGGATTATAATATCAGCAAATATCACTTGCTGTTATGCCTGGATATGTGTCTGCATGTCTGCTCCGGATATGCACTATTCCACACAACTCACTGGAAAGTTATTTTTCTTTTTCTGGTTCAATTGTAATTTTTCTGCTGAGTCTCACTGTGAAATTAATTGATAACCTCAAACTCTATTACATAGGCTATTACTGAGTGACTTTTCTTACAAAGTCAGGTACAGCGGATGCATTTGGAATAGCATTTGTTCCTCACACTTTTCATTGTGAAGAAATTGACTTTTTGTAGCTGTAATCTCAGAGTATTTCAACATGGATGTGTATCTTTGGCAATTTAAGGATACATAAATGTATAAATAAATATCAAAAACAACAGCATCAATAAACCTCAAACAAAAGAAACCAATACCAAAGCAAACAGCAAAATAGCAATGCTGCAGGTTTCAGAGTTTGTGCACCTTGGTAAGGTAATGCTGGGAGACTAGTTTATTTAAAGTAAGAGAGGCAAACTTTAATGAGCTGCTGCAAATCTTCTCTTTAAACTCATTTTTTTGGTTCAAAAAGTAGCTTGTTACATTAGTGTTTTCTGTTTTACTTTATATTGTAGTTTTAGTGTGTTCTGCATGAGAATAAACTGGCCTTTGCCTCCTACTCATTTTTGTGCAGCCCTGTACAGAGCAGTTAATCCTGACCAAGTTAGAAAACTTCCCTCCTTCGAAAAAATGGACAGTAATTCCACGTAGATGGTGATCCATTGAAATAGGAAGCATTAAACATCAAGAATAATTTATGTACCAAGAGGCAGAGCAAGTCTTATGTCCTCAGATGACTTTTTCCTGACTTGTCTGATAACTGTTATTTCTGAGAAAAGGCTAATGCAGGCAAGCAGGTCTTGCTCACAGATGTGAAACTATTTGAATCTTTCCAGTCCCTTCACAGTGAGCTGTAGAGTAGCAGGTTGACTGCAGAAGGAATTTTGTACCATTCTAATTCAAGCTTTAAAATTGACTTTGGAAGTACTATAATCACTGTTTCCATTCTCTAGCTCTTGTGTGTGTGTATGGTGTTTTTTTTTTTTTTTAAATTTCAATTTATTTTTCCTTCAGCAAAGACAGTAAAACAACGTTCTGGATTTCAGAGTTTAAGTGCAAACTGTTCTTTGTCTCTTTTCAGTACTATAGGCTATAATCTGTTTACAGTTCTACAGCTGTAACAGTGAGGGGCAGGCAGTTCACTTCTGATAAGAAAGTAGTCTTTATGAGGAAAAAACTTGTGCAAACTAGAAAAAAATAATTGTTAGACTTGTCTTTAAATTGGTTTTCAAAGATTCCTAGTTTGAATAAACTTACCAAGCAATCAGGATGCTGTGAATAGGTTTATTAGGAGACTCAGTGGCTGTTGAGTTGAGATAGTTTCCCATAGATATGGATGGAAGTGAAATTTATATGATCTCTGTATCAGCTGGGATTTAATTTCTGTATGCAATCAAGTTTTATAGCCAGTATTTGCAGTTTTACAGCCCATATGTTTATGAGCTGAAGAATTGCCAGGAGTCAAATATTTCACCTTGGCTTCACTTTGTGTTTTCCTGTCTCCCCATTTCCACTCCATTGTATTCATTCCCCATGACTCTTACACCACTTGACCATATCTAGCCCTCAGCAAACCTTAGTTTTGCAAGTGTCATTTTTCATTGTGTTTTTCAGTCTGTGTTCCTTTCTTCACATCTTATTCCTCCCATATGCTTGGACTGTAAGCATTTAAATATTGTCTGCTGTTCTGTTTGTGATGATTGGCATAATAAAGTTCTGTTTGTGGTTGATGCCTAGCCATTCTTAGAATAGAAATCAGGAGTAACAGTAAAGGGGCAGCAAAAAAATGTACTTGGACTTGAAGAGAAGTTTACCTTAAAGGGAACTACAGCAATAATGTAGTTAAGAGGATGTGAGAGAGGGAAAATGTGTTAAAATGTATATCTTTAGTGTGCTGGCTCCAATAATGCCCTCCACCCTTAAACAGAATACACTGAACTCTTCCAAAATATTTTCACTTGTCTCTTAGTTATAAAGTTTTAAGCTACTCTTCATAGTAATGCTTTATCAGACAAATGTTTACTTATGAGCTTTTTAGCATTCTCATAAAGTGGGTTTTTTGTTATTTTTGTGAGAACATATTTTCTATGGTACTGTTAATATACTTTAATTGAAACTACAAAAATCTTTTTTTTTCGTTTTGAACTTTGGCCTAACATAACTGCAGATGATTTCTACTTTTGTTGGTGGGATTTTTTGGTCTGTCCCCAACTGCACAGTGCTTCACACATCTCCAAGCTTGCACTTTTAGAATGTGTATGTTCAACCTGGAGAATATTTGCTAAGAGCAAAAGCAGCCTCAGGTGTGAACAAAAGCAAATCCGTGCACAAAATAGGGGATACCCACTTGTGTATGTTCACTTCTCCTGTGTTACTTGCTATTTTAAGCAGCAGTGGCCTCAGGTACTCAGGGCACCATTTGCTGAGTGATAGTGTTGGTTTGTTCCAGCAGCACTGATCTCAATTCTTTTATAATTCACTGCTTTGAAAGGAAGAAAAGGCAAGATAGTTGATTAAACAGTCAATATGCCTTTTTTTCCTTTTTTTCTTTTTTATCCCCCTCTGTAAAGGCGAACTGCAAAGGGAAGCACAACAATAGATAAGGAAAAATGCCAGCTGGCTTTCACCAGTGTCCCAGACAAATTCAGCCTGGCCTTGAAGCCTGAAATAACCTGACTGCCTATTACCACTAGACTGGAACATGAATATTTATATTAAAATTAGGTCAAGATTAGGTCAAGGTGAGAACAAAAGACAGAAGCTCTGCCTGTTCTGGAAATCTATTAAGCACACTTATATTTCTGCTTAAATGATTTTGAAACTCTAAGTTATCTACTGGTATTCTGAGATTTGCTGATGAAATTTTGTCTTTCTGCTTTTGTTGTTTCTGCCATCCGTCGTGGAATCCCAGATCATTGTCTGGACACCTCCTTGGGAAGACATATGAGATGCAGACAAGTTGTGACAGAACTAAAGGCCCCTCATGGGGGTGACATTCCTCAAGGCGTGTTTCAATATGATATGTTTGACTCCTCAACGTGATAAGAAGTCAAAATTTTCAGACTAGACAGATGAAATCCAAATTGTTTTCTACTCTTTACCTGTCTTTTCAAGAGTTGAACTAATTCACTGTGAAACATTTGCTTGCTTGGTCTGTCCCTTGATATTTCTCTTGAGAATATGCCATAAAGAGGTTATGGTACAGAAGGTGTTGTTCCTACCTTGTTGCCTGCAATGCTTTGACCCTATGTTGAGCAGGCTCCATGCCACTGACTACAGTGCATTTTTAGGATAGAATTAATTAGAATTAGGCTATGATAGAATGGGTATCTTTTACCTGGAGTTGTGCAAACACTTTTATTGAATTAAAAAAAACCAAAACAACAAAACCCCAAAATTATTTCTTTTATCATACTAAACTGGCTCCAATGCCAAAGAAACCTTCTTGGGAATTATGTCAGAACAGTTATTTTGGTTTCAACTGAAGCAGTTATTCTGGGATAACTATTCTGATAAAATTCCAAGTATAGACTAGTGTTAATAAACAGAAGTTTGTCATTTTGTTCACAACAAGTTGCACTTCCACAATCAGTGTCCCGTTTCCTTCTTAGTTGCTTTGTTCCATGCCATTACTGGTGTCATCCAAAGAGGCTTTTCTTACCTAATTTGCCATGGTCTTGAGGAGACCTGTCATGCAAACATTAGGAGAACTTTCATCAAGTTTTGGAAGAAAAAAAAGACTTAAATCTCAATAGTGAAACTGAAACCAAAGGAAACCAACAAAAAAACCCCAAATGTAAATCATTTCGGTGACTTCTTCACTCCTGTTGGCGTCCAAGTATTCTGTAATAATTAAAGAAGATTCTGTAATTTAACTTCCATGTAGCAAAATTATTCTGGAAGGATTTTCTGCAGCTTAAGTGATCACAACATGACGACAGATGGTTGAGATGATTTTTAAAACTCTCTTGAAACCAGAAATGGCCATATTTTACTTCTGTGACTTATTTGTTCAGCATCACATGTATTGTTTCAAATTGCTGAGGATCAAGCTTGTTGCTGTTTATCTCAAATTTTTACTTAATTGGCTTTTCCTTACATGCATTGTATATTTTCCATTTCAGAATTGTCTTCTATAATATGTCACTTTCTAGCTGCTGTTTTTCTATCCCAACAACAGCACTACAGGAGGAAAGCCACATGAGTTCATCAGTCTGATCATGAATCCACAGAATGGTTTTGATGGGAAGGGACCTTAAAGATCACCTACTTCCAACATCCCTGCCATGTGCAGGGTTACCCTCCACTAGACCAGGTGGTTCAAAGGCCCATTGAACCTGGCCTATTAACAGAAGCGAAGGGAGAAAGCTCTCATTTTGGTGAAAATAGTTTGTTTCTATTATTTTTTTTCTCCCTTCTTAGGAAAATAGAGACTGTAATAGAGGATCCATCTACTTTCCTCATGAACATCATGTATGAGGTTTACAGGAAAAAACCCAGCTAGTTAAGTCAGCTCAACTATATCAACAGCAGAAGAGCTGCACAACCAAATCTGTGACAGAAATAAATTTGGGAGTTTTGTTTTTTTTCTAGCATTTCTTCTTTTTTTGAATGCCAGAGCAAAAAGACTCACACTTTAAGTGAGAGATGGCACAGGAATTCATCAGAAAGTTGGAGCTTGCAAGGTTTGTGGCATGCAGAGAAGAGTTGTGAGGTTGTAGGCTGTGGTGCAGGAAATGAAGTATCTATAATGTGGCTTTGAACAGGTGACACAGGGAGATTTGATTTGAGTATATATTTATTTTTTGGGTAATGATCTACATTTTTGATGTATTTGCCTGTGTTTGTCAGTGTGTCCCACAAAGCAGGAATCGGGGGGGAAAAAAACTCTGAAATTTCCCCTTCATTACCATAAAAACTTACTTGGCTTTTTATGAATGAAAGGTGTCTGCTTTACTCTGTGGCATTTTTGTTCATCTCTAGGTATAAGGTATTGTCTTACCCTGCCTTCAAACTGTATACAGGCTATGTTTATTTAACTTTTTCCCCACAAAAATAAAAATGCAGTATCTTTGTTTTTAAACACTTGCGCAAAATATAAAGTGCCAAGACCCTTTCAGCATATCCTCTTTATCCTCTGACTTTCTGAATGTTGCAGGACTGGGTTTGTTCTTTGCTAACACTGCAGTCGCTTTGTCACATCCTTCTCACCCATGAGAGCAGATAAGTGGTACTGTCAAGCTGCCAATTTGTTCATTTACTTATTTATTTGTAATATGGGTGAACAGTAGGGAAAAGGGTGTCTACATGTATCTAGTCTTGATGCTCTGCAAACCATAGATGCTTTGTAAATCACAAATGCTATCTCT
The DNA here is from genome assembly GCA_035583155.1 of Acropternis orthonyx. Taxonomy (NCBI): domain Eukaryota; kingdom Metazoa; phylum Chordata; class Aves; order Passeriformes; family Rhinocryptidae; genus Acropternis; species Acropternis orthonyx. The sequence goes on from JAWWEU010000160.1 coordinate 19,182,836, forward strand.
CTCCTATTAGGAAAAGGAGTTCTTACCCATGGTGGTCGATGCAGTACTTCTGAATTCCCCAGTGATGTCCCAGCAGACTCAGTGTAGGCTTTTTAGTGTGCTGTGCTTATGGCATAATGGGGACTTTTCTCATGGAGATGAACAGTATCCTCATAAACAGCAGGGAGCATTGCAATAAATCAGCAAAAGCATGTTTTCTAGAGCTGCTAAGCTCTTCAGTGCAGGCTTTTTCTGGATCTCCTGATGCCTAAAGCTAATAGAATCTCTCATTTTATTTTCATTTTACTTTGAACACTTGTCACTGTGGCTGTCAGTCCTTCAATGCTGTTTGTTTTCCAGACTGAGAGAAGGTCTTTTGAAAACAACAGTGCTTCTAGATTAATGCTCTCCTTTCTTTGAAGAGCTGAGCCAAAGCACCTCAGAATCAGGCTGTGAGCAGAAGAGCAAGCATGGCGTGAAAATTCACCCTTTCAGATGCTTTCCAAACTCTCAATGTATCACAGGAGTAGTCAGCTTAAATAGGACCGTGTTTTGTTTCAAACACAATCACACAAGAGTTTTACTGATCTTGGACAACACTTTTTTTTTTTTTTAAACTTAAAGAAGAAAAACCCAACTTGCCAATGACAAAAGAAGAAGCTGCAGAACCTTTATTAGTAAAGATAAATGTATGGTTTTACTAAAATAGAGGAGGTTGGCAAAGCTGAATTCCAACCAAGACACTAATCGTAGTATAGGGAGACCTCTTTTTCAGGAAGCTCATTAGTCAATTAAAATGCAAGTAATTTGCAATCTGCATAATATTTTGAAGTATTTAGTTTATGGATACTTTTAGCAAAGTTCCCCCTAAAACTTTCACCATATTTGCATTTGAAAGCATGTGGTTTGTAAAAGGATTAGTGAACCAAAGCAGTGTGACATGATTTGTCTGGTAGAGAGCAAGTTGTTTCTTTGAGCCTTTGTGTAGTCTCTATGTGGACACACTTTCTAGCTCAGGCCTGTGCCCGTTCTTTCACATAAAAGTGTATTCACTGTAGTCAGGGTCCTTGGCTCACAGCTCTCCTGTGAGACCTCAGCAGACCCAACTGGGAAATCTGTTTAGGTCCTGTGAGTGAGTCTATGGGAAAAAATAACTATTTTCCTATCCTTTCACCACCTCTATGACTGTGTTGGGGTGAAGAAAAAGAAATCAAAGGCAGTCACTCAAAACAGATTTTAACAGTTCTAGCTTTGTGTTATGAGCTGCTGTGAAAAACTGGTTTCATAACATGGGACAATTTATGTTGTTGCATTTGCAAGAAAAGACAACTAAGATCTGTTTGTTGTGCTGGAGGAACTGGCTGGTCTGGTTTATAATAATCCAGTAGTGAAGGTGACTACCTGACAAGTGAGAGATTTGAAACCACCTTTTCCTACTGGCCAGGAGGATGCCCTACTCTCCTGTTAGACCTGTCCTGTCTTGTACAAAAAAATTAAATAGTTGATGAGATGGAACAAGGGAAAAATAACTTTTCAGCCTAACGGCAAGGAGGCATTCTTGAGGCAGGACACAGAGTCTTTATTCTCTGCTCCATTAATTTTATTACTTAATTCTTTTCTCTACAGACCTTGGCTTGCATGCAGACAAAAAAAAAAATCTCTCTCATTAGACTATATTTTGTATGTTTGGAGAAAGTAAGCAAGCATAAAGGCAAAGCATTGATACTGAAAGGAGACTTTGCCAGAAGACCTTATTGCATTCCTGTGTTCAGGGCATTTCCAGGATAAGGAGGATGTGGGACCAAATCCAACCAAGCAGAGGAAGGAACGGAACTTGTACCTTTCTCAATATGCATGGCTGCTTCACTTGAGGGTCTTTCATGTACCTGGGGATAACACTACACTAGTGTCCTTTTCAGAAAGAGCAACTCCCTGTTTCCACTGTTTTCCACTGACAGTGAGTGATCAGGATAGGACTACAGTGAGTAAGGGTTATCTGCTCAAAGCTGACCAATACTTATTTGTCTGTGGAAAAATTAAATATATCATACAAATATACTGGTACCACTATAATCCCTTGTATGTTTTTCTCTGTTTTCTTTATCTCACTGAATCAGGTGCATTTTGTCTCCATGTTCTCCTCACAATGGTTGTGGCTGTGTGCCATGGGCCCTTCCCTGTGACTGTGGCATTTTCTCCCTGTGCCTGAAAGTCAGGCCTATTAACAAAGCTCATTTACTTGTCTCTTGTCCTCAGAACCTGGTTTGTGCATCTCTGCAGCAGGCTTGTGGTAGGACATTCGGTCTATCAACCAAACAGACTGGACTGAGGAGCCCTATCTACTGGTGAATGCTCTCCCGAGTCCTGTGTGTAGGCACCAAATGCTCCCCTTTCTGTCTGCTGTATTACTCACCAGGCAATAATTTAAATGATATGTAAGTGCACATGTATATAAAAGAGAAACAAAGCAGGAAAAATAATAGAGGCAAGACCTTGTTCTTCAAAAAATACTCCAACATGAGCTAACTTCAGCCCTTTCAGAAGCGTCAGCTTTTCTTTATTCATTCCCATAGTACAGATTACTGCTTGAAGGCTTTTGAAAATTAGCTCTCTGGTGTGGTTCATTTGTCTTGTTGTCTCCTTTCTTACTAATAATCAATTCCCATAATGCTGAGCATCACTGCCAGGGAAGTGCCTGGAACCCTTGCCTGCTTCTCCTGGAGAGAGTATGTGATCAAACTCTACTATAGTGTGGACAATATCAATTGTTTCCTTGCTTTGTATATTAAAGTTACTTACGTATGTTAGTATGGTGGGGAGAGAGACTAAAAGAAGTCAAAGTTTTGGGAAACTTATATAATCCCTCTAACGAATGCTGGCATTCTGAATCAAACCTTGTATTTGCCCAAGTCACCTGGGAATTTTCCTATTGAATTCTGTCAGGCTGGAATATCTGTCAATACTTGAAATTAGAGGAAATTTGTTTGAGCCTTTGTTTTAGCAAAGTATCTCTTTTAACAGAATTCCTATTTTAAATTCTTTTCATGATGATTGGCAATTATTCCAAATATAACTAATTGCTTAAACAGAAAGCTCAGTGTAATAAGCAGTCATTCTGGACAGTGCCATCTAGTTGTTGTAAACTGTAATATGTTTTTCTTCTGAAATTTAATTACAATGGCAAATCACAGCTCTATAAAAAAAACCCTTCAGTGTAATGTAAGACTGTTTTCATCCATTATCCAAACAGTTATTTCCTTGAAAAGAGACTATTAACGTAAAGCAATGACTACCTTAATTAATGAAATTTGTGGCGCTGACTGTAATGTGATTTTCCTGTGGTACTCTGCATTGGGAATATTTTATTTACAATCTGAAAGATAACCTATGACAAGATCTAAATGGCTTCTTGGTTTTATCAGGACATCTCTCCACCCCTTCTTCCTAAATCTCCCTAGTAATCTCTTTTCACCATAGTTCTCGCTGATAAAATTTCACCAAACCTAATTTATGTGGATATTTTTAATATATCTGTATGGAGGCCATCCAAGGTCAGTAAACAAATTGGATTTCTCAGTCATATAGTAGGAGGTTAGATATCAAGAACTTCTAAGGAATTTTAAAGGAATTTCAATGGTATTTCGTGTTTTTTTGACACTTACATTTTTGTGTCTTACTCTTGATTTGAATATTGAGCAAATGTTTAATCTTATGATCATTTTCTGCAAAAGAGTGCAGTTCTCTCTATTTGTAATAATTGAATACTATTGCTTGTCTTGAATACGATGCTTAAGAAAGTTTAGGAACAGAAAAGCTATTTATTGGGAAAGTAAGCCCTGAGCTGGTGGAACAAATGTTATAGGAAATGTCAGTAGAGGTGAATACATGGCAAGGCTGAGGTCTCTAAATTTTACTCGCTGTTTATTTTCTATCCCACCTATGACTGAATTCTTTCTGAACACTTCATTTTCTAGTTGAGACTCTTTCTGTGACTTGTTTGTTCAGAGTGCTAGTCTGCAGTCAAGAGATCGGTATTTGGTAACATCATTAACCTTAAGAATAATCACCCTTTATTCACTCTGTTCCCTACAGTGTTCTGGGGTTTTTTCCCTACATAAGAGGGTGAACAATCTTCAGAGTAAAAGGATTCAGCTATCACTTGTAGTATTCAAGAGAGTTATAGAACAGAATGATTTCTGGGATTAATAGCTGCTTAACTGAAAACTTTTTTCTCTTAAAATGAGGTCTTGGTATAACAGTACAAGCTCAGAGCAGAGGCCCCTGTGGTTCCCTAGGGCTGTCTCTAAGAGCAGTCAGCAGTGGATATGTCAGGCAGAGCGTGCAAAAGTCTTCAGCCTTCCTCAGCAGGTTGTAGAAGTTGTGATACATATCTGTGATAGAAGTCAGACTGAAAAATGGGACATCTGATGTGATGAATCGTAGAATATCCTGAGTTGCAAGGAACCCACAGGGATCATTGAAGTCCAGCTTCTGACCCTGTGCAGGACAGCCCCAAGAATCACGCCATATCCCTAAGTGTTGTCCAAACGCTCCTTCAGTTCAGACAGGCTTGGTGCTGTGACTGCTTCCCTGGGGAGCCTGTTTCAGTGCCCAACCACTGTGTGGGTGAAGAGCTCATTCCTAATAGCTATCCCAAAACTTCCCTGGCATGGCTTCATGGCATTCCCTCGGGTCTTGAGCCCTTCCTTTTATACCGCCATGGTGTGGGCTTGTTTCTTTGGTGGTTGGTTTTGGGTTGGGTTTTTGTTTTTGTTTTTTTTTTTTTTAAGGAATTTGAATTACAGTAATCTGTCAGGGAACGAAATCTGTACACTAAGAAATCAAGTGATTATGCAACAGCTTTATTCGCACAGTTTTCTAAAGGTTGAAATATTCTTCCTTGAAAACAGTGCAAGCTCTGTGTTGCAGGACAGTTGTGTGTAAGAGAATAGTCAGTCACACCTCTTTCTTGGCCTTGTGTTCTTAAACTTTAGGGCTGAAGAAGTTGTACTTAAGACATCTCACTGAGGACCAGAGGGGAGTGTGAAATTATCTCTTCAGCCAGGTGAATTATTTGCACATGATGTGAATGACACCGGGAAAACAGTCATACAGTAATCTTTAATTTCTCCTCCCTGGGGGAAACAGTAAATAACAAGCAATATTGCTGTGTTCACAAAACTCCTAATGAAGCTGCAGGGATGCAGGCAAAACTGTTATTACCATGGTTTTGTTTCCTCTGGGTGGTTTATTTGTACAAAGTAAGCCTCTGCCACTTCATTTTTGTTCATCTTGATTTAATATTGCGCTATTGCTGTCCCAGCAAAGAGCTCCCTCTATAATGTGATTCTGACCTTCTTGGTTCTGAAATTTTGCTGCTACAAGTATTTAATTTGTAGTGATAGTCTGAGCTGAGATGTTTTGCAGACTTTTGGAGGAGATCAGAATTTATGGGGATTATGGAAATAATTAGTTGGTCTGCAGTAAAACAAAAATAGGTAAGAGTACTTTTACTGATATTAATCAGTTGAAAGTAGTCTGGAGTAAAGACTCCTTGTGCACAACTATTCTATGAGTATAGACAGTACTTAGTACAGAGAGCAGCTATTAAGATATAGGAGCAAACAGTTATGTTTTGAACCAAGTCACTTTGGAGACACCAAGATCGTTTATTAGTGTTCAAGTTTCTTCAGTGGTTAGAAAGGTGATTCCTCCTATGTTGCAGTGGCTTTCAGATTAGGTATAAATTTTCAGTGGCATTGTCCAAGAGTGTCATAACCGATTTCTGGGGCTTGCTCTGATGAGATGCAGTCATAACATAATTTAAAAAAATTTCATTGTGAACTAGGGGCAACCTAAGTGTCTAAATGTAAAATAAACAATGTTTTCTTCACACATCACAGACCTTGGCAGTTGAAAGCTATTCACATTGGAAATTTTCTCAGTCTTAAGCAAAACTTTTATAGGAGGACAAAAAAAAAGAAGCTATATTGTCAGCTGAAGCATATGTAGAGAAATCTAGTTGCTTTACCAGAACATGCATAATAACAGCTGATGCTGCAGAGTGTGTGGGTTCCACAGAGGCATCAGTTGAAAATCCTGAATCTGATTTTGTATTTTTAGTTACTAATTGATTTCTCCTACTGGGAAGTAGCTATGATGATAATTTTTCATGTGGTTATTAAAAAATACAGAAATGTCAAACTGTCTTACAGCAGGATTCAAAACTTGTCAGCATGTTTGTTAATTTTTGATTATTGATGTGAAGATTGCAAAGCTGGGGAAGCATTCAAGGCAGGGTGTAACTTTTTTAACATATTATTTCCCAGAACCATTTTTGACGAGAAACATAATAATCCAGTATATATAATTGATCCAACCTGTGTGCCCGTTTCAATTTCAGAAGTGGCTTCTGTTCCTAAATTATGCAGGTCCTTTTGAAAATAATATTTTCCATCAGGGATACCACAAGAATAACTATGTACAAGTTCTTCTCTCATTTGGGAGTTGAGGCTACTTCTAATCATTCTAGATGAGAAGAGACAAAGAGCCTGGAGAAAGCAATGTTTGAAGTATGAAAAATTAATTTCTTGTTTTAAATGAATAGTTATATTCTAATTGACAGAATTTGTTTTCAATACAAGGCACTATGAATGGCTTGACAAAATCTATTTCCTTGTATGATGTAATGTGAGCAAGGCATGCAATTGGAGCTCGGTTTTCCGCTGGATCCCAGGTGACTGTGCTGTCAGCTGGCCCTCCAGATGGCACAGAGCTGGAGATGATGGCATGCTGGTTTATGAAGTGGAAAGTGTAATTACTGTGTTAACAATGCATAATGTTGGATTTACTGTTGATACTGAAGCTAGGGAAGTTGAATAATACATCACTAAAGCCTCTCTCAGGAAAAGGCAAATTCTTTAATCCATGAAGAATGGCTTCACTGGTGTCCTTAAAAATTTTCCAGTGCTTTTCAAAAGCGTATTTTCTTCTTACTTCCTACCCATCAGCATAAGAAATTATGCACTAGGAACTGAAGCAAAGACTCATCCACTCCCCAACCATTTCATTACATGATGAAGATTCAGTTTTCAACACAGCCATCTGAGTGGCCACTGAAAGCCTAAAAGTGGCAGGTGAAAGTGAAGCATGTTTCCAACTGAGACACGCTTGAGACTATTAATTCCAAGGTACTGACACAATGATCTAAGACTGCAAATGTGACCTATGACTCTACAACTAGCACAGGTCACCCAAGGAGTTTCTAAATGTTTTTCTAATATCTTTGGCTCTTTTTAAAATGTTATGATGTAATGCATTACTAAGATAGTGTACAGAATGTAAATTATATATAATAAATATATAAACTGATTAACTTACAACTGTAATATTTATATAAATATATATATAAATTTCCAAATTTCTCACTGACCTGATTCTTAAAAAAACACCAAATTTTCCTCTGAGACAGCTTACCATTTATTAGGTGTTAATAAGAATTTCATCACTGGTAAAGTGATGAAACTGCAGGTAAGAAGGACCTAAAGATTGCTTGGATTTTGAGATTTTAAAAATCTTTAATTGCAGTGCATATTATGTGTACGGGGGGGAGGGAAGTATTGGGGAAACCTGTTGGTTGATGACATCATGCCTACCTATTTTGATATATAGGCTTAAAGAGGATAGATATTGAGAATAATAATAATCTGTCAAAGACAACTGTGACTAACAGCTTTGCAAAGAGAATATTGGCCTAAACCTCAGATGGCAACATCTCTTCAGTGCTAATGGAACTCTGTAGGTCATGCTATTCTTAGTTATAAATTTAGTGCCAGTTGTTGCTTATTTTAAGGTAAATCCTTGCTACTATACAGTGCACAGGATTAAAAAAGCTGAATGCATTTTTTATCTTCCTTCCCTCCAGAAAAAGGCAGACAAGTGCCTTCAAATTTACTACAGCAGAAGGAAGGCAGACAATAATTTAAGTTTCCATCTACGTAATGAAAGCTCTGAACTAATGCAAATGTATGTGAAGTTAATGTAGCATGTTTCCCAGATTAATGAGGAATGTGATGAACAGGATCATGGAGATGGATTCCAACAGTCAACAGCCCTGTTCACACCTTCATATCTGTATTTGCCTATTTTTCTACACATAGAAATGAGGACCACTTGTGTGCCTGCAGGTGTATACAGGACTGATGTCTAAAAGCCAGTTCAAAACTGTATTATCACTGAAGTTAAAAATGTACTTAAAATAACTATAAAAATGCAGGACTTGGCAGTGAAATTGTCCCTGTCTGGAAAGCAACCTAGTATTTTGAAAAAGGGCATTTTGCCTCCCAGATATGGTATATCTGCTAACTTTGTGGGCTTGTTCTTCTAAAGTATAATCCCTCTTGGTCTGCCTGTCCTAGAGTCCAGAAGACACAGTGAAATTTTGAAAGAGACTGTTGTAATGAACCAAATGAATAACTAGGGTGAAAGTGATACTTCTTTGTTTTGTTTTCAGGCAGCTGATATTGATTGCAGGGTTCTACCTCCTGTAATTTATAAATAATGAATCCTTGCCCTTGTGTTTTCAAGTACATAAATTCCTCACACAGACTTACCATAACCATTCCTCTCACAACAAAAGAGAGACTGCAGGCAACAATTGAATTCCAGTGTCTTATTTTATGTTGTTTGCTTGCACTGTCTCCATACCAGAAAAATGTGCACTGGTGTTTATCTTTATAATAGCTCTCTTGCAAACCATCAAAGTATTTGTGGTTTCAGTTCCCTGTTGTTAAGATTTGCAGCTGATGAGAGAATTTTAGGGAGCGCTGTATGCACTGTAGGAAGCAGATCTTTCTTTTGGAATAACTGTTAGTCTCCCTTGAACAAATGCTGAAATCATCTCAGTTTCATGATCTTATTAGTCCCTCCCTCTATTCCTGCACTATTTAAAGACATATGATAGTCTGATATTGCACAACACCTTAGGAATTATCTGCATTTTTGATTTTCTAATAAATGTCATCTCTTTGCTTATGAAGAATTACCATGACTGCATACTCAAACAGAAATGTAAATATGAGCAGTTCTTGAAAAACAAAGCTTTACTTGAAGCGCACTATTTAATAGTGCAGAGGTCTAGATTTATATTAGCAATTAAATATTATTTAAGACATGTCATTTTTAAATGTCATGGCCTGATATTTAAGAATTCTGAGAGGATGTTCTGTAGGCATCCTATATTCTGTTATTTTTAGTTGAAGACTTTGCTTTTAAGGATATTAAAAATACTGTGTATTTATACAATGTTTCAGTATGCATCTATGGTAACCATTACTTAGGAAAAAAGGTATTAAGTGAATTCTATGGATACTAACAGGTAAAACTGCTACATCAGAATAAATTCTCTGTCAAACAATCCCTTTGTAAAATCAAGAGGTGGTTTGTTTTTTTGGAAACTTTTCAGTAGGAGGACCAAAAATGTTAATAGCTAATGACCCTTTTCTATTTATAGATCACAGTGTGTTTTTCCAGTTGTTTAGAAAACTGTCTAGACATTAGTAACTTGGCAAATCCAGGTTTTCCAGTTTTGATCTTCAAGATGGATACATTCATGCTTTGCGTAATTTTGTGTTATACTCTGATGCTCTGACAATTGGGGATTGTTCTGGTGTGGGGGTTGTAATGTTCTTTGTTTTTCTAACAATACAAACAACATGGCAGTTTACTGCTCCTTCAGCCAACAGGGAAAGTGGGAAAATCTGAGTCTTTATAAACTGAAATAAATGTAGAGCTGATCTTACAGTTCCTGACATTATTGCAACTGCCCTGCACACTTCAAGATAACGCTGAGCTCTGTTATTCAATTTGACCAGGCTGAATATTTACTACCAATTACTTTTAGATGCAAAAATGTTTGTGATAATTATTGGGAACATACAGGTTTTATGGAAATCTGTAAATTGTGATGGTAACTCTGGTTTTCTGTCTGCTCACTTCCCTCCCCAACTTGGCAGCCTTTTACAAAGAAAAAAAGAACACATGGGTTGGCCGGTTTCTTAACAGCCCGTCTGGGAACTGTGAAAACTGCAGCCCTAAGAGTCATCTCCTCAAGAGTTAGGCACCAGAAATCCTTCTGGTTCAAGCTTTTGGGGCTTTTAAGGGAGCCCTGGCTCTGACTGAGTTTTAAAGTGTTATGCTGCACCATTATGGGTATCTATTAAACAGCTGGTTTATCTTTTGGGTTCTTGATCCAAGAAAAGGTCTTGTTCCCACAAGAAGCTATTTTGAGTGGAGACCTTGTATGTCTCAGGACAACTTGACTGAAGCAGCACTAGCAATGTTGGCAATCATGAGGTTAAAGATCAAATAATTATTGGTGAGATCAACAGTATACAGTAATTTTTTTTGTATTTTTTCATTATATTTCAAATATCAGGCCTTCTAATGGCTTTATTTGATGTGCCCATTTTGAAGAATATCTCTAGCCCTATCTTAACATCCAAACCTGTAGTGAATCCAGCATTATTTTGGAATATGCTGTTGGAAGAATGTTTGTAAAATCCCCATCAAAATGTTTTCTATGACAACTTAAAATATTCTTCAGATGTGTGGATATCCAATCTTTGTGGTTATGACCCTCTGTCTGTCTTCAACTAGAACTTTCTGGCCAGATGTGTTCATCTTGTTGTGTGTCATGTATGCTTGTAGCAAAATGAAGAGGAGAAAGCTGCCTGTTTTCTGAAATATCTGCAAGATTCTCTTCCTCCCACACCTCTTCAGCTTCCCTGGTTTGTATTTGCTGTCTGAATTTTCCTTCACTGCAGCACCTTCTGAAAGTGTCACTATTCAGTGTGCAGGGTAAACTGAGTAGACAGATATAAAATGTTGGGTGAGAGGTGATGAACACAATTGACCTTCAGCTTATTGGACATTTTTACAGCACTTTGTTTTCATGTGAGTTTTGGAAATGCTTTTGGAAACTATTTTCAAGTTGAAATGTCAGAATAAGGAAAACATGACACAATGCTAATTCTAAATGTTACACAGTTTTTGAAGTTTAATGGTACATTTTAAACAGCAGCTGCTCAGTGCCAGGTGTAAACTTTGGCATATTCTCCATTGTCTGAACCTACCATTGGCTGCAGAGGAATAAAGAATAGTGAGCTGTAAAGCAACTCAGTGGATAGTCATGAATCAATAATGATGTGTGTATGAAGAGGATGCTTCTCAAAAGCTATTATTTTGAAATACAGTACTGAGTGTGAACTTGGCACATTCAGAGTAACCTGACAGGAGCAACCTGATGTATCCCACTACTGGAGGAGCACCAATTAATTTAAACTTTGAATGTGTTTGGTATGTGAAAATGTTTCCTCTGTTTGTCATTACTCTCTTCTTCATAGTGGCCTTTCAAACAGACCATAACCTCAGATACATCCAGAAGAAAATGACTACTGAAAAACAGGGAGGTTGTATAGAAGTACCTAAGCAGGTGCTTATAAATATATATTTGGCATGAAAGTAAGTGATTTCAGGGCTAGTCCATGTTGCAGAAATAAAAATCAATGATCATGGAAATATTTAATAATCAATGTGGTTAAAATTATTTTATAATCCTTTTTGGTTGATTAAACAGATAAATTTGAATCGATTCATATAATATTTTTTTCTGTCCTCTCAAAACAGAAGGAGGTTGCATTTAGAAGAAGGATTGAAATATTGAGACATACTTGTGCTTTAAGTAGTAAATTAATTGTCTTTTCAAGCCAGGATTTAAATCTTAAAACCACGACATAATGCATTTATGGTATATCCATGGGGCAGAACAGATGTTGCCTTATAAAGCACATATTGAATATCTAAGGCAGTGAGACAGTGCTAAGTCTCACTCGGTCAAATGCTGCATAGCCCAAGGAGTTAATAACTAGAATCAGTGCAAAGCTGAAACCCTGTGCAGAGGGGTTTTGTAGCTTCTACCTCATTTTCAGCACAGTTTTTAGTACAATAGGAGAATGCAGGGGATGAATTGCCAAATCCGGTCTCACTGATACTTATCTCAGAGTAATTCAGTTGTTTGACTAAAGAAAAGGCTACAGGCATTAGTGACTCTCTCTCCATGTGTTCGTTTCTTCCCTGGGTGACATCTGACAGGCTTGGGCAGCATTTTCATTAAACATAGTTTCTGCAGCTGACTGAAAAACGAAACAAAAAAGGATCCCTGCACTAGTCAATGCAACACGTTTGCACCATGCAGTGTTCCCTTTGCTCCAGTAGACTTGACCAAATTTGTTTGGGATACTTGTTTGCCAAGATCTGTCCTGACTATGTGTGTATAAAACAGGAAGAAATCACAGAATCAATTCGGTTGGAAAAGACCTCTAAGATCAAGTCCAACCCAAAAAAGATCATTGTTGTTTTCCTTATCCAGAAAAAGAATTTCTTGAGACTGTTTCTCCCTTGTGTCCTTGCACTCCATGTGTCAAGATCTGCAAAATAAATTTTGTTGCATTTTGCTTAATTATACTTAAATACTTTTGTCGTCTCACCCCAATGGTTTCAATTCAGTATTTTCAGTCTTCAATTTGCACAATACTCCTGTTCAGATAAATTCAATATAAACTCCTGCTGATCAGTTTGATGCATCTCAGCATTTTTCTCACTTGTGGAAAAAAACCCACCTTTTTGTATTTGGAATTGAATATTTGTGTGTGTGCATATGGATGTATTCCCCAGCTGCAGCTTTGCCACTAAACTCTTTGATTTGTGACAGTCTCATAATTACTCTGTTTTCGCTACATAAAACAGAAAATGCTGTTTACTTTCATCCTCAATGACTCTTATTGAAATAAACTTATATAGGCACTCCAGGAGACAGAGGAAAATGATGTTCTGCAAACAGCAGTGACCCCAATAATTGCCCTACTAGCTGATAGGCAGACACAGCCATGGTAGGCATCGTATACAAGAACAAGAATATCTTCTTAAATGCAATAATAACATGATCACAGATGTATTTGGAGGTCTAGTTCAGAGATCCAGTCAGTCTTCAACTTTCTGCTGGATCCCATGTTGACTAGAGCAGTGCCATTACAAATAGCACAGATGTAATGATCTTTCACATTTTCTATGTAGAAAAGATCCTGTTCTTGCTTGGGGAGTTTAATAGTAGCAGAAACCTACCTGAGCTTCTGTCCATTCAAGCCATAACTATGCAAATGGATGTATCAGTACCCTTGAAGAGTTGGTAGTATAGGAAAAGAGTATGAATGGTAGGGATATGGGACTGACTAAGTGCTGTACTGTTGTCCACTGCTTAATAATGGTTAACTTCAGCTTAGAACTTCATAATGTGGCATACAGCCACTGAAATTCTAGTCTTCACTGACTCATGAAACATTCATTTTTCAAAAAGACCAGTACCTTAAAAGTTTCTTTCACTAGTAGTTTGAGGGATCAGGTGTGATTGTTATGCTGCAAGTGTAAAATGGCTCTTACTGATGTGCCCCCTTTCCATGTGATCATGGTTCAGGAAACATTTTGGGGCAAAAATTCAATTTCTGTTCACTCAAATGGAACTTCTGATATGATCAAGTAAAAGCCATTCATTAGGTTAAGGCAGTTAGTGAACCTTTATTTCTGTTGAGTAAATTTTCAGAATGGCTTTGATAAACAATTTATATATATGCACTGGAGATTTGACAGAGAACTGATTTCAGGAACTGTTCCTGAGTGGAAATAGGAGTAACTGGCTGCACACTTACAGGGAATGGAGTGACTGGCTGGTTGATAGGACTTGTGCAGAGGGACTGAAATTTACAGTGGAAAATGAGTTGAAGAGGTATCTGTGATGTGCTGTTGAGAAAGGCAAGGGCTGTATAAAAGCTGCAATACTGTTTAAAAGACCTTTGAGTTGTTTCACCTACTCTGTTTTTATAGGGCTTCAGGTGTTGCCTGTGTCCCATAGGGGTAGGTGGTATAGGAAACAAATAAAAGGACCAGAACAGACTGGTGTTTTGAACCACCACTTCTGGAAAATATCCTTAGGAAAGGTTGCAGGAATTTAGGCTGAATTTGTACAGAGACAAAAATGGCAATTTGGACCATGGCACTACAGTTTTTGGGTAAGTGAAAGGTAAGAAGGGATTGAACTTTGCTCTCTGTGCATACATAACAAGTAGGGTGCTTAAATTACAAAACAAGACCAAAAAAAAAAAAAGATGGTTCACTATGCACTAAGAAAAGCTCTAAGGAGCAAAAGGAAAGCACTGCAATAACCTACGAAGGGAGACTGTTAAATCACTGCTGTCTAACACGTTCTGAAGATCGTCACCATGCATCCATCTGGAATGGCACAGTGTTATTGATTTCTGCTTTATGAAGGAGAGACAATTATCTTCTGTCTCCTCTGGAGGTGGAAAAGGACTAGGCAGGTTAAAATTTCAAAGTGAAAATAGCTGCAGTATGGTCAAAGTGGAAGAAAGCAGTTTGAAAAAATGGGCAAATCTGCAAATGTGTGATGTTCTAAATCAGTAAGTACTTATATCATCTGTTCTTTGTAAAACATGAACCAGATCTGATATTGAGGTAACAAAGCAGTGAATAGAGAATGTTCCTGTGAACATGCACAATGAAACCAGGCCAGAGCCCCCCAGATATTGCAGGTGTGCCCAGTACAGCACACAACCTGGATTTGCATTATAGAAAAAAACCTGCAAGTGTGCCATCAAATGGCTGAAAATTGGAATGCTGGAAAGGTAGCAGTCTGATAGTCTGATGCAGAGCTGCATTAATTAGAGAGTGTCTTAGTACCAAACCTGTGAAAAAAAACTGCTCAGAGACATGGCCTCTGGTGCAGCAGTTAGAGAAGGGTGACTGAAAACAGATGCAGAGTATCAGTGGGTGACTGCTGCAGGATGTTGGGGGAGGCTTCTGACCAAACTGCCAATGTCTAGAAAAGGTTGCACATTCAAACTGTGGAGGGAGTTGTGCCAATTACTGTATTACATTTACTGTATGAAGTCATTATTGATCATATCACTTTGAGATGTGATTTAGAGTTCTATTTGCAATGTTCACAAAATGTATTTCCCATGTCAGGATCATACTCAAGTCTTCTTGCCACACAGATGGTTTTGGCGGTTATTTCTCTGTCCGTTCCCCCAAGAAAAAGGGAATTTTGGAGAATGAAGCAGTGATGAGGGGGAAGGGGTACTGACCCTGACACCTGCAGTTTGTTTTGCCTGAAATCATGTTCCTTCAGATACTGATAGATCTTCAGGTTCCCTGGGGGAGGAGTGAGGAAAGACATTCTTGCTTTTTCTGTAAGATATATTCTGACCGCTTCTGTTGTTAAAATTAGGGGTTTTTCTCTGCTTGACAGTGTTAGAGAATTTTCTATTGCATTTGCTAATCACATCATCTGCTGAGGCACAGAACACCTAGAAATAGTCAGACACATTAAAGGAAGAAAACCTCTATTATGCTGCTTAGCCAGTTTTCGGGTACTTGCCATTCCCACTAGCACATAGACAAGTGTTTGGCCTTGATTGGGAGAATTGAAATAATTATGATGGCAACTAAATACGGAGTTAATACTGTTACTCTTAAAACCAGGGTGTTATTATGGGAGATGTACTACAGAATAGACGCAAAGGTGTGTGTAATTGCACACACAGTGCAACTGAGCTTTACAGACCTCACAGGTCTGCTTGGAAAAGACAGTGACAGTTGCATTAATGACACTAATGACAGTCCTGTACTAGATTAGAGACTAAATTAGAACAGTCCTATGACAATCTAGCTTAAATTTGTCTCTAGAACTTTTCAAAGTTATGCCAATATTTGACATGTAACACTGCAGTACAGTTAGCATCCTTCTTATCAGCTTCTCAGCATGGTATGTATATATACATTTATTCTCTTGCTGAAAAGATACTGAATAGAGAGAGATTTAGAGGCACTGTTGAAAGAGACATTGTGAGGGTCCTAACTTTTATTTAATCAGAACAGTGTTTTTTAAAAATCTATTTTTCTTTTACCAAGAAAGACCTTTCTGGGGATTCTATGTGGTTGGATGGGGGTTTTTTAATACATGTAATGCCAGAGAGCAACAAAATAACCTTACCACAGAATAAATAGACATTTTATTTAAAATAATCTTATAATCGATAGCTTTGACATCCCTGGTAAACCCAAAGACAATAAATTAGCTGATTAAAACCCCTGTTTTTCTCCTCTGTGTTGGACATCTCAGTCTGTAAGCAGAGATTCAGTCACCTTGAAAACCTCTAAGAGAAAATACAGTAACAATAAACAGTAATTTCTTTTCTGACATGGGACCCAGTCACAGATTTTAGGTAACTCCTAGCAAGTTAAGAGATGCACAAAGTTTGAAACAGATCATTGAAGTCACAACCCGCATCTAAGGAAGAGTTGAATCTCAGATATTCCATATAAATTCTTACTTTTGTGAGATGATCATTCTATGACATCTGTTATTGTGAAATATGTACACACTTTACAAATGTGCAATCAAGATCAATTTTGAAATTAAACCTCTGCTAATAAAATGCTTTCTATGCTTGTTTATCTCAGTATCAGCTATTTCAAGCAAGTAGTCCTAAAGTGGTTAATGGATTTTTGTGGTAAAAGGCAACCTACATGTAAGTTCTAGTCCAATCTACTGTTTTCAAAGCTGCAATAAATTTTTCAAATGAAGGGCACATTTTTATTTAAGAATTGTATTCCAAACTATGAACTAGAAGTTAAATAGAGCTTTTTAGTGGTTTGCAGATGATGATATATGAATGAAGAAAAACCACTTAGAGTATTGAACTCACTGAGAAATATTTTGAAATCAATGAACTTTGAAAGTAATCTAATGCTCTTTCTCCTTGTCTGAACTGAGCTGTTGGAACATCTCGGGTAATTTGGAAACTGTATTTTTGTTCTCTTGACTAGATTAGGGTAGATGGGTAGGTTAGAGTCAAATGCTTTGTGTCCTTGAGATGATTCTTGGATTTCTTGACCATGGTAAACACTATATCTGTTTCCTGAGAAAATTTTAAAAAGGAGGTAATTGTATGATTGTTGGAACTGGTTGGGAAAGGGAAATATTACTCTGAAAAGGAGTTTTGCGTCTTTCAAATTGAAACAGAATTCAGCCTTTCTTAAAAAATTTATTTTAGTTGTGGCTTTTGTATGTTTGTTTTCTTTTTAAACCTAAACCAACTAAGCAACAAGAAAACAAACAAACAAAAAACAAACAACCAAATTTGAAAGAGATTTTTCAGGGACGTTTTGGGAGAACTTAAATGAACGGCCTAAAATAAAGTGAGGGTTTTGTGTTTTGACAGCAAATGGAAAATTTTCAGGCTAAGAATATGTGATTTTTACATAAAGGAAGGTTTTTGTAAGGAAATTATTCCAACGCAGATTTTTTTTTTTTCTGTAGCTGTTACAATCTTGTATATTAATAATAGCAGTCTCGGTGTGCAGGTCTTTCCTAAATAAAAAAGATTGGCTCCCATTCTCAGGAATTCACTTTACCATTGTTGAAAATGCATTTTTTTTCTCAGCTTTCAATGGCTAAATTCTTCTAAGAAAGATCAACCACTCTGACAAAAAGGAACCTTAAAATTGCCTCAGGGTTTAGTATTCTCCCCATTGACAGAATCCTGATATGCCTTTGGAAAGGGACTTCCATAGCATAACTCTTTAGCCCATATATTGGCTGCTTCCTGAGACAAATACAGAATCTGTTTATATAATACTAGAGGATGGATATCAAAATTGATCTTTCTCTGAACCTTCTGCTCACAAATACTGAGCAGGTTAAACACTGACCAGGATTTCATTCTGTCTATAACAAATGTATGTGTTTTAGGTTTTGAATAAGGACAGTGCCTTTCATCAATGAGCCTACTTGGCACTGGAGCTGTATCTGGAATTGGTGGGACAGAACTGAGCAGCACAGTTCACAGAATTTCAAATAGTAGAAGTACAAAACACAGATTAGACTGGAAAGCTGTTAATGATTTAGCTTTGCTTCATGTGAGACTTGGTCTGTGCTACACAGTCGGTTCCTTGGGTTTATTGTACTTTTGTGCAAGTATTACTGACCAGCTGAACATAAAACATTCACAAGACTGAATTAAGAACGTCCCAAAGCATCTTTCAGTTGTTATTTAAATCAGATGGTGAAAGGTGCTGTGACTCTGTAGCTGCCATTACTAATAGTTACTTCTTTTCTCACTTTCACTACTCATTTCCTATGATAAATCAGGAGGAAATGCACACAAGTAACCCCCTGATGTTAATAATTGCAATACCAGTGACAAATTTTTATATTTGGAAAAAATTGCTGCAAGAACAAAATGGTAATTACTGCAGGCAATCCAGAAATGCTTGTACTTGATGGGCCCTCTGATTTGTGAGATAACTAATTTGCTAATCACATACAATACAGCTACAGCAACTTTCTAAAATTGTTTTGTCATTGTAATTATACCTTGTGCCAGCAGTTCTAAGCAAAACTTGCTATTAGCTTAATTGAGGGAAGAAATGAAGTGAAAAATACCCTATCTAGTGGTCCAAAAGCTACAGCAGGTACAAAGCAAACCCAAGAAACTCTGGAGAACATGGATGAAGTCCTGATCCTGGAGCACTGAAGATAAATGCTGTCAGTGACTCCAAAGGTGCTTCCCGAATAGGTATACTCAACAATTTGCCTGCTTTTGAAACACGTCTTGGAAAGAATTCAGCTATACGTTACTGTAGCTGTTACCAAATAGGTGTCCTCATATTGGCTTGGGGCTTGTGGGCTGTGAGGTGCATATGCTTTCTTCTCTACCAGAAAATAACTGAAGCACTGAGGAGCTGAATGAGAAGCCCAGGAAACACAGGAGTGTCAGGTGATCATATCTCCATAGAGCAGACACTGGCAAGAGTCACTGATGACCCTACAGCTTCTCTGCTGGCAGAGAACAGCAGTGATGGTGATAACCTGCTCCTTTCCATCCTGAATCCCTCCTGGAGTAAAGGACAATACCTGAAGTGTAGCTGATAGGATGCAGAATGTGACTGGAGAATACTAGACTTACAGAGCACAAGGAAGGGGAAAAGTGGAAAAAAATTCTTTCAGATTCAAGAACTGGACAGTGAGCAGAACCACATGATTTTATAGCAGTGCCTTCTGTATGAAGTACTAAAGTAACACCAGTTAGTGCTGAATTCCCCTCTTGTGAACAATGCTGCCTTCTTAACAAGGCTTGTTTGGCTTGCTTTAGGTAAAATAATTGCTCTGTTTTGTCCAGCAATACTTATAAACTGGGATGGGGAAAAAAAGAGGCTCAGCTTTATTTTAAAACAATAATCTCTATTTTTTACTAAATTATTTTGCTGCTTATGTGTGTCTAAGGTAAAGCTGATTCTCTTCACTTCCAATCTGCTTGCTTATCAGCTCTTATTTTAAGAAAATCAGTGAAAGGTATCTTTGAAGGTCTGTGAAATGATCAGAGTCAACAACTCACATTCAAAATATTTGTTTCATATTTTAGAGAGCTGTTAATATCTCCTAGAATGCTGTCATGATTTTTAGGCTAATGAGAGGTATTCTATTGTCCTGGTGAATATTGTTTTGTGTATTGATGAAAGAAAGTAGAGATTTTTTTTTTCAATTTCAGTGCTTTCATTATTGATTTATACTCTTAATTTTACTAGAAAACTATGGAATAAAAGGTAGATGTTCATGCAGGATGACGTCTTCATTGCATGGGGCAATGTTCAGATTCATTTGCAGATCTTGTTCCATGAATTAATCATCAGTTATCAAATATTAAATGTGCAAAAATTTACTTATGCCTAAGGGAAAGTAATACAATCATGAACACATGGATTTAAGGTTAGTCCTGTTGATATCAGTGAGGAGGTTAATGATGTAATCTGGCCGTGGGTAATCTGCATTTAAATAGCTCACTGAACCAAAGTATCAAAGGCCAATTCAATGCCAGCTTCATTCCCGTGATTTTGTTGTAACAGTGCTACTATAGTGAGGCTTAAAACACTTATAGTCATTATTTAACATGTTTCATAAGTCAGCCACAAGTGTGGTTACCATTTGTAGCTTTGTAGTACTAAAACAATGCTATTTACAGACAGTTTTGAGCACAGCTATCATTCCCAATGGCTCTTAGCAGTAGGTGTTAATTATTGACAGGTACATGAATTTAAAGCTTGCATAAAATATCACATTAACAGAGAATCTGTTTAGGAATGTTTTTAGCACTTAATTAGAACTGATGTGTCTCTGTCTGGGGATTGATTAATTTATCTTAATTTCTGCTTATCTGATTATTCTGGTGTTACTTTACTCTGATTTTATTAGTTGGTGTGAATAAACAGTCTAATTGGTCACATTAGAGCAAGAATCCAAACAGTCTGAGGCTCGAACTCCATTTTCCATGTATCTGCACTTTAATATTCTCCTTAAAATTGTTTCATACAAGAAAGCCTTTTATTAGTTTTATATGTTTATGTATCACAGTGAATTTATAACAATACCCTTTACCCATGCCATCTATAGCCTGATTTTCAGGAACAGCAAACAAATGTTGTCCAGGCTGACCCAAAAATACAAGAACTAGTCATGAACTAAATCCTTCAGGAGTTCTCCCTGAGTGACTGCTAACCAGTGGTCCTTGGAAACCGCAGTGTCTGGGCTCACAGGCATTCATGCAGCAGTACTTGTTAGTGTCTCTCTGAGCAATAGTATAATTATGTGGTTTTCTTGCCTTAAAAAGACAATTTGTTGGCTAAGGTGACATAGCAACAGGAAGCCGTGGTTTTGTTTTTTTCAACCAACATGTAATATTTTACTTGCAAATAGCAGTGTTGCTGCTGCAGAACTAAATATGTGATCTGGCCACAGTTAAAATTCTGCCTTGATTCAATGTCGTGCTGCTGTCAGACCCACAGTGTTTTATAACTGATTTTGAGGGAGTGTTGGTATAACAAGCTTATATATTCCTCTGATTGACATGCAGCTGCCAAAAGCCAGGCTTGTTTGGAGCAGTCTGATACTGATGTCCAGACAATCCCTGAGTATAGGCATAATGCTCAACTCAAAGGGAGCTCAGCTATGTATTTGTAGCTATCTGGTTATTGGACTTAAATAGAATTGTGTTTATAAACTCCTGCGAGTAGATTGACTTGAATAATGACTTTTAAATGTTTCAAATATTCTTGCAGTTATAGCATGCAAATCATAAAATATATTCAGAAGATGTCAAAACTGGCTAGCTCAACTACTTACTCAGGACGAGATCAACTAAGTCTAAATCATTTGTTTGAGCCAGTCTTCACAAAGCTCCTAGATAACTCTTCCTGGATTTAACTCCAGCCAAAGCAAAAAGTTTCGCCTTAGACCCAACCTAAGCTTTGCTTGCTGCCATATACAACTTTTTCTTCTAACGTACAACAAACGTTACTGCTTTGCAGAACATTTATTTCCCATTTTCTTTGTGACAATATTTTGTGGAGTATAAAACATATTCCTGCATCTCCTCTTGTCTTTGCCTAATTCCATAGGCGTTTTGGGCAATTGTTTCTCATGGATCATGGGGTTACACCTGTGACCATTTACTGCTTTTCCATCACTGATCTATACTTTTTCTAGAACATAGTGCTCCTCTACTCAAGGGCACTATTTGCTTTCTCTGATTTCATACTCAGTTTGTGTTCTGCAGCACTGTACAGTGTATTTCAAGCACTGAGTTGCTCAGCAAGCAATCACTCTTTATTGCTTGAAGTGCTTGCTATTTGTAGTTTGTCAGCCATAACATGGTTACCTAAATCGTACTATTAGTGCTTCCCCTTCCTTTCCTGCTGCTTACATATAGGTGGGTAACAATTTACAAGCATGAACTCATGTATTTACAGGGTGAGTGATTGTATGTTGTCATTTACTGTGAAACAAAATCATGATTTCTGTTACTTTCCTTAAGTGTCTTAGAGGTGTTTCCACACTTTTCTGTACTCTTATTACAGCCGATTTTCCAGTGCAGTTTGGATGGGCAGGATAGGCAGTTGTGCTCTATGATGCTTGAGTACCCTGGGTTTGTTGCTTGTGCTTTTTTTCCTCCTGCTTCAATTTTTTCCCTGACAGATTTTCTTAAAGAATATGTAGAAGCAACTTCATGCAGTGAGGTGTCTTGTGTGCTCAAAGACTTTGGTCCGACCAGGGTTAAAGGCATATTATTAAACCAACATATTTTACTTTTTCTTACATCATTATTAAAATAAACTATTCTATACTGCCAAGTGCTAATACTGATTTCATTATTGGCATGCTAAGATGGGAATTTTTGGTGCCTTGTGACTCAGCAAAATAATTTACTTCCTTCTTGAGATCAGAGCTTAAAATAGCTTGGATCTACAATAGTGCAGAGATTCCTTGCATCTTGACATTCTTTTTGGTTTTGTTGTTGGTTTGGATTGAATTTTTTACTCTTACTAAATGCTGAAAGGAGGATATGTGAGGATATGTTTGAGGTTTTTTTCTAAAAGCTTTCAAACCAGTTTTTGGATTCAGTTGAATTAAGTAGCATCTCTTGAGAGATTTTTTACAATTTCTGGGAATCTATTTTGAAGCAAAACTGTTCTTTGCACAGCCATGAAAGCTCTGAAATTTTAGAAAATATTTTTAAAATTCTCTTTCGACCTCTGGATGACAAATCTATTTCTAATTTTACTTTTCCTGCTAGAAAGACTTTGACTTTTTCTTTGCTTTATTATGCATATTTATAAGGCTTTTTTAGAAAGGAAATCATATATCACGGGTAAAGCTCCCTTTAGAATAACAGGATGAGTGGATTAAATCTCCCACAGATGATCAATATATTAATGTCTTCAACATCAGTTTATCTGTAAATGAGAAGTGTGATCACTAGTGATATTCTTTTCAATTACATCATATGTCTGGGTCCTATATGTTATCAAGATTCTATGTGCACATACTGTGAACATACATAGCAGTGGACTAAAAGTCAAAGATCAGAGAAAGACAAAGAGTACTTACACCAGTAAACTTACAATTGGCAACTAAATGAGTATTGGCCTGGGGTGGAGCCTCCCAGCTCACAGGGAATGTTTCTTGTGTATGTTCATTTTAGAAAGCAGTAGTTTCAAAAAGCTGTTCAATGTTCCATTTAAGCAAGAATGATGTAATTACATCTTGAAAGCGAAGGTAGGTAAATAGATGTTAACAAGTTGATTAAACTCAATTAACAAGTGGAACGTGGTGAGTTAGCTGGGTGGTATTTGGACTTGCAGGTATGCAAGTCTTGCCTTAATCATCTAATAAGGAATGTAGAGTGTTCATTGCCTTTTTTGGATGACCAATAAAAGATATACATGCACACATAAATAATTACATACAGTACATAAAGGTATGGGTTTATTTTGCTTGTTTGCTTTGGTGAGAGCCACAAAACTAAGAGGGATATCTCAGACAGATATTCATTAACATGAATATCTCTTTTCCACTCTGTACAGATAAAAGAAGGCCTGGCAAATCTGAAGAGGAAAATTATCTCTACTGTGCCAATGACATTTCTGACTGTGTTGGCTTAATATAAAGTTAATACTTACTTAAGTTAAAGTTAATATCTACTTAATATCTACTTCTAAGGCTTAGTAAATGAAAGTACAAATTGAATATTCTGTATAGGCTATATAATTTAGTTAAACATTTGAAGTTGTGGCCTAGCAGAATTAAGAAAATATTTGCTGAAGTTCACCCACTTTTACAATTGCTTTTTAATAACTGTGCTTTAGACTACGTTAGATTTTTCCTGATATTTTCCCAGTAGCTTTCCATATGGGTATAATACATTGTACAAAGGCTAGCATTTTGTATGAATTCTTCTGTAATAATAGTTTTCAATATATTGGTCTAGATCTTCCTGTTTTGATGTCAGTTGTAAGAATCCCATTAATTTAACTAAGAAAAGAATATGCCTGTTTAGAAAATAACCATGCACCAGCTTTTGAAAGGCTTGACGCACAATTTTATTTAAAGAAAAAAAAAGTTGCAAAGTGCTTCCATAACCAATAATACATTGTCACAATTCACATATTTTTATGAGCATTAAGAGCTGAATGGCTGGAACAGCTGGGCCAGTCCTTTTCATTTTAGCTAATCTCCTCCTTTCTCTTTTTTCTCAGGGGATGAGTTGGCAGTGGTGTGGGTGTTTGGATACTGTTTATTAAATCATTATCTGTTATGTGTGTGTTGGTCCTGGGTTATATGTTTTCATCTGGGTGCATTATTGCGTCTGTTTATAAGTACTTTTAAGTGGTGATCAAAGTTTCTAGCAGCATTGGCTAGCCATGTTTACAAACTGTAAAGAAGCTGTGTAATAGACAGTTTAAATGTTTGCCCGTTAGACTTTTATCCTTCTTGTATGGAGGGCAATAGGTTTTCCAATTTTTATTGTAGGAACACAGAGCCTGCTTACCTAGTGTGGAAGGCATTCACTGTAACAGCAACCCACTGTTCCTTGCCCAGTAACCTTCCAGATGGAAAGGTGCAACAGTAATGAAATGTCATCTGGGGAGCTCTAAGAAAAGAACCATATGACAATTATTAATATATCCAGCTACCTAGTCTCTTCTTAATAGATTCTTTGTTACCAGGACTGGGTCCAGTCATGCTGGAAATGGAGAGGCAGAGCAGAGTCTTGTTTACTTTTGGTGCAATGCTCTGTTGAATAAACATCCTGCTGTGCAGTTAGGAATGGGGGGCAAGGTGATAAACTCTGCACATCGACAACAGTGTGTGGGTGAGGGCTGTTGGAGCCCTCCTTTTCTGATGGGGAGGTTTGCAGTCTCAGCATGTCTCTGAATGTTTCTTCCTGCTACTATTGGAACACGTCTACTTTTATTTTGGTAAACATGACTGTGTTGGAAGAGGTTAGGTGATAATCACAGTATCCACCTTGGAGCTTTATCACAGGTGTGTGAGGTTATGTTCACTACTTGGAACAATGATGTAAAATCTGTAAGAGGCTAAGCTAGCAAAATAATTTGAATTAAACCTTTTAAACTAAAAATCTACTTGCAAATAACCTATAAGAATGTCTGAATTGCCGACTTAATTTTTTCTATACTTCTTTTTTCCACAAACGTCCTATAACCTTGCTGTTGTATTTCCCTTTAGTTTTGTCAAACTGTGCTGGTGGAAGTTGATAAAGTCTGTTTCCTGTCTCTGTCCTTTTCTGTAAAATGAATGTGAATGTGAAGTTAAGAAATTTTTTCACTTGGGCACTTCATATTAGATGCATAGAGAACTCTTTAGTCTGACATGCTTGAAATTACATTCTCGTATTTGACATCAGCAATAACATTAGAGGTTTTCACACAACAGTTTCATCCAGGTTCTTCGAAAATAAGCTTTCTGAGTTCTCACTTTCCAAATAAAAGGTGATGTGACCAGATTCAAGGTAAAAAACCAAAAACTCAAATTGAAGTGGAATTTTTATTTTTTTGGCCAAATCTATCTGACTGCTATCAAATTTAAGGAATATTTAAAGGCATATCATAAACTTCATCCTTAATAGCAAGGTGCTGACTGTTAGTCATATTTTGCCAGAACTTATTATTCATCAATTACTGTTACTTGAGGCAAAATGTCACACTAGTTACAAACCCTGGGGACTGAATATTCAGTGCTAGACAGTGAGTATCTCCAAGTGTCTACCTGCCAGCTCAAGAAAAGTGGAACATGACTTGCTTTTTCCTTACGTGCCAGAGCTGGATGAAAAGGAGCTAAACCTTTGAAACTCCATGCTGTAACTAACCCTGGGCAAAGTAACCTCTTAGATACTGTTCAAAATTGTGTTCAAAACATGGTCATTTTGGTGGTGGGAGACTTGCCAAGAAGCTGTCTGTTTTGTTTTAGGCCTGTTGATATATCTCTGTGAAAAGATAAAATATTTACCTTTTCCTTTTAAACATTTAATTGCTGCTTGAGAAAATACAGCTTTTCATCTGCTAATGGTACTTGCTGATGTTGTCAGCTTTCAGGAGCAGTCTTGTAGAATTAGAACTGATTTGATAAAACCTTTAAATGGAATCTAAATTAAAATTGTTCAGAAGAGGAAGCAAAATTGCAAAATCCATCCCTTCTAATTTAACTGAATTTCTTTGTAAAAATAGAGATAATAATCTGTTCAAGATGCACACACACAAACATATATACACTATTATATAAACTCTATACATGCATACATAGTCTGTATGTGTGTTTATCTATTTAGGTGTATATATGCACTCACATTTTTTTGCCAGTGTCCTTACCCCATCGATGTGCCAATATAATTTTATTTGTATTGATGAACACAGTCATGATGACAAACTTGTATGCAAATTAGTTTTGGCTTTTATAAGTTTATTGAATTTATTCCATTGATTCAAGTAGTACTGTGTAAAAGTATTTCCAGTGCATGATAAGCAATCGTTACTCATATGTCCCCATAATACAGGCACTGCTGGAATTTTGATTGATCAGAAAACTTAGTCATTTCTAAAGTCCTTATCAGAAGTCTTACCAAGCCCATGGTATAATTGTATGTGAGATCAATGTGTAATATATGTTATTATGTAGCTAAAAGTAATTTTAAGTTTCTCTGTGTAAGCCACCTATCTGGGAGTTTGAGTCAATGAGTTATGCATGGCAAATATTCCAAGAGTACTGGTAGGGGAGTAAGCACAAACATCAAATTACACCACTTCATCTTAATGTGATTCCATAAAATCAAATTTTGTTATGCAGTGCTTGCTGTGAATGTCTCCCAGTGGCCTCCTTCTCTTCCCCTCGTTTACTTATCCCGCTTGGCCTCTGTGTGTTGTAAAACTGTCCATGTACAAGCTTCAGAATCTTCTGGAAGTTGTAAGCCTGATGTATTCATTAGAGGTTTCATCAGCTTCCTGCCAGGTCTTGTGGAGAATGGAAGGCTTCTGCTCCTGTGGGCAGGGACAGAAGACGGACCACCCTGGCGTGACCTTCCAACTGGGGAAACTCCCTCAGCTTCATCTGCAGTCTGCCCACTGCAAAACAGCGACAGAAATGACAGTTCTCTGTATGCTCTGCAGTACAAGGGCTCAAAGAGCAGAAACACTCATCTTTGTAGTAGGGGTGATAACTGAATAACTTCTGAAGAGGAAGCTTAAGCAGGGGAATGAGTCACAAGACCTGTCACAAAGACCAATTAGATTCAATTCATTAGATTGAAGGGATTACCTACTAAACAGGAAAAAAAAAAAAAAAACGAAGACCAACTTACATTAAGCCCTTGCATAATATCCCTGTTCAGCTTTAAGGTCTCCACTCTCACTTTCTAATGCAGGTTTTAAAAACCTGAATCTTTAGAGATTCTAAAGTTTCTTAAGAAATTTGGAAACAATGCCTGAAAATCCTTGTGCATTATTAACTGTCATGCAAGGTCATCTTGTTGGATTCTGAAGAGTTGAACTTTTGTATATTCCTCATACATATTTCTGGAGTTTTTTCTTTTTATTTTCTATGCTCCCAGGATAACCATTTATCATGTTCCAGAACTCAAATATTTCCCCACTTGGCTTTGTGACTGTGTTCAGCATCACTAACAAGCCCCTCTGATTCCATCTGTTTGTACTGCTTCTGCTTTCTCTTTAGATTTCGTCCTTTGCAACTCAAGTGACACACTGCGTTTATCACCTGATCCTCAAGCTCTTTTTAATCCACTTAGTTTACACAGGGCAGGTGTAAGCTCTGTTCAGGGCAAGGCTAGTCAGAAGCTGAATTTTGCCAAAATACCCCAAACCGTGCTTTGGAAGCAATGTCTGCAAAGTATGCCCTTGCACATTGGAGACTGCAAAGGTTTCATTCAATGTGTTGTATCTATTCTGGCACTGTGATTCTCCCTGTGCTTGGATGCAACATGGCAAATGTGAAGTGCTTCTGGACATGTCTTTGCACTGGTGCCTGCATCCTGTTTGCTGGTCACAAAGCCTGACAAAATGGCTCTCTTTTCTTTCCACTGACAAGGTTCTCACTAAAAGTTGTTTCCTGAGCTGCAAGTTGTAGCAGACCTAATCTGTTGTTCAGTTTTTCCATGTGTGTTTTTCACAGGAGGGAGAGATGAATGATGGGTGACCTACTAAATCCTATACTGTGTAGAGCCCAAGCCTGATTGTAGGGACCCACAGGTAGGCAGAGGTGCTGTTGATAACCCCCTCCAATATACCATATAACTTGTGGAAATGCTGGCATGTAAGGGGAGCTGCCTTGAGTATCTGGGTTCTTTCCATGTAACAGCATTAAGGAGGCATCAGCCTTTGAAACTTGTACCACCAATGTGTGTCAGCTCCTGGGAAACCAGCCTGTGCCAGCAACTGTCCCATGTTGCTTCTTTGACAATCTTCTCTCATTAGGATCTTGCATGTGAGCATGGTTTTGCTGTTTTGTAGCTTTCCAGAGATGAGTTAGGACTTACCTTGCCTTTGAACTGATATACTGAGTGCAAGTTAAGGGTTAGTGACCTGACAGAAGTAACTTAAAACTTATGGTGTTTTTTTATCTTCTGAAGTAATTTTTGTCCTCTTTTTTTTTTTTTTTTTTTTTGCTAGGACTTTTCCATGTTCTTTCAACCTCTGGTGTAACTCTTTATATTATTAATTAATAGGGATATGTAGTGCCACTTCTCTCCAAGTCAGGGATAACATCTTTGTGGCATTATCCATACAATGGAGTTGGAGACTTGACCTTAAGGTCACATCTAAGATAAACTGCAGATTCCCAAAGAGCATCTAAATCAGAGTCTCTATGAACAAAGCAATTCTTTCGCTCACTTTTCTTGTCTTACAATTAATTTCTCCCTTTTTATGTCTTATTTTGCATTTTAATAATGTACATTATTGGTATTGTTTCATAAGGGAAATAGATCAAAATAACTGTGTTAAATAGACACTTTGAACTTGAATTTTTAGAAGTAGTTACAAGTAGTTCTGTATCTACCACAAATAGTGACTTTTCATACTTCAGCAGAAGACGGAATATTTTTCAGTAGAAAAGTAACTGAACGTTTCAGCACTGGTAACTCATTCCACTTATGGCAGTAGCCAGTCAGTGGATTGCCACCTCAGTTTAAAAATCCATTGATCTTGCTGAAGAACCAAGGCTGTAGAGTATAAGACCCTTTATATTCTCTTCACAAAGCTGTTTCTGCCTTATTTCAAGCTAAATGAAAACAGCTGCATATCTCAAATTATGCCTTCAGACAGCACTCTGACATGATACTCCTCAAAACACAATTAATTTTAATCTTTCTCCTGCAGTTTTCTGACAGAAAAGATTGATGGTGCTTTGTTTCTCCTCTTTTTACTAAAATTTTGGCAGTGAAATATCAGAGTATATTAAGGAGTCTACTAGACATCTGATTTTAAGGTATGCAATTCTTATTCATGCCATAACCAGGGAAAGACGTAGCTCATCTATTTAATGTTCATTATTTTATGAAGAAAATACAAAATATAACAGATACATCTAAAAGAAAAAAAAGGAACTCATATATACTGCCATGGTATGTTTCTTTGTTTCTTTCATTGAGGGTCCTCAAGTATCTGCCCATGATTGCAATGCAGTTAGTAAGGCAGCGACAGCTTAATTTAGGCCTTTCTTCAGTGGTATTTGTAAACTATGCTGATTAACCCTGGAGCTCAACACCTGAGTGCTTAGCTCCTGAAGTGTGTGGTAGAAAGTGTCAGTCTAAGAGCCATCACAGCAGCAGATCCTCAGCATTCAAGTGACATTCTTAAAAATTATACTAATAAATCAAGTGGAAAAATCTTGGACAGCAGTTGTTGTGAATGGTTTTTTTCCATTTCTTGTTTTTCCAACTGCAGTCATTGAAATGCACCAAGG
This sequence comes from Acropternis orthonyx, assembly GCA_035583155.1. Taxonomy (NCBI): domain Eukaryota; kingdom Metazoa; phylum Chordata; class Aves; order Passeriformes; family Rhinocryptidae; genus Acropternis; species Acropternis orthonyx. The sequence continues at coordinate 19,212,774 of JAWWEU010000160.1, forward strand.
CCACTTGTTCAAGCTCCTCAGCAGCTGATGCATATTCTTCACACTTTTATCTCTTCCTGAATATGAAAGAAGTAGCAGCAAAATTTTCTATTTGCTGTTCCAATTAGACCTTAGAGATCTGCAAAATCTTGTCCTCCTAGTGCCTGCTCTGTCACTGCTGCAAAACCCCAAGGGTGTTTATTGCTGTGGAGGTGACAAGAAATCCTTGACATGGTGAAAGATGTGAGATACCTGTTGAGAAGTTTTGACGTGTCTCTGAATCCAAGCATCTGCTAGTCTAAACGAGTAACACATGTTTTTGTCATGATCTGCAAAACTTGTCTAGGTTTCAAGAACATTCTTTCTCAAACCTACTAAAAAGCAAGTTGTGAAGGGTTTCTTCAAAACTGAAATTTCATGGTAATAAGGGAAAGTGTTTCATCCTGTTAGTGTTTCCTTTCAAAAAAGAAAGTCTTGCTTGCCACTGCTTTCCAGATTCCTTAATTCAGAAACAGCAGCTGTCACAGTAGAGACTGAGAGTGCCCTGAACGCCTTTTATTGGCTTCATGTTGGCTGGCAGTGCAACCTCAAGAAGACTCACAACTGGGTGACTTGTAGATGAGTGCTGTCTGTAACTGCCTGCTGTGAAAATCAACTCAGAATGGAGCTTTAAGCAGCTGCACCACAGTTATCAAGAAGTGCAAAAATGAGATAGGAGATGCTTTTCATTCTTTGAAAGATGCACAAGGGACATCTCCAGCTTTGGAAATCCTGCAAATGTTCCTTAGGCCGAAGAGTTGTAAAGCATTAGAAAAAGACATTCTTCATTCAATACCCGTCTTTAAAGCCAGGTGTATGCTTCTAAACTAATTTTATTTCCACTGTTATTAAATGCAATAAAACTCTAATGATAAAGTGAAAAAACAGCTCAAATCTTAAGGATGCATTTGCAATATTAAACCTCGTGGTTCCTCTTCCTTCCCTCATGAGATTCAGGCATTCTTTCTTTAAATCTTGTAGGTTGTGTGAAATAACTTTTAAGTTGCTTGCAGGTTTTTTTCCCTTGGAGTTGTAATCTTGATTTTTTTCAATATGATAAAGGACAGGTTGCATTAAAACCACATAGCTTTTTAACAGGACCAAGGAAAAAGGATCAATGAAGTGGTTATAGCGTATAGTTTCTTAGCTGTTTTTCAAAATGTTCAACATTTCTGAGCTAGACATTCTTCTTAATTTAAAAATAATGCACACTTATAAAACATGTCCTTCCTACATATTATTGGAATTATATGAAATGTTCTCATGGAAAAATAAAATGGAAGCATTTTCCATTTTTACAAAGAGGTAGGAAGAAATAGTTTTGGTGTTCCATATTATTGAATTTTTTTCATATATAAATAAAATCTAGTATGCATGCATATAAAATGTAGTAAAGAGAAAAGATAACACTTGCTGATGTCTGAAATCTGAGGGCTATGTAAAATTATCTTTCTGTTGTGCAGCTGTACATTGATAGTTATCTAAATATAACTACTGAGCTTCTAGACAAGAGATCTGAAATGTCATATTGCAGCAGGATGGTGCACATATATTCTGCTGGACACAGTACATTTCTGGAAAGCTCTGTTGATATTTCACGTCCGATTTCCCCTTCCACACTAGAAAACTGTTACAAATTCACTTAATGTCCTTTATTCTTCATGGGATTTAAAGTGATGAAATCATGGACTGCTTTTACTTAAACTTGTAATTCCCTTATGTTAGGAAAAACAGGTTTGCTGACAGGGATGGTCTTCAGCATGCCACTAATATATTTTAGATTACTTAATAAATGTGAGAATATGGGGTGACTTGACAAAAATCTGCAATCTGAGTTTAAGAGGCAAGCAGTGAACTAGAACAATGTTAATTTGAACGCAATGCAAGTTTTGCATTATGTGAAGTGTTGCAAAATTAATGTAAACTACACGTTACAAAAGGCTTTGATGTTGCACATCGCTAGGAGGTTTTTTTCCAGTTCATTTCTGAGAACACTGGGAAAAATTAACTGGTAGTGATGCTACACAATATTCTGTCATAAGCTAGTGAAAGTGGTCCAAACCAGCTCACTGTTTATCCCTCTGAGCTGAGAGCAGCACAGCATAATAAAAAGATGACCTACATGGGCAGGGGTAAATCTTGGTGATCTTGGTGGTTTGTGGGGTTTGGTTTTTTTCTTCATCAAAAATTACCTGTCCAGAGGCACAATTGGTATTTCAGGTATAAGGTGACTGACACAGTACAGAGAAAGGGTGTTGGACAATGTATATTTTGAATAGGATTTGTAAGACTGGCAAAGAGCTTTGTAACAGATATCTGAAACTCAGTAAATGATTCCTCCCCATGGGCCCGGTCTAATCTGTCCTGCCATTGTGTTGTTATTCAGCACTGCTCACAGTAATACTTCTGGCAAATGGATTTCCTGGTGCAGCTGCAGGCTGTGTTGTGTGGATAACTGGCATTTTGTTTTGTTTGGAAACCCCCAGGTCATTTAAGATGGTTCCTGAAATTTTAACAGGCAGTTGAACATCGATAATAGAATAATATTTACAAATTCAGCTAGTAAACATTGTCTCTTATTACATTTGATCTGCTTCTCTATCACAGCTCACTATTCACTGAGAGTGTGACTGGAAAGCAAAGAGCCCATCATCACAGTGGGCAGGGTGCTGCATGTCCCCTGAGCCTTCTTCAAAGTCACAGTTGGGTTTTGCACTTGTGAGCATCTCTTGAACAATAATGATGATTACATTTGTAGTTTCTCACTAACAGGCACAATTCTTTCTTGTTCTGTTTAGAAATACAGTTTTCTTCTCTTTGTTTTGTCTGTAAAATATCCTTTTACTTGAAAATTTTCAATAGCTTCCCAAAAACCGCTGAAATATTCACCTTATATAAACTATGTTTGATATGGAAGAGATGAATTTCAAGAGCCTGTAACTTGTTTTTAATCACAAGGTCAGTTATACGTGATAACATGGTATTAGCAATTCTGGCACTCACAGGAAGATTACCTGAGGAAGAAGGGCAAAGTTCTATAAAATAACTTCTGCCCTCTAGTTCTATCTTACACTTTCCTTACAGTTCTGCCTATACCATCAGCAACAGAGTATTTTTGATTTTGCCCGGTACATATTTGGTTTTTCTTTCAGTTTTTACCTTTGTGCAAATTTCCAGTGTGTGCATTTAAAGCAATGCTTAAGAAACTGAGCAACTGCACATGCTGTCTTTGTAGAAAGAGAAACAAGTACTAAAGAAGATATAAGGATTCCTCTCTATGTGTCTTAAAAGCAAGAATTCTTTTTTTTAAATGTATTCCATAAATTTTTTTGTTTAGTAACATAGAATTTAGCACATTTGCAATTTATCTTATTTTGCTGATTGCATCCTAATTTCTGAACCTTTTGCCTCAAACATTGGAGTACACTGAAAGTCTGTCTACAGTCTTAAGCATAGAAACAGAGGTTTTTGTTTGGTGTGTGTGAGGCATCAGCACCCTGTTGGTTCTCTCTGTTTCTATCAAATTCCAAGTGCTGCTGTTGTGCATTGTAAAGGTCTAAAGCAATATATGATCACAGATTTTGGAGTAATCTTATTTTTCATGTAGGTTTGGAAATAGGGTGGTACATGGGAGATGATAGGAGTTTTCTTTGAGAAAGAAAACATATCCATTGGAAATTATTTCAGTTATATTGTGCTTCTACTCTGTTAATGTTGCTCTATCAACAAAATGCAGGAAAAAACCCTATAAACTATTTAATAAGATAATTTTTCCTTCCTCACTTTGCATTAAAAGCCTTTTTTAAAGTAATAAAATCCGAATAAAATGGCTTTGTGTATTCTGATGCAGGATTTATCAGAAAATGTATATTACATCAACTGGCATTCTTATCAGCAACTTCATGTAGTACAGGAGTACAGAAAGAAGCTGTTGAAGGAGAGGTAGTCAAAAACTACTTATTTAGTTTTCCGTCTACGTCGACTATAATGAATTGCTCTGATGCTGCACTACAAGCTGTAGTGTAATATGGAAATACCTAAAACAAGTTTAATTTCCAGAAGTGGTCTAATTGCAGCACTGTAGGAATTCAGCACAGGCTGTTTCTCCACCAAAGGAGTTCTTGTTTCCACATGAGTCCAAGCTGTGAGCTATGTGGATTGCCTGTAGAGTAAATTTCAGCCACACATCTTAGAACATTTCCACTTTTTTCTATTTTTCACTCTAGAAATAGGAATACTTAACCTGGTGGGTCCCCCTGTTAAGCTAAAAGGAGATGGAGGAATTTTCTGAATAGTCCTGTTTCTCCCCTAGGACATATAACTTGGTTTATGATGTACCATGTCACTGAGACACACAGTTGCCTTTATTTGGTGGGAGTTGCTGAGCTGGCCCATAAGTTGTATGCCAAGTTCCACATGTAAGAGCACTAGAGGAGAACTATCCACCATGTATGCGTGATGCAGTTTTCTGTACTACTGCAATTAAACTTATTCAATAGTTTTCCAAAGGCAACTGGAGACAGATTTTAGTACAGGTTGTTATGCCTCTTTCAGCTATAAGGTTAGAAAAAAAAGCTGCAGCAGAGAAATTATAGTTTATCTAAGAAAATCCAGGTTTCAGGTGGAAAAAAATTAACATAAATTCTACCAAGACAAGCCTGGCATAAATATCTGAATTGCCAGTGTAGAAACAATGCAAAGAACAAACTTCTATCAGGAGTCAGTTGAAAAGAAAGACTTGGTGGAAGTTTTTGGCCCTAATACCAAGGTTTTCTGAGCTGTAATCATCAAGGACAAGTCTAAAAAGGATACTTCCTCTTCGGTGTTGCAGTGTGCGAATCATACCCCCAGGCCTCTTAGAGTACTCTTCTATCAAACACTTAAATCAGAGGGCAGGTTCTCTAAGGCCCTGCCTTATGAGAATAACAATGCTAATAGTTGGGCATCATTTTAAGCTATGAGATGATGTATTTATTGCATCAGAGTTCAATTTCTATGCAGAAAACAATAAAAAATCCAGCACATCTTAAAGCTAATTTTTTTTTGTGTTCTTGGCAGTTTCACTGGTTAATAAAAACTGTTTTGAAAAAAATGGGGGACATGAGTGAGCAATCATGAAATTAATGATTCTACCTTTGAGGCACTTGTTTTGGTCTTTTCTGGAGAAATCTGTGTATAAAACCAGAGGAAAAAACATAATGGGAAGGAAAACGGGGATGGAATTTAATTTGAGATGTGGATGAAGCTAGTTGACCCAGTGGAATAAAATAAGTTAGCAGTAAGTAAAATGCTTAGGCAAGCTTTTCAGAGCTCATTACGTGCCTGAAGATGCTCAAGCACTCTGAAAATCCCCCTTGTTAATTGTCTACATCTTTAGTGAGATAATGACCCTGTGACGTCAATGCTTTTTCCATACATCCTTCTAAGAGAAACACCGTAAGTCAGCACATGTAAAGAGCACGTGGAAAATATGATAGAGGTGTTTGAAATTAAATTTGTCCTAAATCAGTTGTGATTGAGTACAACTCCTGGTAAGCAACCCTGGCATAACATTTGCTACTCAAGATAATGTTTTAGTGATAGAGATTTGGTTTAGTATGGTTAATGAAGAGCATCAATTCATTGTACTGTGGATAACTTCAGAAGTAAATGCTTGTTAAAACCACATGTAGCAAGTACTTTTAAAAAAATGTTTGGCTCTTAGGTGAACCTTTTTGAAAAGTGGTGAGAAAAGAAACTACTACTTGCTGCCCAGAAATTCCTGCTGTCATAGCAGCTTTATGGTAGCTGCTTTGGAGTATCCTTTCTTGCATTTTAGGATCTCTAATGCTCCAATATGTTCAAAATAAAGTAATTTTTCCCCACTGAGTTTGCATTCTGCATTAATAGCCTTATATTTAGGTATTTGACAGAATCATCTTTAAATATATCCCTCTGATATTTTCAGTAGTACAATTAATATTTTAAAACCTGACCAGGCCTTGAATCCTGATTAGAATAGTGAAACTTGTCTTGTTCAATAGAAAAAAAAAAAACCAAAAAACATAAAAATACCTGCAGAAAAACTTTGATTACAATATAAACCAGGAATATGCCATGACTCTTTCCGGAAAGAAAATAAACTATGCTAGTTATAGGTGTTATTATTTCAAATTTCTACTTTTCTGACTTCCAGAGAGTGTTATGGAACTGCAAAAATTTGGAGTATTCTGGCACAACAGATATTTTTGCAACCTCCATTTCAACATATACAAAACATTACTGAACTGAATGTGCTACCACAGCACAAGTGGGGAGAAGAAATAATTGAAATCAGAAATGCAGCAACGGGCCTAGGTTACTACCTAGGGCTTGTGTTTGCTGGTCAATAACCGTAAATACCCAGAGCAAAACTGTCAAATGTTATTAAGCATCTTTTATTTACTTAGTTTTTTGATGCTTGGGCTTTTCCAGAGAGGTTGGCAAATGATTGATGTCTGTGCATTGCTGATACAGTTCATAAGATTCAGATACACCAAAGCTCCTTGAATTCTCATTCAAAGTTTAAGAAGAAAGCAGCACTCTCCAGAAAGGAGTTTTTTAATTTGCCTTTTCGCCCACTGTGTTAATTTTAAAACTCCTTTATATTCTATTTTTTATTTGTTATTAATTCCAAAGTCTCTGCTTGGGTCCAATCCTCAGCTTAGCAAATACCAGTCAGCCACGGCACTCAACAACTCTCAGAATATCTTCTATTACAATGTAGACTCTGACTGTTCCCATTCAGCAAAGCTGCCTTTCTGCTGCCCATCTCCACAGCAGAACAACCAAGAGGTACAAATCATTCTACTGTTCAGTCTCAGTTAGTGATGGAATCTTCAATGCAACTGACACAGATTTTCATTTACCCAGCTGACTAATTGAATATAACACATCTCATAGAGTTTTTATCTTGTTTCACTTTTTTCCTTGTAACTGTGTTTCTTTCATTTTTCTCTTGGCTTATAATTCTTCTCTCTCCTATGTGCATAGTTATTTTGTTCTCCCACCTGTATTTGTTGTTCAACTATGAAAACATAGCTGTAGACTTCAAGTAAATGAAATTTTCAGAAAGAGGTTATTCATTTAATTTGGGTTTATTTGTTTTGTTTTGAAATATCATAAATAAAGAGAAATATTTAAAATATGCTATGTTAGAGCTGTTTCCAAAAGATTACATGGCATTCCATTTCTTCCTGACACTTGCCTGAACACCAGTCTGATTTTTTGCTTCCTTGTTACATTTTAAACTGCAGTTTTGATAAGACTTGTTTTATCACTTTCTTTCTTCTTTGGTGTGGTTGCTGTCCAGATAATGCTGTCTGCTTGTCATGCTCCAAATCAGTTTATTTTCTGCTTTTATTTCCAGTCTTTCTAGGTCAAATCACTTTTTTTAGTGATAACCTCACTACCAGATTTTATTAACTTGGATTTTCCTCATACTTACCCAATGTTTCCCTATCTGTTAAAGGAAAACCTTACTATAACTCCTTCCTGGATATTCTAAACATCAGAGTGTCTACATATTTTTAACTGTGAATTATCTGGTAACTTTCATTTTTGATCCAGCAGTATGAATTTCAAAAGCAAAGAAAGTTTATTTTGAGGATAAGATTTCATTATATACCAGGAAAAATATATATATATAGCAGCCAGATACTGTTAGCATGATATTAGAAAAAGAGATGCAAATTAGCATGTTAAACCACACTGGTGCTGCCCACGCCTTCAGCAGTGCTAAGGGATTGCCCTGTCTCTACCTTGAGGAAAAAAAAATAGTCATAACAGCATTCTCATCTTTTAGGCCAGGGCAACAAATAATGTTTTATTAGTTCTGTATCTTCATGCCTGGTTGATGCTCTGTGTTATTTCTGCCTCTTTTGCAGTTTTTCAAATCATCGGAGTAGTATAAAAGGGATAGGATGCAGTAGGGAATTGTTCCTGCTATATCAAGTGCTTGACTGGAATTTAAATGGATTTACTTTATTCATCTCCCTTTTCCCCTGCCTTCCCTGAAAAAATTAAGAAATTGGGTCATGGAAAGGATGCATTTTTAGAATATTGAGTTGATAATCATCTTCAAAATATTTCAGTTTCTCAGAATATTTGAGTTGGTATCTTACTGGAATTTTTTTTACTGGTACTTTATTCCTGATCCTTTCTGATTTTGTGTGATTTACAAAAAATAATTGTGCTAACATTAGTCTTGCAAATTAATTCCTTTGAAATGCTAAAGTTCTTGACAGCTTGAATAAATTGATGTTTAGCCACCACTTGTTTTTGTAATTATTCTTATATTTTGTTTTTTCTATTTCATTTGTGATACTTCTAAGATATTATACCGAAAGTTTTAATAATTTGGTAATGGTAACATGTTTATTCAGTTCTTCTCATCCTTTATCTTCAGAGGCACACTTTCTCCGTGTTTTTTTCCTGGATTTTTTTCATCTTGTCTTGAACTTCTTAATCCCTAGGATTTGATTATGACTTCTTGAAGAATTCCCCCCACACCACCATCAAATTTAATATGCTATACGTTCTTGGTTATTTCCTCCTTTTCTTCTGTAATTTGCTGATTCACACGTCCTTTTTGAAGATATGTCTTGCTTTCAAAATTGCATGTGTTGCTGTTTATTAGTTGTTTTCTTTTTTTTTTTTTTAAGGTAGTTGGTAAGATTTGAACTATTTTATGGTTTCTTAAGTTTTCTTTCATTCATCTAAAATGTGTTTCTCCCATGTCACATTTCATAGTTTTGTCCCTTTTAAAATATCCCCCTTGTAAAAAAAACAACAAACAGACAAAACTCCCACAAAACAACCAAAGCCCACTTACTTTAATGCTTATGTCATCAAATCCACACTTGTGTTCATATTCTAGCACAAGGGCTTTGCACCTATTGCTTGATGTGAAACAAAACTTTATTCATAGAGCCACTGAAGAGGAGCTAGTTCTGATTGAGTCCAGCTGTCCACCTCTGTCAAGGCTGAAGTATTACTAAACATGCTCAGGGGAAAAGGTTTAGTTAAGTGCACATGAGAATGCTGAAAGTTTAAGAGCCTCCCATGATTTTGATGGAAATAAAATTGGAATTTTCAGGTTTGCAATGTTGAAGTGGCATGACGTAAATCCACCTTCTGGACAGTAAAATTTTTTATGGTTTTATATTCTACCTTCTGCTTCAGAAGGTGGAATTTCAGATTTAATCAGCATACACATTCTTGTGCCTTTTTGTCATTTCAGATTACTTTCAATGTACAGTGTAGCTGATATTCCTGATTAAATTATCTCTCTTTTTTCCCCCCAGAATATCTCTCCATTTCATAAAACCATGGCTATTTACTTTTCTGCACACATGAAGATGTTAATTTTTTGACTGCAGTTTGCAGTATCCTATGCTGGCTTTTAAATTTCCAGTTGAACTAGTTCATCTTCACATTTATATATTTACTTAAATACTTCAGTCTTATTGAGGGATACCACGATTTTTTTCCTCTGGAGAGCTGGGAGGCAACTGCTTTTGCAAATTGCAAGTTTCATCTCTTTGAATTTTAGGGTAATAATCTGACTTTCAACTTGCAGCCCCGAGGGATCAAATTGCACGCTTAATATTTGCTTCTTTGACAATTGGCATCTTAGATTGTAGGAACATTTCCTGCTATAATCTGCTTTGTAAATGTGAATTCTGGTGGATTTATGACTTCAGATATTTCCTTTTTCCCAGATAAGCAAGCAAATTAAATTGTTTTAAGGAATGCTTAAAGTAAAGTTCATGTATATGATTAGGAGCCATTGAAAAAAGATTTTCATTAAGCGAACTTGATCATTCAGGTCAGATATCTGCAAGTACTGGATTGTACCCTGAGGTTTATTGTGCCTCACTGATAGTAGGCTTATTCCAATGCATAATGTATTTTCTTGTTTATATTCAAGTAAAAAATGCAAATTTAATTCATATCCAAGTGATAAGTTTCAGGTATTTTTTGAGTCATCCACAATTCGTGCAAGATATTTTCCATATCTGTGTCAATAAATATAGTCTTATTGTTCTATTTTGGTTTTAGCACTAATATACATTATAGTGAGAAAGACCACAGTGTTTTCATATTGGAAAACTAGTTGTTTTCATAATTTGTTCTTTCTTTTCACTTCACAGATAAAAGGGTACCTTGTAAAACTGAAAAGAAACCACCCTCACCCTGCCATATTTTATCTTAGTGTTGTTGCTGATGACATTTCTGACATCATTATTATATATGTTAATAGCAGGAGAACAGCTGGTTTGTTTCATATCTAAAAATACCACCTCTACTTTACAGAGCACATGAGTCAAACTGTTACAGCAAGAGGAAGTTTCTTTCTGTGATGGTCAATATCCTCTTTCCCAATCTAATAAAGCCTTTCCAAAGAGCACTTATTTTGCTCTTCTCTTAAGGGAATAAGAGTCATCAGAAGATCAATAGCTAAACTCTTCTGTGCTGGGGAAGAGCAGCTGGAAGCCTGCCTGTTGGGAAAGGACCTGGTGGTGCTGAGTGACCATCGGCTGCCCATGAGCCAGAGTGTGCCCAGGTGTACAAGGAAGGCAGTGGTTCCCTGACTATATCAGGAAAAGTGTGGCCAGCAGGACCAGGGCTCTGCACTGGTGAGGTCACACCTCGAATCCTGTGTCCAGTTTTGGGCCCCTCAATGCACCACAGACACTGAGAAGCTGGAGTGTGTGCAGAGAAGGGCAGCCAATTTGGTGAAGGGTCTGGAGGCACAGGTCTTGTGAGGAGTGGCTGTAGGAGCTGGGGGAGTGTTCAACTTGGAGAAATGTAGGCTCAGGAGAGGCTTTATTGCTCTCTACAACTACCTGAAAGGAGGTTGTAGCTAGGTGGGGGTCAGCCTCTTCTCCCAAATAACAAGCAACAGGACAGGAGGAAATGACCTCAAGTTACACCAGTGAGGTTTAGTTTGGATATTACAAAACATTTCTTCACCAAAAGGTTTGTCAAGCGCTGGCAGCTGCTCAGGGAAGTGGTTGATTCACTATCCCTGCAGATACTTCAAAGCATTGGAGATGTGCACTTAGGGACATGGTTTAATGGATGGACTCTATGATCTTAAAGGTCTTTTCAAATCTAAATGATTCTAAGAACTGTTGTAGCAAGTCCAGAGAAGGGCCACAAAGTTGATAAGAGGTCTGGAGCACCTCCCCTATGAAGACAGGCTGAGAAAGTTGGGGCTGTTTAGCCTGGAGAACAGAAGGTTGCATGGAGACCCCATAGAAACCTTCCAGGATATGAAGGTGCCTACAAGGAAACCAGAGAGGGACTTCATCAGAAGCTGTAGTGATAGGATAAAGAGTAATGAGTACAAATTGTCAGAGGGAATACTTAGGTCAGATATTAGTAAGACATTTTTTACCAGAGAGTGGTTAGACACCGGAGCAGGCTGCTCAGGGAGGTTGTAAATGTCCCAAACCTGGCGGTGTTCAAAGCCAGGTTGGATAAGTCCTTGGGCAACCTGGTCTAGTGGGAGATGTTCCTACACATGGCTGGGGGGCTTGGGTCTAGATGATTTTTGAGGTCCATTCCAACCCCTTAACATTATATGATTCTATGACTCTAAGAACTTGGTAGAAATAATCCCGTTAAAATTTAGAGTAATAACTGTTTCTCAGCTATTCTCAATAACAACATATTAACAGAAATGAAAGTTTTCTTATGCTGTTCTTTAGTTCTTACATGAATTCTGACTTTACAAGGAAACTGTGCTGGTCCCTCTGAGACCACTGTATTTCCTAAGAATATTTCTACAGCAACTGCACACTCCTGCTTCAGGCATGTCACTGTTTTAATGGATATAGCTCCAAACTCTTTATATAAAATAGTCAATTCAGCAGTGGATTTTGAACAGGGAAAAGTGTAGCCTATATTATATGGGAGATTGAGCAAGGGCTGTGTGATCATTCTTCTGACTTTAAGGTCTTTAGAGCTACAGAATGTATTTAAATGTGCGTTACAACTTAAATAATACTTAAAACTGCAATTTAACTGTTATGGGTGCCATGCACAAAACCATTGAGTCAGCTTATTTACTGATGTTGCAATGTGTAATAACAGGGAGCATAATCAGGGTTCATTCACTGACACAGTTCATGCCCCTCGGGCTCGTGGATGTGATTTGTTGTGCTGATGGCCAGCAAAAAGGAGCTGTTCTCTGCTGGGTAATACCAGGAGAAAATAACACCTCTCTGGTCATGTTTAAACAGTATTTCAGGATAATATAGCATAGGATCCACATCTTCATTTCACTGAGACACCTCACTGTGGTAAAACATAAGAAGAAGTTAATACGATGATAGTCACATGGATCTAAATCCATGTAGTATTTAATTTAAATAGATAATTAAGAGGTAAAGCAGTATGGAAGCCACAACGACAACTAAATACTAGGTTTGAACATGAGCAGGCTTAGTATTGCCAAGACAGAAAGTAATAAGTATTTCAGAAAGGTCCTGTGATGGTGAGAGAATTTGTTTCTGGCTGTCAAGTTTCAGGCACATGTCCAAGAAGTTAAGTTCTGATTTTTGCTGCCTTGTTACCAGCTCTGTTGATTTCTCACATCTTTAGTTTAAGTATTGGTGTATTTACTTCATAATGAGGATAGCAAACATTACCAGAATTATGTTTTCTGTCCCCCCCCCCTCCCCCCCCCCCAAATGCTCATTCTTCATGTGAAGCATGAGCAATCATACAGCAAGTAGCTAGTACATTCTTAATATTTTCAATGTTGGATGTTCTCCTAAGGTGATTTGGGAAAAATGGATTCTAAAATACTTTAAGCCAGCTCATGAAATCTCATTAGGAGACCAATATCTTCATGTTACTGCCAGGTTTTCTGGGAATTCTATTCCAATTATGAATACCTTAAAATATATTAAGAGTCACTGAACTAAAGTGCTTGACAATTCAATTAAATGGAATACTGATTTCTAATTAGTATTTAATTAGAAACTGAATGCAGATTGGGAAAAGATTGGCTTCATTTTACTAATTACCACACACTGTCTGCTGCTTCCAGTTAGCCTGGTGGTTTGTAAACTCTGTGCACATGAAAGCAAAGAAATAAAATTGCGTGTATCCCATGCAACATGTTTAGTTTCTCTTATGATTATCTATTGTGATGTTTATTTTTGGTCATGTAAGAGATGGCCTTGTGTAGCTGAACATGTACACATGTAATACCTGAGAGGAAATCAAGTAGTGGTTAATGTGTGGTATTTGTTTGCACCTCACTTAGGTGAACTGGGCTATTCTCTCTCAGATCTGCAGGATTCTTCCCTGTGCAATCTAGTGCCATGTCATGGTTATAGTCCTACCTAAGCCTGACCCTTAATGAAAATTTCCCTTCAGAAGACACAATAGTACCTGGGAGCAGAAATAGTGGCTTTGGTACAGATGTTGGATCCAGCCACAGGAAGTCTGATGTGCCCCATATGTTAAACCTAGAGCTGTTTCTGCCCAGGAGAAGGAATTTTGGATGCTCCTCCTCACCATGCAGAGTACTTGGAACATGCAGAAGAGCTGGGTGTCTGAGAACTATGTTTAGAAATCATTCTCTTCATTGGTATGTCTCAGACTTGACAGAACTAATGCCCAGAAGTGTAGCATGTGTGTTCATTTGGCAGTGGGGATTTAACCCAGCGACTTAAGTATGTTAGCAATTCAAACACTGTTTGGATTTCAGCCTGCTTGGGTACCTTGGATCAATGCACAGCAATGATTAGAAACAGTTAGTTGTCTAACCTGAATGGGTAATGGAAAACACCCTCAAAAATCAGCCTCTGAGAAAGTCTTATATAGATGTCATAATACACAACAATTAGAAATTAAATTTAGAGTACTGTTTGATTTTGTTACGCTGGTTAAAACTCTCTGGTTTTAGCATGCCTCAAAAATTTACATGCAAATAATCTTACCAATTGAGATACTAATGTTTGTCATAAAAAAAATAATCAAGTTTTTTAACTTTGCTTTTTTAATATCAGATACTTAACAGTATTTTCTAGGGACAGAAAATCTACTTGCTACTATTTTAAGAGGATTTCTGAGGTTTGGTTATTTTCTGAAGAATAGTAGAGAAAAATCCAAAGACTTTTCTGAAGGAAATGTTAGTGATAGTATTTAACACAGTTTCTTACAAGTTATTCACCAAAACCAAGAAACATCACTGAAAAATTATTTTCATCCTTCACCTGATAAATACAATGAAAAAAAGCTTGTGTATAATTTCTAACTGGGGGGGGGGTGGGGGGATGGAGAGTAAAGGACAACTAAATTTTAGGTTCCAATTTCCGTCTTGGTTTTTTTAAGGAAACCATGACTAACTCAGGATCAAAGAAGCACTTCTATTTCATTTGTCCCATGACTTGTAGTGGGAAATACCTGCATTCTAAAGGTGATTTTATTGGCCAGATTACAGTTAAAATTCAATTTTCAAGCTCCCAGTTCCTTTAGAGATATTAACTTGCCCTTATCAGTCTCCCATTAAAGAAATGTCTGTGACTCAAAATGATTTATTGTCAACTCACGTCAGGAAATTGTCGTGAAGTATATGAAGAGACTGTTAATCCATAACATACTTTTAAATTTTATACCTGAATACTGAGAACTAGGTGTAAGTCACGACTAGCCATATTTCTTTTCTATTTCACTCTATCATAGAAAACTGACAAATATAATATTAAATATGGTGTATTATTGGTATGTATTTTGGCTGTCATGGGGCAGAATTTAAATCATGTTTTAATAACTAACAGAGTTTTGAAAGGCAGAAGAACGTTAAATAAATCACTGAAACTGTAATCTAAACTAAATTGCCATTAGAGAGTCTTGTGCTGTTAATGCTGAAGTTCACCTTAAGCTGAAACATCAATGGCTACTGCTAGTTGTGTCCACAGCTGCCAAAACCAAACTCATAGCTTATTTAAATCACAGACTCTTGTATGAATTATTTTTCTGCTATTGATGTGTTACGTGTCATTTAGATGTTTAGGAGGTCTGACAAGGAATAGTGAAGGTTAAAACTTGAAATCAAGCTGTACCAATAAATATGCTTCATATTCTGAATTTACTTCACTTACAGTTTACTCTCCAGCTTCCCTAAATGTGTAAAACAAGTGAAAATCATCATGGGTAGATCTGCAGGCATTGCACAGGTTAAACCTGCCAAGTAGTTGTAAACAAGCCCTTTAGGGAAGCTAGTTTTGGGAAAGTTAATGATCTTCTGAAACTGAATTTGCTGAGACAACTTTGTGGCATGATTAAAAAAACCACATTGACAGGAAATCTGTTGATGCTGAATATGCTCATTGCACAAATGGGATCCTGACTCTTCCCTCAGTTACTTTGGATCAGATCAGGAATGACTGTAACTCCTCTGAGATTTGAGAGTGGAGCAGACTGTCACCCTTTGGTGCTCAGCATGCACAGCCAAGTTGGCCTAAAAGCAACAGGGACTAGGACTGAATCCATAACAACACTCCCAGTGGTGCCAGGGGGTCCCAGAGCAGCTCCCACCGTGGAGGGGGGTGTGGGAAGGATGCTGTGCAGTCCTGGGGGTTGATCCAACAAGGGTTGGTCACGGGCAGTGCAAAACTCAGACTGTGCAGAACACAAGGCATCGTTGCTCTTGCTTGTTTGTCAGATAATAGGTGATGAGAACAGGCTGTCCAAGCTGAATTCATTCCCACCATGACAAATCCAAGGAAAACCTAACCCTGATGATGGGACTATGGTTATTAGGTATTCTTGTGTGTTAGGTCTTCAACTTACCTGGAATGCCAATTTTCCCTCAAACACATTTTGAAAACAAGCTTCTATATCACATAAGTGCTACTGAATTATCCTCTATATTTAGAGTACCTATATGGGTGAATTTTAATTTTGGTTTTATATTATTCTTATAATATTTTTAAAAATATTATAAATATTTTATATCATATCAAATATAAATATCTGAATTTTTGAATAGCTGAATGTCATAGATGAGCATTAGGTTTTTGTTAAATAGTGAGATGCAGCAGTAGAAATCATGTTGTGAATTCAGTTCATGAGCAGCAAAGTCACTCTTTTCCTTGCTTATGAGGAGATAATTGCATTACTAATGTAATAAGCCATATGATTTAGTAATAATATACTTACCTCTTTCATACAACAGCTTCATCGGTAGATCACAAATCACTTTGCAAAGGAAATAAACATAATTACTTCCATTTTCTGCCACTAACTCTGTAAAGAAATAGAGAAACCTCATAAAGAAATATTGTGCTGCAATTCTACTTAATTATAATAAAATTAATGCTACTATCAGTCTTGTATTTATAAACCATCATATTTTCTGACAGACCTGAGGATCTTAGAATAATTTTTTAATAACCACAGAAAACATAATTCAGGTTTAAATTTTTGAATACTTTGATTCCCTATTCAAACCTATTTCTACATAATTACTTCAGCTGCATTCTCAAAGCTGTTAGTTAAGTGTCTCTCAAGATTTTTGCTGAACCTGAGGTTTCTGTGCAGGTAAATAGGTGATATTAAGAACAAGATGACAAGGCAAAGTAGAATTTAGGGGTTTCATCTCTCTTTTAATTCCAATATATCAGAATCACAACATTTCAAATTCTTTTGGTGTTTTGTTTTTTTTTTTTAATTGAGAAGTGTAAGTCCTGCTGTGTACTTAACTATGTTATCCTCTAGCTTCTATAAAGAACCTTGGAGATTGTTTAGAGAGGAATACACATTCCATTATGAGATGGTAAAACCCTAGAACATGAACCCCTCAAAAAGAATAAAGTCTCAGGCGGCAACTGATGTCAAATACTGTGCTAATAAATTGCTCATTCTATTTTCTTTTCTAAACAATTCAAAGCCCAATGTTTTTGGGAATTTCAAAAGATGAAATACTCTGCTTCAATTTCAAGCAAACCAAAAGTAATTATAAGGATTTGCTTAACCAAATTATTTTCTTGTCTCCTGCTTTTTCTCTCCTCCTTTTTCCTCATGATCTCAGTGCCACCCTAAGATAGCTTCTATAGACAATATGATGAGTTCAGGAATTTGATCTCACCTGTAAAACCAGTACTGCTGGAGAGCATATTACATCAAGTGAAACTGAACTGGGACAGGAGAAATACTTGCTTACTTGAAAACTTGCATGATTTTCCAAGTAAATGAGTACTGTCACTGTTCAATATCTGCTTCATCAAGGGTAATGTTTCAGAAAAGCTTTCTTGTTGTAGGGAGAGAAATCTTAACTTTGGAATCTCGACATATTTTCTTAACTATTTTTTTATCAACACGTAAATACCATTTTTCAACTGGTGAATACTTGGGCCAAGTATTTCCAGTAGGAATGGAGAACATAAGGAGGTTGATTAGAAAAGAATGGTGTAATAGTATATACATCTGTATCTGCAACAGCAGGAAAACATAATTTCTAATTCTATGCCTTGAAAAGATTTGTAGTTTTAATATCACTGCTGAAGGAATAATCTGAACGAGCTGTTGAGGTATTTTAAATCAATGTGTACTTTTGAGCTCAAATGAATTCTTCAACTTTGAAGTTCCATCTAATTATGTGTTTCCTTGATTTGTGTTCTTGAATTCTGTAAATACCTGGTAGATAAGTACACTGCTATTTAGCAACGTGCACATGTTTATAAAACGCAGCTTGTCTGCAGCTAGTTTGTTTTTGCAAATTATGGTGTGTAATGGTAAAACTTAGCAGTTTGGAGACAGGAATTGTTTCATTTCTTAGGAGAGAAACAAACTGAATAAGTGAAGTTTTGAGATCAGATTCTTTGTAGTGATCTTCACTGTCAAAAAAAAGATCAATGGAACAGGACAGAAGTGATCAATGTAAATATACCTTGTTGTTTCTGTGGCTCTGAGGGCAATTAGGCGTAGGGATAGCTTGCCTAAGAAAGTTAGAGAATCCTCATAAGAGGACACTTTGAAGAACAAGGTAAACAAAAATCTGTCAGGAACAAGACAAGTAGAATTCATGCAATGATTTCCTAGTACTGCCTTCATTTCTGTAATTCTGTTATGAAATTACTAATAGATCATTAGGAGGAGCTAAAAACCTGGTTCATCAGTAAGAGTAAAGCAGTTTTTGCTTTGCAAAAAGACAGGGATATATTAATTTCTTCTACAAATTACAGTGAAAGAAACTATACTTTCCTGGCAATATTAGTAATTAGTTTATTATTTTTCTTCTTATAATAAAGACTACTGTAGTTCTTTATTTCTTCAAACGCTGAGCCCTAGATTTTATACTCTAAGCAGAAGTAATACAGGCATTTACAATTTTCTGTGAAGAGAAATCTCTTCTGTAATAGTTCATTCTGCTGACATTTTGGTGGAAACTGTTCTGGCTTCATCAGATTTGCAATGCAGAAATGACATGAATTCATGCAGATCATAATAGACCAGAGCGAAAACTGCAGGAAAGAACAGCATGTGATGCACTTAATTCTATCCTTTATGGGAGTGTCTCTGCAATTTTGTTTTATTTTCCTCCTCCCTTTTGGCATCATGCAACATGCATGGCTGTGCTGGTGCATTGGTCTGCACTTTACATAGAGTAGCTCTCTAAGGAGGATCTGTGTATTGGTGGTTGCTCCACTGCATCCCACTGCCTGGGGCTAGGGGTCAAAAGCAGTAGAATTTCATGAGTGGATGCAGAAGGTCTGAGTGCAAAGTGCTTGTTTAGCAGTTAAACTCTGCCCTTCAGTGCCTCTGTGCTGTGTGATGCTAAATGATGTGATTCCTGGTAGGCAGAAGCTAGAAGGTGAACTAGAAGCAGTCAGAAATGGTCTCCTTCAGCCTATTTCCTATGTTGGAAAATTAGCAACTCTGCTTGTTAGCTCACTGAACCACTGATTCAGAATAGCTTTTACTGAAAATCTATTTGAGTCATACCACATTATCCTTTAATTAATGTATGTAACCAAATGTATTGTTAGCAATCATAAGAAAATACACAGCTCACTTGCTATACAGAAATTGAGAAGAACTGAACCAATGTACTGAACCGTATTGTAATCCCAAGAGGTGACAGGGAGATATATTTCTCTCTATTATATGTAATATGAACACTCTGGAGAGAGGAAGGAAATAGCTTCTTCTGTCTTTTAAAATACAATAGGCAGTAAAACTGGATGCTGGGAATGATTCAGTGCATGTGTTAGTGTGTGTGTTTTTGTGTGTGCGTTCAGGAAGCCTGAAATTATGAGCAGATTGACTGTTGTATGCACAGTAATTCCCTTCTGATAGATAGCCAGAATGCTAATAGTGGCAGACATACACCAAGAAATATATGAAGAACAGGCCAAGAAAACAAGCTTTTCCTGGATCTGATCCCTGTAACCAGGCAAGCTTTGTGAGTTCTCTCCTATAATTAAAGCATTCACTGATACAAATTTTTCTCCAATGGCTCCAGAATATTTTAATTTCTTTTAAAATTAATTAGTCTTTTCCAACATCAGTTTTATGATTAATTTTAAATATATGTCCTATAAAATATATCTGGGTATGAACTTCCAAGGCTCATGAATTGCTGGGCCAGAATTGGCAGCACTGAAATACTGTTCTTTCATTTGACCACAAAACCATTATATCCTAGTTGTCACCAGTTTAAAGAGATGATTTAAAAGCAGTCAATTGGCCTTTAAATGCTTTCAGAGATCCCACATAATTATATAGATGCCAAGCTCTACCCACAGGCAATCTGCAAAATTTCCTAGCACTCATAAATTGCCTTCATCTAGACTAAAAAAGAAACTATTATCCTTGTTAATGGATCTGATTTTAAAATGATCTGGATCTCATGATAAATCAGTATTAACTTCCTTTCTTTGTTAATATTTAAAATAGGAAAATTGATTAAATATTTAAGATCTTCAAAGAATTTACCCATTATTGTATTTATTTAAAGTGGAAGTCAACCTTACATTAAAGGTGTCCCTTTCTCATTTGAGAAGGAATTCTTGGGCAATGAGAAGGGCAGGAAAGACACATTATGCCAAGTGACTTCATTAGCTCTGTGCAGAGCAGATGGGCTCTTCTATTACAGCAATATCTGTGGAGAATGTATTGAAACCTCCTGCAAGAATACTTAGGCCAAATTTCCTATTTCTTGGTTTGTGTTGATCCCATTCTATTTGCTTGCTTTCTAGAATCCATGGGGGAGATGTTGCACATTTATTGCTGTTTTAGAAATGTCTTTTCTTTTATCCCCAGGCTGAATGAGCAATGGCTATCACTAATAGTAAAGAGAGTTTAAAGGATGCAAGTCTATCACTGATTAGTAAAGAGTGGAGCTCAGTCCTCTCACCCAAACTATGCAGGATTGGAAAAGGGGACACAGAAGATATTTGACACAGTGCATAAAAAGTGCAGAAAAGGCTTCTGCACTAGTTTATAAATACACAAACACATAAATACATGAATAACCATTAGGCTAAAGGAGATTTCTCTGGTCCAGTCTTTCACCTAAGAGCAAGGTTTGAGGCTTGAGGATTCATTGTCATTTCAACCATGAGTCAGGGACTCTCAACACCCTGTCTTACCAGGTCAAAAAAGAAACATAAAATCTTTTTTCTCCTTTTTTTCCAGGCTGTCTGCATAAGCCTTTGTCTTGGGATTGACAGAACTTGTGGTTTTGGAAGAAAAATAGTTTAATTGCAACATTTCTATAATTTGCAGGAAACAAAACTTGAATATGTAACTTACTTTCCACACGCCCACACATCCCAACCACAGAAACAAAGATAATAGAATATTTTGTGTTTTCTGAGACTGAAGGCTACTAATCTTACAGTATAGGCAGTCAAGACATGCAAACAAAGCTCCAAATCTTTTCCTGAGTAGATGTGGTCTCATGAGTTACTGTTATAGAACAGTGAATCTGGAATTCAAACTGTCTGCTTCTGGAGTAACTCTGTTCATTTCCTTGGGTTGCTTTGGCATAAAGGTATTCCTGTTTTCTGATCTTATGGATGCTAAAGCATGTGGGCTTGCTGGATCCAGGCACCATGGTGAAGGTCACCCATTCACCTACATTAGCTTGAGGCTGCCTGGCAGCAAAAGGGAGCATAGGAAAACTGGTAGAACTTCCAAGAGTCAGGGTTAATTTTCAGAACAGACAAAAATCATAGAAAACAGAGGGAATTCTGTGATTTAGGATTGTTTTGAAGGACTTACATATTGATGACGTGCAATATTGTTACAGATTAGCATTTTTGCAGTTGTCTCCCATGTGGGTTGATTGCATGAGCCCGTTCTTGCAAGTAGTTCTTTAAGTTCAACTTAAAATAACATTTTTTGCCATTTCTTGCATAAATTTAGATAGTTTCCTCTTTGGCAGCTGCCCCCAAGAACATCTGATTACCAGTGTTCTCTGCAATCTCTGTGGGAATAAAATCGTAGCTAGTATTGTGCTCTGACTGAGCTCATTCTCTTGATTGCTGTCTTTGACTTCTGATTGCAAATGAGCTTTTAACAATAAAACCATACAAAAGAAATTAGAAAAATGTCAGGGCCAGTTCCACCAGTCCCTCCTGAGGACTGCAGGATTGACAGAAATACTCAGTACAGCTGTTGAAATGAGAAAAAATAACAGTTCGTCTTTGAGCTCTGAGCTATAAACCTTTCCACTTAGCAGAGCTCACATTTACTAGAGTTGTTTGTTAAAGCATCTCTTATCTCTGTTCTGTCTCTCAAATGCAGTTTAATCACATTTATCTACTTAATATTTTAGAAAGAGAAGTTCTGAACCTTGGGGAAAACTGATACATTGACTTTTATTTGACAGTTTAGTATATTGCAAAGGACATTGCATTTCATG
Source organism: Acropternis orthonyx (assembly GCA_035583155.1). Taxonomy (NCBI): domain Eukaryota; kingdom Metazoa; phylum Chordata; class Aves; order Passeriformes; family Rhinocryptidae; genus Acropternis; species Acropternis orthonyx. The sequence continues at coordinate 19,234,705 of JAWWEU010000160.1, forward strand.
GAAAGCTGACCCTGGGACATCAAGTGCCTCTGAGTGCTAATTTAATGCTTCAGAGCTTCTGTGTCAGTGAAACTTTTCTAGCATGGTGTTTTGATTCAGCAACAGCAGTTGCAGCCACATCTTATCAAACTCCCCCTTCCCAAGTCAAACTGCCTTGGAAGTAATTGACATTTTTACTTGATTTTTCAAGTGTTTTAAATGGATAGTGTGGTTTTCAGGTATTGCACATCTCTATGCATCATTCTCAGAAAAAGCTTTAATGTTCACTGACAGAACTAGGCTTCTCTCACAATTGTATGGAATAACTTCTCCCTTCTTACTTCTTTATCACAAACTCCATTAATGTGGCATTTAGAGAACTTAGATGTAGGAAAGAGAAGTTCAATTCTTAAATAAATCCAACAGAATTAAAATCCCTTCTTTCAACCTCTGGGAATACTATTCTAATAGACCAGGGTGGGAGCACCTCACTTGTCCACTTTCAGTTCTCTTGTGCAGAAAATCATTCAATGGACTGAAAGGGCAGTCAGGTCAGATCCAAACATTATAGACCAGCAGTTAGGGCATTAACCTTGGAGAGCAGAGTGGTTCCAGCTCCTTCTTTGAGTACCTTTTTAGAAAGTAAATGAAACATTCCTAGAACATAAACCATAAACTAGCACTCTGCTTCTAGAACAGTGCCCCAGTTAGTGAGCTTCAGAGCTATGCTCGTACCTACCATCACTTTCTGGTTTCCACACAGACACACAAAAAGCATGTCTGTGTTTCCATAACTGGAAAGCAATTAAATGGTGTATGATGAACGGGTTGAATCTCCATTTATATAATGCATATGTTTTACATCTTTAAGCTCTTCTCAGCAATAGTTACAATGTTTGTCTTCTATGGAGACAGACATAAGCTGGAAGTACCCTTGTGATAACAGAACATCTTTATTTTTGTACAACTTCATTCAGACAAGGAAGTTTTTTTGTTGCAGGTTGTTGATTATTTCTGAAAGCACTTTCTTTGAAAGTAATTTATTTTTAATGTCAGCTTCTTAGATTCAGCAGATCAGACTTTAGCTAATGATCTTCAATTGTCTTGCATGAGAATTGTGTGTTTCAAGGACTGGTAGTCATTCATAGACACAACAGCTGCAATTTTTGGTCAACGTAGTAGACTTAAGAACTCAGCTGGAGAAATGTAGCTTTTTAATGTCAGTTTAAGAAGAGGTCACACATTTTGAACAAAATATCTGACTTATTTTTTATTATTACTTTTTGCTTAAATGAAGACATTTTCATCCGAAGGAGACTGCTTGATAAACCTTTTTGCAATCATTTGAAAACATAATCATTTGGTAGGATGCGTTCCATAGTCTCTGTTTGGAGGCAGAAAGATGATAAACATATCTGCAAAAGTGGGAGGACAGTCTCTTAAATAAGCTTTTACTTTTTGTCCAGACATTCCAGAAGCTTCTAACTCTCGTTTTGTTCACTAATATTTAATCCTACTAATGTGTCTTATTTTGGTTTGTCCCAAGGTAAAGTTGAATTACTGTCATCTGGGCAAACCCCTCTAGGGATGATTTAGAAATCTTTACAAAATCAAACTAATTGCAGGATGATAAAATAATGAAGCTCCTCAACATTTATTCACTTGGAATAATTCCCAGATAATAAAATATAGTAAAACAAGTAATTTTGATAGAATAATTTTCTTTTGCTGAGCATAAAATATGAATGTATTTGCTTGTGACTGGAGCATCTCTAATGTAATAGTGTAGATCACTGTAAATGAGCTTTGTTTTGAAAGTTCAGTGATTTACTGGCAACATTTGAAGTCAGAATTTCTGCAAAGAGCAGAGGTCTCTAAGATAAGCAGTCTGTTGCCTGTGAAAAATATGTTCAAGCTACATATGGCTCACTGTAGGTGTGTATGGCATCTGTAGGCCATATAGTGATTCACAATTTATACATGAGTTCTAGTCATAATAAAGAAGCACAAAAGGAAAACAAGTTACTCAATTGCAGCCTTTTCATATTAACTTTGATTGGTACTGTTAACAAATTATTCAGTCGAGCAAAATGTATGCAAATAGAGGTGGGACTTAGAAGTACACCAACTCAGAAGGACTCTGCTTGCTTAAGGAATTGGACCTCATCTGAATTTCCAAGCATGAAGGAGACAAAGTACAGTCCAAATGACTCATCTCTGTAGTTTAGCATTTCCTGGTCAAACACACCCCAACACAAGTACGGGTGACAGCCTCCCTGAAGAGATTAGGATCACACTCCTCTGCACCATCAGAGCAAAAGAGTTGCTGCTCCCTGGCTGTGGTTTTCTATGTAGAATGCGGGGACCCCCAGTAAGCAGACAGCCATTTCTGCGTAGTGTTGGTCACATTGTATTTTTCTGGCTATTTTTCTTTCAGAGTAAGTGCTGCTACTTGTTATGCAAAAGGCTCCTCTGATTCTGCAAGTGAAATGTGCTGAGGTAATGCCTCCTAGGAGCTGTATTTTAGTTTCCTCACATCTCAGGGTTTTTTATGGCCCATGGAGCTGACAAATGCTTAGACAGACGTTCCCAGATGTGTCTTGCTTCCTTCACCATGTGCATGGAAACATAACATGCATAAAGACTTGGCACATCTAGGCTAAGATCAGAAGGCACCCAGCTGTATTACTCAGGGGATACCAGAGCAACATTTCTCAATCTAATGTTCTAACAAGCAGGAGTAATCTTAACTAATGGAGAAGAGCTTGTTCCTTCCTGTCAGGCTTAGCACATATGCACATTGCACTCGGATTATGGAACGGAGTTGGGGGATACAAGGAGCAGAGCTTGTTTTTGTTTTTGGGGTTGATAGGTGATGGTGAGGCTGCTGGTTTGCAGTAGCCTCATCTGCAACTGTGTCAGCCAGAAAAGGTGTGGTTTGGTTTGTCCTCTGCTGGGCTGAGAGGGTTTGGGGTACTGGAGTGTTTGGCTTGGGTGTCAGAATGAGCTGCTGGGAAAAGGGTGTAAAAGGGACTGTTGTAAACGTTGTGATTTGTTGGGTATCCAATTTATGTATGTTCTCTACATTTTCCTCATGGAATAAGCAGTAAGTGCAAAGGTAGTTACTCTTACCTTTGTGACTTTATCCCATGAGCCATTATTTTTGCCCATCAATTCTAGCATTATGATTGGTGTTTTTTCCAGTTGTACTTTTTTACAAGACATATCCTGGCTTTGCAGTGTAGCCCAACATAGTAAACAAATGTATGCTCCAAACATTGTGTCAGGTTGATGTGAGTGCACGACAAGTACCCAGCATTCTTCTGCGTCTTATATGGATCTAAGACAGAGGGACAATCATGTTCCCTGTCACTGGCTGTGCCAGATATTCACAATTTTTACTTCCCAAAACAGTGCTTAGTAAGCTTGACTGAACAGAGCAGGACAGAACCACCATTTGGTATGACTTAAATTTCCCAATGTTTTAATCTATACTGGGAAAAATGATGAGTTGAAAATAAAAGGGTTCCTCTACTTTCAAAATCAAAGCTGTAACATGTTACATACTTAGAGTTTTAATAGTGTACCTTCATTGGGTGGAAGCCAGCAATGTGTCCTGCACTGAAAAACCATCCACCTTAATCACACTGCAGCAGATTCAGGTTGTGCCTGGAAGTGTTTTCCCACCAAAAGAGGATCATTCTTTAAAAAAAGCCAACAAACAAACAAAAAAACCCCAAAAGAAAACAAAATTACAAAAAAAAAAACCTGGTCCTCTTCTGAAAGCTGTCAGCATCAGAATAGCAACAGTTGGGCTCTTTCCATCTGTACTTTTTGTTGCTGGATTAATTTTAGATATGCTGCATATGGATTATGCATAAAATCTTGCTTTCCTGTTTTTGTTGTTGCTTCAATTAGCTCCACAGTAAGTAACTCTTCTGGCGATTTCATAGTCCAGCACACAAGCCTGCTCTGACAGGGCTCTTGGCTCTGGGAACAGAAAAGGAAGACACGTACTGGAACCTAAGAAGTAGTTACATGTGCATTGAAAAGAGATATTAGTGGGTTTAAAGCTACTTGTGGCAGGGAATAGGAGAGGCACAGCCACCAGCACAGACACCATCAGCCGTGTGCTTTGTCTGGGGCTGGGCATTGTCACTGATGTGCTGGACATCCCTTCCTTCTGCTGGGAGATCCTGAAATTATCACACTCTGGAACTCAAGTTAATGAAGATGTAAATAGTTAGCTTAATTTCTTATATTTTACCCCTCACATATTCTCTAGTGACATCATAGAAACAGAAACTCATGGTTATATGACAAAAATATATCCTCTGGTAACTGTCTTCTTGTTTTTCTGTGTAGAGTTCCTGTTTTACAGGTGCGGGTTGTTTAAATGGTAATGCCAGGTCTATCCCCGTTTACACTGGTCAGTAATTCCTGAAAATACAGCTAACACAGAGAAATAGGACTTTTGTTTGCTTGTAATTGAAAAAGTTGAAATCCTGTTTTAGGAAGAAAAGAACCCTTTAGTGATAATATTCACATAAAGTAATGTAAGTGAAGCCAAAGAACAAAATATAGCTTTTTTTTTAAACTTGGAACCTCTTCTAGCACTGCACCATTCTTGTAGAATATGTACAAAAATAAGTACTACTTTTTTTTAAAGCACTTAATTGAAGTTTTTAAACGTGGACCTTTCTATTTTTAGGATGAGCTTTTACTGAATATAGCAAAAATAAACAGTTTAAAATGGTTGTTTAATTAGTGGACTAATATTAGTGTTAAAAATCTCCTTGAATTGAAGCTGCAGGGTGAGAGTCTTCTAATGCTGTCAGTGTGCTGTGTGTGTCCTTCTCTTAGGCACTGCTAAGGGTTGTGTACTATTCCCATGTTTTGGAACACAAAAATAGAGATAAAACACCCATAATGGACTTTGTTCTTGGAAAATTATCGTATCTTTTGCTCCAGCTGATGTAAGTCAGAGGTGGAAAAAGTGATGGCTTATTCCAGCCTGACTGTCTAAAATATTAAATTATATTTTCTGTGTATTATACTATAGCAGGACTCCAGCCAAAGAACTAGAATGGAGAGCAGACCCATGAATGGGGCTATCACTGACTGTTCCCAGTGGAAGTGGGACATAGGTGTTTGACTTTCAACACAGGGACAGGCTGTGTGTGATGGAGATGCAGCAGCAGCACTTTGGAAAGAGGGTATTTAAGGTATTTTATCAGCAATGGGTAACACTTTATAAAGTTGAGAGAGAAAGCAATGAGAATGAATGCTATGTAGAAATGTTTGCTCTAGAGTTGTGTGAGGTGGCGTGAGCTGATTTAATCACTCATCCTTTTGACAGAAGGGAGGCTCTACACCTTGCTAGATCCTGCACTGAAACAGTTCAATGACTGACCCAGCCGTGAGACATCACCTTCCCTTGGACAGCTACACACAGATGCAGGATGTTCCTTCAGGCCAGAGCAGCTCTCAGACAACCGCTGCTGCCACTTGCAACCCCAGCAGGGGATGGAGAGTTGCCACAGTGCAGGATGTACTCCAGTTGAGAGAGATGGGGGAGAGGAGAGAAACCTCCCACTCGGGCAGGAACGAGCTCTTAGATCAGCCCAGCCATCTCTTGTAACCTCTTTTTAAGGTTCACTGAGCCTCCTAAAATAGAGAAATGGTAACATTGCTTTTAGGCAAGCAATTTCTGTAGAGTTTGAGGAGTGATTGGTTCAATGGGTACTGCAGCTATCCACTATAGAAGGCCCAGATGAAGAGGGAGAATTTGTTAACTGGCTTCATTTTTGCACTGAGCAATGCAAATGTTCCTACTAAGGGAATCTTGTGGGAAAACATGGGGGGAAAAAACCAAACTGGATTTTAAGATAATGTATTTATCTTTATTTTATTTGATAACTTGTGACTACAGATCTTTCTTATTTCTCCCCCTTTGAATTAGCTGTATGTATTTTTGGATCCTCTTCTGGACTGTTGTGTCTGTTCAGCATCACATCCATGGCAGGCATACTGCATCTTTCTACTACTTGTCAGTGTTCTGGTGCTGCCAGTGAATATTGGCATTTCAGCATAGATCAGTATAGCACATAAGAATCACAAGAAAGAGTTAAGCTTTAGTACTATGGATAAAATGCTTATTCTGTGCAACTTTTTCTCTGTATCTAAATTTTTTATTTCAAATCTAAATTCTAATTAAACCTTGTAAGTAGGAACTTACACTCTGCTTTGCAGGGTAACTATACAGTGAGCTGAATAACAATGAGAGGAGATAAACATTAAAGTAGTCTTTCTTTGGTGTTTCCTATTAATGAATGCTAATGTGTCTCTTCAGACACTGTAGCATTACAGTTGCATTTATATGCCTGTTTGGGGCAAAGTACACATTACAGTGATAGTTATATGTTGAGTGGCAGGTGGAATAGTAATATATATTTACAATTCTTTTAAAGAAAATTAAGTTTTATGTTATGCAAATTGTAAACTAAGGCTTGTGTCCTCATAACGAATCCTCCACTACTGCTTGTATACAACACGGTATGCAGCTTTTCCTCTTGTGTTCCCTGGACACTTCATTAAGTGTGAGGGCTGTTTGTGTAAAGCTGTTGCAAATTTAGACCATACAGATTTCATTTTATGCAGAATTACATGAATGCATGAACAGCATGGTACCACTCCTACAAATATTGGGAGTAGGTAAATGCCTGGCTCATTACTAATATTTGCAACATTATATCAGTGTTTATAGTATAATACTGAATATAACTGCTATACTGCAGCACAAATGCTGTTATTTTATGGGTTGTGTTCTTCCTGACATATGTCATAGCTTATTTCCCTATAAATAATAATTACCAATTGGTTATGTAAGAAATATTAGTGTATGTTGGGGAACAACCATAGTTTCCTGGATATGTCAGATTTTATCAATAGGGTTAAACTAGAGTGGCTGAAACACTAATGCCCAGAAGGACAGGTTGAGAAAGTGTGTTGATTAGGTGGGAGAGTGAGCCCTCAGCTGCCGACTTAGTAGTGAAGACTCTGACTCATGGAAAACATAAACTGCTATCATATATACCTAGACTAATTCATGTAGAAAATCAGAACAACAAACTGATGAAAAATTGATCTAGTTAACAGCTTTGTACTTCATCCAGTTAATTTGTTCTGTCACACTAACATTGTTTTCCCATCCCCTTGCAGAAGCCCTACTCTCCTCCTTAGGATGAAACCTGGGCTGTTCTGAGATGTTGTTGCGTCAGTTTAAAGGCCACCACATCACCCACTGCTTTGGGGCATCCTGATAAATGTTTTAGCTCCAGATTTTTGACATTTAAAGGAGCATCAGAGCTATTTCTTCATAAATGGGCACATAGTCACTGGAGGAAGGATATGAGTTACAGTTTTCTGCTAGCGTTTTCCATAGTTGTGCTCTAAGCTGCTCCTTGCATTCCCACAAGGGCAAAAGGGCAACCAGCACAGGATTAAATGGTGGAACATAGATGATCTACACAAATTACAGTGGCATTGTATTGAATAGAGAGAAAAAAGTTGCTAAATTCAAGGTTTAAAAAGGGTGAGTTTGAACATAATATGTTGAGATCTTGATGGTGCACGTGGAATGACAGAAAGGATGATGCCGTCTTTTGGAATATTAGGTAAAGAAAACCAGCAAAAACTGGAAAAAAGCCTAAAAGGGCAGACCCAGAGGGCTTGTTGAAGTTATTAATTAAGTGGAGAGTAATTAAAAAATTTCAGGAATATTTTAAAATATTTGAGAAAATAGTGAGAATTTTCTTCATCTGAACTGGTGCACTTGGGTCACAAAATGCCCAGAAGAATTTTTTGTTTAAAGCCTAACAGCAATATTGGATAAAAATTCAAAATACAGTAAGTTCTGTTGTTGACTAGATTTTATGTCAGGAAGAAGGGACTATAACAATGGTGTCAAACTTTATCATGTATGACAAGATAATCAGGTATCATCTCATCTTCTAATAGGTTTGTTTGATACCTGATAGCTGGAGATCTTCAGCAGTTCTGTGAGAATGTAGGAGAGTTTTCTGGCAAGCTTGCTGTTTCCACTTTGGTAAGGGCTCCAGTTGTGCTTTAGTTCATTTCTCATCTCTAAATCTCCAGGTTCCTGGTATTCTGCATCAATCCTCATGTATTTTACATCATGAATTTTGCCATTCTGTTTTCACCATATGCTCCTATTTTTCAGTCATGTTAATCTTACAGTGTCTGGTCTCTTTTCAGTTCAGCCTGCATTTGTTTCTTTCCTTCTACCATGAGTTATACCTTTTTGTCCACACTCTTAATTTCAAGCCTCGCTTACTTTATCCCATTGATTGATTATATACAGTACTTAGAGTACAAGCTGTGACATACATATAGCCATCTGTAAGGCCCTGTAGCGTTCACGCTCAAGAATTTATTATACCTTGTAGTCCATGCTGTTAGCTGAATGAAGGAAGTGAATTTGATACTCAGCTTATGCCACATTCTCTTGTTCCATTTTACTCCTGGTGTGTCTTATTTTTCAACAGTCCTTCAGAGTTAAGGAATCAGACTATGTCTGTGTTAAGACAGCTCCATGTATGTATATATGTCTCCCAAGGAGGTATATGCTGTAACTTGTTATAAGGATGAAAACTGCTCACCCTCTCCGAGGAGGAGGCTGAATCTACCCAGGAGGAGTACTGGGTTGTGGTGCTGTGGTGGGTGAGCACACTGGTGTTGATTTATCCTGCTACTGTTATGTGCCTTGTCCTGTAGGAATGTTACGTTTGAGTTTTAATTGCTCTGTATTGTGCACTGTGAGCATCTTCACAATGAACTCATTTGGTTTGGTTTCACCCAGACTCCCATAAAGAAACTACTTGGTGCATTTATTGTTTGCAATCTCTATCTTTACCTGCTTTTCTTGGTCTGATCCATTCTGCACATATGGCCAGTCAGGAGACACTGACTTGGGCTGACAGTGAAGTTTGAATCTGGAATTATCAGCACAAAAAGATCAAGAATGCACTAAGCATTCTTAATGCACTAAGAAGCACCAACAGGCAAAGACACGGCAGGTACAATACAGTGAAGGTGAATGAGGGTTTTGGTTTGTGATACTGGGTTAGGAAAACATTAAATGTAATAAGTTTTGATGCAAGAGAGCTCTTTATGACTGAAGAATGAAGGAAAAAATCTAACTATTTATGCTTGGAGACACAAGGATGTTGATAATTAACTTACAGATGCTATTTTTTTATGCTGACTCAAAACTGAAGTACCAATTATTAGTATTTACTTCCTACACCTTCAGTAGCAAATAATTACCCTTTATTGAGAAATAGTTTCATAATGTGGCAAAAAGCACAGTGGAGTTAGGAAAACAGCAAATGCATGTGTTAACAAACTACCCCTTTAAAAAGTTGTTTTTCCAAAATGCCACTGATGCCCAAAGGGAACAATTAAGTAGCTTGTAGCAAATACAATTTTGTGTCATCCTTCAAAGTAACTTCTGCTATTATTACATGCTTACATTGAATATCCTGCTTTATTGCTGACATAAATTAGAAAGTTTAAGCATAAGGCCACAGGGTCTTCTTCAGTTCCAGTAGTGCAGAAACCTCTGGACCACAGCCTTATCAACTTATATGGCCCTGTGTTTTACTTTCAATAACAGTGGAGAGTACTGAGACAGGTTTTGATTGATCTCTGAATTTTTAGAGTTCTACTGATAAATGTACAAATTCTGTATTTTTCCTGCTATTATAAATGTGGGTTTTGCCCCCAGGGGATGTTTTGTGTAGACTGAGTTTAGATTTAACACAGCCCTCATTCACAAAGTTCTGCTTCCTTTTCAATATATAACATGACCCTGTTAAATAGGTAACATCAATGTGGGTTTCATTTATGGAGGTTATATGGCCAAAAAAAAGTAAGGCAATAGACACGTAAGCCTCAACAACCCATGAGAAACTTGTTTAGGGTATAACAGTATCAGGACAATTCTTGAAATAAAAAATATTATGTTGGAGTGAATCTTTATCTAAGACCTTCTCTCTTAGGTAAGAACATGTATGAGGTAGGAATATTCCTTTAAAGTTCAAGAAATTACAATTTTTATCAGTGACAGCCTGTGGTATAAGTTTACCACCACCTTGCCTTAACTAGGGTCATACTATTGAGTTAGTTGAGGTATCAAACTACAAATCTGATACCACAGTGTTTTTAACTGCTGGGTCAGCTTTTGGTAAATATGACCTCAGATAAGATGACCTGATTGGAATGTTCTCAGTTTAATTCACTGTAAAACCAGGAGTGAATCCACAAAGTGTGCAATTATTTGTTACCAGTCAGTTCTGAAACACTGAGGAAAAGAGGGACCAGGAAACTATTCATTCAGCTCATTAAAACACAGGTCCTGTTACCATAGGTTAATAAATCACTTAGTGTTAGAAGTACAAAACACCTATAATCCTGTTTTGGGTTAGACCTTGCCAAAATGCCAACTCCCACCCTGAAACCCACAAGATCCCAGTGAAATGAGGGAGATGTATTTGCGTGGCACCAGCAAAAGGCAGAGCTGCTTGTTTCCACTATAATGCACAAAGGGTCAATGTCTCCCAGTTTCTTTCAAAGCTTTTGCCAACCAAGAAGGAAAATTCTGTACTACAAATTAAAAAGGTTGAAATATATCTATCAAATGTCCATTGGAGGACAGAGATACCCATATGAGTTTGTATCCCAAGTAATCTCAGGACTATTTTCTCAAATAAAGGCTTTATCTTGCTCTGTGTTTTATCAGAACTAGTCAGTCTTTTTACTACTTTGTTCACTAAATCACAATTTAGGCTCTGTAGGCTGTAACATGAAGATAAGAGTTTGAAGTTTAAATGGAAAAAGGTTTATCTGTGTAAGCTGCAGTTTATGGCACTATAGCAGATAAAGAGAAATATATTTTTGGAGCTCATTCAGGTTATTTATCCTCTAGGTATGTGTTTTGCAATCTGCTGTGTTGCTTAACCAGCTAATTAGGTAGGCCAGTTTAAGGAAATGGAGAAAATTCAATCTATTTACAGGCTCTTCTAGGTGATAATTTAACAAACAATATTTTTTCATCCTGTCAATTATCTGGGACAGTTCTAAAGGGAGCATTTTAAAGACTACAGTGTTCCTTTGTGGCAACAGAATAATCTTAAACAACATTTTAAAACTTCCTTTGATATAAAATCTTCTATGCTTAGCCTGAAGATCTTGCTCTCAGGAAAGTCATATTGGAGCAGAAGAATAAGAGACCCCACATTATAAAAGTTATCTTAAATTCTCAAGTTTTCAATATTGTATTTTGATATTTTTTGAGCTGTTACCTAGGCTTCCTCTGGCAAATCCAAGCTTATACTATGTAAAATATTAGTGTATTATATGCAACATGTACTTTTTTAGCTTCAGTTATGCTCTGTGAAAGTATTTCTGCCATCTAAACTTTTGCGGATAGCCAGGAATCAGGGATAAATTCACTAGGACAAATCCAAATAATGGAGCTTGCCCGACTTCTGTTAAGAATTCCAGCTACTGAGTGCAAGGATGCCAAACGTTCTTCATTACTGGAGCAGTTAATATCGCATCACTATTAGTGTTACAGCTGAAGAAGTGCCTCTGGTCTGAAGCACTCCCTGTAAGTTATATTTTTCTGGTTGTGCTTAACATGTATTCATAGTCCTGCTCAGTTTTCAAAATGCATCATAACAAAGGAATTACAACTTTTGCTAACAGAAACATATCTTCAAATACATAAAAGTGATGAGTTGCAAATGAAAGTTTGAGTTGCCTCTGGTAAACTGTATTAATTAACACAATCATTCACTGTAAAATAATTTCTATCCCTGTGCTAGCTGTGCAGTGCTTCTATGAGCTTACAGATTTTCATTATAGTTTAGTTGATCCTCAGAGAGAAAAGTATATGTTTTATTTTAGTTAGTTACAGTCGATAATATAATGACTTCATCTGTATGTGTGTTCCAACATACTCTGAAAATAATTGCATCAAATCCAAAATAGGGCTTGACATCTTAGGCGCTTGAGTCCCAAAATAAAATGATAATGCTGATGTTATGTATGTTTGCTTCTTGTGCAGTGTCTGAGGAGGGGCTGGGAGCCTTGGGGTAGGATCTGAGATAAATAAAACTTCCTTCAACTAGCCAGTGTTATACTTGAAATGACTTTCTGGAATTAGGATATGCCTGCTATTATTTGGGTTCATTCCTAGAGATGGGTATTTATGCTCTTTTCTTTCAAAATTGAAGGAAAGTTCTGTGTTTTCTTTGAAAGGGCAGTTATATTGTGGGCATAGAAAAGAAATTGTGTTTACCACACTCTCTGCAGACAGTGATCCTTACCCTAAGAAACCTGATTCACAGGTGTCTCTTGATAAAACACTGAATTACCAAGGTCTTCTGACTTGGTAGTGGAATGGTTACTCATTCTGCTATTGAAGTGATGATCCTTTATGGGGAAAGACTGGAGATCTGTGGACCAAACAGGATCTCTAGAGGCTTCATTTCATAGGATGGGATGATGAAGCTCATCTAGGAAACAGCAAACTTGAGTCCTGGTTTCTGCTCCCAGAATTTTATCAACAACTTTGACTGTACTTTCACAATACATTCACTGGATAAAAAACTCCTTAAATGTAAATTGACATCTGAAGTACTAGGCTATGAAGTCATGTACTCCTTCGGCTCCAGTTTGATCTGATTAATATTGAATTGCTTTCTGCAAAGGTCTTCCCCAGAAGGGACATACAATTCTTCTGTCAATTGAAATAGCCTGCTGGTTGGAGTACTCTGGGAATAAGGAGGTTATGGATTTGATGTGAGCCTTCTTGACAGGTTTTCCATGTGCTAAGTGATCTGATCACTCTATAAGAATCATAGTCACAAACATACCTAAAAGAAGGTGACCAGATTTGTTACATGTAGAGCTCTGGTTCTGGTGGGTACACAGTCCATGTTCTCTCCATGTTCTCAGCCTCTGTTGGATTAGCAATTTGGACATATGGGCTGGCTCTGGCTCTGCAGACCTCTTTGCCTTGCAGGAGCTTACAGTCAATCAGAGAGTTGGGTGTTCATAGGGGCCCATGCTGTGATGGCAGATAGGTAAAGTTTCACTCTATCACAGTTCTAGAAATATTTCGTTCAATCCCACAAAATTTTTCCCCTCAGGGTTTTTTTTAATTAGATGTACAATATTTCTGCTCAAAATTTACTATTTCTTGGTCACATTTGTGTCAAAACTAGAGCTTAGTTTCACTTTTTTATCACATTCAAATTTGAAAACAAGCTTTTCCAGTGTGGCAGCTCTCAGTGATTTGAAATAGGCAGCAGCTTTTTTACTGTTTTGCTCTTTGTTTGCTTCTTGCCCTTACTGTCCTTTTCAAGAAGCCCGTCATTGACGGTATCTTTATCTTTGTTATGTTTTTGATGAGAGATAAGCTTGTAGTAGGGCATTTTTCTCCAATGATTCATCTATAAATCATGATAATGAATAAAATAATTATATTTAGTTAGTTGCTATCCAGTTGTAAGTTGTTTTTAAAATTCAGTTTCCTACCGGTAATTACTCCTCAGAAATCATATTTTATTCCATCTGTAAATCTACTGTGCTGTTCATAGCACTATTATACCTGTGACATTGTAATAGCAAGAGTGAAAATCAAATCAATTTTCTGCTGACAGAATAAGAGTAGTGAATGTCAAACTAATGAATATAGAGTGGGCATATGTAAATGGCCTAGGAGAGAAGAAAGGTTCTTAACATTTCTCATTTTTAGCATAGATCAACCTGAGTTTCACCATGGGAAAGACTCTCATAGGGTTCATCTGCACTGGCTGTAACTTGATCAGAATCTGTTTTAAAAACAGCTTCCTATTCTTGCTAAAAACTAACGTAGTTAATAGATGTCCAGCTTGACAAGAGCAAATTAAGAACAGAGATAGCACAAGGATTCTTTCCCATTCAGGGATATGACAGCTACAGTCAGAAAGATGGAAACTGAAGAGGTGAGGCTTTTTGGCTCTGCTCCATTCCCACTGTCTGCCTCAGAAGAAACTGGATGTGACCTTTCACACAGGACACTTCGCCAGAAAAAGAGGGTTAGTTGTGACCTGTTGAACCCCAGGAAAAGGTTTGGTGACCTGGCTTTGGGAGTGGGTCTTTAGGGCTCAATGAGCTCTTTTTTCTTGGCAATCTGTGCTTGTGGGGGGCAGATGTGCCCCAGAGCTGACCAGAGCAGCAGTGTGTGCTCCATCCTGCTCAGTGCCCATCCGCTCTGCTTCCTTCCTCATGGACACAGCATAGGGAATGGTGTTGGGGAGGAAACGTGCCTCGTGGTACACACACCAGATGCACATCTGGATCCTGGTAACGGGAAGTAGACCCAGGCAGAGGACACAGGTATAACCTGCTTGTTTGGTTTCCCTTTGTTCTGGAGAACTGCCTGTTCACACTGACTGTCTCAAATATGTCTTTCACTGGCTTTTCCCTGATGTGCTTTCCCGTCATGGTTTATGCTGTTCTTTGTGCCTTTCATCTTTCCTGAATCTGGTAATTGAAACCATAAGAGAAGAAGTTTGCTCAGAACAATTCAAATGATTACATGCAAAACTGATTTTTTGAGAGCAGTTTCAAAATACTCTCTCTTGTAAAAGTCTCTTTTATGATATGTTGAAAAAAGTAATCAAATTATCATCTGTGGCTCTCCCATCTATTGGTTTATTTTGATTCAGATGGAAATAACCTCTGCTTTTATGACTAAATACCCAACTTTGATACCTGGTATTTTTAACAAAATCATTCAGATAGGTAGCCAACCTTAGAAGATGTTGGCTAAAGAAATAAGCATTGATTCAACCAGGAAAAAAAAAAAGAAAACACTTGCATAAATGAAACATATTATAAAACATCTGTATATTGCTTTCTGAGGATGTCCCAAGAGGGATGCCCTCTGTGTATTGAAGAGATCGTCAGAGACAGGAGATTAGATGGTTTGTGTGCTTCAAGTAATTGGACAAAATATGCTTTCTACCTTTCAATATCTTTCAGTCTTCTCTGGACTGAAATGCAAATAAAATATTTGAGCATTGCCCCTTCTCTGAAAAGGCTTGAATAGATGAAATCAGCTTTTGTTTAGGGGCAATCAATCTTTACCTGCTCACTATGTCCTGTGCCAGAGCTCCTTGTATCAGTGCCTGTGCTCAGCAAACCAAACTACCCTTTCTTCAGGAGAGTCTTTAAAATTTCCCCTCTCTCCTTCTTTCAGTTCATTGCTATCCAGCAAGTGTAAATATCTTTCTTTAACATTGGTTTTAATACAGTAAGGATTTTAAATTACTTGAGCTAAAAATAGCAGACATTTTTGTAGATGAGAATGTCTTCCATGAATCTAAATTAAAATCACTTAAACAAATGGATTCTCTATTTTATGTAGCTTTAGTTCAAAGAAAGCACATGACACGGGGATTAGTATTCAGTAGAATTCTTATTTTATTGTATAAAAGTAATTACTTTTTAAATACTATCCAAACTAACATTATAATATTCCTCTGGGCTTATACATTTTAAAAGCATAATATAACTCAGTACCTAATACAGAAGAATCTTATTTCTTTTTCTGCTAAATTAGTCTGTTGTATAAATTTGAATAATTTGTAATGCAAGTGGCAGAAATTCCTTTTTTTTTTACAAAAAAGACTCATATTACAACAAAAGATACTCAGTGTTTTCAGCACAGGCCACTTAGAACTTGCACGGCTTATTTCCTTGTATCTGTATTTCTTAGTAAGCTATTTGTGGGACACAATCTTTTATATTCAATGTCTTTATGTTTTACTAGACCTCATCAAGGTCAAATATATGACCTATACCAGAATTACAACTCAATCCACTGGTGATTTTTGCATATTAAAAGTCCCAGCTGACTGAAATAATACATGAAATTCACTTTTATCTATTAAAATTATCAAGAACATCTGATTGGTTTTGTATTGTATGTCAATATGGTTTTCATGCTTTGACATAAATGTCTTCATCAGTGTATCTTGTGATTATAAGAACTTTCTTATTTTATTATTGTATTTATTTTTTGCTCAGGTCTGAAGTAAACTTTCTCATATGAATAAAACTAAGTAATTTAGCAATAACTTTACCCTAAAATCAAGGGGACAGCCAGGAGAAGGCTTTAAGTTTTTTAAAGAACAAATCAACCTGGACAAAGAACAAGTGAAGAGGGAAGGGCAGGAGAGATATAATAAAGGTGTAGTAGGCTGGTCCACAAAATATCTCAGTGGTCTGTTGACCACAAGAATGTAAGGGCAACAAGACAAGCTGGGGTGGATAGTGAAAGATGAAGGGGTTTGCAAATTTTTTTAAATTTTATTTATTAAAACTGACAAATGTAATGATAACTACCCTAAGGCAGCACTGTGAAAATGCAAACTACTCACTATCACATCTCAGAACAGGTTTGGTGACAGAGCTAGAAAAGCATCTCCTGCAGACCCAGAACAGTGAGTATGAGCCTTCTTTCTGCCATCATTCCCTCTGCTGGTTTTATATCTACAGCCTAGGGACTTGGATTATCTCAGTGTGAGGCAGGTCCATGTGCTGCCCTTGTACTACTGACTATGGGAACTATTGAAAGCTCAACTCCTTATGGAGCCCAATAGGCCATCCAATCTCTTGATTTCTTTTGATCAGCCCTGTTTTTTCTCTCTATGCATTACTTGCTGGCATTAAATGTGCACTTAGCCTTGAATGACTCTTCTAGTTACTGTGCAGGTTTGTGCCTTGGTTTGAGAGACAGACCTGGCAGTTACAGTAGCAAAAAAATGAACTTCATCTCATATGACAAAGCATGAGCATTCTGTATTCCCCAATGCTCTCTGTGTTGTTTATGTGTCTGAAAATTCCTGGATGACAAATTCTTTATGGAAAAAACCCAGGTAGAACTGCAACTTTATAGGTCCATAGCGCCACAACCTATCCTAAAACATCCTCATAATTTCTTCACAATTCTGGGAATGTAATAGGCATTGGAAGAAGCAAATGTTTTATCAGGTAATATTAGTTGTATTGTCTTCTTTTCATGAGGTAGTACCATTCTAAAATATGAGAGATAGCTGTCTGTGTTAAATATATGTGTAGATATATCTAACTAGAATTGTAGCTCCCTAACAGCTAAAAGCTCTTCCTGATTCTTTTGCCCTCCATTAATTTTCTTCTAACACATACATTTTCACTTGAGCTAAAAGTAATGACATTAAAAACCCCGTAATTTTTCACCAAAAAATTTCACTGGTAGCATTTTATTATTTGGGCATGGGGTTTAATCCTTCAAAATATTCATATGACATATAATTTTTCCATTTCACTTCAAGTTAAGGTTTTGACACAATATCATGAACAAGGAAAATGACAGTCTAATTCATCAGAGTAAAACTGATTCATTGCCTTCATGAAGTGGACATGCAAGTGAGACCATAAAGTTTGAAAATGAGTTTTTAGGTTTTTTGGGATTTTTTTTAATGGCTCTATGCTCTCCCTTTCTTACTAAGTTCCGTTATAATATCTACCAGTATAGTTTTGCCTTCTGCTGTTTCTCTGAATGTATTCTCATACAATGCAACCAGAACTGGTCCATAACTGTTTCATTTCCTGTTAAATACTTAATGCTAACCAAGTAAATAGCATTTCTGAGTAATTCCATTTGTGAAATAATAAAAATTATAGGACTCATTCTGTTTCAAATGCAGAGTTCACAGTGAGTAGTTTTATCAGTGAAATACTGAAAAGAGCCTTGGTGATCTAATACAATGAAAATATGCTACTCCAGTGGTCTCTTGTGTAACCACAGGAGTCAGCTTAGGGTGTCAGGATAGTGTGTAGAAGATGGGTTAGGCTCTCTGTGCTAGGTTTTACACAGGCTTAACATGTATTGATTTGCTTCCCATACTTGCCTCTTGCCAATAAGAAATTAACTGTGCCCGGCTCCTTATCTAGGTGGACTTGTGTAATAACTTAAAGCCATAATGCCATGTGTGGTCACTGGGTGATTTACCAGGAGCATTTTGGTTAAACTGCAAGTAGGAGACTCTGTCATCACAAATCACACAGCTGTGGAAATACGGCAAGTGCTCGTGGAGATGTACCTTTAAGGAAGATAACCTTTAGGAATGGGATATGCCACTGCCTTGTGCATAGTTTAGAAACTCTGAGGGGAAATGAATATGAGAAGCTCAAAAAACAAAAAGGTTCAAAAGTATATTTAAGGAACAATCCCTTGAATCAATTTTCTCTGGGACAAATATTCATTAATACTTGCCTATTTAATTTTTGTCAAGCCAAAGGGATCTATTTTAATTATAACAAATTATTGGGAGAAATAGCACTTCTTAAATATATTTTTAAAAATAAATGTTGTAATTCTCTCTCTAGCTAGCTAGTAAGACAAAAAGCAAAGTGTTATGGAAATTTCCCAGCCTTTAATACCTTTTTTAGTTCAAATGATAGAAATTTATAAATTGGCAGGTCATGAAAATGACATTAAAGCAAAACAATCGTATTTGTAAATTAGCTGTGGCGCAATACATGTGCATTCTAATTCTGTCCCTTAACTTTTGTCACAGCATAACTGAAAGCAGCTTTTTTAAAAGGTTTGGGAGAACAAACCACATATGTGTTAACAAGTAACAGACATTTACTTAGTACAATAGAATGCTTTTACAAAAATTGGTCTAATTTTATTGTTGTCATTCTCAAACCCATTCCAGGTGCATAGCATCTCTTTAACAGAAGCCCTGAAAGCATCCACAGACCCAGCATTTGCCTGAAAACCTTTTTTTGTAGTACAACAAAATACATTCAGTATCACTGAGAATCCCTGAATATTAATACTAATCTTATGACCCACGAGCATGGTAAACATTTGAATACTCTTCTACATTGTTTAGTGTGGTGGAAATCTGTACAGTGCCCTATCTTTGAGTTTTAGTTGCACTTTTTTTTCCCCCCAACCCCGTGTGCCAAACTCTTATTGCTGAAATGATTTGGCTTTCTCAGGCAGAAAACTATTTTCATTTGTGTATAGCAGCACTTCCCTTCATAACAAACAAGATGTGACTACTTCCAACAGAAATGTATTAATGTAATGTATCGAGCTCATGGAGTATTTTTAGCACATTTCCATCAAAAGAAGATGAAGTATGTTTCATAAATCTATCCAGTTCTTCAGAAGCCAACTCTTCATTTTTCTTCTTCCTGCTCTGGCTTGGCTCTTTCTGGCTGCTTTAAAGCACATTTGGTCATGACTCTTTTTCCCTGGAGAAATCGCAACTTCTCCTGTATTTAAAAAAGTGACTGAATTAGATGAGATGTGTCCTGGAGCAACCAAAAGTTCTGATCCATACACCACTGAAATAAATGGAAACATTTCTTAAGAGGCAATTAGATCATGTCTATAGAGGTAATTCTCAGAGGTGCCATACCAAGGAAGAAGCTCCGGGGTCAGTGGAGCATTCTGGGGGTTTTCAGTCCTTTGTACTCATCATATTTGGGGTTCTTGTGAGAACTGAGGAAGTTCCCAGTCCTTTTTATGCAATTTGGGGTCAAAAGCGCAAAATTACTTCAGAAAATGTGGGTAGTTTTACTGAGAGCCCCACATTTGACCCAGCCTTGCAGCCTCCAGTGGCAGCAGAACACACATCAGCGCTCACGGGGACCTCACGTGTGAGACAGAGAGAGGAGGGAGCCAGGCAGTGATGAACACTTCGTCCTCAATTTCATAAAATTGTCTGCAGACAAATAATTATTGCAAAAGCCTTGCATGGAATATACAAATTCCTGCCTCTCTTCCCAAGTTTGGTGAAGGGAGGAACCAATCTATGGCAACCAGGCTGAAATGTTGTAACAGAAACATCTGTGAAATTACAATACAGGTTTTCAGGGCATCCCATCTCCAGTTTTGCCTGGCTATAGCATGCAGCAAGGTACTGTTTTGTCTTGTTATAGCCTCCCTGTTGAAATCATGGAATTAGTCATATCTTTAAATGTATCAGGAGCAGGATTTTTTACAGACAAAACTGCATTCTCATTTATTTCAAATATTTTATAACATGAAAGCACATCTTGGCAAAACTTGATCTAAATTAAAGGACGGCAGGTAATTACATCCAAATTCAAAACTAAAATAGTGGAAAGATAAAGATATTTTTTAATGTTCTGTTTTAGCTAATTTTAGATACTTTTTTTTCAAAGCCAGAATAAATTTCTGGACTTGATATAATTTGCCCTAAGAAATGTTATTTTCTGTCAGATATCGCATCAATTGGAGGAACAACTTTAAAGAAAATACATGGAAGAAAGCCAATGTGATATTTCATTATTATGGCTAAAAGTTTTCTTTTATAAATCTTTGTAATTCCAGACCATTTTGGTGCTGATGATTTTTGCTGTTTTCTGGGCTGACAGGAGATTATTTTGGAAAGAGAATATGCAGCTTACCAAAAAATGGTTATTTTGCAGCATTAACTTTACGTGTCTAATCAAACACCTGGGTTTTTTTCATTGTAATGACAAATAAAAGGTCCTTAGCATGATTTTCACTTGCTGCATTCACTCCTTGTTTTGAAGACAAAAATAAAATTTATGGACTTGTCAAGAATACTTACCGTATACAAGCCAAGACAAAAATAAGTATTCCGTAAGGGAGAGGCTCTTTGAACTTTCACAGTGAAATATCTGAAAGCTTTCAAGTTCTCTCTATGTGTTTGTTCCCCACATTACTTTGATTTATTCCTGTTATTTCTTCAGTATCAGGATAAATATTTGGGCTTCTTTAACACCTTTAGCTTGGGGAGGCAATAGATACCCTGAGTAGGTCCTCTATAGTATAGGAGTACACAGAAGGTTCACATCTTTACAGCAAATACATACTAAGTTTAACAGACTGCAAAACCCCAGCAATTTGCTCCAGCATTCCTTAGAGAAAATTTCCATTAACTAAATATGAAAGGAAAACAGTCCCTAAAATTGTGGCCAAGTAGCTCTTACTTGGTTTGAAAACACACCTTTAAGGTATTATTTTCTGTATTCTGTGAAGCACCTGTAATATTTAGTCCTTGTGCTGTTTAAGTCTTCAGATTACAACAATATTGGTTTTACTTACTGGGTGGAGCTGCTTTGCTTTTGCAGCTGTTGTTTGGAAGTGGGTGTTCATTTAATTTGCCTCATTTTATCTTTTCCTTGCAACCATCTCCAGGACAGTAGATTTGACTGAAGAACCTCTGCTGTTTTAACACAGACCTGATGAAATCCTGGTTAGTTTAGCCGAAGATGCAAAGTTTTCTCAGACAACAGTGAGCTTATCCAGATGCATTCTTCTATATTTTTCCATGCTTTAAAACACAGATTCTCCGGAAGGGCTGAACTAAGTATACTACAGTGGCTTGTTTTCTCTTTTAAGTATACTGTAAACACAATTTCTTGGAACTAACAAGACCACACAATTACTGAATTAATGAAATATTGTTGGTTTTGACTGAGTAGATAGAAAACTAAAACAAAATATTTATTCAGTCTGGTATGTTGGTTTATAGAACTGCATGGTCTCTTCTGGAAACTTTGATACATTTGTATGCTATTTTTTCTGAAGTAACTTGGCTAGTTCTATGCAAATGATCACAAATGACAGAAATAATCATGTCAATCAGTCAAGTCACAATGTTATAAATCCTCAAAATATTATCTCCTACAGTAACCACTAGTCCTCACAATTCCTACCTCCTCATCTCTTGAAATAAGGAGTGTCTTCTGTTCAGGGATATTAACAATTTTGCACATAAAGACCATTCTGAATTTTCTCCTTTCTCTCTCCCTGTGTCTTCCTGAGCAACATTGTTTTAAAAGACAAGAACTGATTCTTAAGCAAACTGTGAAGTGGATTTGGTGACAGATTGATCTTGCACATTTTCTGAGAATATTATAACTTGAATAGTTTTTCCTTAAAGATAAGGAAAATCGTGTGAAAAGTTAAGTTTATAACTAGGGGAAAACAAGAGAACAAATGGCATTGCTTCCAACACCTTCCAGTCATGTAACTACAGCATCTTGGTCAGTAATCCAAAAGCTTAACTCAGTAATGTTCTTCTAATGATGCTGTTCTGTCTGGAGCTGCAGCTGCCTGGAAATCCATTTTCCTGCCATAAATCAGGGGTGAGGGAGTGAATGGATTCTGCCTGCGTTATTTATAGTGTTAATTTGATAAATAATTCCCTTCTCTATGTCTCATTGTAGTAGATTTATTTCTACCTGTTTGACACATCTTTCTGCAGGTGGTGAATCTCTGAACAGAGCAGGAAAGACATTGTTCTTCTTTTCATGAAACTGAAAGGTTAAGCAATAGATGTATAAAAATAAGATATTGTAATCATTTCACATGTTTTACTACTCTCTTATTTCTATTATTACCCAGCAAGACTCTTGCTAAATGGAGAAGTTTGGTAAGTGCCAATACTGTGTTACACTATTAAACCTACAGCCTGGTAAGTGGAGAGATTTGGAAAAAGTGTTAGGAATGAGGCTTCTGCTACAGACAGTCTCCCTCAAAAAAGCAGTGCTAAGCGAGCAGGGGAAATACAGTTTTCACAATGTGTTGATATCGCCACAAAGCCTTGAGTTTTATTTGAACAAGGAGAGAAATGCTCTGTGTTGTTCCTGCCCAGTTCTACTGCAGGTTAAGTGCTGCCATGAAGTGGGAGTGGGATTTAAACAGACTAGCAGTACTTACAAAGGTAGTAGTCAGCAGGAATGGCAATGAAGAAATACAGTCCTGTGTGGCACTTGAGAACCTCTGAACACAGTTACTGATTTGACTCTGGGTAATTAACTCAAACCAGAGGTGGGAAGGTTCAAGGAGAGCAGGAAAGGCTGCAAACTAGCCACACTAAAGCATTCCCTCAAACTCTGCTCCAAGGACATATACTGAGGAGAATTATTCAGTCTAAGTCTATTCTTCTGTAAGCTCTTGTGCCCTGTTCACTGTGCAAAATTGACAAATGTGATGCACCTGAGCAAGGATCTTCCTGGTAAAGAATCTGTACATTGGCTGCTATATTTCTGGTGTCAGACATGCTATGGAAAGATTGTTTCCAGTAAAGTAAGTTCATTCAGGACCACCTCATCTGGGATCCGTTGAGTGCTGGTGCTACTTTTACAGACAAATTATAGATAGGGTATGGCTAATACCGTATAATGAACTGTGTAAGGGAAGGAGGGGGTTATTTGTATGCCTTTCAAGCTTTGCTCTTTTGCTTTTATTTCGGCCACAGTTGATGTTTGTCTTGGGTAAAATGTGTTTGTGATACTGAAAAGTGGATTTAGGGAAGGATCTCCGATATAGCTGTGACTAAAATTCCTTTTAGGGACTGCCTCTCTCAATGGCTGCCCTCAAGCACTTTTATATACACTTCAGAAGTGAACAAAGACTTGTATAAAGTAAAGAAGGTCTGACTGACACCATCCTGTGTTGATATCTAAATAACTCTGGCAGCAATCGAAGATCTTGTGCTGCAGCTGAAGGCTGTGACTGAGTGGCTGCTTGTGCTGGATGAGGGAGAAATCTAGATGCTGCCAAAAGCTGAGCAGCTGCTTCCTGATTTCCTCAGCTCATAGCTCAGACTGTGGTAATCACTCTGCATTTCCCAGGATCACCTTGTGTTTCCAAGTGTTTAGGTGTGGTATAACTGAGTGATCATCCCTTGAACCAGTATAGCCAGCTACATTTCCCCTAAAAAGCCAAATATTCTCAATATTTTGAATATGTACCTTCGTTGCCTCTATATTTTTGCATGTTTTCCCAAAAGTAACCATTACAAGTCCAAAACTTAGAACTGCTTCCATGTCTGGCTTCCAATATCTCACCTTTCTCTCTCCCCATTTAGTCAATGTTATGCAGGCCTCCCTGTGCTCTGGCTGGTTCTTGGAGGCTTTTATTAGATTTTTTTTTTAACAAAACCATCTCTCTGATTCACCTCTCTTGCTTTCTTCTAGAAATATGTGTTAGAGTGCACAGCCCAAGAGTTCAGTCTCTTCTTGGGTTTGGCAAAAGCACAAGCCAGGCTGCACACGTGTAGATGTAGACTTCTCACTCACCCATTCGTACACATCTCTTTATCAGATGTGTAGTGAGTTATCAAAGTTAAAAAATATGCTACAGCTGCAGTTATATCTTGGGATGCAGTTCCATTTATTTACCTTTCAAAAAAGTAAAGTGTCCTGTTCATGAACCCAAGCTATTATTTCCTTGTTCTTCTTATCTAAACCTCTTTCCATTGGAATTCTCTCTGAAAACTTCCTCCACTTCTTTCCTTCTTATGTGTGTGCTTGGGCAATGGGACAGTCTTCTAATCTTTTCAACTTCTTTACTTTCCCCCTCAAATACAGCTCCATCTAACAGCAGCTTCCATTTGTCTATATTTTGGTTTAGGTATATAAAGAAAGGTGATTTTTGTTTTGTTTTGTTTTTCTTTCCAAACATGTCCAGACATAAAAGGTGGCTGTTTATCTCCAAAAATATCAAGGATTGGTTCACTGCCCATAACAACTCTTACCCTTTTCTGGTCTTTCATTACCTGCAACAGATGGTAGAGGAAAGTTGGAGTCCTGCAGGATGTTTTCCCTGAGGAAAGCAATTGCCTTTAGTGACAGCTGGGCAAATGTCAATTTCTGACTCATAAGACACATATTTCATTTAAAAAAAAGAAAAATTTTGTTTGGATGAAACACAACTTCTCAGACTTTTCTGCAGAATAAAAATGCTGAAACTGCTGTCCAGAAGTCTAAAATCACCTTCAGGAGTTTTATAACCCCTCTTGAAGTCTTCACAGATACATTTATTTGTATGTTCTCTGGTATATCCTCACACAGAGAAAAGAATTTACAGAAGGCCTTGAAAACACCTCACTTATGCTGGTGACAAAATAAATGCTACTCTGATAGGTAACAAAGAAACAACAGTAATTTCATGCTGAATATGAAAAATATGCTTGAATTAACCCGAGCTCTACTCCGTAGTCCAGAGCTTGTGGATATTCTGGGCCTAAATCTCTTCTTGTCCTTCTGTTCATAATACTGGAATATTTCAAAGAACAGGACTGTTCCAAATCAATCTGAAACTTCTTTAGAAAACTCTTTTGAAGCTGGGATAGAGACTCCTACTATTACAAAACTATGATCCTTCTCTAAAAATGAGACCAAAATATGCTTTCTGCTGTCTGTGTCCTAGTGTATAAATGCATCTAAAATGACTTAAGCATGTTTCAGTACACACAGCCCAGCACATCGATCTGGGGCTCACATATCTGCCACTTAAAAGCTGAAGTATTTGCAATTATGTCCGTAGGCTTTGAACAAGGGATCTGGCGCAAAATTCTCACTACTCAGCCCAAATTAACATCAGTGAACTCATTTAAGTAATTTTGGCTTCATACTTGAAAAAACGGGGACAGAAGTTAGCCTAAAGTGTGGTTTGATGCTGAGGCAGTTTGGTAATGAACACGTCTCCTCACTGATGTCCTGATATCTGAATAAGTAGATCAGGCTCTGAAGCAGTCTTTGTTCACTCATGTACCCTGTGCCTCATCTGGGACACGGTGTGCCGTGCAAACTCAGTCCAGAGAAAGTATCTCAATCTTATGAGTTGTTTTATATTTTAGGTTCGTGCAGTAATATCTGACACAATCAGTGCATATTATATTAATTATATAATTACATAATTATTATATAATACATTACTAGCAATGTATTAATATAATCAGTGCCTTCATAATAAATGTTTTAATACAAACACTGTTATAATATTTGGCCCTGCTCCACTGAGAGAAGAACTTTGTTACCAAAGCCAGGAGAAGTAGGGTCACATACTTCCACAAGCTGCAGTAGTGGTAGAAAAAGCTAGAACTAGAAACAGTAAATTGTCTTGATTCTTACAAAGGGCAAGGCTTTAAATGACTTTAAGCAGAAGTGATGATTACAGTCAGTTTGTAAGGATAAAGTTCATGTGTCTCTGAAGTCTTATGTTTATTTTTTCCTTACTGATTTCAGAAAAGAAAGAAACCCCAAGTAGAAGAGCTTTCAAATAGACAGTAATTACCTCCTAAAGTGGAATAAGTACTGGCCATTTATCAACAGAAATTACTTGAACAGAGTCTCCATCTAGATTAGAGAAGGGCTCAGCTGAGAAAGCCAAGAGAATTAAAGAATGAAAAGATGGGCAAAGACCAGACAGATACTGAAATAAAATGTAATCAGATATATTTGTTATGTTAGAAGTATAGGGCAAGATCTTTACCTGGTGTGGTTAGTATAGCAGCACTGCACTGTGCTGCGTGACTGTCTGCACCAGTAGAAGTTGGTCCATGTGACTTTACTCGAACTTTTATACTCACAATGGAAGTGTAGCATATTCTGTCAGTGCCAGAGTTGCTGTGTAAAGGCAATATTAAATTTCACAAAGTAGTTCCTTTCCAGGCAATCCAGTAAATTAATGTTTAATGAACATATTGGTTTCTATAATAAAGAATTTCTAAGTAATAGAAGTTCTTTGATGCCACTTCTTCTTAAATGGTTTATTTTTTTAATAACAAAGTGGAAAGTAATGAATTACAGTGAACTTTTCACCACTCTTAGGTCTTTAATACAGCAAAGAATCTCTAGGACACAAGATGCATCCAACATTCAGACCTACTGAAAGTTGTTTGGGCCACACAGATGGGTTAGGCCAACTTTGCTCTTTTCTCACTAGCAACTCAAACATCCTGCACCACATTTTACCCTCCTCCTTTCTCACATTCCTCTCACACCCAGATTCTTCAGATGGAGGTCTTGTTTTTTCCAGGCTCACTAGGACTAGTGGGCTCTACATTGCTACCTTCCAGTTTCTTGATGACTGCATTAACAGTGCTCAAGAAACCTGGCTCTTCCTCTAACTCTTCTTTCAAATCTGTGAGGAAAAAGCTAATGTGATAAAACAACAAATTATCATAGTAAATGATGAGTGACCTTACAGAACAAATTCTGGCTTTTCTGCGAGCTTCAGAGCCTCATGCATCCCTGCAGCAGACAGTTTCCGGTTGATATTCCTGTATCTGCACTGCAGGAGGTTGCGATAAGTTGTCCTCAGGTCCCGATTGAAGAAAGCATATATAAAAGGGTTAATGAGAGAGTTTGCATAGCCCAGCCATAGAAATGTTCTCTCAACCCAGAGGGGGATACAGCTGCATGCCGTACCGCAGATGAAGGGCCTTGCAGTTGAGAGGAGGAAAAAGGGCAGCCAGCAGACAGTGAAAGCCCCAACAATAATCCCCAGGGTCGTGGCAGCTTTCTGTTCTCTTTTAAAGATGGAAATGTTTTTCTTGTCGTGCTTTAGGAGTCGTGAAAAATTAGTACATTCTTCAGATTCCTTGTGCAGTTTTACAACGCCATTCATAGAAATCCCTTCCGTTTCTTCCAGGCGGGGAAAACCAGTAAACTTGTGTTTAGCAGCACTCCTCTTGGCAGCTTTGTAAATCTGATAGTACATGAAAAGCATCACTGACATTGGAATATAAAATGCAACTGCTGTGGAGTAAATGGTGTAGCCGAAGTCTTGACTGATCAGACAAACCTTTTCATCGTTTACGTTTTGGGCCCAACCGAAGAGCGGGGGGATAGTGATAGAGGCAGATAAAAGCCACACACACAGGATCATTTTGGCCATACACTTCCCGTTCTGCCTCACAGGGTACGTAAGAGGTCTTGTTATTCCCAGGTACCTAGAACAATAATGCAGAGTTACTATGAAGTGCAGGGGTTAACTGTTAAAAGTTAATTCACATAGCCTGCTCTAAACCAAAACCTTTGGCTAAGTTTTCTATTTCATACTTTTCAATCATCTCTTTGCATGTATTTCCACCTTGTAAATTCATGTGTCTTTCACATTAAAATTTAGTGTTGATATTCTATATTCTTTTATTCCAGAAAGAAATCTCCCACTGACCATAACAGGCTGTGATTTTAACCAATTTGTACAACCTTCAGGATGACAACTCAGTTTTTGCTTTTAAGGAAATTCTGAAACCTAAATTTAATTTTGTTAACTTACAAAATCTTGGAGTATAGGTGAATACTCAGTTCACAACGTCTACCATTTCATGTATTGAATGAATGGTTAAGTTATAACAAGCAAGCATTCATCTTCGTTCTTATGTACTCAACAGGAAGATCCCTGCCACTAATCTGAGACGATGAGTTGTCTTTCTTACCTTCATGCTTCAGACAGGAACAACAAATGGCAAACTTATAACAAGAGTAGATTACTTCAATACTACAAAATTCCTTTTTATCACCATTTAAGTAGAAAGAAATTCTAATGTATATTTTTTAAATTAAAAAGATGTTATAGCTCTATACAGCTGAATAACAATATTCTAAGTTTGAATTTACTCTCAACTGCAGGAAATTTCTGTTTCCTCTCCAGATGTGGGAATTTTCTCTTAGATGGAATCATATGATTTTTTTTCCATCTAACATTTTTAGTTTCAAATTTGGTTTCTGCTAAATTGGAACTTACCTATGAGTTACCATTCACTTCCCAAATTGTTCTTTTTTACTTCCTCCAAAAGAAAGAATTTTGAGAAAATCAGTGTGATTCGCCTTGTCACTTGTAAAAGAAATGGTTTCTAATCGGGTTTCAGAATAATGTTTCAGTTTCAAGAGTTACCAGTATTTGCTTATCCAGTGAAGGTTCTGGAGAGTTACAAACAAGAAATATAGTAATGTGATTAAAAATATTTTTGGGGAGCATGTTTTTTCTCTATATTCACTTAGCAAATCAAATATGAAATTTGTCTGGCTCTGTGGAACGCTGCATTGTTGATTTTACTGCAATGCAGTAAATTATGGCTGGTGTTCTTGCTTTGTACAAGCACCCAGGTATCCTACAGTTATGGAAGTAAAAGGAAGCATCATTTAATGATCTGTTCTGATGAGTAACAACAATTCTCCTCAACAATGTCATTGATTTTATATTGCTGTTATGAGGAGTGTTACACAAAGGACAGACTGGTTTACTGTGCCCTATTCTCGACAGGATGCACAAGTAAATTACAGCAGGCCACTATTTTGCCAGTGAATCTGTGCCTGGAGCTAAGAAATGTTATCAAAATTGTCTGGGCTTGGAGCAGTGCAATCCATGGGCCATGGTGTTAAAAAAGGCTGCTTTTTGTGCCCCTCACCATCAGCATTAGAATATAGTCACTGGCTCAGCTCCAGCAGCCGTGGGCAAACTGCAGAGACCATGGACATTTTAGTTTTGCAGCAGCATGGCCAAAACCGCCTGCACTCCCAAGGAGCCAAGAGTTTTCCAAGGTGCTTCAAGAGTAGAGTTAGTAAAGTTTCAGTGTAACTACCTAAGGGATACATCACCCTGCTTTAATTAATGTAACTGCGGCAAGACTGAGTTATTAGCTGCAGCCTTTCTGGGACAAGAACGGCACACCTGGAAATTTGGCTGAGAATAGCACCATGTAGCTATGAAACAGACAAACACAACCTTTGTGCAGAAAGACTACTTGTCATTTACAACGTGGGGTTTAAAAAAAAACAAAATCTTTAAAAACTTCATCTGAAATACGCATTTTTCTAGCTATTACCCAACTGGTCACTAAAAATAACACACTTCTGAGGTGAGCTTTATTATGTAGCTAAAAATGTTAAGCTGGATTTCTGTAAAAATCAGATCTGTGGGCTGCATGCTCCGAGTGCCTACTGATGCATTCTCATGCACCAGAATATAACAAAAAGAATTCATGAAAGCATAAGTATACTGAAAAGAATTAAAATTCATTAGTTTTGCCTTGACACCACTTTTTTTTTGAGTCTATCTGAGCTTCAGAAATGCTATTTGAAATTAAAATACATTAATTAACATAAAAATACACCAACATCCTTTCTGCCTTGTTCATTTTGCTAAATGTAGTATGATAGGGGGAAAGAAGTCAGCAGGCACAAATGAAGGAATGTTATTTTTTAATCTCTCTATATGAAATCCATTGTCCTTGAAAACTTATTTGCAACTTCAAAATAATGTAAACCACTACTGTTGTCTAATACACTAGAGAGCGTTCAGGATTCATGAACTTCAAAAATATTGTGTCAAAATCACTGCAAAAATATGCTTTGTAATGCTTAATCTGTAATTACTACCTTGAAAGGAAATACTAAAAGTAAATCAGCTGAACTTAACATATTTAAGAATATGTAACACCCTGAGGTCTTATTGCTGGGAAAGAATGAAGTCAGAGTCCCTAAAAAGCCCATTTCATGTATCTCAGCTATCCCCCACATGAAAGAAGTGTCTCAGACTTGTTATTCTGCGATTTGTTTCTTTTGCGTACCACAGATGTTCATTTTGATCTTGACGGAGAAGAAACTGTGCCTCAGTTCTCACTTGTGTAAGAAGGGCAATGCTATTTTGTATTCTTTCTCCTCTGAATTTCTTGACTGTATGGTTCTGCCAGACAGGGCATCTATGCATATTACAGAGAGACATAAGACTTGCAGCAATCAGGTCCTGCTGCCACTCCAAGGCTGCTGGGTGAGTGGAGAACAGTGAGAAGGGAGAATCAGTGGCTATTAGACTCGTGTCTAATGGATACAACAAAAAAGGATGATGTCAACCTTTTTTCTGCAACATCACTGAATCTGGAAAACAGTCCCTTGCTCAAAGACCTCAAAGACCAGACAGCATAAACCAAAAAGATGACAAATGGTGAAGGTCAGAGTAAACTTCTTTTTAAATGAATGTGTGTAAACACATGCACACATTCCCACTCTAGGGTGGTTTCTTATTATTTCTTCAGTCTCTTCTTCCCCATAGGAGGATTGTAAACTGGTTCCTTTGCTGCAGTCCCATTCAGCTCCAGGGAGGAAAAATTACCCTGTGCCATCCTCTCTGGAGCTCTGTTCAGACCTGAGAGGGGGGAGAGTAAAGAACTCCCTCCTTTTTTGGGGTGATGTTTTCAGCTATTGTATACAATTGCCATTTGCCACATTCACACAATGAACAGCAACAATGGAAAAGGTAAATGAACAAGTCCTTCCCTTTGGGTTCATAAAATTCCGGCTCCCTGTGTTCCAGTATTCCTTCCCAGTATCTCTGAATTGTTACCATTTAATGATAGGCAATTGTTATAGACAATTTAATGTAAAATCATTATAACTGTATAGGACTGCTCCTGAGATCATTCAGTTTGTGGTTTTTTTCATTCTGGCTTTTCTGATACTGATGCATTACAATGACCACACAGAATAGTTTTTATTCTACAGGATTAAAAAAAATCTCCTTTGTCACTTGAACTGTAGATCACACAGGCAGTTCTTATTACAGTGTGCTCTATCTATGAGATGTTACAGTATGCATTAAGATGTAACATATATAGAAAGTAGATTGCTATATGGCAGAGGGAACAGGCATCCACAAACCCTAATGTCAGATTCTGGCACATAATTTTCTCTCTCTGTGATTCTTTGTATTCTCTCTTCCTGTTTTCATTTGTCTTAGCTATTTGCTCGCTGTGGTACCTTGGTACCTTATGGCTTGCACAGTGACTATCAGACTGGAAACTTGACTGCCACCATGTTTCACTAGATGTGACTATAAACAGGAAAGGTTCAATACAGCTTCTTTTTTTGTGAATATATTTATTTCATTCTCTAATCTAGGAAATTGTGAAAAGTAGTTTACTTTATCTGCACTACGGTGGAGTGAGTTCACATAGCCATCTACTTATCATCACCAGCAGAACTTTTAGGAAGATCTTTCTCAACAGCTTCACATGAATAACTCTCCATTGGGGCTGAATTGCTTAGTAATTCTCTAGATGTAGAAGACACCAATTTTTCCTCCAGGAAGGAAAAATCAGCAGTTCTAGGCATGGTAGCATTTCAAGTAAGCCAGGCGTGACTTTTTTTTCAGCAGTAGAAAAGTTAATTTCCTTTTCTCTGTGGTTGTAGTGGTTTAACCCCAGCCAGCAGACAAACCCCACTCAGCCCCTCACTCACTCCCCCACGAGTGGCATCAGGGTGAGAACTGGAAGGACAAAAGCTGGAAAACTCATGGGTTCAGATAAAGTCAGTTTAATGGGAAAAGCAAAAGCTGCACACACAAGCAATGCAACAAAAGGAATTAATTCAGTTTCCCAAGGGCAGGCAGGTGTTCAGCCATCTCCAGGAGAGCAGGGCCACACCACATTAACACTTACTTGGGAAGACAAATATCACCACTACAAATGCACCACCCCCTCCTCTTTCTTTCCCCCACTTTATATATTATATATTATACTTTATATTATATGATGCCGTTTCCCTGATCAGTTTGCATGTTTGTATACCTTATTCTATTTAAAAGTCTGAGGGACAGAGCATCTCTTGTATTGTGTAAACACATAGTCTTTGAAAAGAAGAGAACAACTTCTGTTAGGTGTTTTGCCATAGCCATAACAGAAAGTTGCAAAAGTGGTGAATTTTTCATAACTATATTGGAAACTTTGAGATGGGTCTAGTTGTCACATCTTTTGCAATATCCAGAAAGCAAACTGAGACTTAACAGCTATATTAACATCCATAATAAAAAGAAAATAGTAATAGGACGGTCCAATTTGTGATCATGTGTCCAAAATCTTCCTTTTTTTACCTTCCTTTATATGACTAAAAGATAAAGATAAAAAAAAATAAAAGGAATAGGCTCTCACTGTGAGCAGAGTCACAGAGCAACAGAAAACCTAACAGCTAAAAGCATTAAAATAATTTTGAAGCTTCCTGCCCACTTAAATAGTAATTTGAATGCACCATGACATCAGCATCACTTATGTGACTTTCATATCACACACCTGCAATTTCTTTGTCTCTGGTCTCCATGTACTTTATAGGCAGATAGAATTCCATTCTAATTAGTACACATTTGTTTCTACAAATTCACTGACTTGGTCTAACAGATTCCAGAATCAGATCAGCATCTTTCACTGTCTGACTTTGCTTTTATGAAGCAGATTGGATTACTTTGGAATAGAACTAGAAACATTGTACTGGAAAATGATACATATGCGTATTATAGCTACTTCTACCAGAAATCATGATGTGTTGTTCTGTTATCACCTATCATTTGACTTGGAGTTGTGCTTAACCTGAGGTTCTTCTTACTTTTTTATTTTAAAAGTCATAAAACTGTTTTATTCCAGAGACACAATAATGCTTATTTCTGCTTTTCTCCTCTTTCTCTAGGACAGAAACTTTCCATCTTCAATACATATCTTCATGTATTGGTTTCTCTGCCAACCCACAGCTACAGAATCCTGTCTAGTGATTCACCTTCAATAATAACTTATTCTGAAGAACGATGCTGATCTACTGATTTTTCTTCAGTGGCTTTGCTTCTCTCATCATCTTTCATAATTTTTTTCTGTTTGATTCAGTTCAACATTAATCATGTTGTGATTGTGAGATACTTCACATGAATAGGAGCAAAATGCCATTCCTGAAAGCCATCCAGCATTTAGAAATATTCTCCCTAGTATAGTTGTTGATCTAGATAATTTTTTTCCTTATACTTTGATACATTAAACAGTAAGTCAAATGTAAATGTAACAAGTTGAAACAATCTATTCTTTCTGTTATGGCCATGTCAAAACACCTAACAGAGCTTGTTCTCTTCTTTTCAAAGAAGTGCAAGAGATGTTCTGTCCTTCAAACTTGCTTTTAAATAAAATAAGGTATACAAACATACAAACTGATCAGACAAATGCTATTCCTATCACATACTTAAGTAACTGAGACAGAAATAAAGGGGTAGAAACAAGAAATACCTGTGTCCTGAGACATGAGCATTACAGTACACAGCTATGGTGCTATAATGTGGCAATTACCTTGTTAATTATTTCACAAGAGTATTGATCCTGCCTTTCTGCAACACAGACTGGCCTCTGAATCACATCATGATGGCTGCCAGTTTATTGTCTTGGAAGAGGAGGACATTTCAGAGGCAGTAAAAGACTTTTCTCCTTACCAGAAATGAACGAAGTTACTGACTTCATTGCATATATGAAACCTTTTAGAATATGAATTCGGTCACTTTAAAACCTAAACATAAACTACTGTGCAATGTTAGAGACCGCAGAACTGACAAAATCAAACCATTACTCAGTGAAGAGAAAAATACTGTCTTTACCTAATTCATCCATCTAGTTAACTGTTGCATCTTTTCTATGCTGTGAATTAGTACACAGTTTATGAAAAGTCTTAGCATGGTGGCCAGCTTCCACATCATAATTGCCTTTGCTAGAAATGCTAGAAAGCTCTACTTCATCCTTCTCACTTGATGGTGAATGCACTAATGTGAAAGATTTTAAATTTATGTTTTGGTATCTATTCTTTTAGATGCTTATGCTACACATTTCATACAATTTCAACATTATTCTTACTGTTGAAGCAGGGATACTTTAATTTTGATATCTGGAAAAATGAGAATGAAATACTTGTTTTGCTTTCAGTAAGGTTAACACTTTCCATTATTGCCCTTCTTATTTTGAATTAAATGTATTTTCTTAAAATCTGTTTTAAATAGGATGACAGTCATTCACACTGCTATAGTGGGTACATACTGAATTTATTCTACATAGTAAATGTTCTGACTTTATTTTTCTTTTTGTCAAAAATCACTGTAGGGGTTTATTTTTGATGGAACTCAAGAAGTGTAGGCTTTCCTGGCAGCGGGGGATGACTAAGTCAATCAAAATTAAATATCTGTTCATTCTAAAGGAATGTAATTTGCATATTAGAAGATGCTCCTCCCTTACAGTTCTTTTAGTTTCATTGTACTTTCATGGACTTTTTTAATCTCATATTGCATAACTTTACAGCTTCATATTTTTCTTATTTATTTTAGCTCATTTTTTTATTCTTTTATTTCACTCATCTTTATTTTGCTTTCTTGCCATCTTATTTCTATTTCTCTGCTACCCCTGTATTTTTCCTTCTTCATTTTTGCCTACCAACCCAAGACATCCATCCCATAGGTAGGGGGATGTTCTAAGAAATACCTAACAACCATATTGCCAGAAAGATGTGCAACATCTTTCTGTTCAACTTCTATTATGCTGCTTGTAATTACTGAAACCATATTGCTCTTTTCTTTCAGACCCTGGCAAATTTCTTTCACCTGCCCTCACCCTTTGCCATTCATTTTCCCCCTGCATGACTGACACGTCAAAGTATTTATCACCTGTCACAGCCTTGTTCTCATCTCCTTGACAAACCCCTTTGGTAGCCTTTTGTTTTCCACTACAAATTATGCCCTGTTTGGAAGGAAAGGTCCCAACATGTAGTTGCTGATGTCTACTTTGAAGCACTGCCTGAATGATAAATGGTATGTATTTCCTACCCAATATTTTGAAATTACCCATATAAATACTCTATATTATTGACTAAATGTTCTTATTAACTCTCTTTGAAGAAAGCAGTACATGTATATTTTTCTTTCATCTATCTTCAGCAAAGGCATAAAGGTAGGAGAAATAAGAAGTGAAGTGGATTTCAGCCCATTTAATCCTTCACCAGCCTCCTAGAAACTAGATGCATTTGAAAACTAAAAAGGTTTTGGCACAAATTATTTAGAATTTAGTTGCACTCTGCAATGGAATACTTACTATTTTTAAATTTTTCCAAATTGTCTGAACTCCAGCTTTGTGGGTTTCATCATCACTCATTTCCTGTATACAAGTGTGGTTTGCTTACAGAGCTCAAAAGTGCTTCTCACCCCACTTCTTGATAGATAATCTGTAACACTTCAAAAGCTCTCTAAATCTGGGCAAGTTACACATAAGAAGAATCTATTTTTCCTTACACTGTTCAGCACTGTGAAAGGCTGAGGGAAAATAAACAATAATGTCATGCTTTTCTACAAGAAAATGTGTAACTGTGTTGGGACCACACTGCCCACTTCTGCCCTTTCACCACCACCACCACCACCACCACCTCTACCCTTTCCAGATTTGCAAACTCCCTTTATTTAATGTAGATCTACTTTTCTGTGGAAGAAGTGAGAAGAGAGTCAAAATGCTCTTCCTAAATTTTTCTTTCTTTTCAAAAGTAGGAAATCATAATAATATATAGGATAAATTATAATTTGCAATACATATCAGAAACATTTTCGGAACATTCCCTAGAGAAAGACTTCTCAGGCTTTTTGAGAAATACCTCAGTTCACTGAAAAATTCTTCATGGAATTCATCACCGTATACACATAAACTGCTTCACAAGTGCAGAAGGCCAGGGCCTTGTACACTGTTACAGACTCATATCCTGTGGTATGATTTACAGTAGTTGTTAAGTCATTTTATCAAGGAGAAAAAGGAAAAGCAAAACATCTTCAAAGATGGCAGTTTGTTGCTATGTTCAATAGGGTGATTTATATCATATCAGAAAACAGTATTTTGATTAAAATTCACATTTCAATTTATTCTACGTTGGGTCCCTCCTTACTATCCCAAAATATTTTAGACTCATTGAAACAAATGCAGTGTATTTGCATCACGTCAACGGTTATACCTAACTAAATATCTAATTACTTGTAGACTGATGTCTGTCTTATGTGACTATTTTTTCATCTTTATATGTATGATATAGTATTTCATTTTATTAAGTTATTACAGGATGCCTGGCCTGTTTTTGAGAGGACAGGGAAAATATCTTAATCTTCTGATGCTATCTGGGAGATTAAGACAGGAAAAGCTCTGTTCTAGGAAAAGAATTAAAGAGAAATCACATTCTTGTTTATTTCTGTCTAGTTGTCTTGCAATGTTCACTACAGACAGCAAGCAGGGAAAAAGTTCAGGACGGAAGAAAGCTCAGAAAGAGGTTGTATCTCGTATGGCCTTTTGTATATTGGAGGAGAACTGATTAAATGTGAAAAAGGAAAAGGAATTTGAGTAAAGGATTTTGCATGACTGGAAGGAGGTGGTGCTGTCAGTGAGCTTGAGGAGCAGCAGAAACCTTGAGCATGAATGCATATAGTTCAAAAGCTACTGAGGAAGGATGAGGCTTGACTTGAAATACCGTTTAATAGTGTTACATAAGACTTACTCTCCCCTGTGGGGGAGAACAGCTTTAAGCAAAGATGTGATTTCTTGAAGCACCAGGTCCCTGTGCCCAGCTGAGGGCTCTGGCTGTTCCCTGGCATAAGATCCAGGCCTCCTAAGGCCATTGCTCTCTGCAGGACAAAGCCTAAACACACATGGAGCTGTAGAGAGCTCTGCTCTGGGCGATCAGGGAACCTGAATATCAGGATTTGGCCTGGGCATATCAGGCTGTCACTTTAGGTGCAGATTAAGTGGCCTGCCTGTAGACCCTGATCACTGGGTTATCACAAGCCAAGGTTGCTGCTTTAGCTACACAATCTTTTTCCTTTTGTTTCTTGAGGCCAGCTAACAGATAGCTGCAATTAAAATGTGTAGGGGCTCAATTTCAGAGGTACAAAAACCTGTCTTTTCTTTTTAGAAAAGAAAACCCTCATCAGATTCCCATAAAGTAGAAATAGCTAAGGTGATTTTCTCCAACTTCATTACATGAGTCACACTTGGATTGACACCAAAAGGAATTATTTTGAAAGTTATAATGGTGTTTAAAAATTAAAGCCTCCCACAACTTTAACTAGAAAATCATGACTGATGTCTTCAGTACAATTAAACAAAGCATTTCGGAAACTTCCATAGTGTAAGTGATGAATGAAATGAAAAGTCATAGCCCATTGAACTGATAATACCACTATATTAAAACAAAGTATCTTTAGGGATTAGTTGTTTAAATGTGCTGATATTTATGTCCCTTCTCTTCCTTCCTTGAATACAAATGCTTTAAACATACCATCTCCAGACAAAGCATTTAAGTAACAACCCCCTCTAGAATACTTCTTCCCCTCTCCTCCTTCTTCCTTTCTCTGAAGAGACAGGAAAAGTACTGGACAGACATGGTTCAAATTCTCCTCTTCTCCATGACAGTAATTTTGCAAGAGCCCTAAGGAATACCTGTATAGTCATTATGGGTGAATCTCAACACAGAACTAAACTACTTGGACATTTTTGGCTTTGTCCACAGCTGTATTGGCCTGAAGGCAGATCCAAATTTGTCAAGAATCAAACACAGATTTTGCTATGTTCCACTGGATCATGTGTGTGAAAATTGTAAATGTTGACCTCAAACTTTACTAGTTTGCCCAAGTTCAGCCAGACAAAAACCAAAGTATAATAATAAACTGTGTTAGATACCCAGAAAAAGCTAAATCTAAAGCAGGTTTGATTAGGAGTCTCCTTTTAAAAACTTTGGGATGTGCAAATCATCTTGTATAGGGTTTGTCTGGAGTTCGGGTTTCTCTACAACATTATCTGTGGAAATGTCAGCCAGAGGTACCTCCTGTTCCTAGGAAGAGGGCACCATGGGTTTTAATTTCACTCCTTTCCTGAAAAGTACTTTTTAAATATTGTCATTGTAGATGAGAGTAAAATACACTTTTCACTAATGTAGTCCTCTCACAAAGGAACTCTCAATGCAAATAGGTCTGAAATCAGGAAGAAAACCCAATAATAGAATGAAAGTGAGAAATGGCAACTTTGCAATTGTAACTGAGGCACTGAGGCAGCCAAAGCATCTAAGTAATCCTGTTTCATTAAAACAGTCTGAGATTAAAAAGGACACTGTATCTCCTCAAACACAAATATATTCTAACCAACTCAGGTCAGTGATGCTTGAGCATAGCAGCAATCAAGCAAAGAATTATCATAACCTGAGTCAATTAAAAAACCAAACCAAACCAAAAAACCACAACACCAAAACCAAATAACAAACAAAAAACCCCAACCCCAAAGATGAGGTAGGGAGTTTGTGATAAATTTCCAGAGTCTGAGCAACTAAGCACAACTCTAGTCAAAGCATGAGAAGAATAAGCTGCTTCTGCCTAAAGTCACATACTGATGGATATCTAGCAGTGCTGTGTAAGAATGAAAAGAGCCATGCTGTGTTTCTGGAAAGCTTCAAAACTGGCCTTCATTCTGAATTTTATGAAGGAAAAATCGAAAAGGTTTTTTTATGCTGAATTGACTGGTTAGAAACACAGTGGTGCACTGAACCCTGCTTTTCACATACAAGCAAATGAACTGAACCAGCTTGTTGTGAAATATCAAAAGCGGACATCGCCAGGACATAACACTAATTTTGTTACTTAAAAAAAAGACATTCTAGCAAAATCAATCTCAATATTTCATTTCATAAATATTTTGGTAATAGAACATCCCATTCTGATCCCCTCAATACCAGTTGTTTTTTAAAGATGCAGACTGGAGTTGCTTGTCTCATACAGTAGTAAAATAACTTCTCTCTTCCTAATACGAATAAGTCTTAACATAGGAAAAAATCATAACTTATTTTGGAAGGGGAGGCAGCGGGCTGGAGAGAACACAGCATGAAGGGAAG
Organism: Acropternis orthonyx; assembly: GCA_035583155.1. Classification (NCBI taxonomy): domain Eukaryota; kingdom Metazoa; phylum Chordata; class Aves; order Passeriformes; family Rhinocryptidae; genus Acropternis; species Acropternis orthonyx. Next base: position 19,274,305 of record JAWWEU010000160.1, read on the forward strand.
CTATCAAGGAAGTAAGGCAGGAGGTTAGATCAAATTGTGTATCTACAATCCAACAACCTTTTAGAAAACTGCTATTCCCAGTTATTTCCAACAGAAACTTCTGGTACGGGGACTTATCATTAGATAATAAGGTGATTCCTTCCCTGTAACTTATATAAACGGCTATTTATTTGCCATTTCTTTATATTTTAGCAGTGTATTTTCTGCTCAGTATGTGTCACAGAATGAGGTTATCATGTCTCATCATCTTTCATGTCAATGAATGCAAGATTTACTGTAGCTACCACATTTCCCAACCATATGCCATTTATTTTCTTAGCACTCATTTTAACTAACATATTTATTTACAGCATGCTTCTACATCCGATCCCAAGTTCTCCCTTCACATGTAATCCTCCTGTCTGCTGTCATTTTCCTCACAAAATGTCTCATTCAGTGATACTTTGGAATTTAATATCAATAAATCACAGAATCATGGAGTCAGAATCACAGAATATTCAGAGTTGGAAGGGACCCACAAGGATCATCGAGTCCAGCTCTTAAGTGAATGGCCCATACAGAGGGATCAAACCCAAAACTTTCATGTTATTAGCACCATACTCTAACCAACTGAGCTCACTTCAGGGTAAAAAAACTGGGTCAGATCGAACTTTCCTCTATAAATTTGAAACAGAAAATTGGTAGTCAGAAAATTTATTTCTTCCCCTTACAGTCACTCAGAGTCCTTAAATACACAGGCCCAGGTGCCCTTTAACTGAAGGGAAGAAAGATCTAGTGATGAAAAATAACTGCAGCAAAACCCAAATTGCAGTGGGTAAAACATATGTCCAGCATTTCCCAACTTCAGTATTTAATAGTTAATTTGTCATAATATTTACTCATTTTTGCCAGTAGGCTTGGGAGTGAAGAAAGTAATGGCCAAAGGGACACTACTTCTTTCTAGCTATCCAATCCTCCGCTCAAATAGACTTTGAACCTCCTGGGTCTTGCTCAGACCTGCCAGGCTGTGCTTCCATGTAGCTGGCATTTTCCAGCTTGCTGCTTCAGTAACATATATTTAATCTAAATCCAGAAGTCCATACTTCCCACTGAAGATGTCACCTGGTCTACTTTTGTAAAGGCAGCTGCAAGTAAACTTACAGAAACCTGGAAAAAGGAGATTAGCCAGGAGAGCATGTCCTCTTTATCTACTTGAAAACAGGCTTGCCCGCAAGTTCCCACTACAGTATATTTTTTTTCAGCAACATCCTTCATATTTCTCCTTCTTTTAAAAATCATGCAAAATCTGCGACACTAAATATTTTTCAAACATAGAGCACATTTCAACACAAACTGCTACCACCAACTTCACAGGCATGAAAACATAGTACATCTGCAGAATGAACCTCTTGCTTTTCTCTTGTCAAGAAAGAAGTTTCTGACCCTCTTCCCCTTGAATTTTCTAGAGAATGACAAAATTTGAGGACAGATTCAACTATTGGTTATCCACAAATAATCATTTGTCCAGCTCAGTGTGTGTGTGTGGTCGCAATTCTTTCACAAAGCCTTTTTGTTTTCCCCAGAATTTAGAGTTATACCTTTATGCTAAAACAGAAATACAGCTGACAATAGATCATCTCCTCCTTGAAAGTCTTTAAACTTTAAACAGGATTTGGAGACTACCAAGGATCCCAGAACTCTTTTCTATATTCATTTTCGAGATGCTACATCACACGTGAAAGCAGTGAAGTAACGGGATCAGCAGAAAGAAGCCCTTCTTCTCACCTCTCAGTGAGTATGTCTTTCCTTGTTTGGGTTTATTTTTTTCTCAGCAGCAAGTTGGCAACTCTAAGGTTCTTCTGAGACATCAACTTTGTGTGGATAGAGTAAAACACCTAAGGTTTACTGCTGTGCCTACAGCTTCCAGTAATGCCTGTTCTCACTGCCAGGCTGAAAACTTCAAACATGCATTTCAGTTTAGGAGCAGAACTTTGGCATCAGTGTGGGATCAATCACCACAGCTGGCCTATGGACATCTCAGGCAGCTCACTGCGAGCTGCAGGTGTTTGGGGTATTTGCTAAGAATCTCCCTTCATTTCAACACTGAGGCAGCAGCGCAGGAGCTTTGTGTTAAGTAACAGGCTTTGGAAATGTTAAGCTCCTTCTTGTGTTATTTAATTCACAGGGAAACAGTCCATTATGCTATTTTAATTTCAGTTATTTTTAAAAAAAAATGAAGATGGTGCACTGCTAATGACCGTACTTATTTTTGCAAAAATAGCAATATAGGACAATACACTCTTGAGACACTACAATCAGTGTGGTTGCTAAAACTGCTTGTGATGAGAAGTGGGTCTTCAAATGCAGATACTTAAGGTAAATGGGAAACTGCAGTACATAACAATGCAAAAATTAAGTCTTTTGAGCCAAAGCTGTACTATTTTTAGCATCAAAATGTCTTATTAGACTATTAAAGAAAAGCTTTGCATCTTGTCAGCAGCTGTTTTGGGTCACGCATATAAATGCTACCAAGTAATTTGTGGCCAGACAACACGCTCTTTGTTCAGGGACTTAATATTTCAACTATTTGCTAAATGTCAACCTCTACAGCAAATAAACCAAACTTAACAACCCACATGGAGAACTGCTTACACAATATTATTCTGGCAAATGGAACCATATATCTGAAATATTTCATGACAATCACAATGTTTTCATGGTTTATATTCACAATGACAGTTACATTGTAAATTCTACAGTAAGTTTAGATAATAGCGTGTATTTGTTATCTGTACTTACGCCTTCTATTTTTACCTTCTAATATTTATACCTACTGCCAATTCCTGAACAGCTGTTAGCAGAGTAAATCTTCTAGGGCACTATTCTTTAATTTAAAAATCGCTGTATTTTCTAGCATGGGAACAGTCCTCTAACCAGCAAACACCGTCTTGGGTTTTTTGCAGTTACCTTTTGTGTCCCTCTCCAGAGATCTGCAAGCCATATGTTGAAATACACTGTCCCCAGACTCCAACACATCTCTCATGAAAAGCAAACAGTTTATAAATAAGGTACTTAATGAAAACTCTTTATCAGTAGCTCAATTTCACTTGCAGCAGCAATAGGCCATGTTTCTGATGGCAAGTACTTGTATGGTTGATAAGAAATTATTCCAATGCCACCAAGGTTAATGATCAGTATTCTTCAGTGGGAATGAAGGTGGCACAATTGCATGCCAGGTTACTGGGGGGAGAACTCATGATGTGTTTACCTAGATCTCCAATTACAACCTCTCCCCAAAAGGCTGGAGAGCTTTCAACTGAAACAAAACCAAACAAACAAAAAGGTTTATTTAAATGAAACTTAGAAATTTGATCTGTTTAAATACAGAAAACTTATCACACCGTTAGATGTAAAAAGGTTTGTACATAATTCTGCTACAAAAGAGGTGTTCTTGCAGGCAAGCATCTGCTGCCAGTTCTGATTTTACCCAACTTGGTCAATGTCTGAAGTACAAAAAGCTCTGTCCAGTCTCCCTTGGTCCCTGAGCAGTTTTTCCACTGCTACTAATATGTGGCAAACTGCTGCTTGCTCCCCAACCAGCTACACCCCGCAGGACAAACAGCTCCCAGTGTGAGAAAAGTGTAACCTTTCATATGGCTCTGCCTCTGCTTCCCACAATCTCCTGAAAGAAACAAAATCTGTACACAAAAATGGATTATCAACTTTCCTTGTGGTTATATCTTAGACTTCCACAAGTTAAAAAGCTTGGTTTCAAGTGTTTGACAGTCCCCAAACCCTACCCATTTCCTTGATATATCTCAGGAAAAATCTTTGCTGCCAGGTTTTTCATCATGACACAATGTACCTCTAAGAATAGACTTCGTCCTGGTTTTTCTTACTTTAAAAAAAGAGTTATTTTTGTAATTTCCCTTCTTGGTTTTGTGTTGTTTGGTTTTTTTAAACAATCATACCATTTTGCAGTGAAATTGCTATCCATGACAAAGTTAACCCCCTCCAGTGATCTCTTTCGATAGCTTCAATTTGATAGCAGAGACCACAATAGACAGAAAGAATATACTCAGTACTGACTTGACTTCCCTGCACATCTCTGTTCTGTGCTATTAGAGAATTCATTCTTGTCTGTACTCTACCCAAACCCCTTGTTTACTGTTAGAGGTGAATCACTACCAGATCTGCATACATGCTAATATGTACAGAACCTCCCACGTATATCAGATAATCCAGATTTCTATATAAAGCCTTAAGCACACAGCAAGGTACAAGAAGAAAATCATAGCTGCTGCACTCCTTAATTCTGTTATGTCAGTTCAAACAGAATAAAAACAGATTTTCCCTATGACATTTAATTACTGAAGTCTTTTGAAAAGGAAAACTTAATCTTTGCAGTACAGGTTTGCTCAAAAAAATTTAGCCGCTTTTTTCCTCTTTTCAGTATACATAGGAAGAGATGTACCGTGATTCAATCCTTTAGAAATAGTCGACCATCCATTACAACAAGAAAAACTAAAACTAGTAAGCTTCCCAGGTCAAAGAAACTATCCTCACCTTACAAACAGTAGTGACCATTAGAACAGACCTGCAAGGATCACTGCTTATGATACTCATGTACATGCAGATACTAGAATTTGTAATTTTGCTCCCCAGTCTTTCTTATACAACAGCTGCACTTTGGCAGACTCAACTATTTCTCAAGCTCTTTATGTTCATGCAAGACCTACAATGGCCAGTTCTTTCCTCAGACTTTTCAGTCCACAAAGGAAGGACCAGATCTGTTACATACTGAGAAAAAAAGAGGTGTTTGTAGCTGACAGACAGCGCCGTATGTACATATAAACTGCAGATGAAATATGACGTTCTGTGCAAAAGTTACCACAAATATTTCTGATAAAATATCTCAAGCTGAACAACATTAAAAGTAATACTGTGTTTCTTTAAAGGAATAAGATACTTTCTTTATATAATTTTCAGAGAGTTTTAGAAATAATTCTCAGAGAAAATTATTCCAAGAAAGTGAAAACACTTCCAGGTTAATTTCTGTTCCTCCAGAAGCTTGTGTGAGCATGCTACTACTGGTACAGTAATCTTGCTTTAGTGTACAGTAACTACAAAGGCTTTGATGTGTCATTCTATGGTACCCATTCATTTCAGGCAAAACACTCTAGGAAAATTCGTTTTGATACCAGTATATGCAGGTTACACTACACCATTGTGCCAGTATGGTATGTATTTGCATTTTGGTGTTTTATATTAGGAGATATTATTGAAAGCTCCCTTCAAAAACTAAGAGTGTTTCTAGAATTATATTTTTCCTGTGAATCTGGAAGAAAATCCAACCTTCCTTATGGAAGCTACTTTTGTGACCTTGGCAGGAAAAAAATCACTTTTTAAATGTCTCCAGAATGCCCTGCTTGGTAAAAATGTGAATTAATGTTCCCTTACCTCTGACTTATCAGGCTCCTTTGAAATGTCTGGATGAACCCCCAAGAATTAGAGACCCCAAAATCACTTCTGAAAACTCATCCAGTGTTAAACCCTGGTAGGAGCAAACAGAAGATAGTTTCAAATGTGGGGGGCGGGGGAAATGAAACATCCAATTTCAAGAAAAGGCATTCACGTAAATGTGGCTTAATTTAAAATTTCCTGCTAGTGACTGAACTATAATTTCCCATGCATGCATATCTTGAAATATTACCAGTTGCAGTCACTGCAACTTCTAGATTATCTTATATCTCCACACTTTGTGACTCCCCTACGTAACACTACTTAAACACATCCAGCGTATAACAGCAATAGAATAATCAGTCTACAAGTTTTTGTTATATAATGCCTTCTAGCTTCCTAAACTTTGTCAGCTTTTACTATGCAGCCAAAAGACACACCCACCAAACTTCAGATCTTGCACCTGTTCCCACTGCCAAAGGACAACACTACCACTTGTTTTGGTGTAAAAACTCCAAAGTTTCCTCTTCACAAAATAATCCATCTGCTTGATAAAACACCTTTTATTTGCTACTGCCCACCTTCCTTATTGTGCATCTGGCAGCGTGGTCATGAAGCATAACGTCTCTGCAAAGACATAATAAAACAATACTTGTGGCTAAGATCAGGTTAGTCTGTAAGTAACTGTGTCTCTTTCAGGCTGCCTATGTGACACAGGAAAAGACACCTGAGGATGTCACAGAAAAGTACTTAAAGAAGAGGGATCATATTAATACACCAAAATGCCCCAGGTTCATTTAACCTTTTGGAGTGGGTTCTGGGTGACAGATACACATTGCACTGCCTTATGCTACTTAATGCATCCAACTTCCAATTCACCTTCTTCATCTCTGGATTTGGGAGCAAAAATGTGCATTGTTCCTCTTTTCAATGTAAATAATAAAATGGAGATTGCAGAAGTGTTCAGCAATAAATTCTCTGCAAAAAGAAACTACATTAACTTGAGGAACATTCTTTAAGTGGACTACATTAGAAAAAACTACATGGAAAGGAATAAAATCAAATCTGTCCTTTTTTACTTTAGTTTACCAATGCTGTCTGTATCTTTCATAAGCTAGATAAGTTATTTACAGATGGAGAAAGAGTACTGCTGTTTATCAGGCAAAACAATGGAAAGAATGGCTCTTGTGATGGTGGCTGCTGTTAGGAATTAGCTGCCATATTGATCTCAAAACTTTCTTCTGCATTACAGACCTTAACTGCAGTAACTCCATCACATACTTTTCCCATAGTTCCTTTGAGGTTTTTCCTCATTTCTCAGTTATTTCTGTGTAAATATATGTACTGAACAAAATCTCACGAATGGCACTGCTGATGGGTGCCTATGTTTATTCTAGATCTAAAATACATTACATTGGGATTTTTTTCATATCTAGCTCTACATGTATATTCTACATGTCTTTTGTGAAGGATCTGAGCAGGGTTGGCAGAACAGGCCTCAGCCTTTTCCACTCATGACCTGAAGGCAGAAAAAGAGTTCCATACTGAGTAGGAAACCACATAGGACTATTAGGCGCTGTTAGGTCCAGCAAATTGCTGACAGAGCTTTCAAGTCATATTATCAGTTTTGGATGTAGGTAGAATTTAGATACATGGATTCTATTGAAAGTGCTTAAGTGTTTATTTAAATTTAGTCCCAAGTTCATCCTTTGAGGCAGTTTGAGACCTGTTCAGTTCTCAGGCACGGAACAAGAACTCAAGGAGTGAGTGAGCTCTAAAGGACTGACACATTCTTTAAGGGGAAGCATAAGTACTCATATTTACAGTGTGGCAAAACAAGGAGGAAGACAGAGCTGATCCTTGTGTATAAAAATCTCAGGATCAACAAAAAGGCCCACTTATTTGCATACAAATTCTAAATCCTCATCAATTTAATGGAAGCCTGGAATACTCGTGAATTGTTGGCTAAGATACAGACTGGAAAAGTTCCCCAAAAAGTGTTTCATTACTTGTGTGGGTGTGGGGAAAGTGTTATAATTCATCAGCTGTATCTGAGTAGTTATGTTATTTTATCACTTTCTAAGCCAAAGAACTATTTTTAAATTGAATTAAAAATTGCTACTTATGCAGTTATCCAGTGGATACTCTCCAAAACAGCATTCCTGTAGCTATCTTGGGTCAGAACAACATGATGAATCAGCATGCAAACACCACCAGTTCAAATACAATTAATTCCCTTTATTTGTTCATTCCACCACTAAGACATGGTTTGTATCCATCCCCCATAATTCACTCCTAATATTTGCTCACTCTTAAATGTAAAGAATGTAAAGGAATCTAAATGTGATATAATTTATTTAATTCAGAACCAGAAAAGCAGAACCTTAAGAGGAAAAAAAAAACAAAACACCCAAATAAGAAATGCTTAAAGGAGACTGAGGCCCAATTATCCTGCCAAAATCTATGTAGCTCCTACCTTTCTACAGAGCTACTCCTTATATCATAGATGGCAAGAATAGCAAAGGTAATATTGCCTGTTTAATTGTCATGAAATCTGAAAAGGGAGAAACTCTTGTCTCTCCGTTCTACCTGTTAAGAGTTCTGACAGACCTGCCTGTAAGCAGATAGCCTTCTTCCAAAGAGGGGGCTTAAAAAAGATAGAGATGCCTGTAAAACAACCTGCTCATCTCAGGTCACCCTAATAAAGATCTGTTAAGGTTTTCATGTTGTGAAACAAAACGGAAGATAGGATCTGAAAAAAAGCACAACAGTCCAAATCTTGGTATCCTTGCAGACGTTATCTCGTGATATCCACAAATTTAGATCTCTGTAGATAATAGAGCTTTTCAACCTAGCTTATTCCTTGTGCACCCTGTACAAAGTTATAGATCCCCAAAACAGCACGCTAAATCTACTTTGCACCCTTAACATTTACGCAACTTAGAGTAGAAACAATTTAAAAAGTATGAGAAGCGTTTGATGTGTCTAATCAGGAAAAAAGTACAAGGTTTTCCAACAGAATGAAACCAGCCCATTAGCAGACTCCAGGCTAATCTGCATCCTTCAGAGCTTTCCAACTGATAGATTCATCTGAAAAACGCATCCGCCACTAAGGGCTGTGCAGCAAAACATCCCTGTAAGCAACAGGCCTGCCAGCTGCTGGCATTTCAGGGCGCTCAGTGGCATAGGCTGAGTAGCACATATTTGTGCAAGGGAAATAAATCAAAGAGTCTTTTCAACTTACCCATTTTATCCTGTTTGGAAGCTCCTCAAAGCCTCTCTTCTACTAACCTAATTGTTTCATAAAAGGTATTACCTCTGCTTATAAACCTTGCTTAGCAGTTTGTAACAAACTCTTTCTTTTTAAGATGGATTTAATAGTAATATTCTCTTACCTGACTCTCATATCTGCTTCAGGAAGAACCTAGAGATTCAATAACTAAATTTTAAAATAGCCAACTTCTCTGCTGTCTCTGCCCTGTCTGCAATAGCCTCATCTTTCCCTTCAGGAAGATGGATCCCAGCAAAGGTTTCCTAAAGTGTCCTAAAGAGCTCGATGACAGTGCCATTCATAACTGTTCTTCAAAAATGCTCCTATTTGTCCTGTCTTAACCCTTCTCCCTAAACAAATGTGACCCCAGGATACTTAGTTGTGCTAAAAGTTTAAGTACATCTAAATGGCTCCATGGATAGTGCAAACTTGAAGGACAATGCATTTAATTCACCCTTTCCCAGCTCACAGATTTCCTGGTTGAAATTTCCTGGTCCTGTATTTGTATGCTGTGCACTGAGACAGTAAAGGTAATAAGGGCTGTATCATTGGTGATCTTCTCCTTCTACATAACAGAAAACATGCAAGTGTTTCCATCAAACCCATGGAAAAATGGACCTTGTGAAAATCTGACCCTCTAATGCGCTTATATACATTGTTGTTTGCAGCTCCTGAACCACACAGAATGCTTAATTTGGAGGTATGTGATTTTTCAGATATAAAACTCCCTCACTAATCATTCAAGGATTTCCTAAGTACTTACATGTAAAACAACTGCTGGTGAGATAGCACCATTAAAATTAATGCTACACTGGCAACACTACATCATTCACATTTCATTTTCATATTTCTGTTTTGCATATTTTGTATATATTCACTATTCAAAGATTAGTTAACATTCCAAAATAATCTGAGGCCTGACTGAGCAGTGCTACACCTATTTACTTTTAAATAGGATGAAAAATCATAGAGGGGTTTTTTTTTTTTTTTTATTGTTGAGTGGTAGAGATATTTTGCTAATGAACTGCTGGCTTGTCTCCTTTTATTTATGATATCCCTATCTTAACTGTATAATGGATTTGGGTAACAGAGGTTAAAGCATCATAATTCACAGAATTTTAATTTCAAGTAGGGAGCAGACAACAGTACAATGAATTGTAAAGAGATCATGTTCAATGAACATTCAGAGATAGAGATGGGAATGCAAAGACAAGAGGAAAATAATTCTAGTTTAAATCAGCACTTGCTGTTGAAAATCAGTCATTCAAAACAGGTTATATTCTAAATACAGAGATAAATCTCTTGTTAGCATTTTGGGGGAAGAGAGAAGTGAAGGGAGAATGGAAAGAAGACGGCAAGAGATGCAATCACGGCTGTGACCAGTTCAGTCAAAGCCCCTGTTCCCCATACAGCAGTGACCTCAAATGTTAGACTAAGAAAACACAGTTCTACAGTGCGAATCAGTCAAACATCCTTTGCTGGGTAAGAAAACTTAATTATGTTAACCTGTCTTCAAAAGGTTAGTAGAAATGGAGGTGGAGAACTCAGAGATAGACATCAAAAACAATCAAAGAATGGGAATACTTTATGGGGAGAGAGTGGAAAAATGAAAACATTAGTCTTAGAAACAAGGGAGTATAGAAAAACAGAGAATAATACTGGGAAGGCAGATAAGACTATTCATATTTCCTTATAGTACTGGAATTAATGTTAAAAGATAGCAAATTTCACAGCAACAGCAATTAAAACCAAACAAACAAAAAAGCAACGAAAAAACAACACCTTTTGATACTCAAACTCTGTATGTGAATTTCATTGCTATGATGCTTTGCAGCATTCAGATGCTATCCAATATAGAAGTTACAAAATAAAGACCATTGGAGCAGGGGATACTTATACAGAAATTAAAGGTTTGAAATTAATACAAATCGTGATGCTCCTCGGAATGAAACCACCTCCATTTATTGAGGGAAACTTAAAAGACTGTTTCTTTGCAGAAACCTAATGCAGAGTTCTTTCCAAAAACTTTCTGAAGTAAAGAGTGAGGTTGCTGTTGGATATTGGACTTGTTAAACTACTTCTACAATCTAGTTATGAAGTTCTTCAATTTCTGTCAATTGTGTGGAATTGTAATGAAAAGTTACCCTCTAGATGCCAAAATTCTTGGCATGGAACTTAGGCTGTGGAAGAGGGAAGCTACTGGCTGCAATTTGCTTTAGAATAAGACCTGCATGGAATAAAGGAATCTGTTAGCCTTCCTCTGCAGAAGAGACCTCAGACATGGGCAAATGTGAGATCTTTGGTTTGGCCCTGAAATCAGAACTGAACACTTCAGATCCTGTTCTGCAGTCTGTATATACTGCCCTGTTGCCCCAGTGCCTGTATCTTTTGGAAGTAGCTATATGTCAATGAGCACAACTTGATTTTTAAGAGAGCAGGTGAAAATTTTTGAAAAGCAAACACTTGAAAGCAATTTTTCCTTCAGACAAAACATTACTTGTTAGTTGAAATGGCGCTATTCTGGGGTTGCCCTAGAATAAAGATAAAACCATAATAAGCTGTAACTCCTGCACTTTCTCTGGTCTGGTAAAACTCCACGAACCCAGTGAGGTTACACTGTCACCAGCTTCAAATAATCAGCTCAAATCTAGCTGTGGTATAAAACAGTTTAAAGACATACGTTCCAAATTTTAACGCGGCTGCAAATGCCCCATTGCTTGTATGGAGCCACAGTAAACGGTAACAGTTTAAGTCCAGTTTTGCTCCGATACCTTGGCTCTGCAGTGACAGCAGGGAAGTTACCCACGAGGGATAACCAGGCACCTGGGCTGGGATATGGGCGGCAGCACACCCTGCTCCGGCGGGCTCCTTCGAACAGAGAGGCTGAGGGCTGGCACTCGCCTCGCTCCCTGCTCTGAGCGCGTCTGCGGCTCATTTCCAAAGGACCCGGAGGAGGAAGCAGGACACCGCTGGTGGAACCGGGCAGGTCCCCCGCGGCGGTGCCGGTCCCCCCGGGGCGGCGGGAGGGCAGGGCGATGCGCGGGGCTCCGGGGCTCTCTCACCTGTCGATACTTATCACGCAGAGGGTCAGGATGGAGGCCGTGCAGCACATGACATCCATGGCGATGAAGACGTTGCAGAAGAGGCGCCCGAAGATCCACTCGCCGCCGATAAGGTCGGTTACGCTGACGAAGGGCATGACGGCCAGGGCCACCGAGAGATCGGCCAGGGCCAGCGAGACGATGAGATAGTTGGAGGGCTGCCGCAGCTTCTTCACGAAGCAGACAGAGATTACCACCAGGCAGTTGCCGGCAATGGTCAGCAGGGTGATGAGGCAGAGCACGGCCCCGATGAGAACTTTCTCCACGTTGCCGTAGCTGAGGATCTGCTCCCCGCACTGGGAGTCATTGGCGGGGAGGGGGCTCGCCGTGGGCAGCGCCGACGGGGCGGGAGACGGACCGAGCTTGGCCAGGCTGCGCGGGGGCCAGGAGCCGGCGATCATCCTGCCGCCGCCCAAGGCCCGCGGGTCCTCCAGGACCAGGGGCCGGAGGTTACCGTAGAGGTGGCTGCCGTTGAGGGCGAGCACCATGTCCGCGTGGGCAGCCCATGAAGCCGCGCCGCCCGCCGCCCGCTCGCCGGCCGTGCCCGCCGCCGGGATGCTCGGGCTCCTCCTCGGGCGCCCGGCGCCGCCCGCCCCTTCGCAGACGCCCGAGCGGCCCACCGGGGGCCCAGCCTTCACCTTGCCCCGGAGCAAGCGGGCTCGCCCGCGGCGCATCCCGGGCGGCCGCTGGGTGGGCACGGCGCCATCCCCCCCCCGGTCCGCGGGCAGAGGGGAGGGTGGCGGAGGCGGCGGCTCCGAACCCACCCGCGGCTGCTTCCCGAGGGATGGGAGCCACTCCGCCCCCCGCTCCCTCCTGCCCTCTCAGCGGCACGGTGGGGAGCGCCCCTTCACCGCACGGCGGGGCCCCGGTCCCTCCTCCCGCTTCTCCGCGGCCGCCCCAAACGAGAGGCGCTCTGGCAGTTCCCTATATACGTGTATATATGTGCGTATGCATATCTGTACACAGGTCACACCCGAGGAGCTGCGGGCTGGGGCAGAGGAGCCCGCAGGCTGAGCTTCCCCGGCGGAGAGCGCTGCGAGCCTCCCGGCGTGCCGGCTCCGGGATCACCTGCTTCCCTACTGGCATGTCCGTGCCGAAGAATCCTGGGCGGCGGGACCCTGGCTGCTGCTTGAAGACTTAATGGAGGCCGCTCTTTTAAGATCTACCCTCAACAACACAGCCAGCGCAGAAGTACTCCTTTGTATCTTCAAGCTTGCAGATTCTCCTTCGTATTAAGTTCGTGTGAATCCTATCACCTATATTTTCTCTTTTATTAATATTTATACGCCATTATTTTCAATTTATTCACTGTTCCATGTGTAATCACGTCAGTAAAGTTTCAAACAACAAACTCTTATTCCCTGTTTTTCTTGCAGGTTCCCTGAACTCTTTGTGGGACTCACTAGCTTTCTCAATTCTTTAAGTCCTGTTCTTGCCTCCAACCAAGTGGGGTGAAAACTGTTTGAATTGTCAGTTACCTATGGGATGCCAGCAGAAGATTACACCTCTGGGTATCATACCATGCTAGACAGTAAGCATTAAAAAAAGGAAACACCTGCTCCTGAACATTCCCTTGTATTTTCAACAAAAGACAGAAGCCAGATGAACTGGAGAAGGAGAGGAAATGAAAGATGGACCATTGATCCCAGATGGATGAGTAACCATTGACCAACGTTAGTTACATTTGAGTGAGGGGGGACATTGCAGGTAGCAACAATTACAGCAAATTTGATTTGAGTATGCACTAGATAGAAGGCAGAACTATGTGTGAGACTCAATAGTAAGAGAGTCTACAGCATAATCTCACATCATATAGACTTAAAAATCTCCTTTTAAGACAGGCCTAATAAGCACCCAGCTTTTGGAAAAAAACCTTCAGCTGACAGTCATAGGGACTACTGGACATAAATCCATAGCAACTGAGGCTTCCATACTTGGCTCGCAGAATGTCTTGAGGCTTTCCAACATGCGTGACTGCATTGGCCCATACACGAATATTCCCAGGACTGAGGGCTGGAGTCAGCTGTGCTTGGCACAAGCAGAGCATAGGCAGAGCCTTCTGCAGTCAGAAACACAGCAAGCTGTGAGCAGGGTTTGGGAATTCAGTTGCTGGGCTCTCCCACCCCCACATCTGGATTTGACTAAGATAATAAAATAAACAAGTTTCACATGTTAAGGATGAAATCTAGTTGGGCATCTCTTTGACCATTACAAAGTTGAATGTGTTTGTTTTCCTGTTCAGCCATGTATTTTCCTACACTTTGTTAGTTGCTTCATTGTGTCCAATCACAATAAAATCTTTCCCAGTTTAACGACAGAGAATGTGTTCATGAGCCTTCTTGAGCTTCAGGTGAGTTACCCCTCCAGGTGATAAAGCAAGTCCTTTGTCTGTCTTCCTCAGTTAAACAAATATTAGGAAGAAAAAGCTCTTTAGAAATGGCAAGGGTACATCAAAATAAGTTAAAGCATTAAGGCAAAACTTGGAGAAAGGAGAATGTTTTCTCATTGACTGAATACATTTTTAAAAAATAGTGTCTGAAGTACAGCTAAGGAGTTAGGAACCAAGAAAATTTTGTTCCAAATAGATTCATATCAGGAAAGCTAATAATATTATACAATTTAATACCACCAGTAAAAGCAATTTTTCAGTTGCTTAAAATGTCACTAAGACAGAGCGAATTATAATCTGGTGCTTCCTGCAAATGTGTTGACATGGTTCATTAAATCAGTCATTCTTCTTGACAGCTTTTCAATACATTTCTGGAACGTGATTCTCTAAATGTTCTCAGTGGATGATAAGCAGGATCATTTGTGTGTACTCCTACCCATTCCAATCTGTAAAAAGGATTTTGCGTCATCTTTTATTCTGTATCTTAAATTCCCATACAGTTCATTAGAAGTTAATCACCTAATTTCTTTCCTTCTCAAGGGCCGTATGTTACCTATCTTTGTATTTACTGTCATCTTATCTTTGAAGAAACAAATAAATTTAAGTCAACTTATGTACCATTATAAAAAGGGATTTATGTACTATTGCAGAGAAAATGCGAAACCTTGGCAAGATGAAGCACCTGACACCTCTCTAGAATATGTTCCTTGAAAGCTTTTCACTAGAACTCATCTAGAATAACATTCCAGTTTCCAGGGCTGGGCTGAATCTTGAGAGACGCTTTCCTGGAGGGCTTTAATGGCTTTGACATCCCTAGTGTCTGGGAAAGTAGAGCACGTCCATCATTCCATGAGATGACAGCTATTCTAGGTACTTAAAACAATGATACATGAAGGTAGGGCTTGATGTTTCCAAGGGTACATCCTGCTTTTGTATTCAGTGATCCTATTTACAAATTCTAACATGTTGTTCCAGACAGCATTCAGATGTGAAACAAATGTCCAATTAGGTGTTAAGAATAACAAGTTGACATTTGTTCTCTCCCCAAGAAATTACTTTTTCACCTTTCATTAGGCTTCAATAAATCTCATAAAATCATTTTTCTGGCTAAGCTTAGTAAAATCATGTCCTTTGAGTAATTTAGGCTCTCTATGCATAAAAGCTTCTTAATTTTTCTGTATACCTCCAACTCTGTACTAAAGCTCTTGTTACTTATTCTTTCTTCACTTACTGAATGTAAACTATTTTGTTCACATGTGATAATATACTTTATTTGCAAATATCACCTGTTGTTATATAGAAATGTTTCAAATAAAAAATAAAAAAAAGAACTTTGGAATTTTTTTCCCTCACCAAAACCAACTTATTTGTTTTACTTTTTCTCTTCCCCCAGAAATAGTTCTAATAACGTAACATCTACAGAATTTGACATTTGTTCTAAGTGTATAATAGTGGGTATTGGTATCAATTCTTTGCCCCCCTGTTAGTGAAATAAGGTAAGATAGGTCATCAGAGTTAGCTAAGGAGATAAAATTTCCCAAGCACATGTTGATCTAGTGAGGCCAGACTGTATATATCAAAGTGTTTCTGTTGAAAAGCTTGCACTTAATCCTGGATACTCCATCCTTCCCTGGAGGGCTTAAGACTTCCAGAGTTTGTTGAGACAGCAGGTCTGTGTTAGCTTGGAGGATCCTGACTGAAATGGGTCAAGGAATGCAGTGTGAGGGTTTCAGCAGAGGAGGAGGAAATGCTGACAGCCTGGCATGGTAACACTTTCCCTCACACAGCTTCCTCTAGAAAACTGACCTCCTCATCTTAGCACAAAAGCTTGAAGGCACTGCTATATTCCCCTCCTTAAACCATTCAGCTTTGGATACATGGCAGGAAGGTAACACAAGTGTGCAATGCAATAAATAAACAGATCAGAATTTTTTTCTTGCTCTTTTTCCTTTCTTATCATCACCTTTTTTGTCCTTCCTTGTCTGAGCCAGTTTATCTTCCTAAACTTGTTCTCATTTGTCTGTTGTAATTTTCTTTTGTTTCCTTTTGTTTTCATTTTTTTTTTTTCTTAGAAACCAATATAAGACTGCTGATGACCTGCTGTTGGGGACAATAAATAAAGTATAGGTATACATTTCTTCTGCCTTGGGGAAATATGTTGTCAAAACATTTAGAATATTTTATCAGAGACTGGCTAGAATTCTCTGGACAAATATTACTGAAACCTCAATTTTTATTCCCAGCATGTACTGTTTAGCAAATAACACTCTTGTCTAAGTTCTAGCAAAGAAGTTGCAGCTGCAGTTTTCTTTTCTGCCTTTTCTTGTCTTTGTGAAGACAAATAATTATCACTCTGTGACAGTAAAACAGAGAGGTAAAATTCTCATCTTTGGCATTTCTTATCATTGTCAAAATAAATACTTGCATCTGCGCAACTTAAATACAAAATGATGTCTTCCCTTTTTTTGGAACCAGCCATTACTGACAACAGGAAGCTGGCATCTGGAAAGAAAACAAAAAATTAAGATGACATTTATGCTAAAAATTATGTATCACTCAGAACATGAGAGCTCCCTGAAGATTCAGTCTGCACCTTTACAAAGGAGCTTATTGAGGTTATGAGGTTATGATAAAAGTGACTGTGACATTCATGTTACTGAGTTGCTGAGACAGATAGTACTAAATAACATCTTAGCTCCCTGAAAGTGCTAAATACAGAACTAAAGCAAAAAACCCCTAACAGTGGCTACTACGGGCTGCCCATTCAAAACATATTAGAAGAATCATCAGGGTTTCTGCATCAAAATTTACTGAAATGACTGTATTGAGATCTAGGTGTATTGAGAAAGAAAACACCTGGAGTGAGAAGATCTGTCTTCACCAAGGAGAACTTCAGGACACCAGTAGAAAAAAGCAGGTTAAAAGCTTGTGGTTTAACAGTGAGGATCCTAAGGAGGTTCTAAATAGATCACTGGGGCTGGCGTAAATAAAAGCAGCAATATCTAAGTAATAACATAGGAAATAAGGTTGTGCTCTGGTCTTGGTACATGATTCATGATACCCAATGCTGAAAGTGCTTCTTACTCAGGTTCTTACACCATTACAGCAAATACGGTTCTGCAGATCATCCATGTGAAGATCTGTTTAAATGTTCTCCATTTTAAATCCCTCAAGGAAAGGTTTGTCTTGCTTGCATATTGCCAGAAACAAAAGCTGCTTAATCCTACTGCTTTGGTGTCTCTGAACACTGCTGCAGCAAGGCCATTCAAAAATAACTGGCACATGTTTATAGATTGTTTTTTATATTCATTAAGACAAATTAAATGAAGTTCCATCATACACTGAGTCAAAGAAAATCTGGAATAATACCTCGAGCTCTTCCATTTTTACACACATCAAAGAAAAGCTTTGGCAATACCGTTCAGCCTGTCCTGCTTGTCCAAATGACTGGCAGAGAAGCAGTAGTGGCTGATCTGATGTTACAGGCAAGCATTTTACAGACACAGATAAACCAAAAGAGAGCTCCTTTACTGAAATGTCTTGACCCAATATTGTCAGGAGCAAAATGCTGCCAGAGATGTGGCAAAAACAAAGATGGTTTACCAGCTGGCTTGGGGTTTTTTCCCCTTTCAGTGTGATGTTTTATTCTGTCATTGATGCCTTGGCTAGAAGCATTTTTGCCTCATAAAGAATTCAGTGGTCCAGAAACTCCATAGACTTTCCCTGGTGTGCATTTAGTCCGGTTTAAAGAAAGGGAAAGCCAAGCACCCCCTAGCCTGACCACCTGAAATCCGACAGGAATCGCAGACCTGCTGTCTTAGCAGCTGCTCTAAGTCACCAAATAAACAAACAAACAAAAGCCTAGTGGGAATTGCCATTTGTATTTTACATATTCTGTGCTATTTATCAACGGTAGAACAATAATTGTGCTGTTTGTAGCAGTGCTACACAATGAACTTTTATCTGATTACTGGTCTACGACAATTCCTCAGCCCTTCTGCATGTCAGGCGACATCTCTGACACAGAAGCTCGGGGCTTTGTGTCACGTGTTTTAACCAGCGCAGGAAACAGGCGGCCTTTCAATAACTAGCAAGGATTACTTTTATTTTTTTATTGACAGTGCTCAGATGGAGCTCAACCAGTTTAACAGGCGACAGATACTCCAGCGGAGCAAAGCCACCGCTCCACCTGCTGGGCACACGGCGGGCCGAGTAGCGCGGGGAGCGCGGCCGGGGCCGCGGAGAGCGGCGGAGAGACGGGGGCATCCCTCCAGAGCAGGGGGGGGATCCCTGGGATCCGGGGGGAGGGGGGGGGGGGTGTTGGGGGTGTAATCCCTGAGATCCGGGTGGATCCCTCCAGAGCCGGGGGGGAATCCCTGGGATCCAGGGGGATCCCTTCAGAGCCGGGGTGATCCCCTTTAGATCTGGGTTGATCTCCCCAGATCTCAGGCTGATCTCCTTCAGAACCAGGGGTGAGCTCCCGCCTGAGGCCCGGGCCATTGAACCCGGAGGCTTCCCGCGGGCCCCGCAGCCCGTGCCGGGGCAGTCGGATCGAAGCCGTGCAATAGCCCCGCTCCGCCGGGCTGTGGGCCGGGCTGTGGGCGGGGCCCGGCCGTGCCTACCCGCCCCAGGGTGCCGCGGAAAGGGGGCCGGGCAGGGGGCGGTGCTGCGGGCGGGAGGGAAGGAGGCGGTGCCGCCGCCTGTGCCGGTGCAGGGCCTGCCCGCCCCGGCCTCAGCATGGCCGGGTTCGCCGACCTGAACCTGCCGCTGGGGCCGGACAAGAAGTGCCTGCAGAGCCTGGTGGAGGCCGCGGCCCACTGTGAGTGCCGCCCGGGGGGCCGGGCCGGCTCGGGGGGCAGCGGGGCTCGGGGGGCAGCGGGGCTCGGGGGTCGCCGCCGGAGCCGGCGGGCCGGGCTCTGCGGGGTGAGCCTTCCCATCGTTTGGAGTGCTTAATTGGCCCTCTCCGATGGCAGCGGCTCTCGCTGTGTCTCTCCCGGTTCTGCGTTGTCTGCAGCTGGAAAAACTGCCGTGAATGTACTTAACAACTTTCCGTAAAGAAAGTCATAAACAGGGCTAAACTCGGCCAGATCTTTGAGCAACGCAACCGCATGTATTCGTGTTCCTAAAGCTCTGCTATTGAGGAAGAGTTGTCAGGCCTGGGATGTGTTAAAAGGCAAACGGGTTTTATTTTAAAGTGGTTTTTGGGTGAACTAATCTTCTAAAAAAAATGGTGAGAGGGAAATAGGTACATGATTATCAATTTTAAGACCTTTAAGTAATAAGTGTTTAACAGTTTTCTGATTGGATTTCTTTCATTAGTGTACTGGACAGAATATTCTTATTGTGTGTTTTTCAGTGGGATATTCTGCAGTTGCTCTTAATCATGTCATCGACTTTAAAGAAAAGAAACAGGTAATTTTGGGGGGGGCTATTTTTTTACTGTATTTTCTTTAGTAAACCTAGTTCTTTATTGCATACTCCTTTATTTGCAGAGTGCACATCTAGACACAAGTACAAATCCCTATATTTGTAAAAAAACTCACATTTTATAATTCAGTATAACAGCCCTGGGGCTAATTTTTAATATGGTTTATACACTGTCCCAGGGAAAAGTTTTTGTTAGCACAATAAGTTTCTTCTTATGATTGGAACACAGCTTTTGTTTACTTGTAAACCTAACCCATTACATTTTTTATAACTTTGTTCTCTTCTCTTTTAAGGAAATCATCAAGCCGGTATCTCCTTCAGAGTTGTTTCCATCTTTACCTATTGTTCAAGTATGTCTAGTTACATTCTAGCTATGTGTTATTATTCTGAGTTACATTTTTTACCTTGGTGTGTTTTTATATGTGATTTTATGTACTAGGTGTTAATCAAAAAAGAGAAATTTGTCCATTGTTTGATAGTTAAAGTGCCAAGCATTGGAAGAATGGTACACTCACATTACAGTAGGCTCTATTCATTGTTTTAGAAATTTTTTAAGAAACTGCTTTGTGTGAATATTGAATCTGCTTGTAGTTGAATAATTACAATACAATTCTTGAAACTTGAGTTTTGGAAGTAACTTCCTGGTTTTGATGGAGCAAAAATTTGAACATAATGAATACAAGACTGTATTTCAGGTCAGTGACATTGGTGAATTCAGGAACTGCTTTTGCTTGCAGTGGCCTAGCTAGAGAATCGTAGCAGTAATAAAACATACTCAGTTACTCTTCATGGGGTTTTTTTTTCTTATTTCTTTCTTTTTCCTTTCTGTTGACCCTTCTTCAGAGAAACACTGTCATTCTTTATAAGGACAGTTATAATATCAAAGAGATAATATAAATTAGGGAAGTGTAAATAGAGACTTTAGAAAATTAGCATAGCAAGGCTGTAAACAAGGCACTGTTTTCTTTTTATAGTGGGCTGGGTGGAAGTCACCACAAATTTTTGCTTTGGTGGTTTTTAAGTCTTTTATATTATTTCTTTTTCTGTAGGGGACATCTAAAAGAATTAAAGTCTTAACCCGGCTAACACTTGTTGTTTCTGATCCTTCCCACTGTAATCTCTTGGTAAGTGTATTTAGCAATCAATTTTCCAATTTTTATTTCCTTTTCTCAGTGAATGAAACTTTGGAAATTGTATGGGGAGAACTTCCTGGAGTTTATAAGGTACTTGGCCTGATTTCTCAGATTGCATCTGTAACAAATAACATGATCGTGAAGAGATGCAGACTTACAAGGCTGGATATGGCTTCTGCTGATCATTTGTCAATATGGAAAAAGAGTTCTGTTCCTTGGTTCTTTTCTTCAAGCCTTCTTCTTGTGGTTGTGTTTTAGTGCTACCTGATAGAAGGAATAGGTTTAAGTGTCTTAGTAGGTGGGTGGCGTGAGCCTCAAACTGAGAATGAGTGACTTCATTGTAAAGACCTGCTATGTAATTGGATGAGTATTGGCTTTGGTTTAGTACTGGACAGGGAAAAAGAAATTTTCATCTCGTTACTTCGGTTGTAATCATTGTGCATAGCTTTGGTATGTGCCAGAATTCAAGGTAGTAATTGTTTGCTCCTTTTGTAGAGATCAACATCTGCAAATATAAGGTTGTATGACATCATAGCAGTATTTCCAAAGACTGAGAAACTGTTCCATGTAAGTACAGTCATCTGATCTGTAATGCCCATTCAATAATTTTTAATGCCTTGAGCTAGTTTAAGTACATGCTTTGTTTTGATGTTATTTTCCATTTTATAAAGACCTCATGGTGCTGATTAAGTGTCACAGGCTGCCTGGTCAGTTAATAGACTGAAAGGGTTGGAAGGGATTGCAGGAGGCTGGAAGGCCCTGAGGTGATGGGTTAGAGTCTGAAACATTTACTTGATGTACCTAATGAGTGGACTTGTATGCCCCTGTGCTGTGGTTGCCTTTGTGTGTCTTGCACTCTAGTGAGGAGAGGAAACATCCTTTCCCCCCACCCCCGTATATGTGTACTATCATCATGAACTTTTGAACTTTAATTTCTCAAACTCCTAACTTCCCCAAAACACATTTGCAGTCTTCTGCCAGCACTAATTGTTCCTGGTCTCTCAAATGCCAGGGAGGATTTTAAAGTGGAACTAATGTGGTCCTGAGAGTTACCTTCTTCTTTTTAGTCCTACGTCTTCTCTTGAAAGTTTGTCCAAATTAATAGCTGATCTCTTTTTTTTTTTTCTTTTATTTATTTCTTTTAAATCAAAAGAGGAGCAAGAGCTTATAAGACAGAGACAGTTCTGGTTGTCACAGCATTTTATGAACAGATAAACTAATATTTCCAAATGTAAATATGCCTGATTAAATTCAGTAGCCCTTGCTCCATTGCCAGACTGAGATTTCTGTTTTTGTTTTGAGTGTTTTGGATACTCAAGTTGAATGAAAGAAGCTTCACTTCTGTGATTTCATGATACATTTGTTACTTTTCCTGCTGCGAAAACCATGGAGGCTGTACAAAAGTAGAACAGCCTCAGGGGAAATACTTGAAGGGCAGATGGTCATTTTCTCACTCAGATTTCATCTTGACTGTTCAGAGTAAACTTGCAACTGAAAACCGCCTCCACAAAATTGGTCAGTCTTTGAAGGTGTTACTGTATCAGGGTTACTGAACAGGTGCTGATGTTTGTAGCAGGGGTAGCGCTAATGACAGAAAATAGCAGGTGTGAGTAATTTTCAAACCTTAGGACTAATTAGTGACCTTAGCTCAACAGCATTGTTTCTCAATTGGTTTATGTGAATAGAGATGCAAATATTTTGAACAAGCCCCCCAGTACTCTGTCACTTCTATGATGTTAGAAAAACAAGGTGTTAGCAGTGTGTTTGACCATGAACTGGTTTGTTTAATTTCTGGTGTTTGACTGGACATTAGTGAGAGTTGATACCTCTGAATACAGTGGTGTGCAGTAATTCTTCAGCCATTGCTAAAAGCACCAAGCATCATATTGTCTTTCAGCCTTTATTCTTAGCTGGTATTTCTTGAATAGAACTTTTATACCAGAAAAAAATCCTAATTTTAAAACACTGAGGCAGAAAGATCTCAGCTTGGCTTATTGGGTGATAGGTGTTCACATTCATTTCCCTCATATTTTTATTTAAATTGTTCTCAAATACTTATTAACAGCTGATGTCAATGTTCTGATCAAGTGGAGCACTTTAAAGCAAGTTATGTTTTTGTCAGAATTTTTCTTTGAAAACCCAAGGTTGTGATCTCTGACCTGTTATAGGCTCATAAATAATAACCTTAAGTCTGAACTGTCAGAGTAGGTGGAAGCATCCCATCTCTGTTAGCCTTGGCAGTCAGGAAGCAGGCATGCTTGCTGTGTGAAGCAGTGTTAAGGAGGGACACCAAAACCAAATTGAGTCTCTCTGGAGAATTTACTTTCAAAGGGAACTTGTCAGTTTAAAACTGAGTCTGGCGGTTGTTTTTTAAATAAGTTAAAGCCACTTTCTAGTACTGCTGAGTGCCTGTTTGCCACATTACAATTATCTTCTTCTGTTTTGTTTTTCTTATTTCCCTTCCTTTTTGAAGACTGTCCAAGTAAAGTGCAAAGCAAAAGGCTGAAGAAGAAGGTGGACTTTAAAGAATCTTTCAGCTGAAAAATTCAAGCATTAATTATAACAGTTCCAGCTTAATAAAACTGATTTTTGAATTTTATTTCCCTTGCAAGATTTTAGGACTTCCTGTGGCATGACAGAAGCAGGTGGCTGTAAAAGACATTTGAGGGCCCCTCTCCACCTCTTTCTTTCTTTCAATCTCTGGCAACAGTATAAAATCTCACTTCTCAAGTGAACTTAATCAGTTATCATGTGTTTAAACAAGCACCTGAAGCTAACTAATCAGCAGGGGTATGCTGTGTTGTTTTATGGGGAAAGGATGTGGTCCCATTTAAGGGTGATTATTGTTTTTTTCAGCCATATCATGATTCCTGCTGCAGTTGGACATCCAGCTGCAGCAGTGCTTAAGCCGGTGTTAACATTTCTGCATGAGAAACACTCATTTCTGCAGGTCCTTGATTGCTCTGCTGGTGAGGCTCCTTGTTTGCCTAGCTGCCTGGCAGTTTGCTTTGAGGAAAGTGCTTTTGGCCTAAGAGTAACCAGAGATTTTGCCCAGTTATTTTTGAGGCAGATCCGCTGTCCTGCCCTGATTCAGCCATGCAGATAGTTGTGCCAGTGCAAAGTGGATGGCTGTGCTCTGGGCAGGCCAGTGCAGATAGAGACTGATTACGCTGACACTGGCAGGTGATGTACAGTGTGGTAGGACAGAAGCAGGACTGTCAGCGAGACCATTGTCATTGCTTCCATGCTGGCAGCACTTTGAGCTGGAGATGGAACCCAAGCATGTTTCTTGCAAAGTGCATGAGGTGACAGTCTTTATTGTTACATGCTCAAATTCAGGGCAGGTTTTTATGTTTGTCTGTTGTTTAAAGATTTTAGATTTTCAAAACTCTGTGGAGAGCTGTGTCCATTTCATAGAGGTCTGATGGAAGTGACATTACACATAGGGTTTCAGCACCTACATTTGGCTTTTACAACTCATGGATGTTTCTCTGTTAACAATAAAGCCTTCTAGAGTGGGTCATGCACCACAAATTAACTTCGTATTTTTTAAAATACGGCTTTTGGTAACTCAGCATTACCTTCACTTTCTCACCAATAATTTGGCACTAATATTGTTCTCCATAGAACAGGACTTTTCATGGTTTTGGGGAAAAAAAAACCAAAACGTGCTCTAATTTTAGCATGGTCCAAAACCAGTGTGTATGTCCTTGTCACACACCAGGGAAGTATCTTTGTGACTGAGTGTGGCAGTGATATGTACTGAAAGATGTGCTCAAATTGTCCAAATAATTTATATCCTCAAGGGTATGAGGAAGCCATGTTTGCCAATTGTAGAACAGGCTCCTTCTTTAAGTCTCCCAAAAGTGTTGTTTTGGGCTGCAACAGGAATACCCACTCTGTGCCAGAGATAAGGTCTGTCCCTGTTGCTTTTCAAAAATTTTGCCTTTTAAGATTTTGGACTGTTTTAATTATATTAATTAGCTCTGTCTTCCGTTTGTAAGCAGTTAGCAGATCACCAGTATTTAAAAAAACTTGCTCGTGTAAGTCTGAGGGTGTAGTGCAAAGCCAAATTTCAATGTTTATTCCTAAAACATTTGCCAAAGCTTGCTTCAGAGCATCCAAACAGTGGCAAATTTATTTATTTATGGCTGTCTGGAGTTTCCCAGCAGATGGGGCTCTTGCCCACAGTGTGGCCAGGCAGGTGCTGGGCTATGCAACCACTGCATGTCATTTTCTGTATGAAGTTGTTGCACTTCAGATCCTTTCAGCATGCAGGGTAACCTTAACTTGCCTGCATGTGTGACTTGTCCAGGAGCCAGAGCAAGGCTGAACATTAGAGTGTTTGGAGAAATCTGCTCTTCAGTTTTTCACGCAGTGCAGGAATTCCTCATGGGGAAGTATGACTCTTAATTTTGTTTTTCTGTGGTGGTATTTTCTGAAATGTTCTTGTTACTGGAATCCTGTATATATCCTGGCATTTAAGTCACTCCTCCCACTATGCTTATTTTGCAAAATGGAAAAGAGTTTTCCAGTGTTTCTGGAGCTGATTAGGGAGGCTTGATTTCTCATGGCATAGGGCAACTTGCTTGCTTCTGATGTCTGTTCATGCTTTCCTTCATATTTAGCATTATCTCTTGCTGAATTTTCTATGGCTTCACTTAACATCTTTTCAAGGACATGATTCAGAGCTGTTTGTTCTGTGCATGTTCCCATAAATCACCTCTGCCTGGTAGTTTGTATTTTATGTAAGAAAAGGAGGAAAACTGGCTGTAGTAGGGCTGAACTTTCAATCTTGATTCTATGCAATAGATTCCAACTGTGGCCTACCTAACAGAGTTGATAAAGGTAGGGCATGAAGGTAGAGTTTAGTCTGAATGGCCAGGTAGAGACATTTTAACTTCAAACCCCTTATGGTTTGCCTGCATGCATGCTGTGGCTCTCTTGTCTAGGAGGGAGTGCTATCAACAGCAAAGAAACACACCTAAAGCTGGACCTCTGCTCTCATCTCCATCCAAATTCCATGTGAACAAACTGCTAGAAGAGTAGTTTGCAAAGCAATAGTCTGCCTTGCATTAGAGCAGCCCACCCCTGGGACTGCCCACAACCCCCACTGCTTTCATGCTGGTGGGAGGAGGGATGAATGGTTGGCCCCTGGCCCATGTGTATTTGGAGCAGTTGCTGGCAGGTTTCTGAATGCAGAGAGTTCCCCTACATACAGAAAATTCCTTTTCAACTTCTTCAGGCTATTTTATTTTTGTTACAATGCTGCTTGCTGACATGAGTCTGGCCCTCTGTAATGATCTTTACCAGGTAGGCACATATAATTCCTGCATACCTTGTGTGCATGAGGTTAATGTAAATCAAGGGCTCCCTTTTATATGCCATTGATTTTTATATGTATCTCGGTGTGAAGTCTCCACCCTTTGTTCATTCTCTCATATCTTAATACAACCTGTAAACTGTGGTACGAATTCAAAGCTAAACTTTTAAACTGTAGCCTTCAGTGCCGTCTTCAGATCGCACCAGAGGGGTGGCTTTCAGGAAGGGCTGCACATTCTCCACCCAGCCTGGAAAGTGAGGCTCTGTGGATTGGTTTCCAGTATTGGGCATGTGGCACTGTCAGTCACTGTCTAATATTCTGCTTTTCTTTCAGTCTTTTCTTTGTTGCTTTTGGTAAAAATAATCAGTCCTGAAAACAAACAGATGCTGCACTGGAAGTAGAGCGTGATGGGATAGGGGGACAGTTCCTGGGTTGATCCCTTTGTAAACTGGGGTTGTTCCTGTCAGAGGTTGAACCTGTGCGTGAAAAGCCAACATTGCTTCTGCATGTCCTCTGTCAGATAAAAACAAACCAGTAAATCTTGCTTTGGGGTTGGTCATTATTTTATTGGAAAAGTAGTTCTCTTAGTGGGGGAAAACATAGGGTTTAAGCTTCAGCTGCTCAGGTTGTGCATCTGTAGCCCTGCTGTTCTGATGGCATACCTGCAAGGCATAGAACCTCCTAATTTTGAAAGTGAACTGACCCTGGAGAGACATTTGTTGCATTAAGAAATGAAGGAGAACATTAGTGCACCTAAACTTGGTTATGCCTTTTTTTTTTTTTTTTTGTGTATCTAATAATCTGTTCCTTTTTCTTTGCTATAGATCGCTTGCACAACTCTAGATGTGGATCTGGTATGCATAAATGTAACAGAAAAGTTGCCATTCTACTTCCGAAGGCCCCCTGTGAATATGGTAAATTCACATCTAAATTGTTTTCTTGCTGTTAGACTGACATTAAATACAGAATTTGAGTCGAATTCCCTACCACTTTCCTCCCACCATTCCCATCCAAGTGGTTCTTTTATTTTCTTGCATAATGTATAGTGTTGTTTCAGATGTCCTTCACTTCAGGGCCTCCACTGCAGCATTTAATACACAGTGATGGATGTTCTTTTCTTTTTCTCCCCCTGTCCCCCACTTAAGAAGGCAGAAATGGTGTTCCTAAGCAATGGAAACAGAGCCTTAAGGCCACTACTCTGCCAAGCAATGAGATGTGTGATTGCTGACTAAGCTGCTTCCCAAACTAGTAGTGGTACAGCTGTGTCAGAAGAGATAAACAGCCCTGTGATTTAAAAGACAAGAAATGTGAATGACAGTGTTAATTTAGGTGAAGGATGTTGTGCCGGTTACTTAGAAGACAACTGTATTGAATCCATACTGAGACAAAAGAATGTCCTGGTAAATGAACCAAATGTGGAATTTTTAAATATCTGCTGTGGGACACAAGATGGCTATCAGTGTGGATCAAATATTTTTTTTAATTCACTTCTGCCTACTTTGGTGGTTTGTCAGAAAGCTTAATCTGAACATGCTCTTAGGTGAACTAGTTTTTTCCTCTGAATATATGTCAAGGTTCATTCTACATGGGCATTTTTGGCTGATGTAGTCCTTAGTGCTTAAAAATTTAAATTTGGAATTGACTACTAATCCTACTTCCTCTTCTCAGAGTTTGACCTAGAATAAAATTTAAAAATTAGCTAGAATTAATTTTGAAAAAGAATCAAAACAATACGTTGAATTTTATTGTAAACTGAGAACTTCAACATTCCACCTGGAATAATAGTTTTGTATGAAATGTTGCTTGATAGTACCCTAGCTGCCTAAAACTCCCGCAGCTGACCCAGGTATGGAGCTGTGTGGCTCTTGGAGCCCTGTGTTGGGATACATTTTCCTTACAAGCCACTTTTCATCTTTCACACTCCCAGCTTCAAGGCAGTCTCTCTGTTGGACTGGTTTTGTGCATACTGGGGCAGTCAGTTTTGGTTGTTAGGATGCCAGACAGACAGATTGGCAGGCAGCCGAAGTTGTGGGGATGAGGTTAAAAATCTGCTTGACTGGAAACTGGTGTATTGCCATCACCTGTTTTGGTTTTGATAAATTCAGGCTTCTCTTGTTTGCAGATGTCAGACCAGTTCTGTGTAAACATACATACACAGCTTCTGTTGTGCTTGCATGCAGAGGTCGTGCGTGGATGGGAGCTGGATTAATTCCATCTGTATTCAGTTGCTGGACTCTCTTCAGTATTAGCATTGCAGCATATTTTAACAATATGAGTATAAAGCATAGAGTGTCATTTCAGGTAAATGCAGTATAGGCCATGGACCAAAGAACTAGCTTTAAAGCATGCCTTTATTACTAGTGCACTGTGTCCTATGGCACGTTGCTTAATCTTTCTCTGTTTGCTTAAACAAGAATGCTAGGCTTTTGGTGAAGTACTTTGACAGATAGCAAAGGATTTTAAAGCAGCTGAAAATATAAGCAGTGTTACTGTTTGGACCCTCTTCTGTGACTGACTGTTATTTAACATTGTCACAAATACCAGGGTATGCTGTGAGACAGAAGAAGAAGGGTCCTCATTGCTGCTTTTATGCAAGGACAAATTCTTCATCTGCAGGATGTATACTGTGGAAAGTGGTGGTCTTTTTACAGCAGGGTGTGGGACTAGAGGAGTAGAGTCCTCAAAGTTTCAAGACTTGTTTCTGACTAGCAGTGGTTACCTGTTTCCTTGGCTCTGTGATAGTGGAAAGCCAATTACAACAAATAAGTGTCTGGTATTTCTTTGTTTGTTAAACCTCATTTTTCTGTCATCCCAAGATTCAAGTACACATATCTGATGTACAGTGAAGCTTTCCACTGTGCTACTTTCATGCTACACTGGGCTCTTGCTGGCACAATTCCACCTTAATTTTTACATATATAACACAGTTAAACTGAGAATAAGCTACATCAGTAATAGACAGCAGTTGTTAGATTGCTCGTCTTCTCTCCTTTTGATTTTTGATCACTGTCTTTCATGTGAAGGCAATAGATCGAGGCATTTACTTTGAACTTCTCTACACGCCTGCCATCAAAGACTCCACAATGAGAAGATACACAATTTCAAATGCGATCAGCCTGATGCAGATCTGCAAAGGAAAGGTAAGCTCTCAAGGTGAAAACAGGGTAATTAATTCAGTTCAAATTCTTCTGGAATTATACAGACTGAGCCATTTTAAATGAGTATGATGCCAGGGTATCTGTGGCTGTGACTGAATCTTTGCCTACTAACACAAGGACACAATTATTCTAGTTCCAGATACTTCCAGCCTTGCACCACTCTATGCTGTCTTCTTAAGTTGTCAAGCTGTTAGATTCTTTTTTCAGAACAACCTTTGTGTTTCTATAGTATGCAAAACAAAGGTAGGAGGGGATGGGGGAAGACTAAAGTTCCAGAGATCTAAGATTTGCACTAGAACTGAAATCCATGCACTTCTTTAAAATCCTCCATTTCATATTTCTGATGTGCCATAAGCTCTTTTTTGATAGTATACTTTGAATACAGGAGGTAGAAAACAAGAAGAAAAAAAGTAAAAATCTTGGATTGTTAAATGGTTAGTAAATTCCATGTGCACAAAACAGACCCAACCACTAGCTGACTGTCAGCCAAGGTCTTGCTGCAGTCAGACCAACTGCATTCTTCCATGCTAATGAAACCCAAGGAAGAAGTAATGCTGAGATGCCTGTAATCCATTGCTTTCATAACTTCCCTCCTCTCAGGCTACCAGGTTAAGCTGTCTGTCATGCTGGGTCCTCTCAGGCCATGATTTTTTAATAGGGAAGCGTATCATAATACATATCCAAGTTAAAAGAAATTGTTGCTCCTTCCAACTTTATTGGAAATGGCCTTTGCCACAGCTAGTCCAGAGAAGCTGAAGTTGGCCTTACCCTCTAAATCTAGTCTGAAGTGGGATATAGAACTTGGAAAGCAAATTAAAAGTAGATCTATCATTACCTCAGTTACCCTCAGGCATGGCAACTTTTATAGGATAGCAGAGTGGGTCAAACAGGTTAATTCCCTTGGTGCTACAAAATAAAGTAAGTATTTGCACAGCCTTTCCTGAGAAGCCCAGCTCTGGGAGTTAATTGCACAAAATACTGACTTGGATGTGAATTATATACAGAGCAGACCACTTTCCTTTGGGATTCCTTTTTTGCCAGTTCACCTCTTTCCTCTGTGCAGTTCAAGATGTGCTTCTCACATGGTTGTTGATTTGGAGAGCACCAGCTGAGTTGATGTCACAAACAGGGTAAGGGAGATGTTCAGATGCTCAGGCTTGCATGGTGCCCTTTCATTCTGCATCTGTCAATCTAGTGTATCATCTGTGCCTGGAAGGTAAATCAGCTGTAGCTGGACATGACACATTGTTTTTAGGAAGAACTAGAAGAGAATCACTAGCTTGTCTTTATTTTTTGCCTCCAAGCTCAGTACCTAGTGGGCCAGGAGAGATGGTTACTAGCCCTTACTGACAGTTTGCCTCCATCAGTTATGTAAAGGCTCTTTTTAAAATTTTTTGTTTTAGTGAGATGTGGGGTGCCTGGTCCATAGGCTGCTTGCATTGGCACACAGCTCTCGCCTGGTGTAATGTATAGTTGCTGAAGTGATAGAAACTTTTGGATTCTTTTGTTCCTCTTCTGATGTAGCAGGGCAGAGAAACTTCCAGAATTTTACTGGTGTCCTCACATCTGGCAATGAGCTGAATCCTTAAAACATGTTAAAGTGTGCAGGGAATGAAGAAGGGACTTGCCTGCCTTCCCAGACAGAAGGTGTGCACAGCCACAGTCCCTCACCTCCCATGTTTTAGTAACTGAGGCGGAGTGTTGCCTGGAGCAGTGTACTGAACAGCTGCTGTCTCCTCTACCTGGGGAGACAATGTTTTGCCTTTGAGTTTTTCTCTTTAGCCCTTCCCTTAGATTTGCCTTTGCCAGCCTCTCTTTTTACTTGCTAGCAGTGCTTTGCTTGTCTGCTCTTGTCTCCTTCTGTCTTACCCATCCCCATCTCCAGTGCACAGTGGTGAACCACGATCCCGTGCTGGTTCAAGATGTCTCGCATAGCTGCTCTGGGAGCTTCTCTGAGCCTGGGATACAGGCATTAGTTGCTACAACTTGGAGCAGGGGACTTGAATTTTCCCAGCAAACTCTTGCAGTCAGCACCACTGAAGCTCAAAAACACCCTTGGGATCCGTAGTGCAGTCATTTTAAAGGTGAACTATACAGAAAGAAATGTCCTTGGCACCATCAGGATGTGTGCTGTTAAGTCACTTTGATGTATGTATTGCTTCTGCTTCTGGCTTTCCTTATGGTAAGGCAGAGTTGTCTGTCCCATCCTCTCCTCAGCACACGAGGAAACCTTGGGCACAGTGTGAACATGCAGTCATGTAGCTTTCACATGTTGAGTTTCAGCTGCACACAGAGCAATTTTTTCCAGTGTCTGCCCTGATCTTTGTGCTGGGGAGGGTGGCAGGATGAGCAAAACAGTGTGGGGAAGGGATCTAAAGCCCCACCTTGAAACTGGAGGTGGCATGCTGTGTTGGTGGAACTGACGTCAGAGAGGGAAGCCTTTTGCTAACTCAGTACAATTCTCATTCCCACCCCCTCAAGCGAGAATTCCCAAAGCCTGTTATTCAATATAAAAAAAGGTGCAAGGAGGTTTTACTGCTGCAGAGTTTCCACCTGTGCAAAACAGTCTCCCTTGGGTAAGCATCCTTGGAGGTTTAGCTTTAGAAAAGCTCTGGCAGCTAAGTTGTTGTATCTGACAGCCCTGTGTACTCACGTACCTGCTCTGCAGAAACCTTTTGGGAGAGAAGGGAGAAGGATTTCCTTCTGCCTCACAATTTTCATAGGGGTGCCACTGTTGAGGGAAATGAGTGTATGGCACAAATTGGCAGCCACTGCCTAGCTGTAGATAGGTTTCCTGAACCAGTGTGAGTTTTATTAAGGCCAACATGAATGCTGAGCTTAGCATCAAGTTGTACTGCAACAGAGTAGGCTGAAAACTTAGGAGCACCAAACTGTCCAAAGACACTATCTGTAAGCTGCTTTTGGGGGATCCTGGACTCCTAAATCCATTTCTGTTACAGCTCAGCGTGAGTTGTTTTTTGTATGGGGCCTCTTTCAGCTGAGGTAAATAAAGGAGTCACTTAACACAGTGCCTGCAGCTCTGCATTTTTTCTTTACCTTTAAGGTCCCTTTGAAGTCCATTATGAGAGATACAGGCTGGTAGGTGCTTGCTTAATGCCACCACTCTTGACATTTATACTGCTTCACCTGTCTCTGTTTAGGGTGCCATACTTACTCAACTCCTGTCTGTCCGTGAGAGGTTTATAACTGCAAGGGAAGGCTTGTGCCAGTGCCCCTCTCTGCATAGGGGACAGGGCAATAACTCTGATGTCCCCGAATTAAGATCCCCACCCTGCTAGAGTTCACTTCATCTGATGGGCTCAGGTACTCTGATGTTTAACTGGGCTCTGAGCCTGAATTTAGCTAATGCTCATAAAGTCTGTGCTGCTTGGTGATTTTTTTTTTCATTTCTTGATGCTGTCTGACAGATGAATGTTTGTTCTCTTTTGTTTTCCAGAACATAGTTGTATCTAGTGCAGCTGAAAGGGTAAGTCCCAGATATATATTTTTTTTGAAGTCAGAACAATTTTGAAGATTTATCTGTGACTTAAAATGCAGTTTTAATTAAAAACTAAACATATAAAAGTTGTGAGTTTAAATGTGATTGCCATATTTAGCAGTGTTTTAATCAATCTGTTTTACCAAAGAATTCTGTTATGGGTTTGGGAATTTTTGTTGGGGTTTCTTGGGGTTTTTTTTGCTGCTGTGGTATTTTCCCTGATAGTTTTTTCCAAGACAGGGACTCTGTTTCAAAAAACAGTGGTATTTGCTTGATATCCTAGTGTATCTTCAGCAGCTTGCTATAATGCAACGTTTCATCTTGCCTTTCTGATAGCCTTGTCCTGCTTGCTCACCCTGTCAGACTGCAAGTGAGGGCATGCACGTAGCCAAACTTCTTGGTTTCGTTTTAGGCTCTAGAACTACGAGGTCCTTATGACGTGGCTAATCTGTATCCTTTTCCCAAGTCACAGACAGCAGTTAGTAACATTTGAAAGTTCAAAGTGATTTTGAAATTCTTTCCTCCTTTACAGTCCTTGGACTTTATACAGTGGTACTTGTTGGTGACCACTTCAATGAATCAGGGCTGTGTGGAAGGAGCAACAGATCTTGGTCATGGGGTGGCATGAGTAATCACTGTAAACAGTAATGTCTGTGTTCAGCTACGGGTATGTTTTATTGTGATATGCATTGATATTGTATAGGTGTAAACAAAGAAATTAATGAAAGCCATAACAATCTATGGACACTGTGAACCAAACAAGAAATCATGACTTAGGATGTCCAAAGTTCTGCATCTTTGGTAGCAGAAGATATAACATTATATTTATGTAAAATTAGAAGTCCTTATATGAGTGCTGATTACTTCTGTTCTGAATTTTCCAGTCCCTAGTTACATATGTAATGTTAAGTAAGTGGCTGTGTTCTAGAAACCAAGGAGAGTGTCTTTTCTTCCCTTCTTTTAGGAATTCAGATGCATTTTTGTTACTCTCCCCACCCCACAAGCACATCTCGGGACTGTCCCTCGAAGGGAAGGAGTGTGCTCTGAGTCGTGAGAACTGTGTGGGAGGGTGTGCGGCCTGGAAGGGTTTTATGTGTGACATTTTCTTCCCTCTTAAAAGGAGCAGTCAGGCTCAACCCAAATTAACATACCTAATCTGGTGTCATCCCTGCAGAAGGTGGCTGGAAACTTTCCAGCGTAACGCATATTTATCAGACAGTGCCCTTTCCCCAAAACTGAAATTTTCCATTAGGTGATTTTTTTACTTGATTATGCGTGTCTAAAATGTTCCTACATTGACAGACTTTTATTTTCAAAAGTACTGCTTCTTGTCTGATAAAAAGCAGCGTTGCCAGGAGCTTTCCAGGAGGGCTGCTGGGGAGCCGCAGCCAGGAGAATCGGGTGCCTCAGTTCCCTGCCTCTGGGTAACCTTATGCAAAATGTCATTTTGAGTTACAGCTTTGCTAATTCCCAGTTATGTGTAGAGTAAGCAAACCTACATGCAGAGAGACTTCCCTTTGCTGTTTGTTCCTTTCTGTGTGCTTTGATCCTGAGCAATGGTGACAGAGGTTTGCTGTTTGGCCTGTCGGAAAGTGAAGCGAAGGCAGCTGTGTCCACCAACTGCAGAGCCACCATGCTCCATGGAGGTGAGCACTTGCAAGCTCGTCTAACTAACACGTGCATTTGTTAAACTAAGTTCTTCTTAATGCATATTTTACAAAATGTCTGATACCTTACAGAGCAAGTCAGATTGGAGTTTTAGCTCCCTTGTCCAGTGAATGAAGAGGAGCTTGTGTGGCAAGGGTGTTTTATTTTTCCATGTTGCCATGTTAGCAAATCAGTGGCTGAACTGATGGTGCTGTCTGTGCTGGAGTGCTCACTTAACCACATTAATGAGTCATAAATGTTTAGCCAAAATAGGGACCTGCCTGCTCTTCTTCATAGTGAAACCATTCCTTTTCAGAACAGATTCTTAGTGTTTCTTGATTCTTGTTGTTTATTCTGATGGCAGTTTAACTTTGTGACTGAGGAGCCATATCTAGCTCTTAATTTCAGCCTCTGCCAAGGTTTGTTGGGTAGGTATGATTTCTAGTCACCTTCCCAACAACTTGAGTTGCTCTAAGATGCAAATGCACAGTAGGATTTGGGTCGCAACTCTAGTTTCAGTAGAGGTGGAGCTTGAACATGTTGTAATTCTCAGCAGGTAGCTTTGATCTCTTGGTGAGGGTGTTTCTGTGAGCAGAGTCCTCCAGCGTGCTGCTCATCTACACAGACACATAGAGTGTGTTGAAAGAATTTTTGTCAAGTTTATGTGGAATTTCTCAAGACCATCATCTGTCTTATCTGCCTATCTTTTTCTGTGAAATTAAATAACATATGTCATTTCCCTGCCCCATAAAGAATTCTAGCCCAGAATAAATCAATATATTTTGGCAAGGTTCTTTTATAGCCTCTTTGCTAACAGATCATTTGTAGGGAAATTCTTCTACCTTCAGATTTTGCAGAGAAGCCCCCCACCAGTCATTATGAAATTGGATTGGGCTCACTAGGTTGTTTGGCAAATGTAAGGATTTTGGTAACATCACATGCTAGTATCTTATGGTAATGTTGAGGGTTCAGTAAATAAAATTGTTGAATACCATAAAGCCACTTACTTGGTATGTAGGAGGTCCTCTGCCAATAGAGCTGTGCCAGCATAGTCTGAGAGTCCTGGAGTATGTGAATGCATTTTTTCGTATTTTTTTAGGAACAGTATTTTTGGCTCAGAAATGCTTTTGACAACGCTTCAATAATGTGTCCTTCTGTGATGACTGAACTGATTAAGCCTGGTTTCCTATGGTTTTGTGTCTCTGCAGCCCCTCAGCCCATGTAGACCTCAGTTTTCCTTTGTTTGCTGTAATTCTACATCCACCATTGTATTTCCTGGTGTAGTTTCCCTGCTCTGTAATGCAGTGAATCCCCAGCTCCTGCCCATGCAGCTTGCTTCCCTGCTGTGTGCGCTGACTGGCTGGCTGTTCAACATGTTGAACTGTGCTTTAGAGTATGGACACCCGAAGAGAGTATGCCTTAAATGCATTAGTGTCATTTTATTTAAGGTACTGCAGTTTCTGCTTGTATATTCCAGAAACTCGAAAGACTGCCTGTGGGGTAGTGTACACGGTGAAGAAGCCTCGCAAGGTTGAGGAGGAAGAAACAACAGTGCCAGCCTGCAAAAAAGCTAAGACTCAAGCTTGAGGACTGAAACAACTGTCAACAGAAGCCTCTTCTTCACCCAGTGCTGAGTCTTCCTCCACCCTCCAGCCAACCTAATTCCTCTGTTACTACTTTGTTTAGCCTGGAGAAGAATTATGCTTCCACTGTTTAAGTGAGGAAATCTGTGTGAATGAAAGCTGCTGAATGGTAGTTCACCACATCTGAAAGGTCCTGCTAGTCAAGCTCCTTCTGGCTAAGGTCAGGAGAGTGACTCTTCACCCTGCCTTAGGTCTCCTGGAATTAGTGCAAACTCAGCATTTCTAACATGGAAATTTTCACTTGTACATGTGCATTCCTTTTTTATTAAAAATGTTTCTGAGAACACATGCCTTCATACTACAGCTCTTATGGTTTCTTGAGTTTTAAGCACATCTTTGTACAACTGCAAGCCAGTAGATGAAATTTGCCTTCAGTGGCCTATGAAGAAATAATAGTGCAGTAAAAAAAATCTTCCATTTTGTGATCAGTGGGTATAATGAAAATCCAGGATCTGTCAGTTGCTAGGAGGTATCTTGGATTTGTGTTGCAGTAGGAGTCTCTGACCTGACTTGCCACATATACATCCCAAAGGCCATCTGTGTCCTGCAGCACTTAAAGCCAGACAGTAACATTAGTTGGTTACCAGAGATGGGAAGGAAGAGCCCAGAGTTACACTGAGTGTGTGCTCTGCATGGTATGTTTCAGTTGCAGTGTAGCAGCTGTCTCACCTAGGCCCAAGCAGTCTCCACGTCACACCATCTTTATGGCACCATTTCCTTCTTTATATCCTGTTCTAGAATTGTTGTCTATGCACATGTTCATTTTGCTGCCTCTTGCCATTCCTTCTTTTAATGCCTCAGTAAACCTAATCTGGCAGCCAAAAAAACAATAATAGATTTATAGTCAGCAGAGCATTTTCAGAGCTCTTCCAAATGTTGACTGAAGTTTTTCTTTTGATTAAACTAATATAAAAATTACATAATCTACTGTACTCAAGATGCTTGAGCCAGCTTTAGTGTGAATATTCCAGTTCCTTATTTGCATCTCACAACAAGTGGAAGTCATGACACATAAAATATTAGGTCATCTCTTGGCTCTTGGTAACTGGACTGAGCAGAATAGATGAAGTTCTCAGTAGCTTTAACAGTTCTATATAATGCTACTGTAAGTCTCAACAACTTTTGCTTCATTCAACAAATAATGAAATATTTTTCCTTTATGATATTATTTTGTTTGTTGACTTTGTGAATTGAGTCCATTTTATTATGGGTATTGAGGAGTTATCTATATATATGTGTATAGTAGTTTGTAATTTATTTACCTCCCTCTAAAATGATGGTCTAACCACAGAAGAAGCAAAATGTGTTTGTGTTTCTGAATGACCCATTATCTTGCCTTGGCCAGAGAATAACCTACCTCGGGAATGACGGAAGTTGTTTAGCAAGTAGCATATGGAAAGAGGCTTTTGCATGCTTGAGATCCTTCTTGCTGCTTGTTTGACTTGATTTTAAAAAATTAAAGTCTGCATCTTTGCCCTTTAAGTAGATTGAGTGCTTCAGGAGCTGATTGACAAGTTTCTTCTCCCACGTTGCTCTGGTCACTTTGATGCCTGAACAATGGAACTGCTTCTTGGTTAGATGATAAACAGACTGAGTTAGCCAGCACTGATATAGTTTCTATTTCCTGCAAGGCATGCCCCCAGCATCTGGGTAATTGTGCAGAAACAAGTGGTGAAGTAGTGACTTGCAGAGAAGGGCAGCGAGCAGAGGTGTGCTGTGGTTTTTATGGAGAAGGATGTATTCACAAACAAAGCCTATGGCTAGCAAGGTGACACTGATGAGTTACGGTGCTTGTGTGAGAAAAGTCTCATCTGCCTAAAGCTGTTGGCTTCAGTCTAGGATAGCTGGCTACAGACAGAATAAGTGATTCTGCTTGCTCCTCTGTGCGGTTTCTGTAAATTGACTCCAAAATTGGCACACCAGTAGTAGCTATTAATTGCTGTCCACTCCTGATCCCACCTCAGGATATTGCCCAGTACTTTGCTTTGGCTGACTGTAAACCTGTTGGTGAAGGTGTGTGAGAGCCTCTGGCATATCTGTCTCTGAGGCCATGCTGCAGAGCATTAGAATTTTGGCTGAATGCAGCATATAATGCCCCTCTGCTCTCTCCCACCTGCAGTGCTATATCCTGCTTGGGGATCCTCAGCACAGGAAGAACATGGACCTGTTGGAGTGGGTCCAGAGAGGGCTACAAAGATGATCAGAGGACTGGAGCATTTCTCCTGTGAGGAAGTGCTGAGAGAGCTGGGGTTCAGCCTGAAGAAGGGAAGGCTCTGGCGACACCTTACTGGGGCCTTTCAGAAAGGTCTCGCCAGAATTTTTATGAAGGCCTAGTGTGATAGGACAAGGGATAATGGGTTGAAAGTAAGAGAGGTTTGATTTAGATTGCATGTAAGGAAGACGGTTTTTTACAATGAGGTGGTGAAACACTGACACAGATTGCCTGGAGAAGAGGTAAATGCCCTATCCCTGGAAACATTCAAGGTGGGGCTGGATGGGGCTCTGAGCAACCTGGTCTAGTTGAAGAGGTCCCTGCTTATTGCAGGGGGTTGGACTAGATGACCTTTAAAGATCCCTTCTAGCCCAAATTGTTCTATGATTCTGTGAAATGGGACATGATGCCCTGGCTGGCAGCATTGTGAAGGTTGTCCTGCTTCTGCTAAAGCAAAGCAAGAAGTGTTTGCTTTTCCTAACAGGACTTGGCGTCTCCCTTAGTTTGGATAACAAGCTGTCCAATGTGCTCCATGTAGTAAGTACTGACTTGTTGAAAAATGAGATTTTTATTTTTAATCAGTAATAAAACTGTAACTTTGTTTTACTATTTACTCAAGTACTTTCATATGTGTCTCCATTAAACAAAATAAGTAAGAGATGGGATTTATCTAACAGTGGCAGGGAAGTGGCTCAAGGGCTGGCTGCTCTAGGCAGCTGAGACTTATTTTTCTAGTTTTTAAGAATTTTACAGAGGCCAGGATGTGAACTTCCTGCAGAGATACAGAATTACCCCATGCACCCTCACCAGTCCATCATCAACTCAGCAAATAAAAAGAACCACTCTGTTTATTTAATCTGAAATGGATCAGTTCAAAATGTACAGAAAAAGCAGTACAAATTTACAAATATACATAATCTGATTTTGTATTCTTCAATCATCATTTGTTGTAGTAGTCTCACTTAAAAAAAACATCACATCCCTAATACTGTCTCCTCTCACCTTCACAACATTACATCTGAATCCTCCAGTCCAAATGGTTACGTGATGGTTGGAGCTCGGTCCTTGAGCTGTTTATCAACCACGATTGCCAAACCCTGTGTAAACACCATTACTCAACTACTTCTTTAAATCCACTTGGCACCTCAGTACACCTTCTTCCATTGCTCTTCCACATATCACTGCTCATTTCACAGATTATTTTAATAGTGAGAATTCAGCAGAGACAAGGCAACAGTTACAAGTATTTGCTATATAGAGCTATTGGAAGGCTTGAGGAAAGTTGCTAATATAGTTAGAAATACTGCCATTAAGACAGAAGGATTTATGTTGCAGGCAAAGATTGCATTAAGATGTAAAGCTCTATAAAAAAAGCACTTAAATAATACTGAGAATCATTTAAAATTACTTTTAAATAAATAATAAATAGAAATAAATAAAGCCATTTTAGAACCAGTGGAATTTTAACCCTCAACCTGTCTTTTAAAATTTCTTTACAGGTTTTGTTTTTTTGGGTTTTTTGCAGTTTTCAGTGAAGGTACCTCAAATAATCCAGTGCCATAAATATTTCCAACAAAAATAGTATGTTCAAGGCCATTTTCGTCCAGGTTCATGTGAAGCATTTCAAAGCAGCGAAAAGAGAGCAGTCTGGTTTCTCTCTTCAGAATTTGCCTAGATGGACACTCTTTTTGGAATTGTCTTTCAGGCTGTTGAATATCTCTTTGGTGCCATTCTGCCACTGAAGAACAAGATCCATAGGGGTTTTTCCTTGCTGGTTAAAAAAGCAGAGGAAGAGTGATTTCAATTCATCCAGTGATGGCCAAGTCCTTGTTCTTTCCTAGGTGCTTGTTCAGTGCATCTGCCTGCTGTGAGACCCTTCAGCAAACACAGGCTCAAGACTTTGTCTCACTCCCTTAGATCAGAGTACTTTTGCTGTACAGAGTCCTGAGACTTGTGATGAAATCTCACTGGATTTCAGTGGGTCTAACGATATTGGCAAATGCTGTGACTAGCAGAGCATGCAAGTGTTTCTTTTGTTCTAGTTTCAACTGACTAGAAATATACTTAGGTGAAACCTCAGTAAGATGCTCTTCTGTTTAATTCAGAATTCAGGTGAGAGTTTGTACTGGTTTAGTTACGGTATGAACCACAGGAATTAAATAAGACCAACTTTTGCGTGCAAAGCCTGGGAGAGCAAATCTGGCCTTTGGGGCTGTACCTTCCATCACTGCCATCCCCTGATGAGGGATAATGCTGGGAGCAGCCCTGCTTCAGAGAGGTGGGCAGGGAGTAGGGAGTGCAGAGTGCTTCAGTGACTTTTCTTCCCTGTCCCCTGAAGTTTTGATTGATTGCCAATCAAAAACACTGACTGGCAATGGTAAACCCCAAGCTACTGCTGCTAGGTTTGGATTTTGGAAAGGGTCTGTGATATGCTATATTTTAATCAGTGGTCGCAGAGCTCCAATGATGCTGCTTCTGTTGCTACAGTGGCTGTGAGCAGAGTCAGGTGTGGGGCTTCTTGAATTTGAGCTCTGCTGATTCCCGGCGATTTGTTGCCCAATGGCAAACTTAACAGCCAGTCATCCAGATATAGTTCTGGGGCTGGCCACCAGCTATGGGCTTAACAGAAAGGAGATTTCTCTGACAAGCTGAGATCTTTGTTGTCTCAGTGGTGGTTAAAGCCCAGGAGTTGTGCAGAACAAGTGTCTGTCCATTATATATTTTCAATATATGATGAGTAATTAAAATAAATCATAGAAAGATGTGATGTTGTTTAAGTGACAGCTGATGCTTTCTGGTTTTAAAAGAGGTACTGGATTTTTCTCTTTTACCCTGATCTCCCCGAAGTTACACTTTCCCTGCCTCAGCTCTGCTTTAATTAGCTCTGAAGTGATCTAATTAAGTCTGTTCGCAGTAGTCTCTCCCGGCCTTGAAACCTATGGAACTGCTGTGATGAGAAACTTATTTTAAAGCATTTTGAATTACTTCATTTTTGTGCTATTACTTACGCAGTTCTTTAGAGTGAGATCTGCTCCATGCAGAATCAGAAGCCTGATCATTTTGTAGCGGTTCAGTCTCACGGCGTCGTGCATCGGAGTGTCTCCTTCCTAGAGGCACGAGATATGGACCACAGTGTCAGTCCCACCAGTCCAGCACCACCGTCCAGCCCCAACTGCACAGTCAGGGATTTTTACAGGCAAGTGGAACTACTGAGGCAGACAGTAGCTTGATGCTCCTGGTAGCTGACAGGTAAGAGGCTGTTGGTACTTACTCTATCTCTGGCGTTGAGATCTGCTTCGCAGGCAATGAGGTGCTCCCCACAGTCGTACCGACCTGTTCTCACAGCCACGTGCAGAGGGGTGCTGAGCAGCTGAGGGGTGAGGAGAGGAAGCTGTCAGTGGTATGGAACAGGTAAAAACTGCTTCAAAAACAGATGCCAAAAGTTATCTACTGGGAATAAGGGTCAGCTTTTCATCTTCAATTAAAGAAGCTGCTGAGTCCCAGAAGTGCATACCTTGTCTCTTGCATTTATGTTTATCCCTTTGTCCAGTAAGAATTTCAGAACATCCAGACTACCTCCCCGGCATGCCCAGTGCAGAGCCGTAGATTGAAGCTTCAGTAGGAAAAACAAATTATAAGTAAATTAATACATCGTTATATTAAAAAAATTATTTTGATCAAATTTCTAAATTAATCCAAAATAATTTTTATGCAATTTAACCCAAAGCACTTCACTGTGGCCACTGAATTGTTTCTAGTAACAGCTTTCCTTACTTTGCCCTAATTTCTGCAGTACTGTGACTTTCTCACTCTTCACGCTTGCTGCATGTTGCTCCTAAACACAGAGATCTTGGCAACACTGCTGTGAGAGAGGATGTGTTTTGTCTATCCTGTGAGTTAAGAAGTTGCCTTTTGCCAGGTATGTGGCTGGTGTGTGTTAGTTAATGTTTTTTATTCAATGCCTTTTGGGTTCTAAAATGCATAGAAAATGAACCTCAAGAGAAAGAATGGTTCTCTTTAAAAAGCAAACAAATAAACAAACCCACAACTTAATCAGGTCTGCAAAGTGAATTAGAACCCCTTTCCTCTACAAGATTCAGTTTCTCTGCCCTGAGCTCTGCTGGAAGGAGTGGAATGTGGAATGTCTCTTGATGGCCCCGCTCTGCCTGTTGTTCCTCCTGCTTCTCACACCCTCCATGAGCACTGCTGGGTTAAGCAACAGGGAGCAAGGCTGGCCAGTGCCAACTGTTCAGCAAAGGGACAAAGAGCTAGGAGCAGAGAAGCAATAAAACAGCTGCAGAAGCTGTTGATACTCAGCAACCTTTGTGGCTGGCATTCCAGAGGAACAGAGGGCCCTCCCCCAGCCAGCCTTGAAATCCTGGATACATGCGTGGGACACTGGTATCTCCAGCAGCTGCTAGCAGGCTGAAGTGGTAGCCTGACCTCAGCTCTCTTACCCTGAGTTAGGCTTTGTTGTTTGTTGTTTGTGGCCAGTGTGTTCCTCCACTTCTTGTGTTTTCCAGCAACCATTCTGCAAAGTGAGGCAGTCACCTCCTTCTGAAACCTCTTCTTAACAGTGTTATTTTACGGATGAACTTACAAGACCTTGTAAGGCCTTTTAATACTCCTTCTCTGTAAGAAGCACTTCTGTAAGTGCTTCTCTTGGCACTTATAAAACAACGAACAGTTTTTGGAAAGAGTTATGAATGGATGTACATACCATGTCTTTCTGTTCAAGCTGGGCTCCAGCTTCCACCAACTTCTTCACCACCTCTAGATGTCCTTCAGAGCATGCCCTGTGCAGTGCAGTGCGTTTGTACTGGCAATTAAAACCATGCAAAGTCAGAC
Source organism: Acropternis orthonyx (assembly GCA_035583155.1). Lineage (NCBI taxonomy): Eukaryota > Metazoa > Chordata > Aves > Passeriformes > Rhinocryptidae > Acropternis > Acropternis orthonyx. The sequence goes on from JAWWEU010000160.1 coordinate 19,317,395, forward strand.
ATTACATATTGCACAAGGATATCTTTAAAATCTTTTTCCCCTCCTCCCTAGGATGATGACATACATACTCTATGTTGATGTATTTTTAAGAGCTAATACGTTTGAGACCTGAAATCTGCTAAATGTTGATAGCAACTTGATAGCTGAGAGTTGCCTACTGAGCATTTTAAAGGATGTGAGAAGTATCTGTAGTATGGCATTCAGATTTAATATGATGCCTGTTGACTTCCCCATCCAACATGCTATGCTGCATTTTGCAAGTGCAGCCTATGGATTATGGACTTTGAGGGCAGGCAGCATCACTTATTTCTGTTGTCTGCAGACAAATTTCTTAGCTCCTCATCTGTAGCTTTGGAAGATCACCTGTTACTGAAAACGAAGGTTTCCTGGCCACCAACAGCTTTCTTTTAAATATAAAGACTCTTTTGAGGTAATATGACTGAAGGGTTTCACTGGCCTGTTTATCACTGGAAAACTTGATGTACAAAATTTCTAGCATTTATTTACTTCCTTCCCGTCACCCCTTTTTTCTCCTCATAGGAGTAGAAGCTACAAAATCTCGTGGTAAAAGTTATTTCTTTTCTGTAATAACTCCTCTTCTGTAGCAGGCTTTGCATTAGGAAGGAAGATTGTACCTTATCGCAGACATTTGGATCCCCTTTGTCTGACAGGTATTTTTCAATTACTGGCAACTTATTCTCCAGCGCAGCTTTAAAGAACGTGGGTATATCCACAGGTCCTGTCTGATGGAAAGAATATAGAGGGCATAAATATGTTTGGCACAAACCCCCATCACTGCTTTCTCCAGAATAAGGTACTTTGAAGTAACTTACAATAACTTCTGGTTCCAGTTCCTTTAAAATGGGCACTTTCACTTTCTTGCATTTTTTCTTCTTCTTCAACTGAATAATTTTTTCAAGATCCTCCAAGTTTTCAAGTTTTGTCCTCGCCTCTAATTTCTTCTTCTTCAGCTGAAAAAAAATCAGGGAAGGAGCAAGTTGAACTGAGTGTGACCACCTCTTCCTTTTCAGTTGTAGGACAGCATGTGCTAGTATTCAGCTGAATTCAGTTAAGACTGGATGAAGTTTGAAATAAGCTGATATTATTATTAATATTAATATTATCTGCAGGTGGGGCTAATTGACCATTAGAATAAGTTACTGTGTGAGAAATTCTTTGTTATCTATAGTTTTTCATATACCATTGCATCTCTTCCCAGCTTGCTTCTGCTTCAGCCATATGTTGTGGGCTGGATAGCATGAATGTAGGCCAGGAGACAGAGCAGCACTGCAGTCCCTTCTGGCACAATTTAAAATATCTCATGTACAGCTTATGAGAGCTGGGAAGCTCCTGCAGCTTTTGCTTACTTCCACCAGTTTTTCTTCAACCACTTTTGTGATGCAGCCCCTAATTCATTGGAACTTAATTCTCTTTGATTCAAAACATACCCTTAAGTGAAGAATAAGGTTTAGACCAATCTTAGCATTTCAGTCAGCAGGTGTTACATTTTGGTAAGCTACAAAGAATGTCCTCAGTGTCCTTGATGGACAGTTCAATAAATGTTTACAATTTCTTGAAGCCTGCTTTTAAAAAGCATGCAGGCATGAAGTCAGTATGGAGCTCTGCTAATATCAAGGGCAAATGTGTTGTCTCAACTGAGATCCCAAGAGGTGTCCTTGACTTCAGAACGGGGATTCACAAACAAGGGATAACTCAGGCTCCATACTTATCACAGATTCATGGTGTCATTAAGGGTAAATACCTTGGTGATGCTCTGTCATATGGTATAGAGTTTTGTCAACTGAATTTTTATTTGGTTATTTCCAACTCTTCTTTTTATTGTTCCCTGCATTTAGGGTTTGATCTGTAGATTGTTGATGTAATGACAAATAATTATGCTGGCTGAGTGGACTGCGGGTAAACTGGAGACCCAGAAAGTTCTTAGGACCCAGTTTTGGAGGAACTCCAAAGGAGTTTATCTAGCTCACCATGCATGTATTTCTAACTTAGAGGAAAACTTGAAGGACTTCAGCAGGAAATACAAGATGATAAAAATCTGAGCAGAAACCCCAAGAGCCTACCTCTGCTTCTAGGTTTTTCTCCCTCTTGTAAGCCAGATCACCTCGTGTCAGTGAGTGCTCAGAGACTGTCTTTAGGTCATCCTGCTTCTCTAATCTCACAGCAGCTTCATACTCTCCATTTTTGAAGTCCTCAGGGAGGAAGCTGCCAGTCTCTTTATCATCCGCTTTCTTCCCAGTCACCTGTAAATGCAAATATAATATAAATATAATCAGCAGTTTTATGACTGCAGTAGCCATCCCCTGGGAATATGGATTTCCTAGGGTGCACCTCATTCCTGTTCAGCTCTCGGGGTGTATGCAGTCTGGGTGCAGATATCATTCCTCCTGTATCTGGATCAGCTGTGTGTGCAAATGCCTAGAACAATCTTGCTTCAGGGCAGATCTCCCAGATCCACACAGCAACCCACACTGGGCATCTTCAAATCTTGGATCAAGATCCATGAGGCCAGCTCACAGTCTGACTACCTGCCTAGCTGCAGCCAAGGTGCTACTGTGTCAACCAAAGCCAGAGGGTTAGGAAGAGCATCCTTTTTGTTCAGGCGTTTCTTATTTGTTCACTTACCAGCCTGTGTCAGACTCATCAGAAGGCTGTAAAAGGCTGCAGTGGAAAGAGCCATCCCAACCAGCCCCCCTCACCATGCAAGTATTGAGTACAGGAACTGAGCAGGTAGTGTGGGAGGAGAGGCTTTCTCCATTGGGACCATCCAGCTTTGTTGAAACACATTCCATGCAGTTAAATCAGGTTGCTGAGTAACTTCAAGGCTGGTTTTACCCATCACTGTCAGTCCCAAAGTCCCATTTACAGCAGAATGGCAGAGGGTTGTTAGCACCAGAAGCTTTGTGGTGCTGTGCAGCACCACAGCTTTCCATGGCTTTCAGAAATATTTCTGATGCCAAATTAAGTATGTACAAAGAGATAACTTATGCCAAAGAATTTAAGACAGCATAACTAGTTAGGCTGTATGGCAGTTGTATCTTAACATAGCCATCTGGAAGTGGTGTTTTACTGGATTATTCTTGTTTTCCCAGTTTCTCAATTGGGTCAGACATTCATAGTCTAAACCCTGCAGTGAAATGTCCCATTACTTGTGATCTGGTTTAAACATCATTTTTCAAAGGCTCATACATCATGAACAGCAGTGGTTGTGGGAACTGCCAGTTTATTATTAGAAAACAATACTATTACTAAACTGTTTGTTTAGTATTATAATATACTTCAATTTCCCTGCATCAATACCTTCTCTCATTCCCTACTAGATTGGAATTACTTAGTGTGACCATAAAATTACTAGCTCCTAAAAAAAGCCCAAAACAAAACAATTTAAAATTAAGGACAAAGGCAAATAAATAGCTAAATTTGGTGACTCTCTTCTTCCAGGTGAACTGTGATCTGATGCAGAATTCAAACACCTATGTAGCTGTATCTGTGGTGAGCCCCCTTCCCAAAGAAAAGTTAAAATGATAATATAATACGATAGCAAACAGTATATAAGGGTTTGCACCTAGAGCACAGCAGTGCTGGTAACCTGCTGAATCAGTGATCCAGAAAGGTCATCTTTCTCTACCTGGTATAATGACAGTCTAGAAAGAAAAGTAATTGTGAGTAAATGAAAGAAGGTTGTACCTACCAGCTCTTCTACTTTCATCATCATGGTCATATTTGCTGGTGTTTAAAGCTTGTACTCCTGTACAGCCTGTGTGGCTGAAACTCCCAAGGGCTCAGACCAGCTCTGCAGGGACCACCACGCTCCCTTTGCTTATATATCTTTGGGAGAACTGTGCTTGAATGAGATAATCTTCCAACCTGGGAATCCAAGTATGCCCCTTGAGCCTGCCAGCTGAGAGGTGGGCTCATTCCAGACGTGTTAACGAGCCCGATCTGGTGTCGGGACGGGCACGGAGGGGGCGTCAGTCTGACCGCAGCGCACCGGGTATGTGAATCGGAATGCAATGTGAGCTCATCATTCTTTGGCAATGACTGCACCGCTCAGCAATGCGAGTCATTCTGTGTTCCCAGTGCCCACTAGGACAGCTGCCTGTTGATAGAGCATTATAACTTAATCTTCTTCTTTTTTTTTTTTTCTAATTGACATTCAGATGACTGTAAGACACTGGGAAGGAAAAGTGGCTTATTTACAATGCTTATAGCAATATCTTTCTCTAAAGTCTCGAAAAGCCATTCTTTTCATTGCCGTTTATTCTCAGATGATGAACAGTTTTAGGGGAAGGGCTTTTTCTCATCAGGATGACAGTCTTCTATATTTGTTGGAAGGAATTCTCTGAGGGATTACTAAGCCAGAATGATGTCTCTGGTGCTAAAAGGGCCTATGACATGACAAGTTACCATCAGTGTAAGATCTCAAAACAGCAAGATTTGAGCTTTTCTGGAACATCATGAATCATCATAATAAAAAAAGAAAACAATACTGTTTTCTCAGGCAACATTTTCCTTTTGGATATGAGAGAACAGGGGCACAGAATTTATTTGTTCCTTTTTGAGGATGAGATACAGACAAATATATGCAGATGATGTGTGTGTTTTGGGGGAAAGGAGCTATTAAATCCTTGGGAAAGCTTTCCCTTTGCTGTATATCAGAATGACCACCAGCAGAAGGCAGTTTTGTAAGAGGAAGATGCACTAATCTTTGCATTCAAAGAACGTGGATAAATGCCAAGAAAAATCAGTTTTGTAGTTGTGCAATGCTTGGAGCTCCTGTCTGATGAGGTATAGGGTTGGCTGTAGGCATGTGGGTCACCTGGCTGAAATAAATACAGCTGCTCAGGTGCTTCAAGTACAACATGTACATAAGTTCTTAACCAAATCAAGACCTAACTATCCTGCATGTTGTTTATATCATTAGCATCAATAGCATGCTGCATTCCTGACACTGACCTTTCAAGGTGTCTCTCCTCTGAACTATCCCGCAGTAATCTGAGTACATCCAAACTTGTCTTCCAGTGCCCATCATACCTATGCCCTCCCTTTCCCTGAAATGAAGCTGGACATCAGGTGGTTTCTTTACTACTCAGAATATATATGACATTAGAGGATGAGCCTCAGAACTAAAATAGAGTATGTGCTAGCAAGAGAATTTTTCAGGACATTTTTTTCCAAACCTAAGTGCAGCAACGGTATCATTCCCCCCAAGTGGTATGTCCTGAATCATGCCACCAGACTTTTTTTTTTTTCACACCAGTTTTGCAGCTCCGTTTGACTTTTTCTTTTTCATAAAGGTGCTGCAACAGCTTACCTCAGTCTGTTCTGTTCTGGGACTCCTATTTGGGAGATTGTCTTGAAATCCATCACCTTAACAGGGTGGCTGCACAGAGTGCTTGTGGTTTAGTGGAAACAAATCACAGCAGAGACCTGATGTGGAAAGATAACAAAAACTGTTTAAGGAGATGTGAGCTTCCTCTGGACTCGTTGTATTTGAAGCTCACTTTTCCCCTTTTTTTGCTTTCCTTTTTTTTTTTTTTTAAACAGCCTGATATATAAAACTGACTCAGCAAAGCCTGAACTGGAAGCTTTAAGTGGATAGATCTTCCCCTGCAAATGGTACGTCAATCCAGAGTCAGAGTAGCTTTACAGGAAACCTCAGTGCTCTGAGGGGAAACAGAAACCAAATTCTTGCATCATGAGCGTTACCAAAACGCTAGAGCTTGTTTATCTTCAAAGCATCTCATCCATGATGACTAGAACAATAATAGAGAATAGAAAAAAATCTTCCTTGGTTATCCCAACTTTCTGCTTTAAAATAGTGGCACACAGAAACCCACTTCAACCAAAGGCTGGGATCTAAATTAACCTGACGGTAAATGCTTCTAAGCTAAATGTCATGTAAACCAAGGCAACGCTATTGAAATAGCAGAAATGCATTGATTCATATCAGCTAAGACTCTGGGCTTATCACTATTGCTTAATATTGGAGGGGGAAGTAGCATAATGAGCTCCTAACCTTGTGCTGGATTGTAACCACTTAATCACCTTTCACCAAGTGATTTCTCGTTAAGGTGGTAATAGCAGGTGGTCAGTGGGCGATGTGTAACGGGAATCGGAAAAACTTTTGCCACTGCACTGAAGGATAAGGGCAGAGCAATGATCTGCAAGGTGTAAGGCAACTGGATATTGTCACAAACATCCTCTACAGAGAAAACACAAAAGGATGGTAGGCTCAGCATGACAGAGGGAAAACTATGGCACACCCTTGTTCCCTGCTATCAAAACAGAAACTGTCTGACTAGTGTAAAGAATGTTTGTAATTAATTTTTTGAAGAGATTAATGGCAGAGCGAACGCATCATGTGTGATACAGATGATATTGCCACCTCCTGTCAAGTGTATGACCATCATGTTTTCAATGCCACTGGTGCTGTACTTGTCTATCTTACGTTTTTCAGCACTCTGCCCTTGGTCCTCTCCATGCATCTGAAGATGCTGCCCTTTGGATGCCATTGTGCCTGGCTGTCTCTTGTCCTTTTCCTGCTGCTAAATAAGTAAAGGTATGAAAAAAATCAGTTGTTAGGGAGGGCATATGCACCTAAGAGGTTATTGATCCAGCAGACTATGTTCCACATGTGTTATATATAAGATATACTCTTTGATACTTTTGTCAAAAAGCAGTTTGGGAATGAGTTAACCATGATATGAAAATTATACCACTTGTTGCAACTCTTTCAACATAGTGATATGTATTTCTGTCTGCTTTTTCTAAAGTGATAAGGGAATTGCTATGTCATCTGTTTAGAGACTTCTTATCAATGTGTATTTTTGTGTATGAAACTGCTGAAGTGAAGGACATTTTCTCCTTAGGGGAAAAAAACCCCCACAAAACTATTTCACCTAGGAATATAAAGTTAGTCCTCAGTACAAAATTAGAATGTAAGAAATTACTAATTAAAAGAATATATTACAAATCCATTTTTTCTGATCAGTCATTGTTGGAGAAACAAAGGAGTCAGAATCTAGCAGGTTGCTGGTCTGGCCAACACAGTCCTCTGGTGTCAAAACCCAAACCCACAGAGTCAATAGTTGCATCACTTAGGATACCGCTTAAAGGAACCTTCCTCAAATGACATCAGGGTTGAGGATTTCACATAATAGGAAAAAAACCCACAACTGTGATTTCTATTTAAAAACAAGGGGGTTGAATTTATCTGAGACTGTGAACTTTATCATAATGGCATTTCTACAACATACGACTCTGGATAATTCATCTTAATGGATCTCAGCTAATAAGCAAGTGCAGCAAAACACAGCAGGATGGTTGTTATCTGTGATCAAATGAGTTTATCTACTGGCTGCTGGCCAGCAGTATAGGTCAGGGTCCTGCTGCTCCAGCACACCTGTGATGATGCTGTTCATGTAACCTCTGACTACATTTGTGTGTGGTTAGTGATGTATGCTACTCCCTCAGCTGCTGCAAAAAGGCTTTTCTGTATCAATGTGGAGTTGTCTAAAAAGTTTCTGCCATTCATAAATACTCCAGAACATCTCCAAGTCAGGCAGGAAAGGAAAAGTGCTTAAAGAAGAGAACAGTGAGATCCTGCCTGCAAATCCTGATCACTTGAGTCATGATCCAACAGACATCTATGCTGGCCACTTGCTCTGCAGTAAAGTATTGGCAGTACTTTTGACTGGCAACAAGGGAGAATTCAACTTCACTGCAGAGATGCTGTGGCACTTTTAGACTTTATTTTTATTTGGAATTTCATATTGTCTAACTTTAATCCTCTAGTTTTTGAATCTTGCTATACATTTGCCTGAAAGCTCCTAAGTACTCCCTCTCATCCCAGGAGTGAATGCCTTTTTGCTCTGCTATAGTTTTGGGTAATAGAAACATTCCCCTGAAATGCTGCATAGCATGGGCAGGAAAAAAATCCAGGTCCTCACTGTCCTTCTCTCCACTCACACAGCAAAAGCAGCAGCTCAGGAGATGCAGGAGAGCTCTAATAGGCAGCAGTGCAAGACTTAACAGGTTGTACCTGAGGGAGTGATGGTCACTTGCTTCTGGCTGCTTCTATTTTAGGGATTCCGCTCTGCAAAGGTGGCAGGTTTTGTGTGGGGCTGCTTAATAGCAGTGAGGAAATAACCTCCAGCCATTGCTTTTCCCTTTGTCCTTGCATTACAGCACATGTTGTAGTAGTTATTCAACAGGACTCCCAAATCACTCTCCAGACTGAAACAACCAAATTACATTCCTTGGGAGATCATCTAGGAGGTCATCTAGTCCAAGTTTCTGCTCAAAACCAGGTCAAAATTGAACTCAGGTAAGGGTGTTCCAGTCTTCATCCAATCAGATCTTAAAAACCTCCAAGAAAAGAGGTTTCATAAACCCCCTGGCCATCCTGATCCAATGCCTGAGTATCCTCATAGCAGTTTCTTTTTCCTTATCTACAGTTGAAACTTTCCCTCTTTCAATTTGTGATCATGGTCTCTTATTCTCTTCCCACAAACCTCTGTAAAGAGCCTGGCCCTTCTTTCTTTGTAACCTCCTCATAGGCTGTTGTTACTTTCCTTGAAACCTTGTCGTCTCCAGGCTGAACAAGTCCAGCTCACCCAGCCATTTCTTACATGGTAAGTCCTCCAGCCCCCAACCATCCTGGGACTGATTTTACATCATTGTTTGGACACGTGACGAAAATACTAAACGATGTTGTACCAGGAACTGATCCTTGTGGGAATCTGCTGGAAATAGTTCCACTCGTTACTCTCACCACTTTGCAATCTGTCACTGAGCCAGCTTTTAGTTCTTCCAAAGTGCATCCTTTTAATTCCATACAATGCATGCTTTTTAATCATACCAACATATGCCCTGAAATGAAATGCTTTGGCAAGACCCAAGTAAACTGCATTAACATGAATGCTACTCTCATCCTGAGAAAGGAGACTTTTTTAAAAAGGTCTGCTTTGCATGCAGCGACACAGATTGACATCCACTGCATGTAACGTGTCTGATTCTTTCTTGATAAAGCTTTGGTTAACTCTTCCCGGTTTTCCCAGAACCCTGTCAGGTCAGCCTGCCTGTTGTTTATTCTCTCATCATTTTCAGCCAGTTGAAATAACTTGGGAGCTAAGGGAAAACAAAAGGAGCTTCTCTGCTTTACTGGCACTGAAGCTGTCCTGTGAGATCTTTGGATGCTCTACCTTAGGGATGTTCCTGCATCTTGTGAATAAAAGAGAGCTCAGGGAACCAAAGGGAGAAAGAATTGGATGGATTTTGCTTTAAAATATGAGAATGTTTTCATAAAGCATTGATTTTATAATCTCTTAGCAAAACAGTAGTGTGTCACAACACTTATAATACATGCACTCAGGCATAGCAGCCTCTCTCTTTCTCATGTATTGAAATCATATCCACTATAACATTAGAAACAGCTTGAGGAGATTTTGAAAATCACTATTACCTGGAAAAAATAACCCTTTTGTCTTTGGGGGTGTAGGGGGGGATGTTTATTGGTTTGGTTTTTTGCTTTTGCTTTTCACATATTGCAATTAAAATGTAAATGTATAAATCTGCTTCACATTAAATTTGCTGAAAAGCTTTTTCCTCCCTTTCATGAGATGAGGTTTCATTGTCAGTGAGGTAGTATTGGGTTTGTATCAAGCTATTTTTAGCAAATATCTCCTTTGATTGTGATAATGCCAGTGAGGGTGGAAAAGCATTTTATGCAACTTTGGAATTACATTACATCATATTCTGTTGGCCATCCTCTTGAGGCTAGGGGCAAGTATTTCTTTGACTGTGAACACAGATAGGAAAATAAATTTGCTCTTTTTTTGTCAATTGGTTATAGATACATGGCATACACCAAAAATGAATTTTGAGTTTAAATTTAGAGAAGAGAGTAATCTAAACTCAACCAAGGGAAAAAAAAAGGCAAGGGAAAAAACACAAGCACACCTTTTGCTCTAAAGTTTCATAATCAACCAAATTTTTTTCAGATGATGAACTTGGAGAAAAACCTTATGCTTTCCCGTAACACAGAAGTTTTACAGGAGTCTGTTGCGACAGTTTGGGATGAGGTGTCTGTATTCTGAGAGAGCGCAGGCAGTGCACGCAAAAGGAGGAAAGAAGAGTAAATGATCCCAGTTGGTTTCTGTGGGTCTACAAACTGCAGTGTATTCATCTGCAGGCACTATTTTTAGTAAGCTGTTATTTCACAGGAGAAAATACCAAAAATTTTCCCCATAGCTATTTTCCATCAGCAAAGGCATCTTCACACCACAGCCAGCCAAGGAGACCATGGGGTAGGCTGCTTCCCCAAAAATCTGTTGTTATCCAAATCAAGGAGCTCGAAAGTTGACTAGGCTGTGACAAGGACCAGCCTGTTCTTCCTGAGGCTCTGCCCATGTCTAAGTCACATACCCTGTAAGAAATTTTCTGTGAGCTGTGCTTCTTTTCTTCATGTCTTTTTAAACCACCAGTGTGGCAAAGCCAGTGTAGGCACAGGCTGTTCTCACTATAACATGATAGAAAGACCGGGAAGATCCTTCTTTTCCCTTACCGCCCCAGGGTATTAAGGGCGAGGATACAGGACAGCATTAATCCAAATGAAACACGCAATTTCATGGTGAAGAAATGTGAAAACAAACACATACTTTCCTTTTTCTTATGCATAGAAGAAAAATTAAGAAATTGAGAGTACTGAAGGGCACTTTCATTTGTTGGTGCCTAACTTTTCAGATGGCCGAGGGCTCTAGCTTGGTGGCTGCAGCAGTGAATGCATTCAGTGAAGTTTCTGTCTGAACAGCATGAAAAGGCCACTGCCTTCTCTGACACTCAGATTCAGACCACTGTGCTGTCTTTATTTCAAGTGAGTGGCCATTCAATTCTGTTGAGTAACCTCATGTTTTCATATAGTGTTGCATGATGAGGAGGGGAAAAGGCATTGCTTTCCCACTTAGCAGCATGAGTCAGAGAAACACTTTGGAGGAAATAAGAAATCACCAGAGTCTTTGCCAAGAAACTGCAGCTTGTGAAAAACAGCACAGTTTTGGCTACTTGTTTTGTTTTCTTCATAAAGTGTCTCTGCAATCCTTAGTTTTGGCAGAAAGTGGAAAAGAAATATTGAAACACTGTATGTATATCTAAATTCCACTGGGCTCCTGGCTTTCCTGCAGCAAGGAAGTATAGGGCATCTCTGACTGACTACAACTTCACCTGAATTCCAGCTCAAATAGGTATAGAAAAACTTCTTCCTTTCCTTTTCAATATTTTTGAGTCTTAGTTGTCAGAGGCCAAACACACGGTCACGGTCAAACTCTTGGGTTTGCATGTGCTGGCTCAGAATGCCAGACTGCTGAGTTTATAGCCAGGTACAGGTGAATTTGTGGTTGTCCTTGCAGTTTTCTATTGGGCTTTCCTCTTTTAGTGTTTGATCACAGAAATCAGGAGACATTTTCTCCATGTCTTTTGAGGGGAAATAAAATTCACTTGAGACATAAATGGCATTTGTCAGCTTCTCTAAGTCCCTACCAGGTGACCAAGAGACCTGCACAGACAGAAGATGTAAGAGCTTTGATCAAAAGTCAGTTAATCAATAAATCAGCAGCAAGAGAAAAAATGTGTTCCTAAAAGAGCCAAAATAAAGCACGGCCACGTGTTTTGAACATCTACCCAGCACTAAGAACACTGTAAACCTATTCTACATCCTACAATGGTGATTTAATTTTTGAGGCCTACTGCCATGTACAGCCTCTATTCCAGAAGCCCAAACACAGGAACCTCATACATGGAATTTGTAATACTACCTCTAGTAAAACCTGAAGAAATGAATCCCAACGAGTAGGCATCCATGCTTCCTTCAGCTTAATGATTCAGATTTCATGGAAGATTCCATAGCTTAGTGCTTATGAGATTGGGAATTATGCTGTTTTCCCTTAGGATTTTTGAGGATGAAAGAGCGCCATGTTCTATATCAACCACAAATTATTGATGAGAGGGTGAAAGCATCTTGTCATCAGCAATAAGGGTTTGATAGAAAGAGCTCTCAATGCATTACAGTATCATTCACAGTAACACATATAGTGGTGAAGCAGAACTCCAGCCTGTTGAACCAGATAAATTAGTTCCAAGTAAAACATTAGACATTTTAATGCCAGTTGATTGAGAAAGCCAAGTCAACTACAAAATGCACTTTGCAAGTGCAGAGGACTTTCTACTTATGACCTGTACAACCAGGAACTAGTGGGGGAAAATGGTAGATTTTAGCCTTCAGATGAAAAATGTGTAGATGAAGCAGTGGCCAGATTGGACTTTACCTGTCTGAACAATTTTTTCACACATCTGCAAATACTTGTGCAGTCCCAGAGTCACTGCAGAATGCATGCTGGGGTGCCTGCTTTTCTGATGCTGAAGGGAAACAGTCATAGTTCATCTCTCCATGCTAGCTGTAAATTAACAAAACAAAAGCAAAAACAAACAAACAAACAAAAAGGCAACTTTTACATTTTTCATAAGATGATGAAAGTACAATCACATTTGTAATAACTTATGACTTTACTGCTTAATTTTCCAGTGACTTTTCAAAGAACTTTTTAATAAGCAATAGTAAATATGTTCATTATGTTCTAGGGCAAGAAATGATTCTAGAAAATAGATGAAAGCAGAGTTTTGGCTGAGAACTAATAACTGCAGCAGCTGCTGACTCCCCCTTCTGCTCTATCTGCTCAGGGAACACAAGACCTTCGCACTAGAAACTATTCCCAGCTGCAGCTGGTAGATATTCATAACAAATCTCTAATGGCTAAAACTGTGTGCTGTGGACAGTGTCACCTTTCATGTCATACGGGGACAATTGTGTATTCTCCACTGTGGCTGGGATACTGAGCTGTCACCCTGACATCCCTGGGAGCTGTACTCCTAGACCACAAACTGCTGTCACTGAGTAGTAAGTTTTGACTGCTGCTGATGCGTTCCTTGTATCAAGTTACCATTTTCTAACCTTATACATGTACCAGAACTGAGTAGCTGCCACTGTGTCTCACTGCAGCAGAGAGAGTGTAACTGTAGTAGCCCTATCTATGAATTGCATTTAAATCAGGTTCAATTCCAGGTTACAGCAGGACAAGGGACATGCGCATCCCGTTCCAGAGCGCTTGCGAGTTTGTGCTGTCAGAGGCACTGTGCCTTTTGTGCTGATGTTTGGTATCGTCAGGAGAAAACACATGCAGGATTTATTCTGTTCATGAATGGAGGGAGCTGAGCTGTTGCCAACCAACCGTGAGGTTTGCACTGGATTACTCTGAAATTCCTTTCTTCAATCTCAATCCTGAGTCAGTCTTCTGGGAAGAGTATGCCTCTCTACTGTTTTACACTGTAGAACTAACCTGAAATAATATTTCAATGAATCAATCAATTTTCCAACCCACAGGACTTTGGAATCTTACGAAAATCTGCTTTTTGTTAACATACAGTGAGATGCCACAAACAGCCTGAGGAGCTGTAAAGCACAAAGAGAAACTACTGTCCCGAGCAGGGGTGCAGTGCAGGCCAGTGACCAACAGAGCAATGCATCCCACACATCCGAGGTGTTAGGGACACACACTGCACCAGCTCTTTGTGGGCTCCAGTGCCTTCAGGGCACTTCAGTTCAGACACAAGGGGGTGGCACAGTCGATCTGATAATGTGTCATGTCCAGACACATCCTGGATATGCTGGACTTCGTGAAAATATTTGGAACAATTCTGTTGTGTGCACAACAACAACTTGTCTGTGTTCAACAGCCAAATAATCAGAGGTTTCCTCTTTAAGTGGCAGGTTGCATATTGCCATCCCAAGTCAGTGGAACTGGTGCAGCTGATATCATGTGTGATTGTCTGTCTTTTTTTCAGCTCTAAATCTAGATTTGATGGACAGAGATCTGAAATCAAGGCCAAAGGCTCAGCCAGAAGAGAAGGAAACATCTCTCGCTTCCTTTGCTTTGTAAGAGAAAAAAGCGCTAAAGCCCAGTTCCTCACCTGTGGAAGGATAGGACACATTGCATTAGACATTATCAACCTTTAACAGGTCCTGGGATTATTTTAAAATTACAAAAACAAGCACATGAGTTCTTTCTTGTTTACAGGACAAGTGCTCTCACAAAATAAATCCAGCAACAAAGGGGAGTGGCAGGGAAAGATGGATACCATTTGGATTCACTAGCAGTCTAGTCAGATGAAAATATCACCCCTATATCTGACCCTCAGGGTGTGTTGCTGGTCAAGTGAAGCCAAGTTGCATAATGTTCAGCCAAGAGAGAACCAATTTTGGACTGATGTGCTAGAGCAATATTTATGTACATAGAAACAGTTTAAAGAAGCACTGCAATATTTGCTATCAAGTAGGGAAATGGCCTCATCCTGAAATGCACTGAGATCAGTTGCCTGGTGCTGAGTCACTGGACTCCCGTGGGAGTTAATCAGAGCTGAGAGCTTTTGTTATCTTAGGGTGTACCTCATACGGAGTGTGATGTAAAGGATCCTGCTTCTCAAATGCTGACAAGCCCGCCTTCTTCCCTGCAGTTTAATTCTAGGATTTGGCACAGAAATGTGTGGTTTGTGTCCCCTATTGTCATCACACACATAAATTAAGGTGCAGTTGTTACGGAGAGATGAGAGGTGAAAGTCCTTTTTGAGTAATTTTGCCATAGCTAAAAGAACTTTTTCTCATGCAAAGCAGAAAAATAGTGTCTGTCCCAAGGGAAAACTAAAAGTTATCAGAGCTTTGACTCAGTAATGTCTCTTCCCCTTTCTCTGATTGTATCCTCTCTTGACAGGTACTAATTTAATCTTTCCCTTTATAATGAAGCAGTCCCTGAAAACATAAGGTTTCTTAACCTTCGCAAAAATCTTATCTCTGAGTTTGGCTTGGGTTTTAGTTCTGTTGTTGAAGAAAATGATCTTAGAAAACTATTGAATTCAATTCAGTTTAATTGATCTGGATTTCTAAATCCACCTACACTTGTTACAGAAGAGTATCAAATATTTTAAGGTGCATTTCAGTTCAAACTCACCCTCTGAATTGGATGCCAAGAAACAATCAGTTTATATGAAATTATGCACCTGAGAAGAAAGACATAACCCTAATGCTTAGCAATTGTAAGAACTTGTTCAGAATTTAAATTTATAGGGTTTGGCTGTCATGTACATGAGAAGAATCCTTGCTAGTCCCTCTGATGGTGGCATTTTTGTCTGCACTTAGGAATGTCATAAACAGATTGTACCAAATCCATTCACAATCACATTTCTTAATTTTATAATCACAGTATGATTCATCATGAATGCCAATATGCTAAAAATAAAAGGAATGGCAATTAATTATTTGAAGTGCAAATGCATACATTGCTCTTTGCTATATCTCTACTATTCCTTCAGTTTCTTTTATAACCTTTCTAATAAGACAATGAAAGTGAATCTCTAATCCACAACCTCTAATCTCTAATACTGTATTCTGGCATACTAAACTGTTCCTGAAATAAACGCCTCTAGGTTCTTATGTCATTTGTATTCTCCAACTCCCACCCACATATTTGGAAGCTATTGAGGCATAATATGTGTGTTAATGCCACAACACAAAAGACAGCTATCCACAGGGCTGCAGAATTGTGTGGCAATAATTCACATAAGGTAGGAATTTATAAATCATAAGATACTTCTCTGTGATAATGTGATTTAATGTAATTTATTCACATTAATACCATATCTTCATAAAGCATCTGAAAATACTTCCATTTGCTTATCATTGTATTTGCAATCAATGCTGTAATGGTTTACTAGAATACTAGGAGATATTGATCAAGTAAGCTGGTTTTAAGCAGAAAAATGCCCATTACAGTTCACAGACAGTTAAAACTACAACAATCTTTAGAAAGAATCATTAACTGTGTTCTTTTGTTTTAAATCCCAGCCACCCTTGCACTCTGCTAGCAAGCTGTGCTGAACTAGCAGGTGTCTCTACTAAGGACCACAGACCAGCTGACCTCCTGGCAGGGAGCTCAGAAGAGAGGAGAGGAGACCAGGCCACCTCCATGTGGGAAAGCAAGCAGGAGTGGAGCAAATTTAGGTGATAATGGACTCCTTTCTAGCCCTGAACTGAAGTAAGTGCTGTTTATATTTTGTGCTAGAGTTGGGGGAGATCTGCTTGCTTTCTTTACAGTAATATGCTGTAGCCTGTTTACTGTGTTTGTGTTTAATTATCATAAGTAATGGTGCCTCAAAGGAGTCATGCTTTGAGAGTATTACCTTTGTGATCTGAGATGTTGTATAGAAGTTCAGACTTCTGTTTGGGTATTTGGAATCTGTTCTTTATCTAGCTGCCTTTCCCCAGGGTAACTGACCTAAAAAAAGAAAACAGTGGGGTAAAAAGTTCGCAAACTTCTGTGACTCTGTAACTCTAAGTTGCTTGCTTGGCTTCTACAAGTTCCCTAATGATTAGGACAGAAGATAATTTGGAGGAGAGGATGGGTATAACACCTTTTCTTGTAGAGCAGTGAGAAAGAAGATGTGAATGGAAACCTTAAGTTTGTATGATGGACCATTTGTTGATCTTCTGTAGGAACAGTTTTTTCAGAGAGATGAAGGGGAAAAAAGCCCATGTTTGCTTTTTTTGATGAATCTGCCTTTCCCTGCTACAGCCTTCTAATTCCTTATTCGAAGAAAAAAAATTATTGAATGTTCAGGTGGCCTTTAACATTTGCCAAAAAAACCCCCTACTCCCCTTAAAAAAACCTACTATAAATCTAAGTTCATTATATGCCCTGTTCCCTCTCTGATCCCAGTTCCCCCTCTCAGGCTGTAGAAGGGAAGACATAAGAAACCACAATGGTACAAGGTCTGCCCTGAGACATAATACTTATTGTAATACATTTATGGAAATTACTGCCAAGTATTCCAGGGTAGGGGGAAAGAAATGGCTGTGGGATGTTCATGTTGAAATGTTCACACTGCCTCCTATATGCAGAGAAATGCTTGTGTTTGGCTAGAGTGGAGCACAGAGGAGTTCAGCAGGTACCACACGGGGCCTCTGCTCCAAGGGATTCATCTCCTCTCATGGTAAAGGGTTGCTGAGTCCTGGAGGCAGCAAATTCTTCTCTTTCTGGTACATTTTGAAAGGGCAGCAGTTGTTACTGAAAAGTGCCTGCTGGCATCAAGCTGTGTTTTGACTGGGAGTACTCCAGTATTCGCCTTAATGCTTATTCATAGGTAATAGGGAGTGTGAAAACCATGTTTAGTTGAGTCGCCAAACAGCATATGTGAAGAAGCTTGATTTTTGTAGGTGTTTTTCCCTTTTGGTCTTGCTGCTTCATCAGAGTCAAAGAGACCTCCAGCAGCTCTTCAGTCTCTGCCTCTCTGTAGCCACCAGCAGGTCCTTGTCAAAAGCCTAATGTTATTGTTGGCTTTTCTGAGTGATTATAGGCCTACGGACAGGGCAGGGTACTCTCAGCCCTTTATCCACAATGGTGCATCATTACTTGCTTTCCCCCTGAAATGTTTAAAAACGCCATGAATGATGTTTTGTACCTCCTGTGCCTGAATCCTGTCACTTCCGTAGAATCCAGAGCAGGTGAGTTAGATGACTAAATTATGGTTGGCTGCAGGGAACAGCCAGAGCCTTCCTGTGACTCTAGAATTGCTAACACCCTGCTTACTCTCTCCACAGCTCCTTGTTACTGGCAGTCTTGGTGCAGACATTTCCCCTGTTCCCCAGCAGCAGTGAGGCTGCAGAGGAATAATGCACAGCAAATAGTTTGACTCATGCACACCTTTAGCCTCTCTACTGAGCAATGAGACCTGCATTTGCACATCAGCTTACGGAGGAATGATTTCCATAGCAACAGCAACGATATGTGGGATAGTATGAATATTGCCTTGGAGAGTTTATAAAGCACCTTCTTAAGAAATAACTGACTACACGGGCTCTGAAAAAAACACTCACAGTTGGCTATGTGGAGGCAGTGTTGTGTAATTTCTTTCTTTTTTTGCTGTGGTAAAAAAAAAAAATTATATGCGTGTTTTGTTTTAGACAACGTCACTTGTTTCAGAAGTCATCCCTGTGTATAGAGAATGGGGGATCTCTGCTTTTTGTAAACTGTTAGTGGGTGCAGAGACCATGGAAAGATTCTTGGTGATTCTTTAGCAGCATGGTGAATTAATACTCTTAGTGAGGATCTGAAGGGAAGTTACCTGAGGCAAGCATCAAGGGGGAAGGAAGAATGACAGCTCAGTTGACTCAGGGGGCAGGGAAGCAGGATCAGGTGCTAGTCCCTTTAAATAACAGATTTTTATGGTTACAAATGAGGGGCAGGTTTTCTGTTATCAGAAGACAGGGTAGGTGATGCTCTAGTATTTGGGGTTGCAGAGCAACAAGACAGGAAATATGCACAAAGGAATGAAAACTATTTAGTTCTTGGTTACATGCACATGTCTGTCTTCCCCTTGCTGCTGTTGTCTTCCTGCCTCTATTCCTGCCTTTTTTGTTGTTTTTTGCTTGAAGGGGTTGTTGCACAGCTCCATGTATCCACAAAGCAAGCAAGTATCTGGACACCCCCACCAGGCTTCTCTGGGAAATACAGACAGACAAGCATGTTGGCTTCCATAGATTCAGGTGTGTTATCACTTCAGGAGGGTTGGCCCCTTCCTTCCTGGTCTTTTCAGGAGTTTCAGGGAGATGTGTCCCTGGGCACACACCTGCAGCAAGCTCTGCAGTGCCAGCCGTGGTTACTTGGATACAAATGTCTCTGTCTTTCTGAATGGCATGAGACTGGAAGGAATTGCTTCAACTCATTATAGGTGGAATGAATAAAAGTGACAATGCTGATTTCACCACTTCCTTAGTAAGGTGATATCTAACCAACAATGTGTGCTGCACTGCGGCACAAGCATCTTAAAAATAAAGAGTTTTGGAAGGGTAAAATTTCTTCATGTTTCAGATATTACTAAATTTAACAAATTAAATCAAATGTTGGGTACAGCTAAAACCATTGGAAATCTTGAATCTCATGTTTAAGCTGGATGCTGCAGAAAAGCTCCATGTGCCATAGAATTCCTGCCCCTTCCACACATTAAGAGATCTGGATGTGTTTGCACAGCCCATCTTCCTGGATCTTTTTCTCCACCTTTTGATAAATGATTGCTATTCCGGAGCAGATTTACTTATTGACTTACACAACCAGCTAATATGATTTTTTCCTTCATCCCTAGCCTGAAGGTTTCTGTGCACTCTCTTTCTAGCATTCTGTAACTGTACATGCAAAGTCAGCAGCAGCAGTGAGAGACTTAGGAACACACCCAGCATGGTGGGTGGAAGAGGACAGGCCTGTGTTTGTCTGCGTGGCACTTTAATAGTGAGAAGGCCAGTGTGGGGACAGTGACTAGCTGTAACTCTGTATGGACTCTGTAAGCCTGTAAAGCAGCAGCTGGGAGAGTAGCTGGGTGCTCATATTTGCAAATTCCCTTTGGAAACATGTGTGATCTAGCTCTGGCACTTGTCCTGAGTAGGGATCCTAAACCTGTGTCTTCATATGGGAGCAAAGTGCAGGACTGTGGGATTTCTTCAGGCAGTGGAGCTGGGAATGGCAAACCAATGGCAAGCCCTGCTTGCAGAGATCAATACTGGTGGGTTATCCCACAGTGTCTGCTGCTGTGGGGTTCAGATCTTGGGAACAAAGCGAGCTATTTTCTTTTAATGAGTATCATGTACTTGCAGCTTATGCTTTAATAGGATTAAACAGTCTCAGCATAGCCTTGGCAGGATTGCACATATCCTAGGGCAGGAAAGTCTAGACTCCCTGTCTGCCCCAGGCATCTTCACCCCCTTGATGCTGGCATGTGACGAGCGTGGCTCTGTGGGCACCCTGGCAAGTGTGGTGTGGCTGAATCCAGCCCTAACACACACTGCCTTAAGCCGGGATCGGGTTATTGCCCTGTATACATGTATTTACCTGCTAGCTTGAATTTTAAGAGGCAAAAGATGAACTGGAATACTGCATGCACTGATGCAAACGTTGTACTGAGGGATGCATTTATCTCTGAAAAGAATTGGGCAGGAACCTTTAGTAGTCCAATGCCATCTACCTCTGCAGGAATCTTTCCCTCCTCCCTCTTTATTCATCTTTTGTTTTCTCTTCTGTATATGACTTGGTCATATAGAGACATGTAATGTCTAACACAGTGTGACCATCTGGGAGTATCCTTGTTCATAGGTTTGCTTATTCCAGGCTAAGATGTTGCAAAGGAGGTTGAGAGTCAGAACCAGCATGGGGTAAGCCACATGCTGCTTACACTTTGTGTAAGCAATGAGTTTCACTCTGGGCACGGGGGGGGCTCATGAGGAGACATGAGTGCCTTCCCCTCACTCTTTCTTCTCTGCAAAGAAAGTGCAACCTATTTTCACTTGCTTTGTTTTCCCACCAGCTATATCTGCTCTGCTCACGTGCCAGCTCTCCTGGCAAGTCTGAAATACAGGAGTTGTGAAACCACATTTCAATGTCTGCCCAGCAAACATTGTGGAGGAACATCATCTGCACTTTGAGGATGAAGATCTCCTCTTGCTGGTTTGTTTGAAGGCAGCTCTGTGTAAGCAAGTTCCAATTAAAAGAAATGACTGTAGAAGACCAGTGCTGGAAGCTGTTTTGCTTTATCTCTTGCATCCATTTTCTTCATGGCAATGCAATGTGTCTGTGTCTATAAAAGCTATAAAATAAAATACATCTTTTTCAGAAATAAATAAACTGATTTTGAATACATCACATGGCATTGCCACATATGTTGAATGGAGAACAAAAAGGCAAGAGCAGTTTGTAATATAACTCCTTTTGTTGAAGCAGTAAAGGTCCCTGTGACCTTCCACCTATCCTTTATTAAAGTGACTTAGCTTGACAGTACTGGCAGCAGGGAATAGATGGCTTTAGAGTTGTTTTGTTAGAGGAAAAACACATTAAATATAACCTTGGATTGATCAGGTATTGGCTCCTGAAACAAGTGTGACAAAGAAGATCTGCCTTTGCTGCTCTCTAAGGCTTATGCTAAGCATGTACCTTGAAGAGAAAGCATCTGCTGCTGCTAACACTGCCCCTCTCTGCCTTCCTTCTGGGGAGGCACATGCAGAGTGGAGCTGACCAAGCAAACAGGGAAATTCAGTGTCTTGCCAGAGGCTCCAGGGTGAGGCTGTGGCAGAAATGGGAAGATGAGGCTCTCTGTTACCTTAACTGAATTCTCATCTCTCACAGTTGTCTGTAAGTCAAAATCAGTGTTTTGGAGTCTTGCAATGGAAAGCTCTGTAGCTGAGTGGGTTATTGAACTCCTTCTTACATAAATGGCATCAGAAAAAAGAGACACTTCATCCCGTTTTCATTTACCTGCTTCTCTATTACCTTCTCCAAATATGGCCTACCTATAGGAGCTTCCATGAGAATGATGTGGTAATCTGCTTAGCTCAAGCATGCAGGCAGAAAGCCATTTACAACGCGCTGGAGTAGATGGAGCAACATAGATAGGGGATTGAACTGGAAGCACTTACAAGATAGACAAGCAAGTCCAGTGCTTCCATGATGGTGAATCTCCTGTGGGACAGTGCAAGTAGAATGGCGGGGGAGAAAGGAAGGTGACAAGCTGCAAAAGTCACAATATAACCAATCAGGGATCCTTGTGGATACTGAGAGGTAAGAAAACTGCATAGGAGTGTGCTTCCCCTGCAGAGAATGACAACATATGCTGCTGGGGGCGTTGTTTCTTGTGCAGGCTGGCAGAAGTTCATGCCAGCTGATACACTGTCATCTGAGGAAGCTGATTTGACAGACCAGTGTGGCCCTCTGAAATGAGCCATCTTTCTGCCTGATGCAGTCCTTTGGGGTCTGACTTCCTGAAGGCAAACCACTGCCCTTGCTTCATGTGTGGCAGCTTTGGTAGATCCCTTGGTAGGATCTCAGCTGCAGATCTGGGATCCTTGTGGGACTTCATCAAAGCATGACCCACATTCTGGACTTCAGGTGAAGAGAGTTTGGAGAAACTCTTGTGTTCCACATGAAATGTAATAGCCAGGACCAGAGGAAGAAAGGGAAAGGGATCTGTTTTGCTTTTACTTTTGATACAACCTTACCCAGCAGCTCTAGGGAAGAGAACATTTATTGGTGCAACTGGTTGTACATCTTGGAGGCTTGTAGAAAGCATATTGGCGATCTCACTTCTGAAAAGGAGTGGCTGAGGGGTTATGGGACTGGTCCTTACTGGTCTCATGTAGGTGCTCACTTATTGACTATGCCTACTGAGTATCCTCATTTCATGGCAACAGGGTAGTGATATTCCTCCTCTTGTTTCCCTACCAAAAATGGAATTTTTACTTTTTAAACAGTCTCTGAATCTATTCTCAGTTTTGGCCACTGAGGGCATAAACTCTGCTTTCATCCTTGACAGGGCCTACACAACTGGGGCTTGAAGTCAGGAAATTCTGCAGGTCCATAGTCAAAACCATACCGTATTGCTTGGTACTTTAATTATCTACTGCTGTAGGTTGTGCCTGCAGACATTTGGAGTTCAGATTCAATCATCTGCAGGAAGATGTCTTAAAGGGTGTGTTAGAAGAGCAAAGCTGAGCTGGTGCCCTGTGGTGCTTCTCTTTAAAGTAGAAAGGCATGACAGATGGCTTTGGGAGGGAGGAACCAGATCAGTTTAACTTGAAGACTCTTTAGTGAGAGAAAACTTTGTCTTAATGCAAGGAAAATATGCTGAAAGCTGAGGAGTTGAGAAGGTAAGTAGATTTTAGCTTTTGTACTGAAAATGCTTGTGCTCAGCACTGGGGAGTGGACAAGGTCTGCTGTGCCAGCTTCCCAGGGCAGAAAAACTGAAGTCTTACCCCTGCTGGGCTCTGCAGAGCTTTTTGAGAGAGAAGAGCATGTGCAGAGGGCCCTGTATCCCAACCAGCAGTGAAAGAGTTAGAGGAACTTCTGTTTAATAGCATGCTGGGGAAAATGGCTCAGGTTTTCCCAGAGCAGTGCTATTCTGTATCAGAGCTTGGTTAGCAGCATCTGGGGATGAGAAGTTATTCAACCTTGTCATCTGGTACAACAATGGGCCTCTTGTGAACAAAGTATCTCTCAATGCACTACATAGCAAGTGAGACCTCTCCAACACCAGCTCTTGGAAGACAAGGTGGTTGTCATGACACACCCACACTTTACATGATAATGCTTCTATAAGCTTCTGTAGACCCTCATTTTTAATCTGCAAAACTCCTTGTAGCTCCTCTGAGTGTTTGGAAATGGAATGGGGATCACGTCTTGTGTTGGGAACAGTTGCAGATACCCTTACTGTGTTCTCAAAGGGTATATTTGTTTTATGCAACAGTGCACAGTGAACTCCTCCACACACACTTGGCAATGGCTGACTATTCTCTGCACTTCACGTGGGGCAGTTTGGTGCAGTGTGACCATGTCCCTGGGCTCCAGAAGCAGTGGAGGTGTTAGGAGGGCTGCAAGCAGCACACTGGCTGCCCTGGGCACTTCCCTGTGTGGATGTTGCTTCTATTGGAAGCTCACCTGACTCTGTGCACCTGCACTGTCTCACAGCACTGGAGGCACCAGCAGAGCTGGCACAGAGGTAGCTCCTGTGACTTTGCCACAGAGCAGCTGTGTCCATAGCACCTTTAGCAATAGTTTTGCTGGCCAGGGTTTTAGACTCTGTCTAAAGAGTCTTAGACTCTTTCAATTAACCTATTGCCCATTCCTCTACACTGGCATCCTGGTGAGTTGTCACCCAAGCCTGCAGGTCTCCCAAGGTCAGTAAGTGCAGTTTCACATGCAAGTCTAGAAAGGAGATGAATCTTTCTTGGGACAGCCTTCAAAACAGTGAAACGTGTACTCCTGTAAGCTAGAGATTCCTGTAGCTTTCAGTAAAACAAATCCCAAGAACAAGCTGCATATCCTCCAAACTATAGCAGAAAGGGGGTGTGTTCTCAGGGGGGAAAAAAGCTACCAAAGCAAGGCACTCTTCTGCATGTGCTTGGGGGAAGGAAGATGGGCGTTGGGAGGATGAGGAGCAGAGATTGGAACAAACAGCATGTGACAGATCTTAGCGGTGTTTTCTAATGCCAGGCTGGAAGACTCAGCTGATAAGCTGGATGTAGGAACCTAGACAGAGCAATGCTGAAGAGATTTCCATGGGTGACTGTGCTTTGGTTAGTAGGGCATTAAGCAGTCTGCCTCTGTCCATTTAGAAGTTTAATTAAAAAAGGATATAACAGTTGATCCAACACTGAAAGTTAAATGAGAATTCTCAGGGGTGTCTTGATCATTGTGGGTGGACATAGAGAGGATCTGAGTCAAGGGTATCAGCTGTAAAAAGCACACCTTCAAGCGCTACCTCAGAATGAACAACATGGTTTGTTATGTGGCATTGTTTCCCAAAAGCACTCACCTATGCTCTATTTAAATGAGTTTTGAGTATGGTAAAAGAGAAAAAAGTGGAGAGGAGAACTTCATATACCTTGTGAAGACTATGGTGAGCAGATGTCTAAAATGAAAGAGGAGGGAAGAAGAGAGGGGCCACAATAGCTATTAGAAATGAGGTTGCCACTCATGATTCAAAAGGTTGTTTTATGTTCCCCTCAACCTGTTTGTAAGACCTATTGATGGATCATCATAAGGGTGGGTCATTTAAACCGGTGAACAACTGGCTATGAAAATATTTACCTTAGAGTTTTCATCAAAGAGTGCTCACATTGTCGCAGTGCAATCCCTCCTGCGGCACTGCTTCAGTCTGGATGTCTACAGCCTTCTTGTGGCTGACCGAGGGCACAGTAATGATCAGCTTAAGCTTAACATATGTCCCATGATTCCAGATTGTTTTCTCAGCTTAATAGTCAATATCCATGTGGACAAATATCGGTGCTTTAGCTCCAGCTCATGGTTTTGCAGAAGGCTGTACTGATGTGGCAGCCTGACTGCTTCAGTTCAGTGGAGTTTAATTGTTCCTGAGATAGAGCAACCAATACCAGGCTTCAAATGGGCACCACTGTGTGGATTATGGAGTCCCTTCTTTGACTCCAACAGCAATTATTGGTGATTTTGTAATAAAGCTCCCTTGGTAATATCATGTGAATAAGCTGTGCTATTAAAATTATAGCACTCATCAGAATGATGATAAAAACTTCCATATGCTTGTTCAAATTTGTTGGCCCCCAAGTAAGATGGAATAAAATTTCTTCCCATCAACCTCTGAGTACCTGCAAGACCAATCTCAGTATTTCCTGTTGCAGTAAAAACCAGTCCTGTTTGTTTTCAGGTCAAGTTAAAAGTAATTATTATGGTAATGACATGGAGCTATCAAAACAACCCAATTCAAGGCAGTCAGGAGCTTGGGAACCACCTTTAGACTAAAGCAGAGGTACAAGTTTAAGATAATCACAGAATATGACCTGCAGGGTGATCTTATTAGGTTTTGATGATCTTTTTAATTTAAGGCAACTTTATCATTAATGTAAACCTCTAAGTGTTACTCCTTGACTTTTCCTTCTTGCTTTACTTGTTCATTTTTAAATATAGCAGACAAGGTGCTGCAATTTCTCTCCTATTTCAAATAATTTCTCACTTTAGTCTATTCTCATTTTAAAATCCTGAGGATAAACCTCCTCTGAAGACTCTGGTTTTCCAATTTTCAATAATTCTAAGTTCACCCAGCTTAAGCTTATTCTGCTCCTTGTGCCTCTATTGCTACTGTGCATGTGGCAGTTTCACTTTCATTGCTTTCCATTTTCTCCTCTGCCTACAGTGAATTTCCTATAGCAATCACCCAGCTATTTATCCCTTTTTGATCCTTGCTCTACTACAATTTGGAGTCTTAATGTTACCTTCTCTCCACCCCTGTCTCTCTCAAACCTAAATCCAAATCACAGAATATCAAGTAACCTGGGTCTACTGCCTGTAAATTAAGAATTATGTACTCTTTCTCTCCTGCACTCCCTCTGATCTGAAACATCCATTAGAAGGGATTCTTATTAGTTGTATTGATTTCATGCATTTTGCTGTTGGGATCTTCCTGAGAAGTTTCCTTTTGGCTTGCTCCTGCCACCATTTCTAAGCTGGACCCCAAAACCTCCTTGGCCAACCTCACACAGGGGCTTTCTGTAAAGCAGGGACTTCCACCTGTAGGGCTGCACTGCCAGCCCCGTGGTGCTGCAGGATGCCTTGGGAAGCAGAGCTTCCCTCTGCACACCATGGCTTCCAAGTCTTTTAGTGTTTCTGGGAGAAGAACTGATAAGGGGTTTTTGATACGTTGTCTTTCCAAACAAAAAAAACCCTTTGATTCATTAAAAAGGCTCATCTCATCTTTTGATGGAAACTTGCTCCTCCCCAAATTCTTGTCACTACCAGAATACAAAGACAAAGCAGCAAATGGGTACTGATTAGGATGTTTACCCTGGACAAAGAGAAACAAGTTCAAAGCTCTTGTCAGAATAGGATGTGGTAAGGTTGTGAACCCAGGTATACGATCTCGGGTAAGTTCCTGAGTCACTGAATTATTTCAGGATAGAAATTCTATGCCTGTTTACCAAGCCGTTTCCTCTGTTTCTTCAGTCTTCGAGGATTTCTGTAACAAAACAGTGGATTCATTTTTCCACAAAACTCTATTAACCTTATGCTGATTTTCTATTTTTGAATTGTATATTTGATTAGTTGTATGTGGAGATTTGCTTAGGGAGGTCTTGGCTGGCACTTGTTAAAATGTGTTTGCAGATTACTAAATCCTATTGCATAAGAGGACATTTGTGTAGCCAGGGGCCATACAAATACCTAGAGAAGTGCTCCTGTGGATAAATTGCTTCTAATAGCTTTTTCTTTATGTGCAAATAACAGTTGTTTTCATGCCAGGGAAAAGTATTGCAATAAACCTAAAAAAATATGAACAATTGGAAGTACTTCTATCAATTAAAAATACTTCTAAAGAGATAAGAAATGTAAAACATTTAATAATATTTACATGTGATGTTTGGCATTAATTCTTTAAATGTTGATACAAGATTACAGCAAGAACAGATAACTATGAGGAAGGTAGTTTATTCTACTGATGCAGGCTTGGCTATCTGCTGAGGTGGCATATTCCAACATAGTCCATTCTTAAGAAAGTGAGATGTTCCTAGCTGGGGGTCTTCCTTCCATAATGTTTTTGGGGGGTTTTTTTCTGTTTTTAACCCTGAATAAACAAGCAGAAAAAAAATGAATGATAAGTAGGTGTTCCACTTAGGATACTGTACAAACTTGCAGAGCTGGGCAGGCAAGAATGAAAATTTTCACAGTGGAAAATGAAAATAAAACGGACAACTAAAAATTGAGTTTAGCATAGTCTTGAAATATTTTTCTACATCTTCTCTTGCTGTGACTGCACCATACATCTACCTCATTCCTTATTCTACGTGTTATGGAGAAGAGGGAGGATGTACTAAAACAATCTAAAATGCACGCTTTGCCAAAGTAATTAAATGCATTTCACTGCTGTGATGACTCCCTGGACTCTGCCTTTTGCTTCATTGTAAACACTTTCTTTTTTCCTGTGTAATCTCACAATCCTCTGCTGCACCAATCCATCACTGCTCCTGCACCCACATATAGTCCCAGACTGTTGAATTTATTCTCACTTGAACCAGATGCATAATAATATAATAATATGTAATAACCAGACCTCCTTCACTAAGGAGTAACACTCATCTGACAGCTGAGGAAGTCCCTCAAATAAGGCCTTGGGCACTGCAACATGAACTCTTGGCTGAAGCTTTCAGGTACAAAAGTAATGCAAACTGATAACTACATGTTATCATGGTGATCTGTGTGCTATTTCAGCGGTCAGCCTTTTCAGTAAGTCAACAAGTGAAGCATAAAATTATAGATGTAAACTTGCTCTGATGGATTTGTGCTGATGATCTCTGTTGCTTATTTAGTTGTTTGGCCATGTGCAAAAGGATGAGAGGAAAGGGCTTGTCCTTCAATAAGGGGAGAAATTGACTTTCAGTGCACAAAGGACAGTTGTTGCAACAGTCCTAAAATAATAATAATGCAGCTACCTTCAGGTAACACTGGTCTTCAAGCAAGCAACAGGACTGTGTTATCATTATACCCCCTGAATTCTAGTTATTCAGAGTTTACTCTGCCTTTTACCTGTGGTGGTTTATTGGTGCCCATTAGTGTATCTGCATTAATTTACTGCTGGCAACAAAAACATGAAACAGGATTTGGGTCAGAAGACACAGTGGCTGCAAAAGTACCAACAAATAATTCAGCAGGTGTCTCATCTCTGTAGGATTATTGAGTTATGGTCAAATCCCTGCTAGTTCCACAGGCTGGAAGGAGAATAGGGTCTGAATGAGCTGCTAAAAGCATCTTCTCCGTTTTCCAAAGTCAGAATAATTGCTATTCATCCCAATTTAATTTGCAGTAAAAAAGCCTTGGTAATGTATGACAGCACCAACACCATTTCTTCTCACAGTGACTGATAAATTCTCTTGGATTCCAAACTTCTTTTTTAATTTTAGGTAACTTTTGCTTTTCCAAAATTGTTCTTGTAGCCTTACATTTGGACAAATGCATGGTTTATACAACTAGACTTCATTAAAGTAGCAGGGTAAATTTCAGACAAGCCAATAAATCTTGGAGTTTAATTAAATTAGCATCCTTATTCTGAAAGGACAGCTTTCAAGGATAAGGGATTTCATGCAATCCTTGAAAAATAATGTTTCTACGAATAAAATTTGTGTTGTGAAAACATTTCTTTACCTCCCTCTTCACCAATTATAAAAAAATAATCTTTCATGTCGGAAAGGTGTCCAATGGTGTTTGAACTTCTTCTCTTCTCCTGTTGATTATCCAAACATTTAATCCTCATTTAACTCTACAAATGTCATTGGCAGTGGAGGAATACCCGGTCTCCTGAAGATCCATGAGGCTGAAATAGGTTCTACAACTAGGATTGCTTAAAGGATAACTCAAATTTACATTCACAAATTGCACATAGATGTGTGTTCTTTTCTCTAACTGATGCAGTTTTTCCTATAATTGATCCTATGAAGCATTCCCCTTCAAGCATCAACAAAAACCTCCTCAAAGCTGTGCTTCTAGAAACAAGCTGCAATTAGAGCTGCCTAAATTAGCAGGTGCTTTTTGGTTAGTGGCTAAGCTGGAATGTTCAAGAAAAAAGTTGGGTTGAGACTAAGTGAAATTCTCTTGGATTTGTTTTGTCAGGAACTCAAGGTAAAGATCTTACCTGCGACTGTTTCACTTGACTCAAAAGCAGAGACTTCGCTTTGTTTTAGCATCTGCTTGGCAAATTTTAAAACAAATGTCAGCTAAATGTCAAAGTATTTTGACTTTCCCAATTTTCCTCTTTGGTCACCATTACATTCTAAATCTGGACTGAATTAATGAACACTTTCTCTACCTATTTCCTCTTCCCAAGAAATTTTTCAGCAAAATAATGACTGTACTTTTGACTTCAACTCCAGTTGCAGAACTCCAGTCAGAAGTAGGTCTTGTGGCCTTTGAACAGGTTGAGCATTAAAGTTTTTGTCCAAAGGATGATGCATGCAACCATCTCTGGTGAGTCCTGTTTGATTAGAGATTTACAGAGCTCTTTTTCTGCATGTTAAGAGCCTGATCCATGTGAGGCTCCAATTTCCCTCGGTTGGGTTTGGCATTACTGTTCGCAGAGCTGGTGTTGCTACCTGGGGTCCTGTTGCACCAGGCATTGCCCAGGTCCAGAGGATAAAGGTGGTCCCTGCTGCAGGGAGGTGGAATTGCCTCTCCAAGCATGCAGATGGTGCTGTCAAGGGAGATAAGCAGCCCGGGCCCCGGGATGGTGGGCAGCAACCACTGCATGGGGGCAATGGCAGTGACATCCAGGGGCCAAACAGCTGCCAGCTCTGTGTTGCTGCCAAAGGGAGGCTTGAAGGCAGGATTCAAAAGGGAAAGAGGTCCCTGTAAACATTAACAAAACAATCTCCCCTCAAGCCTGCAGGGCAGAATGGAAGGGATAGAAATGCCTCCTAGAAACTTCCAGTGGGCAGAAAAGGCTGATAAAGCTGTTCTGCTAAGGGCAGGACAGTGTATCTCCCTGCCCTCTCTACACTCTATGCCCTCTGCTGTAGCCATTCTGTTGTGCAGGAAAACTGAACAACAGCTGAAGGTTAGATGAGGAAAAATAAATATAAAAGTAGTTGTGTGCAATGTTAATGCTGACCGTGGTCCAGAATGAGCTTTCCAGTTTCTGTGGGGGTCTGGAAGATGGGAGATGTCAAAAATTCAAACCATCTCCTTCCTGCCAGTGTGCTAGGATGCCCAAAGAGATGCCAGACAAATGTGGTTTGAATATGCCTCCATTCTGGATCTGGAGGGCAGCATGACCAAGCACATTGAGCCCTATCCTGGTTTTTGTGCGCTGATTCTGTCTGGAGGTAATGTCCATGTACCAAGTTGAGGTCAAATGTTGGTTCCTTGAAACTTCTGTGCACAGGAATCCAGGTCGTAGTTTCTTCCAGTATTTATACTGTGGCACAGTAACTTTTGGTGTTTCACGGAGGTGCACAGCTTTTGTCCCCAGCTTGCACATCTGTGCAACTCTTAAAGCAGCCCCAGCATGTGGGTCTCCTGTTTGTTTAGATTTATCTTATGAAGTTCTAAATGCACTCAGTGTTATATGAAAGGCCCCTCAGCAGTGGCTTACCATTGATGTTAAAGGCAGGGTGGATGTTTAGCTGCCATATAGAACTATTGCAAAGCAGAATGGAGAAAGTCCAAGAAAATAACTTCACTGTCCTGGGTAAATTAAACTGACTGCATCATCTGATGTGTCCTTATGTTACCTGCTACCTGCTCACAGCATTTCCAGTTGCTTGCTGAGCTGTGATCTGCTCTGCCTGCGAGTCTGTCCTGCTCCCACAGTCCTCCTAATCTACCAAACCTAAAACATAGCTTCTTCCTTCAGCTTTGACCCCCCCCTCTCCTTTGCTTATTTAGGTTGAAAGCACCTAAAATGCAAGTTTGCTCAAGCACTCTGGACTGTGCCAAGCTGCATAAGGTCTTTTAAAACTGAGAACTCCGAGCAAGAAGCTTTGGAACTCATGGCTTAGAATTCTAAACCCTTAGTAAGAATTTTATTTAGCCCTTAACTTTAGCTCCCTAATCTTATGAAATAATAGTCCCTGGGCTCCTCTTATTCAAGAGTTGTGTTATAGATAATTGCCAACCAACCTATTTTCCTTTCTACTCAGCAATAGGAAATAAAATTAAAGTTTCTTTTCCCCATTGTGACAAAAGGGAGTTCCAAGGCTGAGGATGACACAGAATGCATTCTCTGTTGTAGTCAGCAGAAAAAAACACAGGTGTCTTTTTAGATTATTAATAATATTTATGACCTGAAAGAAAAATAAGAGATGTCCTGAAATTATTAACTGTGAGGACAAGGGGAGGGTGTTTTTTTCTTCTGCTGTGTATTTAAGAGAAAAAAACTTGGCAACCCACTATACTGTCATGAATACCTATTTCAGAAAAGGATGCAAGAACTATAGTCCAAGTTCAGTGAGATGTCATCAGCTTCTCCTTGTGACCACAGTAGTGTCTGGTGGTATACATCCTTCTTCCCATGAAGGAAAGACAGGTGACTAGTATCATGGAGATCAGCCTGATAAATCACTGCTATTTTCCCTTTGGGGAGCTACAGAAGAAGGTTCTTTGGAGACCAGTTTGTAACAACATCCCATAATGAGGTCTCCTGGACACTTGCTGCCCTGCTCAATAGAAAGGCACTTTGTTTCATGGCTCTAGCTATGAGAGAGGAGGCAGAATTTGTGAAGGAACATGCAGAATACGTTCCCCAAATGTAGCCATTAACATGCTCATGTTAAATGGAAATACCATGTTATTGCCAACCAACTGCATCAGGTTTTACTTAATTTCTGGTCTGACCTGCTAACACAACAATAATTAAAATGTACTATCCTCATTAGAAGAAAGGAAATGTTTGTTGTACAAAAGACTAATTAGCTTACTTATACCCTCAATGTTAAGAGCTTTGGAAATCAAACCAATAACTATGTATAATTCATGAGACTTGTTTTTCCTCCATGTGTAATTACAAATCCAGAAAACCACCACAAAATGAATTGTGATTTACCTTTGAGGAGCCTGTAGCTTTTCAGCTATGGATCAAAGGAATAAATTAGTTCTTAAGAGTTTAAAACAAACAAACAAACCCCAGAGAAACCACAAACAAACAACAAAACCAAACCAAAAAAACAACTACCTGAGACCGAAAGGATCACAGGCAATCTAGACCATTCATCCTCCACAAAGTGGGAGAGACTACATTCTTGAATCCTAGTGCTGATATATTTGCCACTGCTCACACTCTCCCTCTCTCTTCCTTTCCTCTTGGAAGCCCTTGGTGATGGATATTCTATGTGGTGCCTACAAAACCTACTGCAGAAATTTAATAAAAGGATGCTTTCTGCCCCTTTGGGCTGTAAGCTGCCTGTTCATCTGGAACATTTTGAGATGCATAAATCCTTTTGCATCTAGTAAGCTCCCAGCATATTGATCAGACATAGCTTGATGATGTTACCAGCACTCTGTAAAACAGCCCACACAGTATGGGTCTATTTCGCTGGAAAATAAAAAAAACAAATCAAACCCAAATAGCAGAACCCTGTAATTGAGGTACATCTTAACAAAAACACCAAAGCCATTACTTTAGAATGTTTCCTGATGAAACTGTGGAAGGTTTCCCCCATGATTTTAATGGCATAATTATAAAATTTGACTCAGCTATTGAGTTTTATGGCAGCTCAATCTGACAAAGCTAACAAAAAGAGAGAGTCCATACATTGAGTTTGCAGTGATCCCAGACAAGTAAATCTCTCGGAGGGTGCTTATTCGGTCATGTAACTCCTTATCAGTTTCTGCCTCCTGGGAATGAAATGAAGGAGTCCTAAGGATGCCAAAAGTAACTAATAATATATTTTCTGATGACCAAAAGAAGACTGAAGAAGCTCTGGGCCAGATCTAATGCAGCTATTGTGCTTTAAGGCAATTGGTTTATGTCAGTTTATGTTAGTAGAGGATTTAATCCTCCATGTTCAGATGACATCACTTTGAAAAAGCACTTGTAAGAAAGTGTTTCTTTTTGCCCTCTCCTCCTCACTCACCTTTAAACAGTAATAAGAATGAAATGGCAACGTTAGCTGACTTACCTCACATCACCACCTCAGAATTCAAGGTACGTAAGAACTGCCTCTAAACTAATCCTGTGATACGTTGTTCTGGTACTCGCCCATTCCATAGCCTGACTAGAGAATATGTTCCTACTGAAATGCTCCTGCCCTCCTGGCCAATGTCCTAACAAGTGCTGATCCAGAGTATTGCAGCAGAGAGCTCAGAATTTGGGGACTCTTTATGTTGTAGACAAGAATAAGACAACGAAATGTTAGTCTTTTCAGATAAATGCAATATGCTGTACAGCTTCCCAAACCTGACTGATTCTCTGAACACCAGGCAGACCCTGCAGGCAGTGGGTCTATTGCACAGGGAGACCCACACTATACATCCTAGAGGGTAACTACCAGAGTCTTCTCAGCGCCAGGGAGAGAAAAGTGTAGGATGCTGAGATACATTACTATGTTTGCCATTGTAGTGGAGAAAAGATGTCTGAGAGTCGTTAAAGATGCAATTACTCGGTGGTGAAGTGTCATTGTTGTTGTCCTGAATTCTTAAGGAGGAAAAGTACTCACTGCTGTTGATTTCCTCAGTGTATGCCCTAGTTATGGAGGCTGTGTGCTAGGGGGCGGGATTTGAGCCAGTGTTTGGCAACTCCAGAAATCAAAGACTTAGCACTTCAACTCATTTGCAAGTACCGTATAATGAGCTTTGAGAATTCCTCTTTAGTCTGAGTTTGCTCTCAGAAGCAGTTCTGTAGCCTATGTATATTAGGGCAGCATAAATGACAGATGAGTCAAAGCCGTTTTTAGTCTCTTCTCTTTTGAACTGTTAGAAGAATTATCTGACTTGACTGTCTGCGCTCTGCTGAAATTAATTAAAGCTCCTTTCAGTCTCAGTAAAAGTTTTGTTTCCTACTTATCATGACAACAGTGAAAAACTTCTTAAACAATATTTATCAGCAAGTTCAGCACTTTCAGGTTCCCCCAAAAAAATTCAAAGGTGAGAGTTCGGGGTTTCCCCCCCATGTTTTCAGATTCTAGGAAGGTAACTAAAATCTTGAAAATAGCAGAAAATTCTGTACAGAACTTGGATTCAGCCTCATTGCATGAAAAGGGCACACATCCTCTAAGCTAAAGGCTCCAAAACCAAGCTGGATCACAAATGAAGTAGGCTTCAAGGCTCTCTGTGAGCCCTCTAACTGCATTCAATAGAGATACTGCTGTGGTTTTATTTTCATTTGCCTTATTTCGAAAACTTTATTTGAAATTTTGAGCTGCATTTCAGACATTAGTTCTGTAAAACGTGGTATTGGCTTAGCTCCTATTGAAAGTCAGCTGAAGCTTCAAGTCATGAAATGACCATAAACCAAGCTCACCAGAGTGACCAATTGTGATGGAAAAGAAAGGAGAACGGTCCTACTGGGGAATAAAGTGACTCGGACTTAGAAAAGATGGTTTGGTAGCAGACTTCTAGTGTGAACTCAAAATCTCCCTTCCCCAGTGCTTCAGTTACCCTTGCTCAGTACAGAGGATATTTCCTCACACAGCAGGAAATTATCTAGGATACCCAGCAAGCAAAAAACTTTATGAATGCTGACTCTTACAACTCACTAAGGCCACCCTTTTCTCCAGTGTAACTGTTACTGCAAGTCTCTGGAGTGGTAGCATTTTCTGGCATTACCTTGGAATCACAAATGCCAGACTTGAAATTTTAGTAAGGAGCAACAGCGTGACGGTGTCTGTGAGCTTACAGAGAGGCTCTGGCACTGTAGCTGCGTCACACTTTGATACTCCTGCAGATGGCAGTGGAGCATGTTCTGGGTATGGGACATCTCCAAAGGTTATGCTGTTCTCCTGAAAAATGGTGAAGTTACAGCTCTTGCTGTGATAAGAAATATTTTCTTGCAGTTCTGCTTTAGGACTTGCAGTGGATTGTGTGACCGCCTGCCTAACACCAGCCAAAAGAGTCCCTTCCTGAAGTCTCCTCCAAAAGGAGAAGGAGAAGCTCTGATGTGGGCAAGAGCTGTCTGAAAGGTGAGGACAAGTGAGAACCAAACCTAAGCAAGAAGACTGGGACAGTAAAATCCAGTCTGCTTCTTGCTGTGTTGTTATTCAGGGTTATCTAGCTATGAATAGTGGAGGAAGTCACACAACCAAGACCCTCTTCATGTCCAATTTCTTTAACAATTGACAAAGTAAAGACTAATGCAGGCTGTCCAAAGTTGTGCTGTTCAAAATGCCAAACACCAACTGTGTTCCTGTAGTATTTTTGATAAGGACAGCTAAA
The DNA here is from genome assembly GCA_035583155.1 of Acropternis orthonyx. Classification (NCBI taxonomy): domain Eukaryota; kingdom Metazoa; phylum Chordata; class Aves; order Passeriformes; family Rhinocryptidae; genus Acropternis; species Acropternis orthonyx. The sequence continues at coordinate 19,352,929 of JAWWEU010000160.1, forward strand.
TAAGAGCAGGGGGAAGTGCAAGGCTGTTTTAAATATCTTTTATATGTATATGTCTGTATATATGTATTTATTTTAGGTTTTATGTACATAATTGTGTATGTACAGCTTTTGGGGCTAGATTTGGACTTTAAACTGGACATGCCTCTTTTAGATTTGAGTTTGTTCACTGGGTGGATCTTTCCAAAGTGAGCAAACCGCACTGTGGTGGAAGACCCCATCAGTCCTGTCTGACAATCTCAGTTGTTGGTGAAAGCAGCAGGAATTAATATTGTCATCTTACCTGCTCTGATTCCTTTTTAAAATACAATAAATAGCTGACTGAAACATCGATTTATTATTAGAAGCTAGGCTCTGCTGTCCCAAAATACAGTTGTGTATTGGACCAGTTTTGAAGATAAACCCCTGCTAGTAGTCACGTTAGGATGATCCAATGCTAAATTGCTTATTATAAGATCTATTACTGCAGAAATCTTGCTTTTCATGGTTATTATCTCTCTTGCCCATTACTGTAAGCGGTATAAACTATACCTTCTTCTGCACGTTTCTTCAAATGTCTCTTGTTGTGAAGGCAGAATCAAGAGGAGCAATTGATGCGGATCATACTGTGAGCTCTGTTGCTGTATCATGAAGAAAGAAAAACTGCTAAAGGAATTATTTGAATTCTGCCTTCTTATGGCTGAATGGAAACAGAAAAACTGGGGGGGAAAAACCTGTCCAGAGTGGGATCTTGATCTAGAAATAAGCCCTTTGTACTAGGAGGTGTTCAAACTATAAATTATAAATGAAGAAGTCTTTTTTTATTTTTCAAGGGTGTGTGGATTTGTATCCTGCCATCTCAAAGGAGATAAAGTGGCAAATCTGAATGTTCCATTGTAGGATAATGGTATACAAACACTTGTATGTGAACTTGAGATAAAGCCACAAGTGCGGAGGTAGGGATGTGGGAAATGTAGCATGTCTCTCTCAAGCATATTGTCTTCTAGCAAGAAAACCAGATGAGTTCTGAGCAGATATATTTAATATCTGATCTTAAGGAAAGGGGCAATTTCTAATTAGTGATCATCTGATTCCCCAAAGCTGCCAATGACAAAGAACTTTGCTTCATTTAGATCTCAGCAAAATCTTTCCACTTCTCACCAGCAAAGACGTGATTCTGATTATCAGCCTCTAGTAAATTCTGCGTTTGTGCTACCCTATTTGTCATTTTACAAACTGGTGCTTGGTGCAAAAATAGAAATATTAACATATGCTGATGCTTATACTGGATCCATCATACAAAACGGAGGAGTTCAGGAGACAGAGGCAACTGGCAGACAGCCATTGAGAAATGAGAAAATAACTGAAAAGTGATAAGAAATTTACAAATACTCTGTATATGAGAGCAGTAAATTTCTTGTCTGCATTAATACCTTGTTATTTCCAAGTTACTCCAAGTCCAGTGTGTGGGTAGGTTGAAAAATGTACATGTTCAGTTGAATGAAAAAGCTTGGATTTTAAACCATAGCATAATTGCCAGAGGTGGATGGAGCTCCTTGGTGGCAGGGAGGGACTGAAACAATTTCAGCTGCTCAGGTTGCAGGATTGTCTAGTTATTTCTGGGCTGCTGTGTAACTGATGCAAAACAGAGATAATGGGCCGGGGCAAGAAGAGTAAAGGCTATTAGTAGATCAGTCCTGAATGTGCACTTATTTCTGCTCTCAGCAATTGCAGCAATCGCTGCAGCTTGCTGGGGATTTTGTTTCCCTGGGAGAGGAGGCCATCAGAAAAACAACCCCCTAGCAACTATTACAGCTTCTCTGCTAAAAAGACAAAGCATGATTGTTGTGAGAAATGCTACCTTTATAATGAGCACTTACATTACTCCTGGAACTTGGCACTTCACTAATGGTTCTCTGTACACAAACTTCCAAAACAACCTGCACAGTTAGTAAGAAAGAATCTTCTGTTACCCCACACCAGGAAAAAACAAGACGACTCCAAGATCTTAATTTAGGGCAAATGTGCCTTCCTGGTGCCATACAACCCTGTCCCCTATCTCCTATGTGAATGTATCTAGAGCAACATAAACTTGTCTTGTATAAGAGATGCCTATTTAGACTATTCATCAGAAATATATCTCTCTTAAAATATAATCAGATTGTTGATTCAGAGTAAGTTGCATCAGTATACCCAGGGTGTTACAATTTCTGTGTCACTCATACGATAAAGCTATTAGGAGACAACCTTATCCATGACTTGTTTCTGCTTCATTGCAGAGCTAACACCCTCCAGGTTCGGTAACTTGTTATGCCTACCAACTTGCTGGAAACACTGAAAATAGCTCATGGGGAGGGAAAAGGAAGGGAATCAAAGGAGAAAATTTTCCTAAGCAGAGCTTCTGCAGAACTAAGGAGGAGTTTTCTGAAACTTTGCTTTGATCCTGTTTCTGGTGGAAAATACTGTGTAAAAGAAAACTGTATGGCTTATAGGACACAAAAAAAACCCAAAAGAACATCTTTAAAGGGATTAAATCCCCATTCTCCTATTTATCTGAACAGACTTGTACGTGGTTTGTTGTCTTTGAAAAAAAACTTTGAAATTAAGATCAACATGGGTTGATGCCTTTTTGCTTCTACAGTAAGAAATGTCATTCACTAGATAACACCTCTTTAATGTTCTTTAATGCAGTATATTGCTTTATTGATGTTAGGATGATGAAGCCTGTCCTTTGGTAGTAGCTCAGTGAAGCTTAGTTGTGTTTGCCATAAGAAAAAGTGAAACAATTGAGGTGAGAGCCATTAATATGTTCTTAATCTGTGAATAATACTGTCCTCAATATCCTTTTATGTGTGTAGATTTACTGTGGATACCAGTAGGAATTGCTTTTTAGGTATTGTCAACATATTGCTTAAATTGCTCTTTTCCTTCTTTGTAACTTCCTTTTTGTGGGGCTAGGAATTTTTGGTCTGGTTTTCTAAGGAAACAAGGCTTATGCAGTCATGTGATTTGGATGTGGCCTTGGATCTCTCTGTCCTGTTGTGGCAGCTTTTTAACTCATTAGCAACTTTTACCCAAATTGGAGAGCAGCAGCAGTCTCCAAGCAATTTATATTCTTATATATTCATGAAAATCAAAAGTCCACTACAAAGGGGAGAGAGAGAGAAGCTTTAACAGTGTCCCTAACAAAGGAAAGTGCCTCTGCTAAGGACTCCACTCATACAAGACACAAAAGATTCCACATGAAGAACTATGTTTTGAGTATCCAAATCCAGATAAAGCTTCATTTAAAATTCACACTCAGTTTGCTACCAGTGAACTCAGCTCCCACATAAAATCCATAGCAAACTAGGCTCTGTGAATTCCTCTCCTCACAGAACCATTTGTTTTGTGTATGTGACCTTGGTCAAGGGTAAGTTAGATCCAAATGCTGCCTGTACCTTCCTAACCTTGTTTATTTAGAGAGATCTGGACTAGACATGAAGAAATAATCATAAAAGTGCTGCATTTTATGATTCATTAAGTTTTCAGTTGGCACATCATGACATAGTAAATAGAAGTGCACAAAAAGCATTTCTAGGACCCTTTATTAATTGCTCTGTTTCTGGGAAATCTGTTTGGAAAGTGGCCTGCTAGTGCTCCCTCCTCCCCTCTCCTTCAACAGCATGAGCTTTTTCACCTCTAATGAAGTTTAATCAACATGAAAAAAAAAAAAAAAAGTGGTAGGCATTCCAGGTCACAGGCATTGTGGTAACTCAAACATTGAGTGCTTTTGACAGAACAGAATGCACTTTGCAAATCTTCCATTGTTCTTGGATGAACAGAGGTAGAAATATTGACTCCTTGTTGCATTCTCTGCAGCAGTTTTGTCTTGATGGGGATAATTCGTTGCTTCATTTTTGCATAAGTGAAAGTGTGAACGAAATCATCTTTTTGGCACATTACTGCTGTTTGAATTCTCATTCTGTTGTTCAGCACTTCTGAAGAAAATTAACCAGAGTGATCCATCAGTTATTTTGTGTTGAGCTACTGGGGTTTCTTTTCCTGAGATATCAAATGGGGGTTTTTTACATAAATCAAGTCAAAGGAAAGATGGTATTTCTTACAGAACATTATTTAATGTCTTACAGTGTTACAAAGCTGATAATTGAGAAGTTTTCCTACTATTTTCTATACATGAAAATTAGACTTTCTACTATTACTTCCTTGCTGAGGAGAAGTCTTAGAAGTGAAAACTGACAACAGGTTCAGTTTCATAGTTACAATGTTGTATACCTGAAACAAAGCTGCTGTTCTCATCTACTACTGTAGAAAAGCTCACACACAGAAAACATTTCCCTTTCATGTTGCTCACCTCTCAATTCCAGTACTGATGGAAGGTCAGAACATTCAGCTAAGAATCACTTGGGTTGTTCTGGTTTTCTTTAGCAGGCGATGACTCTGAAGATCTGCCACCTTTCTCTTGCTTCACTAAAATCTCTGGGCATGGATGAAAGTGGAGCTGAGACTGCTTTTTGTTCTGTGTTCACAAAGGACTGGCGATGTCACAACTTGCATCCCTCTAACAGTATTGCTGGTGTGCCAGAGGTACATGGAGGCAAATCACTGAAGCAGGATGCTTTTCAGAGATGCACTATTAGCTTTGCTACCAGCTGCAGGCAACAATCAGGATTCAGTGGCAAGTTACAATCTGAAGGCTTCTTGACTATGTTGCAATAGGATTACTTCATCAGTGTTGTATTATTTCCACCCCCCTTCATGAGGACAGCTTTCTATTTTTTGCTGTTAGGGAAACCACACTGCCTGGAAAGATATCTATATTAAGATGACATATTATATTCTGTTGGGAAATAGATTTGCATTTGGTTGGCTTATTCTTAGAAGATTAGTCTTAGAGACTAACCATATACAAAACTGTTTCTTCAAATGTCATTTCTTATGTTTAATGTACAACTTGAAAAGGAAGGCTCTGATAAAAGCTGTCTTCAAAGATGCTTAAAAACTTTCACAGGGATTGTATACAGGCCTGACCACCAAATGCTCTTATAAAATTAAGTACTGTATGTAGAAGGATACTCTTGGCTCCTGTAGCTCTTTACCTTCTGTTCTGCTTACAACGATATCTCCTGGCTGGACTCAGAATTGGCTGCCAAGTAGAATGTTAGTGCAACAGGAAGGAGAACAACTGGAAAGACCCAGTAAGTTCTCCTGCAGTCTTTGTATTAAACAGATAAATGTATCATTATTGACTGAATTTCTTACTGACTTCTTGGAGAGCATGGGGCATGAAGTACTCTGTTAAGGTCAGTGGGATATTTGCTTTACTAACCCCTCCTCTCACAATATCTGTAACAAATGTAAAAGTAGTTTACAAAGAATTCTACTGAAAATTCAAAAGTGTCTTAAAAATACAATAAATACTGTTTTGCATAAAGACACACCTCTCTGGAAATCTAGCTGCAGAATGAGCCATCACATTATTATAAAGCTGAATAGCTTTAAATACAAAGTGCTGAATTTCCAAAAGCTGCTAGCAGTAGCCTTTCTGTTTTGTGCACTATTAAACTGGCATGCAACAGGCTGTCACTGAACATTTGTTCCACATTTTGCTGAACGAAGAATGAATGCAAGGCAGCTAAGGTACCTTCCCTGCAGAGAGCAAAGATGAACAAATCCAGAGCTGCTGCAGGGATGGAAAAGGAGAGATGTGGGATACAAGCAGTGTGTGGAAGTGATGTTTATTGGGGGAGACTGAGAGAAGGAAGCAAGATGCTGAAATTGCTGGAACTGTTGTATCAGCCATTAAAAAAAGCCCCAAACAAACAAACACAACAGAACTCAAAAAATCAAAACTAAGCTATTATCTATATAGCCTATTAATGCCACTAGCAAAAGAAGAGTCCTCACTTTTTGTCTCCCTTACAACTGGAAAAAGTCTGGTAGGGCATGGATGTTCTCAGAAGACAAATCATCTGTAACAACTACTAGGAGTTACTTTGGCCTCAAGAGTCTGACTAAGCATAAAAAACAGTTGTGAAGCTGATTAATTTAACCTTTAGAATGTAACCTTTAGTCTTCTGACTTGCATCAAGTCTGTTGCATAAAGGAAGGTGGCCTCGTGCTAGCAATTCATCACCCTTCATACCTCTAGGTCTACTTACCTAGGAATGCTGTGGTAAAAGGTGCTGAGGAAAGGTGGGTGAAAGTTTCTGAAAAGAAAGATGGCATTAAAGTAGGCATTCTGGCAGGAGGGATTAAACTTGGGCTGATTAAATGTGCCTAAAATCTGTTCTGGAGACAGAAGTCTTCTATCTACCAGGCAGGCTTAGCATAGCTAATGCCAGCATAAGTGTATCCTGTCACACCATGTGCTTCTTTCTTCATCTCACCGAGTGAGGCAGCTGTGATAGTGCAGCAAGAGCACATCTAGCTCAGTTGTCACTCTTTGGTGGCTTTACAGTCCAAACAACCTCCTGAACCAAAGTGATAATAAAATATTAGCACTTGTTTTTACAAGACAGAAGGTGTATTTTTCATTCAAAGTCTTGCAGGTTCTCTTAGTCCCTCGGTGTGGTGCAGCAGGACCACATTGAAGGTGTCTGTGCATCACGGAGGGGCTCATCCACGCAGAGAGAAGAAGAGGGGCTCCATCTAATGGTTTAAGAACTCTTTTTCTGAATGAAATACATGAGAGGGGCCTCAGGTCAGCCTTACTCAGGTTTCTGAGGCTTTAGAGATATTGAAACATCAAGCGATAGGCAGTCAGATTTCACTAAAGACTACCACTGGCCAGGGTGTTCTCCCATTTATACAGATACCCTATTTCATTATTTATTTCACCAAATACTGTGACTCATTTTTTAGCCTGGTACTTGACAACTGAAAGAATTAATTTCAAATATAAACTAAAATTTGCTTGCATTGTACAGGATTTTCATTTTAAATGAAAGCACAGCTAGTTATGTCTAGGCTTCTGAGACATGAAGTTCAAAGTGGTGAAGTTACAGCAAAATTAAATTTTCTCAACTCTATCTGTCAAAGCACATCTTAAAATATTAGTAAAACTATTTGGAACTGAAAATAGCAACACTCAAATATCCATGTGTTCTGATATTTGGTTAAAAAAAAAAAAAGTGTATTGTTTGTATTTCTGCATGTACATAGATAGAGTTGATGAAACTTTATCTGTATGTCAGCTACTAAACCAGATCTAACCAGCTTATTTGGTGTGATGGGGAAAATTCCAAGTGGGAAATAAAATTGGTCAGGAACCATCTGTTTCCTATCTTAGCTCTAATATATCAGGACATTTTAAATAAGTTTCCAAGGTATTTGCTAACTTCCATTTTAGGAAATACATAGACATAACATAGTGTTTCAAAGAAAGAAAGCCTTCTGTGAAACATGATTTATATTTAACTGGTGCCACTGATGCCCTTTCTTCTTGTCATTCCTGGATGCCTCCTTGAATCCCAGAATCATAGAGAAATAAGATTGTAAATGAGGACATCATCCTAGGCAGACAGAACCTATCCATGCCTCACTTGTGTGGATCCCCAGCTGGTTTGTGCATCCATGTTTGTATTTACCCTTCCACCAATGTCTATATCTAAGCAATGATGAAGGCTTCTCTTTCCCTCTAGTTGGCCTTCACAACTCTCTAGTGCACTTTGTATATTCAAAATTAGTGACTTCTATCAGTAACTGTGGGGCTGGACAGATTGCAGCAGAGAAAATATAAACTAAACACTGAGGAAGAATAAAATTGAAATAATTGCAGTCATCCAGCCTGGCAAGCCATTTAATGTCACTGGCATATTTAATCCACATGATCTTGTGGGCAACAGATGGAAAAAAGTAGCATTGGTATTCTTGCCATCCCCCTCCAGAGTTTGTGAATGAAATCCCCTAAGGGCATGCAAAAGCCACAGTACCTGCAGCTAACCCCCTGCTGGGCAGAGGAGCTGCCAGTGCAGCTGAGAACTTAAATTACACAGGCATCTGACATCCAACCTCTTTCTCTCTATGGCTCTTCTTTTTCCAGTCTTTGTTTCCTCATGCTCTGCTGTGCTTTCTCATTTCATGTCTGCAACTATGAATCAGTCTTTATCAAACATGCTATATACCAGTGAAGAAGTAACACCTTAAATTCAAAATTCAAATTAACTTTATAGCAGTGCATATGGATCCTGAATTTGGCAGCAATTTAGATTAGATCTTGAAAGTTTCATTACATAAAATTTGGGGGTGTAGAGTTTTTCAGTTTCACCAATTCATCCTGTAGGTTCTTCCTATTTACAGCTTTGGCTGTGTGAAAATAGATTTGATGTTAAGCTTAGATGTTCACCTGCTTCCATTGACTTGTCACTGAGGATGCCTGTAAATTTGGTTGTTTAAAGCTCTTTCTCAAAACTCTGAATTTCAATTAAAAACACCAATATGTTTTTCATCAGGTTACAGAAAGCATAGTCTGGACTTTTAACCAGTGTTATAGGAAACTGTTGTGCTAGTACTAAATTTCTGAAGGCTTGATCTAACCAGAGTTCAACTGGGCGTTCGAAGGAAATAGGACCTATAGTCCCACAGTTTGTCCATCTGCTGGCTTCCCTTCCCTAATGATGTTTCAATTTACAGACAAGCTCCAGCTATATTTGACAGACAGAGACTTGGAGAACATGAAGCTCCTGGAAGAGTACTGTGTGACTTCCAGTGAGGTGATTAAACCTGCCTGCTCTGTCTGTGGGTGCTGGGGTATTTTTAATCAGGATCACGGGTGGCAGACGTTTCAAGTCAAATCCTCCCATGTGTAGATTTGGGTACTTTACTTCAACTATGGCTCAAATCAGCACTATCAAAGGAAAAGAAAGACTCAGTGCAGGAAATAATTTTCTTCAGGATAATCTAACAATGCTTACATAATAGGGAATACATGTGATCTGAATTTAGGTATCTAGATTCACCTTCTCCTCGGGAGCAGCTACTTCTCCCCATTGCCTTGTAAGCTGTTTTGCATACCATGGGCTGCAAAAGGGAAGTGAAGAACACCAGTTATGCCTCCTCTGTAAATGAAATGTGTTCCTGAGACTTTGTTCTTCCATCCTCCTTTCCTTCATTCGTTTCCATTTGGCAGTGTAAAAGTGATTGTCTGGTGTGCTCTCTGGGCTGCAAAAAGATTGACTCCCCTCAGTTATTATGCTCTGAGTCTCTTGATAAGGGAATGTCTCCTCACTGACAGGAGGAAGACTTTCTCAGAAACAGCTGCTGTGATTATTTGGCAGAGGTATCAGTCTTGTCCTGCCATCCCACTCAAATAAAGCATCAACAGTTAGTCTTTTAAAACTGACTCACAATTCTCTAGGAGCAGAACTCCACAATGTGACATAATACTGTCATTACCAGGAGACCACCTCTCTATGGCCTTTTCCATTTTTGAGGAAGATTGTCCACAGTCATTGACAGGTATTTTATCCTGCCTGTAAAATGACATCTTATAATAGTCTCTTATACGATGTAATTATACCTTAGTTCATATTCCATAAAATGATGAAATCCAAACTAATGCTGGGAAACACCTTTCTCTGCCATTATAACTGAAATGCTTCATAATGATACTAAGCTATAGATTATGGCTGAGTTAAAAAGAAGTAGTGAAACAGAAGGAAGTAGAGAAAGTGTCTGGAATGGTGCAACTGGAGATGTGAGTTGCCTTAAAGCACTAGAGCAGGTCTGTGGAGATTCCTGCTGCCTTTGCAGGAGTGCAGAATGCTCTGATGAGGGTCTCGCCCTGATGTTGCTGTAGCTGTGCTTATTATCTGCTCCAACACTGGAGATGTTTGTCTTTAACATATGTATTTCTAATGCACCAATAAATTATATTAAAAGAGCCATTTACCCAAGGATCTCAACAGCTGTGTCTTGAGGAGAAAGGAAACTCGTAGGTTTTCTTGTGGTAGGCTTCTTTATCAACTTTGTAACTAGGCAGCTATTCCACCTGACAGAGAGATCACCTGGCAATTCCTCTTCCTGTCTGAGCTGAAGCCAGGCTGAGCAGGTGTTCTACAGCTCTTCCCCTCTGCAACTGAGAGAAAACTTTCTCAGTCTAGACCAAAGGCAGGAGAGCACTTGTTTTCTGCTGTGTAATTCATCTGTCAGCGTGCTTCAGTATTTCTAGAATAAAAATAAAACAGTGTTCAAGTTGAAAATACCCACCAAAAAAGCAGAATTCACAATTTAGTCTCAATGTTGGTATTAGATACTCTGGAATTACTAACACTAAGCAGTGCACAGTAAAACCCAGGAGTGCCTTTATCTCACCAATAAACAAATGATAACCTTGCTTGGAGCGCAAATCAGTAACACAAATGAAACTGAAATGCCTGAAATGCAAAATCATAGTGTAAAATAGTATTCAAAATAGTATCATGGTTCTAAATAGGGAGTTAGGAGTGATGATACTCTCTTTTCAAATGGAAGTAGTCATAGAGTGCCCTAGTACTCTGCTTAATAAGAGAGCTTAGTAGTCAAATTCTGGATGAAAAGGAGAGAGGGATTCATCACTCTCTGGCAAGAAGTCCCAGCTCATAAGAAAGCTGCATAATTAATGCTAGATATTTTAAAACATGATTTGCAATTTCTATGTAATCTTTGGAAAAGGAAAAATGTACCCTGGCAATATTCCGGAGGAGGTAGGGAGGGTACCCACTGAGACATGTATATTAAGTCAGAAATTGAGAGCCAGGGATCTGAAAGATCCCTGATATACCAGAAAGTTATGGCTTGTCCTTCACTGGAAATTATGTGAGCTTATTTGATATGCAGAATCTGCATGAAAAGTTGACTCTCAACCCTATATGTAGCAACTGCCGAGAACCAAATTAAACACTTTGATTTTCCTTATTTTTTAGTTTAAAAAAACATTTCCCAACCACATATTTTACAGTTGAAAGTGACGTTCATGCTGGTTCTCCAAAGATGCATTATCAGAAGAAGAACTCCAGATGTGGCTGTTGCTCTCATCACAATTAACTAACAGCTTATAAAAGCCATCATCTTAAGGAAACACCTCCCTGTCACAAAGCTTGGGATCAAGAAGAGAGCCCCAGGGAATAGTTTAGGGCTTCTCACTCTACTAGAAATAAAATCAGCAGAGGAAGTGAAAGAAATATAATTAGAGAACTAAGCCTTGTACCAGACAAACCCTTTTCTCCTGTATGCAAAGTCTACTGTGAAACTGCAAAGTTGTTTACACTAAAAATTCAATATCATCTAAGATATAAAATAAAACTGGAATCTGTAGTTCAGGTTTTCACAGCCACTTAATGGATTTAGACCTTTACGTCTTACATTGCAACAAATAAAGCGAGTATTGCCAACTCTTGTGCTTTGATTATTAATCTCTCGCTATTTGGTGTCTCCTTGGAGACAAGAAAACATGAGAAGATAAACTTTCATCTAAATTTACAGTTACATATGTATGTACTTATATTTAAATATGTGACCCTCTTGGCTGTGAAGAAAACCTTGAATCCATAAATTGTATCCTTGTATCCATAATTAGGTAGACAGGGAACATTTGGTGAAAGAACTGTCAGTACTGAATCATTTTTCATATTGTGTTTATTGCCTGCCTTCCTTGCTGTCTTAGTAAACAAAGTTAATCTGCTCTGAGCTCTGTCCTGCCAATGTCTAGACCATCACTGGTAGCTACATTTCCTACTTGTAACAATACCTTGAATATCTTTATCTTCTGGTATGGATTCTTCTGTGACTTCAGTGTAGGTCTAGGTTGTTCCTCACTGACAGCCATCTCTCTGGTGGGTACAATTTGGTACTGTCTTGCCTCCCAGAAACAGGAGAGCTCTCATAAGTTTTAGTGCAAGATTCATTGTCCAGTAAAATCACTGAGTGCTCAAGTACTTTCATGTACAGGAAGAAATTTGCTCTCTTTCTGATCTTTTTTTCAGATAAACACATCAGTGAAAACTACTGTCTCTCTCTGGAATTGTTCTTTCATGATTCAGAATTTTTCTATTTATTTTAGGCAAATGAAAACTTATAGTCAGAAGTTTTACTTAACCAAAACCCCCAGAACAAAACCAAACAAAACCCACCAAAAGCTTTAATGATAGGAACTCAGGTAAAACAATTCAGATATGTCTCAGCTTTCGGTGAGCCTGACGCAATAGCTTAAACTATGGACAGTCTAGTTTATTTTCACTGAAGTTTCTTTTAATCTCTAAAAGTACTCTGTGCACTGTGTGACCCCCACTGAGTATAAACTCAAAGGAGTTGAATGCATTGCTCTGTTATAACAAATCTGGCTGAGTATCACAAACACAGTTATAACTAACAGCTGACCTGGCAGTCAAGATCAACGCTAGTCTGACCAGCAAAGCCTCAGAATATCTACTTACTGACAGGGCCCACTGATGTCTAAATAAACGTGATGTTGTGACCTGATCAGATGATGCTAAAGCATTTTAAATTCACATGCCATGCTAAGCTCTCCCAGGAGGTGACTAAAAGGGAAAAGTTCTAAGTAAGCAGGCACAAGAGAACTCTTCCCTAGATAATGTTGGGGTTTTTTTATGCAATGCTACTCGGAAAGCATCATGGATAGATTAAACCAAATCCTTCAAAACCACTCTCCTACTTTCCATCTAAAACTGAAAGCTGAAGTCATGAAAGGTGCTAACTTTCAGGTGGATACTCAGCTCCAGTTTAGCATCAGCAGCCTTGCCTGCTGGCCCACTGCTCTACTGGCTTGCAGGAAAGATTCTAGCCAGTGGCAATATCCCAAACTTTGTGCAACAGGCAACGTGAAACAGGTTACAGGGACTACTGATTCTGTTACCAGCAGTGAGTTGAGTGATTTACTATTAAATGCCAGGAAAACTTGATTGAGAAGCTTACTCATCTGAAAATGAGTCAGGGAAATTCCTGCAGTGGGTACTGAGAGTGCAAATGGGGGATTCCTATTGCAAAGAGCTCTCGTGGCATGTATTTTGATATTACGTTTATTGACACTCTTGACTGTGTGAGTAAAAGGAACATTAAGGAGTTGCTTAATTTGAATTAATGAATACATGAGTAACGTCACGCAATCCTGTTCACATTAATTCCTTGGTTAAAACCGTTTCTTTCGCTGGAAATTACCAAGGACAGAATACGAGTCGCAATCAGCCCGAGAGAACCGAGCCAGGGAGCGAACACCCATCACGGGGATGGCTTTCCGCCTACGCGAGCGGGGGCCGCGCGGTGTCTGTGTGCGGCCGCTGCCCACACGGAGCCCCCTCGCTGCCGGCGCGCTCGTTCCGCACCCTATTCCCCGACATTTGGAGCCCGCCGAGCCCTAAAGGATGGGGCGGCCCCCGCGGAGCTCGGACAATTCGCAGCGCCAGTCCCGACCAGCCCCACCGCCTCAGCGGGCACGCGCAAGGCGCATGCGCCCCCTGGCCCGCCGGGCATGCGCGGGGGCGGCGGCGGGGCAGCGCCTGTGGGCGGGCGGGCGGCGCTGGGGGAGCCCGCG
>JAWWEU010000160.1:19372161-19570316 GCA_035583155.1 Acropternis orthonyx
CCCCGCCGCGCCGCGCCCCGCCGCCGCCCCCGCCCGCCGCCGAGTCCGGCGAGGCGCGTTCCCGCCGCTCCGCCGCCCTCCTTCCCCTCCCTCCCTCCCTCCCCCGCCCGCCCAGCCGGCGCCGCCCGCGCCGCCACACGCTCCCGCACCCGCTCCCGCTCCCGCACTCGCCCGCGGGTGCCCGTGGCCTCTGCAGGGGAAGGTAAGGGAGTCCCCGCGCCGGGCGGCGTGCGGGGGGATCGCCTGTCATAACAAGTTGTTGAACGTGACATTGCTCTCGAACCGCGGCGGGCGCGGGGCCGCCGCGGAGTAACTTTGTCCTGCGATTCGGCGCTGAGGGAGCCGGCGGCGGCCGGGCAGGGCAGGGCAGGGCGGCGGGGCGGTGCGCGGTGGCTGCGGCTCCCCGGGGACACGGCGGGGTGACGGGAGAGGGCTCCGCGTCTGGGGCTGCCGCGGGAGCCACTGCCGCCCCGGCGAGGATTTTTCTAGCAAGGCGCCGGGGCGGGCAGCCAGCGAGGAGCGGGCGCCGGTCCGGAGCATCGCCCGCCGCGGGCGATTATCCCCGCTGATGCTCCGCGGCGGGCTGGCTCGCTTCCGGCGTGATTAGCTCGGCTTATTATGTAAGATGTGAGCGGAGGAGGAAAGGCACAAGCCCTCGGTGTGGCGGGAATGCACCGGCCCGCCGCGCCTTCCCCGGTGCCGGGGCAGGAGCAGCAGCCCCTCTTCGGAGCGGGAGGGAGGGACGGAGGGATCGAAGGGGAGCTCCCCTCCCCTGGAACCCGCCGCTGGCATACGGCTGCTCGCTTTACACGTGGGGTGGGTGTGTTCCCCAAACCTTGCCTATGAGCAGAAGCGTAGCCTCTTCTGGTTCCTCTCCCACGTTTGATCGCTTCTTTTACCTTCCAAACTGAAAAATAAACATTTGAGCCTTTAAAAAAAAAAAGTTTAATAACTTGATTTTTGCTTCCTTAATGTGCATGCTTAGTATGTTAACATGATCTAGAGAGGATTGAATGAATCATCAGTTCCAAGGAATAAGAGCAAGTGAATCATCTCGCATACACACGCACACAACTGAGGGGGAGCGTAGTTGTTGTTACCGGAGATAGTGAAAGGTTAGTGTCGGTTTCTGAGACGCAGTGGGATGTCAGGAGTACAGGCAGTGCTCAGAAACCCAGCAGGTTTCCTGAGGCTAGTTCGTGAACTGTGAAAGTTTTACCACCTTCAATTGCAGTTTTTCTGGCTCAGTGGCTGAATGTTAACCTCTCTCAGTTAGCAACTTGCTAGCCATTATTTTATTCAAATTCTTAAGAGAGGGCTGTAAATGGTAAGAGTTAAGTAACTCTGTTAGTCAAAGTGTATTAATTTAAAGTAAAATTTAAATAAAAATACCGAAAAAGGATGGTATCGCACTATGTCCATACGCTGAAGCCAGAGACATATCACAGATGCCTTTATTCTGTATTTTGTTTTGCTTAGTTTTATTAAGTAAAAATAGTTACTCTTGGTTAAAGTAAAATTATATAAATATATATTTTTAAAAACTAAGCCAATTTATTTAGTAAACACATTGCTTCCAAAGTGGAATTTCCATTCTCCACATTTTCTTGACACATCTATCTCTCCCTGTAGAGACACAGAACTATGAATTTTACAAGATTAAGCCCTCTTTTTTTCTTAGCATACTTGCCACTGTCAAGAAAATAAGTCACTGTTTAGGGCATGGAGGTAGTTCTTTACACATACAACTAGTTGGTTTTACAGTATAGAAGTATGTGAAGATCTTTGTGTGTCTTGCTGGTAAACCATGCTCCTTCCTGTGGCATTAGATATCCTTTGTCTCACTGCCTGTGTTTTGTTTCTCCAGTCATTCTCCAAATGAGAATGGAAGACAAAATCAGTCATGGAAGGGGTTGGTTTGGGTATTTGTCACTGTTGGGGAGAAAGGACACGTAAACGTTTTTGTTTGTCTAGAACTGTGCCATGGCACTTCATAGTATTAACTACAGCATTGGAGAAGCTAAGTGTGGGAGAACTGTATTACCTCAGGGTCCATTGTGTGGTTGTAACACCTCACTATCAGAAGATTCTGAACTAACCAAGTTACGACTGCACAAGAAAGTGAACTCACTGTAACAGAGAATCTCAGGTGTGTTGGGTGGTCAAGTTAACAAACAGGAAAAAGTACTGCTTTATTTGTGCATTAAGCAAAATAGCATTCATCCTTTTTTATTGAATTTCCTTACAAAGAAGATAAAAACTTACAGTGTGTGTGGCATTCCATGTGCCCAGACCTCATCTGAAAGTAGTAAAGGAATTAATACTGAAAGTGTATTCACCACTCTCCTCCAGCTGTTTTTCCTTGCTCTATGTACACTCTTAAGAGTCAAAGAAGAAATGAAAAATTCTAGATTTCGCTTTTAAGCCTGCAGAATGTGCAAAATAAAATGAGTTAAAGTATATTGTTATAGTTTAAGATACAGTTGCTTCTGTGCAGTTCCATTTTTAGGATTGATAAGCATATTACTCTAGAATGCACAGCAGAACTTTGAGAACAGTGGAGGGCAATGCTGTAAAAGTGAATTGTCTGAACTTTTTATCTTGTTCTTTTATGTATTTTAGGGATACACAGGCTTTGTACTTAGCATGATCTATTTCTATACATAAAATTTTACACTGCCTTTTATAATAAAATACATTATTATCCTTCTGTGCTTTGAAAGACTGGTGCCAACAGCATCTTCATATGTTCTTTCCCTGCTAATTCAACTAGAAAGGAATGGTTAACATCTCAGTGGAAAAAACCCCCAAACTTTCATTTATTTTTGCAGTTTTGGTTTAAAACCCTTTGTAAACAAATGGAGGGGTCCCAAGCAAAGTTTTGAACTATTCCTGTAGAAAGACACACTGCTGGTGTTGAAAGAGGGAATCCTTTTTTCAGCTGTTGAAAACTTTGCACCAAGTGCACATTGGTTTGGAGTTGTTTGTTCTCCAGATCCGCAGTTAAAAGCATTTGTTGCAGTTCTCTGGGAAGAAGTTTCATTTCTATTAATAATCTCGATATTTAAAATATTAAAAAGTAGGTAGAAAAAGTTGATCCTGTATCACTTGGTGTTGTAGCTAATCTGTTTTTGAATGGTTGTGGGTAGTGACTTAGACATTTCTTACAATGAAGCTTATTTTCCTGATTATTGTGGTTTTATCTTTAAATTTTTCCGGTAGATGTAGTGCCAGGAAAAGTAACAGCATAACAGAGTTTTGAGACTGAAGCCCATAATGAGGGGAGCAGGTGTAGCACTGGCAGCAAGCTCCATTGGGCTGGGACAGGATTGTGTATCTGTAGCTGCCTGCCCGTGGGAAATATCAGTGTTACTGTCTCTTATCTTGATTATTGCTTATAAAATAAAAATCATTCACTGCCAAGTGTGGGACACCTCTGGAATGAAAGATAGATACATAGCATGCTTGAGCACTGTGGTCTCAACAGCTGTCACTAATAGTTCTTACATGTGAAACAAATAATTTTAATGGGTTACCTAAAGCTGAAACCATTTATCCATTTATTAATAGTTAAAGTCACGCATGCTTTAGCAGCTTTCTTAACATCAGACCAAACTGTCTGTTTGCTGCTGTGCTTTGGTAATTTCTTTCCTGTTACGGAATACCTTTTTTCCTTTGTTTGCTATCAGTTGATATATGTTTTGAGATTTGGCTGGAATTAAAAAAGTAGCCTGTTAATTTGTCTTAATAATCCTGTTTTCATAAAAGACCTGACTAGGAAAACACAAGAAGATTTACTTTATCAGTTGAGGTTTAAGATGGGAATAAGTTGTTGGGAGGATCTTCACCTCTTTGAGATGCTGTTGTGTTCCTGACTGATGCATCCCAGAGAGCTTCAAGTTGTTGCAGTCTAATGGTTCAAGAACTGCCTTCCTACAGGGAATTTTCACTGACAGTTGAGTTTGCCCTCACTTTTTAAGGAGCGCAGCACACGGCCATGGAGCAATGACTGCTGAAGAGCCAGATATCCACACTGCGAACGGGGTGCCTTTGGTAGCCTCTTATGCACAACTTCAGTGTTGGTTCTTCCACAAGGAGGAAAACTACTTTGTAGTCGTACCATTTCTACTCCAAGTAAATTCTAATCAAAAAGAACCCTTCCCACACACAAAAGCACCAGTGGAGATGTACCAAGAAATAGAGGTGAGACTTAAATGGTGAAGCTGTGATTTTTTTTTCCTGATTCATGGGTATGATTCTCATTCCATGCATATTATTGATGTTATGGAATTATTTTCCAGCAGCTGAATTAGTAAGTACAATCTCATATTAGCAGGGAGGGTCCTGGTTTGTAGTTGCTGTAAAATTGCTCACATCCAGTTTGTTATTCCCATCTTCCAAACTCTACCCTACACGCTTGTTTTGGCTCACCTGTTGTTACAGCTTAGTTTTTGTAATATGATCTCTTGCGGAACACTTCGCCATTCATTCCATATTTCTAAAATTTGTAGTGCTTCAGTATCCTGGCTGATTTGGCTTCTGGTCTCTATGGAAATAAGTAATAAATAATAGCTTTCATTTTAGATCTTTTTGCCTGAATCTTTACTGTGTTTCTATCCCAGTGCAAGGAAAAAAGCAAAATAGTTCTTCTGAAGTTTTAATAGAGCATTTGTTCAAAGATCAACACTAAAAGTAACATATTACTCCAAATAGACAACAGTAAAAATGAAAGAGAATAGCAAATATAAATTCACATTTTGTGACTCGTGAAGCTCCAATGATTGAGACTATGACAAATAAGAGATCAGTTTTGTTTTAATATAGTTCAGCTGGAAAAATCTCACAGGAGTTCTTAAATGTGATGAACTTCTATAAGGGACAAATTGGTTGTAATTTTCATAGTATCTCCTGATTTTTCTTTAAAAAAAATAATTTGTGATTTTCTTGTGTAACCAAGGCACCCTGTAGTACCTTGAGCAGAGGTTTATCCAGTTGTGGACTTCAAATCACAGTTCTTTTTGTACCTGTGCTATTCTGGTTTCCTTCAGAGGGACGTGGAGTTAGAGACTGCTTACTTTGATTATAGACAGATGAAATAGCTACAATTGACTTCTTCCATAAGGAAGCAATTGCTGGGATTATAACTTGATGCAGAGGGGCAATTTATCTTCACCTTGTACTTACAAGGGTGATTTCACATTGGCACTGTATCACAGTATAGGAAATACATGGATTTTCAATCCAGTATTACATAGTTCATATTAATTTTCCTTTGCAGTGGTCTTTGAAAGTATTAATGTTCATGGATTACTTTTTGAGTTGTAGTATAATTGTTCTGTAGCAGTTTCAATCACTATGAATGAACTCCATTTTATTAAACAAAACAAAAAAGTACCCAACTTAGTTTGCAACAGCTGTGAACTACTAGTTGTATGATCATATTATGATTTTATTACTTTTTATGGCACAGCAACTGCAGCTGACAAACAAATTTGCAGAAGTAGAATATCCAAGATTTCTCTTTAGAACTATGAAATAAGACATTTTAATATGCATTAACATTTAGATTTTTAAAAATCCTAGAATCATATAATAAAGTATTTTAATATGTGTTCATACAGATAGTGTGGATGTATGAGAGCACACTTGGATTAATTCTTATGTTGTCATTGTCATCTGCCTGTAGACATTTCATTTTTGTTTTCAGTAATTTTAAAATGGGGATAATCTATGTAAATAAGGGTTTTTTTGAAAAACCCAAATAATGGAAGACAAGAACTTAGGCTGTAACGTGTGTATTCTGCCCCAGTAGTTTTGTAGCTTTTACTGAGTATCCTGACCCATGAAAAAGTTCCTGTTAGGGAACAGTCTCAGTTTACAGTCTTGACATTCTCCTAATCACTGCGTTTTTCATAGCCTGTGAATTTGTCATGCAGAAAGGAAGTACTTGCAGATTGAAATTACTGGTATGGTCATAATTCCTATTTTAGCTTTGTCAGTACAGTGATAGTGCTGCTGGCCTTTCTCAATAGCAGGGCTTGATTCATAAAAGTAGCTCTCCGAGACTTAACACTGAGCCTCCCTAGGAGCTGCTGACATAATAATACAAGGTAAAACTGATGACATGATGCATAACAGGATAACTGACTTCCTGAATCTGAAAGTCTATATAGAAGACAGAAAGTTCCTTTTAATAGCAGAAGACTTTGCATTGTGCTTCCTAGTTCTGGTTCTTTCTCTTAACAATACTGGTAGAACATTTTTGCCTTATTAATTTAATTTGGATTGGAAAGAGAAATTACCACTTTTCTTTTAGATGCAAAACATGCCAGGATTATCTGTTTACGTAGATAGAATTTCTTGGATAGAATTTTTCAGATGACTTTTTGCATTGTGTTACATCTATTAAAATCTCTGTGTATAAACAAAACACAATAAAGTAACGGAATCCAAAATTTAAACATTCTGAAGATAGATTTCAGTGCTAGTTACTACTGCTCAGATCTGACAGACAGACAAAGTCTCTCCGCCACAAAAAAAAAGGTAGTTGATCTTGAGATAAAAGTCTTGAGTGATTCTTTGAGAAGTGTCACCATTGATTAAAGCAACTGTAATTACATTTATTTCCTTCCTCAAGAAGAATGGAATGTGTAAGAAACCAGGCTTTTGATTAATTTCATAATGAAAACACAGTTCTTTTTTTCAGATGAAAGATCATTTCTTAAATGGCCAATGTGTGGATTGAATGAAGTTAAAGATGTTTCTTTCTTTCATGGTTTTATAAAATTGTTGTTTACTTTTTTGAAGAATCATCAGTACTAGCTGCAGAGACAAAAGATCCTTTATATGATATAAATGATATTTTGAGTAAGTACTGTTGGTTGATTCTGGCTGTAGAATTTCCTTGCATATAAAGTGATTTTGAAGAGCTGCTTAATCAAACCAATATTTTTTGGCTTTCCGTCTTAACTCTTTTGATATATCATAGATAAAGTAAATTTTTATGCTTTTGTCCCAAGTACATGTTTACCAAAAGTACAAGTGGGGGGTTTTTTTGTGTGTGGATAGTGATCACAGAGTGCAAATGGATTTATTTGAAATAATGTACTCAGTGGCAGTTGGTGCCTCACACAGACTAGTGTTTAAAATCTACTATTGGTGTGTAGCTCTTGTGCATTCATTGCTGAAAATTTAGGACATCAGTTTATGTGGGATTAGCCTACAATTCAAAATTACAGTTAATTGCAGGGCAGCTTTTCCAGTTAATTTATTGTGAAGCTGAAATGAAACCAGTGACAAACTTGTAACAGAGGACATCTGGATTCTCAAGGTGTAATAACTCTTATTACATCAACTAATACAGTAGGGAAAAACACACAAACTGTTGGGCATACAAACCCTCAGGTTTTGAACAATAGCAGCAAACTGTGAACTAGGGGTGCAGTTTTAGAAGAGACATCTACAGCCAGTGCTATTAAACGGGAGAGGTGCTGCTACTGTGTCTTACATTGTGTGAGCCCTGGCAGTCATTAAACCCCCAAATAAATTAGGTTTAACTAAACCAGTGAGAAACTACTAAAATAAAAATTTTCTGTTGGTCTGGCTTATTAAATGGACTAACAGGTGGATCAACAAGCTCCAGGACTTCCCTTCTTTTTGGTACACCTGATCCATTAGATCAGCTCTGCTGTTCAGCTAATGGTAGATTTAGGACAAATTTGGAATAGTTGCTTTCAGTTTATTTCAATTATAGCAATTAAATAGCTAATTTGAGGAAAAGTGTGGTTATCACCTATAAAACAAAGGGGATATTATTTTGGGTAGAAATTGTGAGAGTGCGCTCCATCATGAGCAGATGAAAAACAGATCTTTATGACCAGACTCTGAAGGCTTTAGTTGGAGTGTTACCATGCAGTAGAGACAGTATCTCCAGTTAAGTCTGTTGTTTCTGATATCTGGAAGATCAATGAATAGTCATTTCCACATCTGACTTGGTGATCAGGAGTATGAAGTGAGCAGATTCATTCTGACACTGGAAGTCTTGTTAATATGTGTGTAATTACATTGACAGAACAGCATAAATATAACAGTTTACGTTAAGAAAACAGTTCTTTATTTAAGGTAATCTCTGTTTTTACTTGCTTGGATACTTACTAGGCTGCAGCATTAACTGTGTTTGGGTCACATGGACAAGAGTTGCTGGAGCAAATTTGATGTTTTCTGGCTCTGGACTACTTGGTAGAAACTCTGCACCTGACTTCCTTCTGGGCAGTGGAGAACCCTCCCCGCTCCCCCCATCAAGCTGTCCTATACCTAGATTTCTCAAGCACCTCTGATATATAAAGAGCATTTGCAAAGATCTGCCAAACATTGGACTTTTAGATTTATAGCTTCCATCTTTTGGTAAGGGATGAGGGGGGTAATATGTGATAACATTGACAGGCAACGTGCTGACTGAAATTTCCTATATTTCCTACAAGTGATGATAGCTACTTACCATGTAGTTTTTACTTTAAGTTTTCAAAGGCAGTGTCTTGGGTCTCATGAATCCAAGGTAGTATCCATAAAAATACATATATAATTTAGAACTTCAGCTTTAGCTGATGAAAACTGCTTCAGTTTATCCATTTGACTTTATGCCAGTATTGAATATGACTGTAAGTAGAGGAAAGCCTAACCGAAAGTACTCTTTGTACTTAGCATAGTTAAGTTATCATAGCCTTTGCCTTGAATTGTTTATAGAATTGTGAGTTATTAAATATTTCCAAGAACAAGATAAAGGACAAGTAATTTTGCCCAGTTGAACAATTCTTTTGGTAACCTTTTTATTAAGCCAGGATCTCAGATTTGACTTAATTATTGCCCTTGCATTGTGAATGCATTTTTTCCTGTTCTTCTGAAAATAGAGCAGTGTTTGATTTAAGTATAAGCCTATGAAAAAAAAAATCTAAATTTTTATATATTCTTGGACAAGTTTGGTGAGAGTTTGCCAGTGACATTTTCCAAAGACGGTATCTGCAGCCCAGTCGTTGAGTAGAAGTTTCCATTTCATTGTTCTTCCTTGAATCCCAGTGTGCACTGGGACAGAAGTATTAACAGAGGAGATGAGCTCTGCTCTGACTGTTAGAGGCACAGGCATCATGAAGGAGAAAGAAGAGGTGGCCGCTCTGCAAAGCAGTGAGGATTGCAAGTGGCTTCTGTTTGCAAGTATCAGTGGGTAAAGGAAGCTGCAAAACTATTTGGAGGATCCAGGCACAGGGAAATGTGAAGATGGATGTTGGGTGATCTGGAAGGGTCCTCTGCTCAGGGAAGTGTAGGTAGTCCAAGCCCAGTAGGAGCAGACTTCCTAGGCCACCTCTTTCCTGTGCTGTCTGCAAACAGCAGAGAGAATAAGCGAAGAACATCACTTCAGTGCTGTCTGGTTTGGTACTGACTCTGTTTATTTGTACAGGTGGGGTCTGTTTGGCAGGTGTGGAAGTCAAACTGCTGACAACAGACTGCACAGAGTCGTAGTGAGTCTGGAATAGAATTTCTGTATTTTGGGAATGGATAAGTATAAAAGTTAGACTGTTGTAATGTAGCTAAAGATGTTTAGGCTGTATTCCTTCTCTAGAGGAAGGCAGTAGATCAGAACTTTACAGGATGCCAGTTTGAAGTACCTTCATAGTTAGGAAGTCCCTGCAGGAGTGAACTGCATTGCAATTACCTGCACCAGACATTACTGGGCTTAAGGAAGAGTCTTCTTCAAAGTTGTTTTCCTGTAAGCAAGTAGGTGATAAATATTTTCACTTGAGGGGGGGCTGGAGTTGCTGTCTATGTAAACATGTTTGCAGTCTTTTGTTTTTTGGATGTTATGCTTGTACTTTTCTCTACAACACTTCTGAGTTAGCAAGGTTTCATATTAGCGGTTAATTTTTTCATTATCTGTTTAGTTTTTGGGGTTTTTTTTGCATGTTCTGCTTTTCTCACAAACACAAGAAACTCCAGATAGAAGATAAATTTTGGAATAAGAAGAAACTTGTGTACACTGAAACCACTGAAGGATTGTTGAGAAGAATCTAGAGTACAAGTTCTGGTATGAAATTCTATTTTCCTTGGAATTCAGGTCACTGTCTGCTCTGGAAGACAAGCCTCACTTAGCATAGAGTATAGCATGTAAAATAGTTCCACTGCATCTGTGCTGACCAGGCAAAGATTACTTCTTACTAGAAAAACTGTGTTTAAGTGGGTTCAGACTAGCATAGCTTCTACTCCATTGTATGTGGTATCCATTAAGATATAGTTCATGCTTTAACCAAATGTGTAAGTGTCTCACATGTAAGACACTTTCTTTTGTATGAAAACTAGCCACAAATTCAGGTCAACTTCTAATGCCTGATTTTTTACCACTGTTAAAAGTGTTTTGAGTATGATTTCTTCTTAAGATGTAGGAAGGAAAACCATTTATAAATAGTATGGAGGTGCATTCTTCAATCTCCGCCATATAAAATCAAAAAGCAATTTATTTTCTTAACACTTACGAGGTTGAAATATTCCATGCGTTTAAATAACTTTGTATCAGTATTTACCTAGAGAATACCTTGGTCTGTTTCAGACTCCGTATTTCCACTGAAGGCATTGGCAAATGTTCCTGCTAATTTAAGGTCCCACAATTTGAATCCTTTATACTTATTGCAGAAATTCTAAACCTAAACCTGTGAATTTGCACAAAGCAAGAATAAAGGTCTTTCATTTAAAATCAGATGGTTAAAACCCAGTAAATTTTATGTAAATTTAGAAAACTGTAAATGCTCTTTTTTTCACTTCCATAGCAACAAAATTGCATAATTTTTTTTAATATTAATTATTTCGAGAATTATGCTATGTAGAAACTTGTCAGGCCAAAACCAGGCATACTTGTGTTGCAAGTTGACTGGCTGGAATCAGTCACCTAATCCTAGAGAAATGGCTAGATTATTTTGAATGTTATGTAGATGGACTTTCAAAAGCTTTTTCTTTGTAAGTGCAAGACAGAAGACTAGAAGGTCTCCAGGTGTATTTTCTAGGCCCATATCCTTAGTGCTGTTATAAAAACACCTGAAATTCAAGCTATGATCTCACTGTTTGCTACGTGCCAATTTCAGCTTGTGTGAAGCGCTGCCGCTGGAAGTTTGTTAGTTTTGTCTTCAGGGTGACCAGAAGAAAGGACTAGGAGCAGGGAGAGGAGAAACTGATTACAAAAGTAGTTTAGCAAGATGACACAAAATAATGACCAGTGCATCAGTGGAAATTAAATGGAGGTATAATGTGACAATTTTCTTAAAGTAATATAATCATGATTTCCCTTCAATGACATTTGATTCAAATGCTAGGTTAGAGTCAGCTTAATTGTGAATCAGAAAAGCATCACAAAGGAGATGGAAGCCAAAGAATGCACAAGGGGGGGGTGCTAGGCATTCATATCCTACTAACTCTTCCCTTGCTTAAAACTACAGAAATGAGTCTGCAGTGTTTAGTTGTTTGTGATGGAAACAGCAGAAGAAAACAAAGAAAAAATGGGAGTAATTCTAAAATTGATATTTTCCATATAAATGTAATTAAGTTCCCTGATACTAGATGAGTTCAAATAGAAATCTCATACACTTTCATGGGCATATTCTAGCTCTAAGATCTGGCTTAATAAAATAGAATAGGATAAATAGCAAAAGAGAAATCACTATGTAGAAACTATTTGTAGGTTCTATTTACAGAATGCCTTATTCTTCCCTCACAAAGCACAGACTTCTAAAGGAGTTTTGAAGGGTCATGGTATAATCAGCTGCCAGTGTCAAGAGGAGACAAAAGAATGAAGGTAGTCTTAGATGAATGGGCAGGGGGAATATCAAGCAGTTGTTGAATTACATTTATTCAGTGATTGTTAATGCTGTGATCACCACTCATACTGAACTTGGTTCTGGCAATTGCACTTCAAGAAGCATGCAGAAAACTTGAAAAGGGTATATAGAAGACCTAAAAGAATGATAGAGTGCTTGGGACACATGCTTTATCATGAAAGACTGGGGGCACAGCTTAGTAAAAGGAAAGCTAAGTTGGCACTTTGAGACAGTAATCAATCCATCTCTTAATATTTTCCTTGGTAAACTACAGGGAAACATTTGAGATAAAGTGATATTCAAAACCAGATTATTCAGTTGTGGTGATTAAAAGGAAATCAAATTACTGTACCTTAGCAAATGAGGTAATTAAAACCAGGCTAATTCAGACTACTATTGAGGATTTATATATTTTTTTAATAGTTGGAACTAGTAATGATAGTTGTAGATTACTGGAAAATTAAGAAGGATGATTTAGTCAAAATAGTATGTTGAACTTAATGAGAAAATTAATATAAGTATATATAAATTTTAAATGACCTTTTATCTTCCCTTGTGGTGGGTAGTAATAAAAAGTATGTGGAAATTAAAGCAACAGCTATCCCTGTAGCTCTGCAAAAGATAGCTCTTGGATATAAGGGAGAGCTATGTACTGTATTCGCATAACATGTTGGTCTCAAAGTAGATTAGACATATGCTTGGCCATTTAGTTTTCTGTAAAAATACTGTTCCCTATTTGTTCTGTATTAAATCCTTCTCCATTTATATTTTTATGTTCTTTAAAAATAAATGTAGAAAAGATGTGTTGTTTTAACAATTAATAAAAACAAACTAGCTCAGGTGCAGAATGGTCCAAGAGTAGCATTCCAGAAGAGTTCTTTCAGGAAGAAGAAAGTCAGACTTGAGTGAATGTCTCATATTTATTTTTCAAATAATAAGGTTAGAGAAAATAAATACTGTGTGGAAGTGTGTGCCCAGCTTCCTCAAAGTAACACAAGGGTATATGTTGTTTAAATAGAACTAACAGATGCTTAAGAATCTTAAGAAGCCAGGATTCCTATCTTTGGAGGTTTCTCTTCATTGTAGCAGATTTTCTTCATACCACTGATAGAAAATAAATATTTTGTTATGATCGATAAACATCCTTGTTCATAACCACATTCTTTAAGCCCTCTTTGTTCTGTATTTCAATGGTATGCAAGACAGAGCTTTACTAAGATGTACAGTAATCTTTAAGCCCCTTTAGGAGATTCTCAGTTCTCTCTAAGAAGTAGATTAAACTAGTTCTGCAGTTCCTCAGTATTCATAGTATTTTTCATATGTGACAGTGATGCAGTTTTTATTTTAAGAGTCAAAAGCCATAGATTCCAATCCCCTTAAAGTCAATAGGGAAAATTGCTTGCAATGACTTCTAACTTATATAGCCTGTATGTTTTGATTTCTATTTTACCCATAAAAATTATGTATGAAAATGAATGCAGTAATAGTAACAAGTATCAGTGAGACAACACCCAAAAATACTAACATTTGTATTTAGTGTATTCCCAGTCTAAAAAAATATTCAATAACTTCATATAAATATCTGTCTGTTATGAGATCATACCATTAATCTGTGTGGCTCCTTGCAATGTATTTATTGCCCTATAAATGAAGTGTTTTCCAGAAGTGTAGTAAACAGTGTGCCTAATATCTGCCACGTGCTTTTCATATACATCCTCTCCCCAGGGAAAGAAGCATGTGCAGTACATAGCCATGTTTTGGTAGAATTTTTGTGTTTATTTTGGGACAAGTATGTTGAAAGCATTTATGGTGACAACCCATAATCAATATATAGTGCTACACAAAATTACTCTGTTTATGCTGATTGGCCTATAGGCAAACTAGAGATTTAGTTGGATACTGCCTGGTTAAGTATTTCATCTGGGACCCAGTCCACTCCCACATTCTTTCCATCACTCAGAGATGTTGCCCAGGTCATACAATGCACATCTGCATCTGGCCATGGAGAAATGGGACAGCATATATCTGCTTGTAGCACACATACAGGCTTAGTCATGTCACAAGTGTGCATAAACCCTTAATACCTACTCACACATCACCAGACAGCACAACAGAAAGGTTAGAAATTACTAATTTTGTTGATTATGTTATTTTTGCGGGTTAAGCCCAACAGGCAGTTAAGCATCATAGACTGCTCACTCACTCACCCCCAAGCCCCTGTGGAATGAGGGAAGAGTAAAAATAAAACCTGGGGGTTGAGATTAAAAAAAAAAGTGTAGAAGTTTATAAAGTGAAGGATAGATGGAAGATGACGGAAAGGAAAGAAAACAAGTGAGGCAAAGGCAATCACTGTCCGCCTCCCACAGGCAGACTGATGCCCAGCCAGTTCCCAAACAAAAGGCAGCTAACTTCCCTAAACCCCCTTTCTCCCTTATTATGGCTGACCATGGCGTTCTATGGCATGGAATCTCTCTTGGATTAGTTCAGGTCATCTGCTTCGTTGTGTCCTCTCCCAACTTATTGCACGCTCCCCAGTCTTCACTGTGTGGGTAGTGAGACACAGAAAAGGCCTTGATGCTGTGCCAACACTGCTTAGCAGTAACTGGAACATCAGTGTGCTGTCAGCACCGTTTTGGTCAGGTATCTAGAAGACAGCACCACAGCTGCTGTGTAGAAAATTAACTCTGCCCTAGTCAGGCCCGGTAGAGTTATTTAGCAGGATGCCATAGGAAGCATTTGAGACTTAAGCTATAAAAAGCTATAGAGATCATCTGAATAATGACGTATTTTTCAGGAAGAAAGAATATAGTATTTATTTTATAGATAACCTTGGTGCTTTTGAACACACTTCATTGGTCTCATGGCAGGGGAGATGATTTCTAGCTCAGACCAGGAAGGAAATCCACACAGAAAAGATATTCAGGGTACATATTTGTGTGTCCCACTGAAGTAGCTCAAGACTTGAAAGAATTGAAAAATAAGAATTTATGTTTGTCTTGGACAAAAATTTGTACTTAGGTCTGTTTCATGCCTTTTACTGCGGAAAACAGACTACTTACACAGTTGTGTGCACTGTGTAACACTCAACTTTCTCAAACTAGAGTATCAGTTTTCTTGTACAGGAGCCTTTTGAATGTTTTGCCTAAACGTCTTACGTTTCTGCCTACTCCTGTCTAACATAATGCATTCCTTTTTTAGAGACATGAGATCTGAAAGATCATACTTGGCATTAGAGTCTAGTGAAACTGAAATTTTTGCTGGAATCTACTGAGAGTTGTGCAGGATTACTCGCAGTGCTGTTTTGGGCATGGAGAGAAAAGAGGTTGCTGTTATTTTTGTTGACATAGAGTCTATCGAGATGTAAGCAGTTTAGCATTCCTCAGGAGTAGCTTTCCATAACAGTGTTTGAATATTGTGTGGAAACTTTATTCTTTCCTCTTGTCTGCTCACATGTTATTAGTGAGGTGAGCCACTGGCTCCACTGTGAAGAGTTTGCTTGAGTGCTTATGAAGTATAGAAGTACTTTAAACAGAGCAGAAGGTACTTATAGTATCTAATCATCCTTGGTTTGAGAGGTGGAAGGAAGGGACTAGAAAAAAGAATGGAAAGCTGGAAGTTCTATATGAGCAGTTTCTGGCCGTGCAGTGGTTATCACAACATTACCAAATGTAACAAAACCCCCTTGGGGTTATAATGCAATCTTTGTGGCTTCAGGACTGAGAGGTGTAACAGGTCAGTAGACCAGAGGACTGCTTCAGTTAATATTGTCCACAGACTTCCAGCACATTTTGTATCAGATAATGCACTGGAATTTTCTCACATCAGAATGCTTACAGGAGTTGGAAGGAGTGATACTTCGTTCTCCCCAGTGATCAATGCACTGTGGACACTGGTGGTGTCCTTTAGTTGACATCTTCACTCGTAGTTGTTGGAATATTGGGGTCCTTGTGCATGTGTGGAATGACAGTAGTTTACAAGCACACTTCTAACCATGCTGCAAACTGTGCAATGATGGAGATGTTACCTTTAAACCTCACTGCGGAGTATAGTACCGGTGCATGCTTGAATCTGTGACAGCATTCTTCTATTTGCAACCACAAATACTTTCAGTTAATTGCATATATAAAGTGAGACAGTATTTCTGTTTTAGTGACTGTTAATATTAACTACTGCTTTGGAAATGAGCATAATTGTGCATTTTTATTTCCTTTTTAATAAGTAATGTATAGCTGTAAAGCAGTATATCAGATGTGTACTAACCAACAATCTCTTCATCACAGCAGAGGTAAAAGTGTATTTAATTACATCATAGAGACACAAAAATAACTTGTTTCAGGCAGTCATGGCAGTATTTATTGTGTGGGATTAGGCTCTGTAAACAGCAATATTCACATTCATGAGATGTTTGTTAATATGAAAAAGAAAGATGAGTTGATGGGTCTGATTCTTTGTCATCTTAAGTAGTCATTTGCTTGAAACTGAATGCAAAAATGCAATTAAAACACAATATTCTGTTTCAGTCACAAGTGTATAAAGTTATGTATCTATAAATACACAGACACATACTATATAAGGTATGAAATTCTGAAGAATCCAGCTTTTATCTTAAAATATTTTAGCTTGCAAAATGTTATGCTTGCTTCCATATGCTGAAAATTTGAGACTCAGCTTTTAATTCATTATCAACCGTGTTCTAAAACTAAATGCAAATATCTTGATTATTTTCAGAAGCTAGTATCGGTAGCAATATGAGGCAAAATGTAGGTTAAATGCTCACTGTGGCTATTTTTTTAAAAAATAAAATCTCTCACCTCAGAGGTTAGGTGTCTGGTTTAAATGCGTGTCAAATGAACTTTCAGATGAAGAGTAACATTGTGATTAACACATTGTATTGGAATTTGAGAGTTGGAGGTTTAATTCCTAGGCAGTCATGTCTTCCCTGTGTGGCAAAAACAGAAATGTATTAGGAAACATCTAGAAATATTTTACCGTTTATGTAAAACAGGCTCAGTAATGGATCCTTTTCTTCACACAGACATTTTAGACCAGATGGACTCTCAAAGGGTATGTTTCCACTGCAGCTGAAGGTATATTAGCTGAATGGATATATTTGCACTAGTGTAATCTAACCAGCTTTGTTAAATAGCAATAAAAAGTGTCAGGTGTTACAGTAAATGGGACCCAGCTTGCCCTGGACCCTTGTGTGACTACGTTATGCTGATGTATGTGTTCACTTCCATTATTAATGGGGTTAGCTAGATTAAAGAGTAGATCTGCTTTTCCCTTTCAAAACAATTGTTTTGTCATGGAGCAAATGGGAATGGACACAAAGCTGCTGTGTAATATGATACCAATCTGTACTGATTTTTAGGAAAACCCAGTAGCTTTTGTTTAGTTTACATTATGGTGTTCACCACGGTGGATCCCACAGGCTAATGTAGACAAGGAGGTGACAGAGCCAGTGCATGCTTGGATGTATCCTGAATAACCAGGCTGCACATTCAGGAGAGGCCAGTGTCATGGCAGTGAAGACCCCAGAATATGCCATGGCATACACCTCTGATACAGTTCAGACTCAACTGGAATGACTAACACTTTCTGTTCATAAGTAGCCTAGAACAGCAGGTAGCGACCATATTCCAAACCTATTGAGTAATTCTGGGTAGTATTTCACAGAATCCCAGAATCATATGGATCTCTGGAGGTCATCTATTCCACCTGCCCTGCTTACAGCAGGGTCAGCTAGAGGAGATTGCTCAGGACCTTATCTAGTCTGGTTTTGAAAACCTTTTGAGACTCGTAGTTCAGCCAGTTTTCAGCCCACCTCCACTGTCTGTCAATTCCAGCCCCTCTGTTCAAAGCAGGGCCAGCTAGACCAATTGTGAAGGATGACACTCTGTGGCCTCACCAAGCAAACAATTCTAACTTTTGTTCACCCTCAGAGTAGATTTTTTTCTTATGTTTAAATGGGATTTCCCACATTTAGATTTGTGTCCACTGTCTTGTTCTGTTACTGGACAATATTAAGTCTCTTGCTCTGTCTTATTTACTTCCCCTGTAAGGTATTTATACACACCTCAGTTGTTTCAGTCTCTTCTCATATGACAAATGCTCCAATCTCTTAATCATCTTCATGACTGTTCAAGCACTTTGTATGATAAAATCATAAACAGAGGAGGGAAAAATTATGTGGTAGAGTACCAGGTCTCATTCACTTTTTATGGTCAATACTTGCATCTTGTCTGACTAAAGTTACTGTGTTCTGTGGCTTTGAAGAAGACAGACCTACCAAAGAAGTAGGGCTCTTCAGCACTTTTTATCTATGCTAAATAAATTACTTACAGTATTCTTGTAAATGGTTACAAGTTTATTGTTCTTTGGGCACTAAGTGCCATTTAAAGTGGCTCCTGTTTACGTCAGTGACAGTGGTTTGCACAGTAACATTGAGAGGTCATGTTCACAGTGTGGATGTTTGTTCTAAAATTAATAATGTTGACTTTGTTACTAAGTAAAAATTATGTTTCTAAAGATTGGGACGGCTGTTTTTAAATTCTCCACAAACTGTGGAGCTGTTTTTCTTTCATCAAAAAAGTGACTGGATGTAATCTATCTATGGCAAAACAGCATACTTTCCATTTCTCTTGTTTGTAACAGTCTTTGTTGTGTGGCTTTCTTTGCACCACATTAATTGTACCAAAAGTATTAGTTTTCAGGAATATTGTTGAGTCTCTCTGTACTGAAATTCATTAGTTTGTCCTCATTGACTGAGGAATAGTAATATAAAATAGGATTATTAGGAAGCAGTTTCAGTACCTCATCTTGAGAGTTTTCAACTGTTCTTGAATTTTTTACACTCTTCACCGATACATGACGAAAAAGGAGGGGGCAGGGTATTGCTTCAGTGGTACAAATGTGGAGACCAACATATGCAATGAAGAAAATTGTACAGTAGATTTTAAATATACCAGATAAAAGTGTAAATTGGCAGTATACGTTTGAAGATACTTCTTTTTGATGTATTTTGTAACAGTAGTTTTCCTCATGATTTTGGTAAGTTGCTGCTTAATGGAAGACATAGCCCTCAAATACGTATTTTAGTTCCTGACTGATGTAGGGTTTGGATGGCACCAGTGTTTCTGACAAGTTTAAAAGGCATGGGATAAAACACTAGACAGCATTCCACATTTCTCAGCAGGAAAAATTTAAATCTCCTTAATTTTATTCCTACTGATCTGTGGCAACTGAGGTCTTGTATTTAAATGTGAATTCTTAAATAGACAGCATGATGATGATAGGAGCAGATTATGTGTTACATGTATCAACAGGTTCTCATAAGCCAAATACCTTGACAAAATTTCATATTCCCATCTATGCATTTGTGATAAAGGGAAATAATTTTAAGAGTTTTATGCCTTTTATTCTTAAAAGTCTACCAGGGATACTAGATTAGGGAACTGAGTGAGATTTGCCATGTAAATTGATAGGTGAAACCTTCTAGCTCTAAGCCACTAGAACCTAAACTTAATACAGCACTGAAGAAAATAGTCACATCTATAAAAACTCAGGAAAATGCATACAGATTATAGCAACGTAGAAAGGATAGAAAAGGGTGTATCTTTAGCATACTTTGTCATTTACTTAGAAAAAGATTCTTGAAATGTGTTTAACAGGGAGCTCAGTTCATTACAAAATGTGCAAAATTTAGAGTGAAAGGGTTTTTTTGTGGTTTTTTTTTTTAACTGTGTTGATACAGTGAAAAGAAAAGGCAACTGGCAACCTGAAGCTGAGGTATTATATCTGTGATAAATCTCTTCTTGTGCAGTCTCTTAGTGTTTGACAGTGACTATAGGATTTGAAACTCTTGCAATACAGATTAGAAATAGCAGTGAGGTATGAAACAACAGTATAGAATGATGCATGCTCTCTGCTGATTTTACACACCTTTATAAGATAAAAGGAGGTGGCTGTTGCATATATATCTACATTGATGCATGGACTTGCATATGAATCTTGATGAAAGCTAATAGCTGTGCACGTTAATGAGCAGGACTGAAGACCTGCCTGGACTGTGGGTCTGCACAGTGAAGTGTGAATGGTAATGTTTATAGAATCCAGGCCTAACCATGAAATATAAATATAGCTCACCTGCCATTGAAGTATAGATAGAATGTAGTGAATTTAGTTGCTAAATGACAGCTTTTTGAAGAGGAAATTAAGATCTGTTTTTATATATATAAAGCAAAATTTTTAATAGAATGATGCAATTTGTGCATTTATCAGACCTTTTCATTAAGTGCCATTAAATATTTAAGCACCAAAAGAGATACTATTTTGTTTTATCAATGAACTTAATCTCTGGAAGGGCTTTGCTATACTAGTGTGCTTAAGAACTCATTTTTTAGACTCAAAAGCATGTAATCTCCTGAAGTATTAGCTACATTTTTTACCAACATTTTCTTCTACAGAATTTTCTAGCAAAGTAGTTCACAGTTGTGTCTCGTTGATGAGACTGGACAAGTTAGTAATGTGAGAATGAGCTTCTGCAGACAGTACAGCTTTTTAAAAGCAGGACTGTGAATATTCTTTGTATTCTGGAAGGGACTCATCCCTTCTCTGTCCAGTGCCTAAAAACAGGGAGTCCAAACTGCCATAGCCTACTCAGCTAAAAGCCACGTGATCTCATTAGCACTGTGCTGAACCCAGACTTCCCAGCATTACAGAAGGAAGCTCAAGATGCAGGGATGGCAAACAGTCTCATGCATTTTGGTTGATTTTGTGCTCAATCTGCTTTTTAAAAATAATCAAACTTACTTTGCATACTTGAGAATTGTTTTATACATCTTTTCTTTAGAAAACTCAGTGATGATAAAATGTCAGATGCAGGCCCCATTTGTGCAAACTTTTCTGATTTACTGAAGTCATGGGACTAATATTGGGAAAACCAGCACTGTCAATTTCCTAAGCTAATGTCACTGCAGAACTGGCATATGATGCCAAGTCATGGGCTGAACAGTGATTGCTCACTTGAGAATAGCTTCTGGCTAGAATCCTGGCCTTGTCTCTCCTCAAAACTAGTATATCATTCACATGAAGAATCAAGTAAAAGTATCAGTTTGGCATAATCTTTTTCCATTAGTATAATGGATAAACACTTTTAGTATTTCAAGATAATGCTTTCAGTGAAATGTTGTTTGGAGTGACTCTCATTTGGTAATGTGAACTGTTAAAATATCCAAAAAACATAAAGAACTTCTAATTTTGCTTATTGTTTTGGAAAGTTTTTTATCTAACTCAGTAGGCCAAATTCCACAGTGACTGTGGGCATATGATTGGATGGACTGGATCCCCTGGAACATGTTGCTGAACAGAATTTTAGATGGATGCTAAATTGCTGTCAAAAAAGATGCGAGGAGGATGTGAAGCTCGGTATCTCTGTCTGCTCTCTGTTTTCTCTTAGTTTATCCAGAAGAAACATTCCCTATTTTACAAGTTAAAACTTAAATTCACAAGTATCTCTATTAAGTTTTCTCCAGTGAGCCTACTGTTTTAATGGGCTGACAAAGTGACAGTTTCCATGAATGAGTCTTCCCATGCGGCTCAAATGAAATGGAGTCCAATCCAACATCGTGTTATTAAGTTAAAGGTTTTATTCTTGAGAGAGCTGGAAACAGAAGTCCTGTTGAAAATCGATTGAAGTAGAGTAGTTAACTCCCTAAGACATTGTGAATGTCATTAATTTGTCATGTAAAAGATGAGGCAATTTGATTGCTGCTTCTCTATTTCCTTTTAAGCGTCTCTGTTTGCTGGTTCTGCCATCATAACAGGCATGAGTAGATTTGTTGGGGATTGCTTTTGCTGAGCTTATTGAAGTTTTAAATTTGTTTTGACTTAAGATCTAGGAGCAAGTCTTGTTTTTAATTTGCAGTGCAAGTTGATTGCATAATTGTGAAGCTGTTTGACATGTGTGATACAATTTGATTTGCATTCCTGCCAGTTTTCAACTGTAAGAAACAAAATCTGTTGGTAACAATTTTAGCAGGAGTCATTGGAAGGCTCTTAAAATTTGTTTTCATTGTTTTCGTTTGTCTTTCAATTTCAAGGAAACGGAAAGATGACGCTCCTATAAAACTATTTGAACACTTCAGATTATTTTTTAGCTGTGCTGTATATGTTGATGTAAGTGGCTTTGATAATTTCAGGGCAAGAAAGATTTTAAAAGGACTTGAAAAGTAATGGAATTATAACAAGTAACCATTTGGCTATCTTGTGGAAAAGCATAGATTTCATTGAGACTCGATTAGAGAACTCAAAACCTATGTTCATACTGGTATAAAGATACATATT
This sequence comes from Acropternis orthonyx, assembly GCA_035583155.1. Taxonomy (NCBI): domain Eukaryota; kingdom Metazoa; phylum Chordata; class Aves; order Passeriformes; family Rhinocryptidae; genus Acropternis; species Acropternis orthonyx. The sequence continues at coordinate 19,394,358 of JAWWEU010000160.1, forward strand.
AGAATTGACAAAGTGCTTACACCATGACCTGCAGGTCCTGGAAATCTATGGAGGAGACATAGTCCTGCCCATGCAGCCAACAGCTATATCCAGGCTGGCCTGTGCATGTTACACCACTGGAGTTTTTCTGGTAGTGTGGCTCTGATTGTCACTGATTGATTTATTTTTTTCCATTGTGCAGTAGCAGAGAGAAGTAGCATTAATTCCAGAGCAGATTTTCTCTGTAAAAACCACAGAATAAGCAGGTGATACTACTGTAGAGAGCAGAGTAAAAGGCAACTGAACTAGCAGAAGCATATAATCAGATAGCAATAGGTAAAGTAGTTAAGACGTATTAGAGATTATACAATAATAGAAACAGTAACACAGGTGTGATTTCTGTGAATTCAGAGACAGTCTAACAAACTGCAGTAGAAGTGAGAGAGACCAAAACCTTTTTGGCCAAGGACCAAAAAAGAATTTCTGAAGATGCAGATGTTTGTGATGCATGAAGAACAGCTGAATAAGAATCAAGGTGATTGTTTCTAGTTATGCATCTTCTTTAAGATGTTACCAAAATGTACAACCATTACTTGCTCTACTCACACAGACTTACTAGAAATTTATATAAAACATAGAACTGTAAAAGACTACTTTGGTCACTCCCTGTGGTTCCCCACAGTCACAGGCAACTCTGAAGTAGTGACTGTTCCATTGCAGCCTACAGAACATACCACAAACCACAAAACACTTTTTTCAATAACCTACAAAAAGCTAAAGGAGCATGGAAGGTGTAGTATGCCATGAGACAAACCAGGAGAGGCTGAGGATACCACCAGTATTTAAGTTGCCCAGAGTTGCTAATTTCACCACAGATCACTGTTTCTTTTTAACCGAGCACACGGGCAAATGAAGGCAAAGAAGGATCTTGATTTCACATCTTGTAAGCCTCCTGCTGCTGTGTCACTTCCTGTGAGCAATCTCTGATGGTTCTAAAGCAAACCTCTCTTCACTAAATCACCAAAAATAAATTACCTATGAATTAAAAAAACCATTGTTGTGGCACAATACAAGGCTGTATAGCATAACAAAGAATTCTTGCCTTTAAAGCCAAAGTAATGCCAACTAGGTCATTCTCACATGAAGAATCAGTTTGGCTAAATGGCAGCCTGAACTATACCTGTGCTGTGCGTTAAAAAACCCAAACCAGAAAGCAACAGCTGATCACCATTCACACAAATGGACACTAAAGTAACTGAATAGACAATTTGATAACTTAATATTTTAGGAGTTAACAGTTTGTCTCACTTTCTCTGGGAAGTTTCTGGAAATATTAGTGTCTGATGCATGCAATCCTGCGTATTAAAACTGTTCTTCTAATGAAAAATACAGAATAGTGACAAAATTATCAGGGAAACACAAGGGAAATACTTTTTAAAAATATGCCAATTGCACTTAATTCTTGGATCTACAGCTGCTTTCAGCTGAATAGTTTGAATTCTGCAGTAATAAATTGATGTTTTTAAATTTGCAATACCTCTGAAGATTGTAACCACAGTGCTTAAATTTGTTATTTACAGTGAGGTATATCAAGCTGGTCACAAGATCTTCATTCAGTATGTTTAATGGTCAGCTAATAAGATGTTATAAACCAGGTATTTTTTTCACTTCAACCTCTGCATAAAAGTGTCGAAAGTTAAATTGTCTACTTCATGCTTGTGACAATTTCTAGGCAATTTTATTTCAAAGTTATGATTTTTTTTTTTTTTTTCCTTGCAGTGACAGTCTCCCTCTCCCACTGCTGTGATCTTGTTTCTTACTTATTTTCTTCGTTTCCCTAGCTGGGAAGAGACATCATATATGCCATGGCTGACCAGTATTTTAGTGTGCCAAGGAAATATTTAACAATACAGATCTGCTTATCTTTCCCTTGCTAGAGTCACTTATTTAATGTCCCTTCTTTACTAGCAGCCAAGTATCATAAAATCTGTAGGAACTTACTTTATGATTTCTCTTACTTTGTAAAATTTTCTTGAAATTAGTTCAACAAAGTTGGAACACTTTGTGACAGAATTTTACCTTACTCTTGAAGTGTATCTTGAATGCATTTTTCTTGTTTATGTATTTGTCAATGGCCTAATAATACAGATGTTGGCATTTTGCAACCTGCTTTGCTACTTTACTTTAGGCTATGAAAGAAGAGTAAGCATAAAGAAATGCTATATATATATATCCCAGAAGTGCTATTATGTGCTAACATGCATCATCTTATAGAGAGCTCAGTAGGGATGAAGAAAAACCCTCATGGTAGAAATGTGAAACCTCATTGCTGATCATTTTCATGAGTAAGTGATGGGGATAAGAATAATAGCCTAATTCCTATTATTTACTATCAAATCAAAGGCAGTCTTCACACTGAGCATAGTAATTTTGTTTATATGATACACAATGTTACTACTCTGCCTAAAAAGAAAACAAATACCATGTGTGGTTCCAAGATAGTGGCAAAGACATTGATAATGACATTAAGAGCTAAGTTTACTTGCTGTTAGTAAATTATTCATATATATGAGAAAGTACACAAGATGGAGCAAGGAAAATTCCAACTGGACCTAAAGAAATTAACCCACAATGAGGATTGCCAAGGGTTGAGACAGGTTGCCCAGAAAGGCTTTAGAATTGCCATCTTTGGATATATTCAGCCTTTGGATGAAGCCCTGAGCAATCTGAATTAACCTTAATGTTAGACCTGCTTTGAGCAGAGGCATCGGACCAGATGATGTCCAAAGGTCCCTCCAACCCAATTAGTGTGTGGTTCTATTCTAAATAATGTTCTACTTGATTGGGAATTCCACTGGAAAGAAGAGATCCCAAAGCAGTTATATGTGATCTCTTCTTCATACCTGAGTAAATATGCAGTAAATTCAAGTAAGTAGCCTGCATTTTGAGGGAGTTCAATCTTCCTCTCTGTTCAACACTGATGAGGTGACACATGGAGTTGTGGTGGCCAATTTTGGGCTTGTCTGAACAAGAAAGCTGTGAAGCGAGTCCAGCACAGGGCCGCAAAGGGACTTAAGGAACTGGAGCATTGTTCACAGGAGAGACTGAGAGTTTGGGAATTGCTCAGCTGGGAAAAAAAGGGCTCTGGGGATTTTCATAGCATTTCTAAATACATGGTGGGAGAGAATGAGGATGAGGAAGTCAAACTGTTCTCAGTAGTGCCCGCTGACAGGTGGTTGGTAACGGGCACAAACTGAAACATGTGAAATTCCATCTGATAACAAGAAAACTTTTTTTTTTTTTTTTTTTTTTTTACTGCAAAGGTGACTGAAACTGGAACAGATTGCCCAGAAAATGGGTACAGCCCCATCTGTGGAGATAATCAAAACCACAGTGGATACAGCTGTGGGCAGCGTGCTCTAGCTGACCCTGCTTGAGCAGATGGGTCAGATTGAACGATTTCAGGAGGCGTCTTCCAGCCTAAACAATTCTATGAAGTTTTCAAGTTTCTAAAAGTTGTAGGATGACATTTCCATCAAATGTCTGGAGACTCAGTCAGTGAAGATGAATGCCATGGTTGTCTCTAAATATCATTCAGATTGCTACACAATTTCTCTTAAGAAAAGTAGGATTTTTTTTCCGTTAGTTTCCTAGTTCAGATGTGTCCCAGTAATTCTTCATCTACAAATACAAGTAACTCTTAGGATAACTGGAGGGTAATTGGAGACTTGCCTAGAAACAGACTCCAGTGTAGCTCTATAGGGATGGTAACATTGTACCACTATGGATCAATTTGCAGAATTAGACTTATTCACTCATTCCAAATGTTGCTGAGAATTTGGTTTTATTGACCAGCATTTATTTTCTCTTTGGAATTTACTTGGGAACTGATGACAAAACATTGGTATTTTTCAAAAATGTTGGAGCTGCTTTAATGAAATGCTTGGAGTTCACAAGCTCTTGTGTGTCCTGGCTGTTCCTTTAAAAAGATACATTTTATTCATAGTAAATGTAAATAATTAGTCTGTTTCACATTAAGATGATCGAATAGTTCTTTAGGGATTTCAAGAACTACTCAACATTGATAATGCTTAGAAAGCAGTCTTTATTTATTGCGTTAGACAACCTCATATATGTAAAAAAGAACTTTTTTTTTTTTAAAAAAAAGGTAAGCACTGTGTTAGAGGACACTCTGAGGACTGCTGAGTACAAGCCAGTTGATGAGAGAGTCAAAAGTTTAAGAAACGTAGGAAAATGAGAGCAGCTGTATTTTCATCACTCATTTGAGGGCTATAATCACCCTCTCTGTCATACCATGTTTCCTGTCACCAATACATGATATATATTTACTCTGATGAGCTCAGTTAATTTTCTTGATTCTCTTTCTTTCATAATATGAAAATGACTGTCTTACTTGATTCAAACACTATTCCTCTGTTACCTTTTAACTGTTATAAATGAATGAAAAAGCTCACATCACTCAGATTGACCTGTATTTTTAAGTAAACCTGTTGCATGCAATGCTAGGAGTTAACTACCTTTGAAATTATACTTAATTCATAAGCATGTATTAACATAATTTGCTTCCTCATGATATAAAGTAGGAGTAAGTATTTAAAGATCTACTTTTTCTGATAATGAAATGAGAGCTTCTTTGCTGCTTCTCTTTATGTTGTGGTCTTGAAAGGTGCTGAAAGCCTCAGCTTTCATCCCCTTCAGTCAGCATCTCATAAATACAGCTTGATACCAGCAGGACTGAGTGGAGAGATGGGGCAAGAATTTGTCATCTACACTGTCACTTACCTGGCATGGGACTGGTTGCCTTAATACAGGAACTTCAGTATGGCTTGTGAGAATCTATACCAGTTGTGTATGTTTGCAAGTATCATAATCATCTGTGATTATTACTGTATGGGCTACACGGTATAATAAATGACATAACTGAGTTTTTAATGTGCTTGAATCGAACACTGTGCATCCATTACTGTGTAAACATGAGCCTAGCTGACTAATTTATTTAGAAAATGTTGGGTTCTTTTTTTCAAGTGGGATACTTGATAAAGTATTATTTCAAATCTCACTTAGAATCCAGTTTATTTTTAAAACAAGTCTTACCAGATGCAGTCATTTTGAAACAGTCAGTAAAGTATCAGCAGTTGCTTGTTTTAAATGCATGTATGTAAGTTTAATAATGCTGTATCATACTTAGCCTACATTCGAGCAGGGCCACTCTCATGCTTATTCTGAAAAATGTCAGCTTCTGCTGAACTGACAGAATGTGACTAACTGAAATATTCCCGTGAGATGTATATAGTCTATATTGTCTGTTTAGAGTTTTGTGTTCTTTGGCCTTTGGCTCATCAGTGTGTGCTTTATGGTATAATAATGCAAACAGTGGTTAACAAGAGACAGCCAAAACCATCAAAACACAGCTCTTTGTTAAACTGTACACTATCCTGGGGTGCATCAGGCACAGCATTGCCAGCTGGTCAAGGGAGGCGATTGTCCTGCTCTGCCCTGGTGCAGCCTCACCTTGAGTGCAGGGGACAATTTTGGGCTCCACAATGTAAGAAAGATATTAAGCTATTAGAGAGTGTACAAAGGAGGGTAACAAAGACGGTGAAGGGCCTTGAGGAGAAGCCGTATGAGGAGCAGCTGAGGTCACTTGGTCTTGGTCTGGGATCAGCCTGGAGAAGAGGAGACTGAGGGAAGACCTCATTGCAGTTACAACTTTGCCATGAAGGGAAGAGGAGGGGCAGGCACTGGTCTCTTCTCTGTGGTGAGCAGTGACAGGACCTGAGGGAATGGCCTGAAGTTGTGTCAGGGAGGTTTATGTTGGATATTAAGAGAAGGTTCTTCATCCCATGAGTGCTTGGGTACTGGAACAGGCTCCCCAGGGAAGTGGTCACAGCAGCAAACTTGTCTGAGTTCAAGAAGTGTTTGGACAATGCTCTCAGGCACATAGTGGGATTCTTGGAGTGTCCTGTGCAGGGCCAGGAGTTAGATTCAATGATCCTTGTGAGTCCCTTCTAGCTCAGCATATTTTGCGATTCTATGCTGCTTCTAAAGATTTTTAGCTTTATAAACTTTTGTTGATGTTGTGAAGAAATAATCTTATACAAGATGAACATTTTATCAGTAAAAATTATGCATGTTTTGTTGAATCACACTATGGTTTATCATGCATTCATCATTGCACTGTAACTTTAATGGTAACAGTTTTTAGTGCACCTGACTCAGACTGGCAATTGATTTGATGTACGTGGAGATCTACTGGATGGCAATTATTCCAGAAGTAAGAATGGATGGCAGGAACAGGCCAGAATTATTAAAGCCACCTGCTGTTGCAGCACTTACCCCAGGATGGAAAGGGAGAGTGTGCTGGAGCACCAATGTAAAATGAGTATTTATTTAAAAATGTGGAATGGAAAAGCAGACCTAACACAGTCACAGGTAAATGTGGTGGCGTTGCAGCTAATACAGGAAATGTCTCCTTATGTTTTTGTCATTATTATTAAAAACTGTAGAAGAAATTTTCTAGAAATAATGCAATTGAAAAAGTAAGGCAGCTTTAGTTTTCTGGATAATTACCTGGTAATATGGTGCATTTCTTAGAATAGGGGAGCAAAATGCAGATGCCCTGAACCGCGGACACTGCTTTCACTCGTGCTTAGCGGTTCTCTGGCTAGTCGGCCTCGGTTCGGGGAAAGCACATGTACGTTCACAGGATTCGGGTAACTTAGCCCAGTGTTCGGTATTTGCATTTGTGAGCTGGAGAAGTGGGTTTCTCTTTTCCCCTTCCAGGGGCAGAAGCTGAAGTTGTTTCCAGAGGCGGCGGCGGGGGCGTGCGGGGCGGCTCTTGCGCTCACCTGGGGCCGGACGGCGTCTCTCCTGCCCTCACCTGGGGCCGGGGCGGCTGCTGCGCTCACCTGGGGCCGGGGTCCCTCCTGCGCTCACCGGGGCCCGGGGCCGGCCCCCCCGGCTGCCCCGTGGGGTGCTGCGGGCCGCGGCCCGGCCGCGGAGCGGCGCCTGCGCGCCCGTCCCGCCCGCCCCGGGACCGGCCCGGCGGGGGAGGGAGCGCTCGCAGCGGGGGCGGCGCTCGGCGTTTCCCTTTCTGTTTCGGCGGTGGCAGCGCCGGGTACGGCGGGGGCGGCGGGGCGGGCGGCGGCAGAGCCCGGGCCGAGGGGCGGCTCCCCCTGGGCCGCTCCGAGGCCTGCGGGCCCTCCGCGCCGGGGCGGGGCCGCGGCCCCTGCACCTGTCAGCGGCCCCGGCCCTCGGCTGCAGGGCTGCTCTTCTGTAAATACCGCCCGGTGCCCCCGCCGAGTTCCTGGCGACACCGGCCCTCCAGGGCATCGCCGGTGTCCGGCAGGGCTTACGCAGCTCTCTCTCTGCACGTGTGTTACAGGTAGGAAGATGACTCGCCTGGCGCAGGAGCGGGAGTTACGAGCCATGTCCCAGTGAGACCGGCGGAATTAAGAGCAAATGCCTGGAGAAGTCCAGCTGCACGGAGCAGTGCCACAGCTCTCGTGAACTGCGGGCACCGACGCCTCTCAGGCTTGCTTCTCTGGCCCCGAGCACTCTGTCAGCATTTCCTGCCCCACGAATGGCTACTCAGAGGAAGCACTTGGTGAAAGATTTCAATCCTCATATCACCTGCTATATCTGTAAAGGCTATCTCATCAAGCCTACTACAGTGACCGAGTGCCTCCATACCTGTAAGTAGTACTTTGCAAAGCATTCCCTCATTCATAAGTGATGTTTTCTTGAAGCGTTAATGTGTTTAATATAACCACTGCGCTGGTTTTTGTTTACTGAATTTTTACATGAAATACTCTGAATTAATTCAATCTCGTTTGGGGTTTCCTAAACACTGGTCTGCAATCTGGGTCATCTTGAACCGTGTGCTGTACTGTGCTCCACAGTACAAGAGGGACATGGAGCTCCTGGATCAGGTCCAGTGGAGGGCTCCTAAGTTGATCAAGGGTCTGGAGAATCTCACTTACAAGGAAAGGCTGAGGGAGACGGGCCTTTTCGGCCCCAAGAAAAGGCGACCAAGAGGGGACCTCATTAACGTGTATAAAAATCTACAGGGTAGGTGTCAAGAGGATGGAGTCAGGCTCTTCTCAGTGGTACTGAGCAATAGGACAAGAGGCAGTGGGCAGAAATCGATGCCCAGGAAGTTCCACCTGAACATGAGGAAGAACTTCTGTACTATGCAAGTGGTTGTGTACTGGAACAAATTTCCTAGAGAGGTTGTGGAGTCCCCCTAACTGGAAATATTCAAGAACCATCTGGATGGAATCCTGTGCTGTGTGCTCTGGGATGACCCTGCTTGAGCAGAGAGGTTGGACCAGATGGCCCACTGTGGTCTCTTCCAACCTGAGTGATTCTATTGACGGTATGTCAACTCTGCTGAACATCTTGCAGAGTAAAGATGCCTCCTTGCTTTCTCCTAAGCTAGTGCTGATTGTGCTGGCTCTAACACCAAACTTTTATTACTGTGGTCTGGCTGATCACAGGTGAGATCATTAGTCAGGTCAGGTGAGCTATTTTGATAAGATAATTAGGCTTTTTAAACTTAAGCTAATGTATCTGTTGGCATTGTGCATGATGGATACACAAGTTTGGTCAGTACTGGCACGCATCTCTCTGTAATGTGTTCCATGGCATAATGCAGAGAAATACTTGAAAGTTGGCAAAATATTTGTTTAGGGAGTAGATTTCTTTCAATGAAATGTCTCAGGAAGTATTATTCACGTTGTCTTAGGCTCCTAATATGTTTAAAACACTGATGTGTATGAATTATATTAAGCATATGCATAGTCCTGCCAAACTCAGTCATCTTACTTCCACACTTTTTTTCATGTGTATTCCTGAATAGACAGTAGTTTGATTAGACCTTGTTGAGAATTTGACATCTTTCCAAATAAAATTTGAAGTCTTCTAAAAGAAGAGCAAAGGGAACTAAAAGCTTCTGGTAAATTTCCCATTTTCAAACCTTTAACAGATATCAGTTAAAAGCCTTGTCTTGGTATTTCCTGTCATTTCTGTGCAATGTTGTTCATGCAGTTGTTATTGTCTTCACTGTTAATTTTTACATTATGGTGTTATGTTTCTACTATATCAAGCTCATAGAGAATTAAAACAATGGAAGCCATTGTGCAGCAGGAAAACTGTGACATAGTTGTCATCACAGAAGCACAGTGGGGTAACTCACACAACTGGAGGACTGCAGTGGATGGCTATAAACTCTTCAGAAGTGATAGGCAAAGAAGGAGAGCTAGTGGGGCAGCCCTATACCTTAGGAAGTGCTTGGAGTGTCAAGACTTCAGTGCTGGTGATGGTAGAGTTGAGTGTTTATGGGTAAGAATGAAGGGGTAGGCCAACAAGGCAGGTATGGTGGGAGTCTGTTACAGATCACCCAACCAGGAAGAAGAGGCAGATAAAACATGCTGTGAATGGCTGAGGGAAGTCTCACAATCTCTAGCACTTGTTCTAGGGGAGGATTTCAACTTAGCAACATCTGCTGGAAGTACAGTACAGCAGCAAGAAGACAGTCTACATGGTTCCTAAAGTGTGTGGAGGATAACTACCTGACACAGCTCACAGGAGGGAGGCCCCGCTGGACCTGCTGTTTGTGGACAGACAAGGACTGGTGGGTGTTGTGGTGGTTGGAGGCTGTCTTTGGGCACAGAAATCACAAAGGGTAGTTTTAAATTCTTGGAGAAGTAAGGAGGGTGTTTAGTAGAACCGTTCCCTTGGTCTTCTGGAGAGTGGACTTTGGAGTCTGGTTGACAGAGTCCCTTGAGAGTCAGTCCTGTAGGGCAAAGATGTCCAGGAGGGCTGTAGATGCTTTAAGAAGGAAATCCTAGAGGCACAGAAGCAGGTCGTCTCCATGTGCCAAAAGGTGAGCTAGCAGGGAATACGACCAGCTTGGCTGTACAGAAAGCCTTGTCCGGAACTTGGTAAAAAAAGGAGAGTTTATGAATTTGGAAAAAGGGACAGTCAAATCAGGAGGACTACAAGGATGTCATAAAGTTATGCAGAGAGAAAGTAAGAAGGGCTGAAGTCCAACCAGAACTTAATCTGGCTACTGCCGTGAAAGAATTAAAAATGTATCTATAAGTCTATACATTAGCAACAAAAGGCAGGCTAGGGAAAATCCCCATCCTTTATTGGATACAGAGGGAAAATAGTGACAAAGAATGAGGAAATGACAGGTTCTTAATAGAGGTAAATTAATCAGAGAGGGGTAAATGTATTATTAAATTATATTTCCCTTTAAATAACCTGGAAAAATTCCAGTATTAGCTAATTTTTTTTTTTTGTGGTTGAAGTTTAATGAGCAGAGTAACTTTTAAAAGGTTGGAATGAGGGGAAACCAGTTATGTAAGAAATCAGCTTAGACTTAAGAAAGAAATGGTTTTATTATGGTATGTTTTTGTTTATGTAATTTATTTATTTACTTTTTCTCCCATCACAAAACAATAATGGCAGGAGTGTTTTCTTCTTAGCAGCATCTGTCTCTTTTGTTTACTTGTACACTGTGAGCTCTTCACCAAGACAGCTCTGTTTCTGTCTAGTCCCCAGATTAGAGCATGTGAATTTTACTGAGCTGCCATAGAGTTGCAGGGTCTCCTCTCCAAAAAGCTGCCACGTGTTTGGGTCGTTAAGTAGAACTGCAGGGGTGTTTCTTTAAAGCAAAGTTTAGTTACTAAAATACAAAGCATACAATGATGGAAAGGAAAATGAAAAACTTGAAAAAGTGGTGGTATGGAAGTCCTATGTCTGCAGAGGAAAAGGTGATCTCTGTGTGGCAGAATTCAGGGTACCACAAAATACAATGATTTGAACTATCCTTTGGTATTTGTCTTGTACTCCTAATTGCCATAATTCAAAACAGTATTGCACAAATGACCAAAATCTGCAGATATTAATGGTTGAAGAAGCAGCATAAGTTTTTTAGATACTGGGAGTACAATATATTACTCTGGACAAGGTTAAAAGCATGTATTGACATGGATGTTCTCCAGGGATCACAGGGAAACTGTTGTGATCAACAGTTACCAAAGCATTTAGTGGCTATTTTACATATTCTGTGTTGCTGAAAACTGCTAGGTAGTAAAGTTCTGCTCTGAGAAATGAGTGCCTTTTTGAAAATAAGTGTTTACAATGGGGTTTTTGGAAATGTTGGACAGCTAAGTCCACCATTCTGTCTCTTCCTCAAGATCCTGAACTCAGTCGTCCTGTGGTCACCTCAAGGCAAGCTGCTGTCTGTCGCTGTATTTGTCACCAGTTTTTCCCTGTTTATGAACAGCAGATAAAGTGGTGCATTACTCCTAGTTGGTCTCTCTGGTATTTGCCTTAAGAAGTTGTCAAAGCAGTCAAGAACTTTCAGAAATTTCCTTCCATGCGGGAAAATTACCAGATACTTAGTTTTCTTTATCAAATCAATAATCTTGTGACCAGATGTTGAGATTTTGCTAAAAACCTGTGCTCTCACCAGGAGATTCAAAATAAAACTTTACTGAAGCAAAACTTCTCACCCTCAGACAAGCAAGCTGAGCTGCTTCCGGACTACTCCTCCTGCAGAAGCTTTAGTCAATGACATGTAGAAGGGCTTAAAGGTTATTTTGAAATAGAAGTTTTCAACATAAAAAGTCTTTCTTGGTCATCATGTACTGAAATTATCATGTTCTCCTTCAACAGAAAGGAATCCAGTTTGGCTGTGTCTGGTAATCGTCATTAAGAGTGGAGTAGTCTCACATGTATAGTTTCTGAAAAGGGTGGTTAAGTGTATTGAAGCTTTCTGTACTGTTTTTATGCAGACACTCTCCCTAAAAATAAATGCCTGTAAAGAAGGTTTAAGGTAGCTAATTAATTACTTCATTAAACATACCAAGTGACTTGTTACATCTTGTGCCTACACTGAGATGGGTTTGTTGTCCCACTAGCTGCGCATATCCTGTGCCCTTGCTTTGCTCATTGGATCAGAGAGTGATTAACTTTGAGAGAGGAGAACATGGAAGAATTCAAAGGATGAGTTCTGACAAAGAATTTGTCCCACAATCAACTAATTAAACTTTCTCTTGTAGAATATTTTATTTCAAAAATGCAATGTGAAGTTTTGTTTAGGTACCTGATTAATCCACATTTAAACAGTAACCTGGGAGGAGTCTTCTGACTGGACTATATGTATGGAGATATGCATAATATATATGTACTTTTTTGTTTGCATAAGATAACATACAGGACAGTCCTGACACTTGTATCTGTGTTTTTCATCTGATTACAAAGATCTGAAAGAATGTTTGAACCAGATATCTCTGTATTGGAAAACATAGCATTGTCTCTTATGGTTAGGGTTAGACAAACCATAGCATTGTCTGTTATGGTTGCCAACCAGTTAGCATATGTCACACAAGTACTTTTATCAGCTGTAGAAAGTCATCTTATGTGAGTTTAACTTTTACTGTGTCCCATCTGAAATGCCCTAGTACGTCCATGAAATTCAGGTTCTCATTTTGCTGGCATGTGTAGCATGTACCTCAAAATTCTGTAACTTGTGCATTTTGGTTAAGCGGTTTCTTTTCACCTGTTTGCTGCCACACTGCGACCTACAGTAAAGCAAATGATCCCATGTCATTGTGTTAATCTGTACTGGAAGTGTTAGAGGTTTTTTTGTTTGGTGTTTGTTTGTTTTTTCCCTAAGGTGGTTAGTTAAATATATTCATAATTTATTTCTGTTTAAAGATTCCCTTTTTCCCTACTCTTTTCACCCAATACTTGAGACTTCATCCCATTTTCTGAAACCCAAAGGGATATGCTTTGAAAAATGTTCGGTTTTATATTGAGAGTAACAGAGGATGATTATACCTTTCATATCTGAAAATACTGGTTGATGATCCCTATAGGAATATCATGTATCAGTTCTTTAGTCTTGTGTGCTAGAATTTATACATATTTTTTACTTTTACATTGCTATTGGTAAATCACATTTAGTTTTGATGGGCAGGTCCTCATAGCACCATAGGTCAACATGAGAAGAAGCAAAAGTTGTTTTAGATTAGTACAGTATTGATTTAAAATTTCAAGGGTGTTTTAATGGTATTGAGCTGGCTGTACAAACACTTGATCCAGATCTGTGTGTTTGTTGGCATAGGGAATACATCCATAGAGGACTAGAATAAGATTCTTGATTCTTTATGATGTTTTATTTGTATATATTCTACTCAAAGACCTTTCTTACACTGGAGATTAAGCTCTTCATTCATCGTTAGGTCCTCTCCTGGACCATGCATGGCTTCCAAGGGTGTCATCTTCTCTCAAGAAAAGCTGTAAAGACAACACATAAATATATTCAGACTGAGAAATTCAGTTCCTTTCCATAGATTGGTTTATATTATAAATGCTTCAAGTTACATTATTGTGGATGTTAGCATGCTCTGTGTTTAGCCCAGTTTAGTGTTTAGGAGATTTTATGGAGTAAATAATCTGACTCGAAATAAAGTGTGATAGTTATCTATCCCATGGCATAAAGTTCTTCTGAGTCGTAATCATTTCAGATTTCTTCTAGGTGTAAATGAAAGCCATAGCTCAGATAGACCCTATTTGTCTTTAGTTTGGAAAACAAACCAAAAACCTAGCAGGATAAAGATACTTAAAATATCTCTATAAGGCAAATCTATTCGTCCTTTTCAAAGCAGTCAGAACAGTGTCTCATCAGACATACTTTCTTAAAATGCAGGAAAATGCTTTCTGAAGGAAGCTCATTCTAATTGCTTATGAAAAAAAAGAAATCACTCTGGTATTGATACAAAACCCCTCATAAGCTTTTTGAAGAATTTTTGTGCTAATTTTCTAAGTGTCTTCATTGCAAAAAAAGTAGATTCATAGAATGGTTTGGGTTGGAAGGGACCCTTTGTTAGTTCCAACTCCCCTTGCATGGGCAGGGACACCCTCCACTAGTTCAAGTTTCTCAGAGCCTCATCCATCCTGGCCATTTTCCAAAGAAGAGAAGGCTAGAGGTTGAGCTTATCATTTCAAAAATTAATACTGACCAATGCTAGTTACATTTATACTATTTTTTCCATGTTGTGTATTCTTTATCAATCATTTTAAGTTGGTGTCAGGTTAGAAAGACTCTACAAAGATGCTGCTGTTTTTATCAGACAGGAGGCTTACCAAAAAAGGAAAATACATTAAAAACTAACTCCTTCCGCTATTATAGGCGTTAACAGAAGAGGAACTCCATCTAACTTGCAGTTCTCCATAGAAAAGACTTAAGGGAATGGAGACTGATATTCTTGGAGAAGTGATTTTTGTATATATTTTGCTGTCTGTGCCTCTTCCCTATTATATCAGTGTGTGTAACTGGATTTTCATTAGTGAAGGAACAGAATGATGCCTTCAGTTGCTCCCTGTGCTTTGTATTTCAGGTGGGTGATGGAAAGATAGTTCAGCTGGTTGCGGGAGCTGGGATGACAGAGGATTCCACCTTGTGATGTTTGCCCCTGGGTTGTACAAGTGCAGACACTGTCTTAAGAAAAGTTTTGAGCTGAGAATCTTCATATATTTTCAATTTCAAAGATAATTTCTGCTCTTTTCAGTCCTAGAGTAGATACTTTGTCATGTTAATGAGATGTTATAGAAATCTACTACATGCACTTTAAAAGTTATTCAGACTTGTGCTCTAATTTCAGCATGTTCTTAAATGCTCTGTTGGCCTTGCATGAGGGCTTCTACGTGGGTGATGAAATTCTCTATTATGGAAGTGTAGTAGCAAAATGTTTACTTTTAGGAGTATTAGTTATAAAAAGTACATAGAAAAATGAAGAAGTGTCGGTGTAGGTACAGTCACATTTTCTGCCCTGTAGCAGACTTCATACCCTCTGGAAGTGCTAGCAAATGAATGTGCAAAAATCAATTAAGTCTACTAATTTAACAAATTATAAAAGATCAGTGATACAAGAAGAGTCCTGTGTTTGCAGGTTCTTGCATCTGTATGCGAGTGCTAAATACCTCACAGCTGAGGTTAAGCAAAACCTAACTGGTGTTCTGAGCACTGCTCTCATGGCAGCAGTGTGCTCAGCTCTTTTGGAGACCTCGTGTCAGAGGACAGTGCTGTGCCCAGCTTAGGGGGCTTGTCTGGCAGGGCTCCTGGGCTTCCTGAGCTTGTTTTACCACATCATCCAAACTCTGCCCTTCATCCAGCCTTGCTAGAGCCATTTAGCTTAGAATGCCAAGAGCCAGCCAAAGAGCTCTGAAGTCTGTTGTCATATTTAAAGTGGAAAGCTCATTGTAATTTCAGCCAGAGCTGTGAAGTTAATGTCCTTCAGTTAGGGTTTTAAAGCAGTTGAAAAAAACACCTACATGAGGATTTAATGTGTGTGCCTTACCAGCATGAGCTGATTTGACATAACTCTTCTGAGCATACTAAGGCAAAGACAAATAATTGCAGGCTTTGCTTGTTAGATGGCATTTGTTAAAAGAATCTCGAGATTCCTTAAAGTTGTTGTATAATTTGGATTTACCGGCTTGTTTAGAGATGCTCGTACTTTTTTAGGTAATTGATGAAAGAAATTACAGTGTTTCTGCAGAAAGCATATTGCAATCACAGCAGTCCATTTATTTTTTCAGTCCATTTACTGATGAATTTGCAGTTCTCTTTTCAGTGTACATGAAGTAATAATAAACAAAGGATAGAGTTTATCTCCATCCAGAATGTTTTAATGCAGTAATAATAGCAAGCATATTTGTTCCCATCAGCCTGGCTTCCATTTTCTTGTTAATGTCATTAAAATCTACAGTCTGCAGTTAATCATTTGGAAGCAACAGTAGTGTAGCACCTTGTTTAGTTTAATTTCGGTGTATTCGGTTTTAAATTCACACTGTTGTTGGTTTGAGTTTGTTTATACTTGCCATGGTCATGATCCTGATTTTTCATTATAAGATTCAAGTATTAAATGTTTACTGTGAGTTCTGTAATTGCTTTTGAAAGCGCTGTATCAAAAGGAAAACACTTTGAGCCTGTGTAAAATTTCTGTGAACTTTTCTTTTATAATAAGTATTTACACCAGTTTTTTCAGTTGAAAGCAAACCACTGGAACAAAAAATGATGTGCGTAAGTCATTTTCAGGTCAGCTGAAGTGATGGTTGACTCTGCTGGCCTTGAGCTCCCCAGCACACACTCTCTTAGAACCTGCTCTTTAAGGTGCTACATGGTATGGGCTTTACATTTTGTGATGTTGGGAGAATTCTAAGTAGTAAAAATATCACGTACTTTAAAGCAGTGCTTGTCTAACCTGTGCTGCTGAACTTGGTGTCTCAGCAGAGCAGAACTAACTATGGTTTTGAGGAACAAGAAATGGAGAAAATACGTTGTATTTATTTACTTTAAGATAATACTCTTTTCTTTCTGATGCATGCAGTAGCTAGCAGGCATTGGTAGGTCATATTAAGCAATATTATTTAGATCTTGTCTAATTTTTTTTCTTTTTTTTTTCTGTCACTCAGTTTGTAAGACTTGTATCGTTCAACACTTTGAAGATAGCAATGACTGTCCCAGGTGTGGCAACCAAGTACATGAGACCAATCCACTAGAAATGTTAAGGTAAGATGCTATTTCACAACATCTACTAAAATGGAAGAACCAAAAAATAGGGAAAAGAATCCTAACATCTTTATCCTAGAAGGGAATTAATTGTTTTGCTTACTTGTATAATGTGTATATTAACTGTTCTGAGCTATATAGTTTGTCATTTTCTCAGTTCCCACTAAATTGTAAGTTGATTTTTTTGAGATATAATAAAAGGAGAAAAGGTAAGGGAAAGATAGCGAAAGACTGGGTATATTGTCCAAGTTTAAAATAAACATTTTAATACCTCTGTTAAATAAATGAACCAGATACCTTTTAGTCTTTACATGGAATGAAATTAAATTTGAGAGTTTCTGTTTTCAAACTATTTAGGGCATTCCAATCTTCATGGCAATTTTTTTCTTTTTAGAGCAATGTTGAAAGTAAATCACGCAAATAATGTTTTTCAGAGCATAGGTCTGCCAATCTGAATTGAAATCTGCTGTGAGATTAATGAGAATACACTCAGGAAAAAAAGTTTTGACACTAAAAATACCCTTTCTTGACAATTTGTATTTTTATATCACAAGTATTTTTCCTGAAATTCTGGATTCTCTTTTAGTGTTGTTATGTTGAAACAAAAGTGATAGACATACTGTAAGTATAAGAGAAATCAAGAAATGTCATCCTAAGTGGAAGAACTTCATGTTTGCCTCAAGTGATGAAGGCAGTCCCTGCCCTCTCTCTCAACACTCCCTCAACCCCACCCCACCTCAAGTATTCTTATTTTGTAATATTCTTGTGAGCTTAGGGAGAACTATTCTTACATCTATGTTAAAACATACATTTACATCTAGCATTTACTAGGGTTGGTATCATTTCCTGATGTCATTGTGTTGGTACAATTTGTTGTATGTTGCTTTGATTTTTGACTGATTATGTGTGTGCACAACCATGCTTCAGTTATATACCCAGAGGACAGGTGAGAGAGATTAAATTCAGTGGCTCTAAAGGGTTTTAATCTTTATCATCTGAATGGTTTTTGGAAGGGTAGGGCTAAGAGAGTTTATGTAGATGTTTACTGTAAGTACATTTCTGATTGCCTGTCAGTGTCTGAGGTGCTGTGTGTGCTGTAACAGAAGATGCTGTGGGCTACTAAAGACCTGGAAACAAAAACATTTTAGAAATGTTTTTATTCTGATGGGACCACTTCAGAGGAGATGAAAAATGCATTTTCTGAAACATCTTTAGTAAACGAATACTGTCCTTTGAGCAGGAAATTGTGGATGGGTGAGAAAAGTTAGAGCACAAGCCAGAAATGTGGGAAGAACTATTTTCTGTGTAATTATTTCCTGAAATTCCTTTTAGAGTAATTTGGTCTGTTTGTCAACAAACTACATAGAGTTAGTACTTTCCTTGTTATATTTTATGAAATGGCTTTCAACATTTGCTAAACAAATAATCAGAGAGCAGTGTAATAGAATTACCTTTTTTTGGAAGTTGCCTGCATATCTTAATACATGTCTTATGCTCTGACCATAGAGGCCAGCCCCATCATAGCTAAAGAATGCAGTCATTTTCTGAGAAATGGCATTGAACACTAGATAGTAGTTTTAACTGAGATCTTTCAGATAAACTTTATAAACTACTTACAAACTTAATTCTGAGTAACTTCATAAGTCTGAGTTTTTTACATGTGTCTCTTAGCTGGCAGCTATTAGGGTGTGTTGAAACTCTAAGACTATGTCTGAAATTGAACACTGAGTTGTAAAATGAAAATGTACGAAGTGTTAAATTCTAGAATTCCCTTTACTGATTTAGCAGAATTCTGCACCATCAGTGCTCAGTGGGTCTGTGTTGGTTATACCATGCAGGCAGGCTTCCTTTTCTGTTGGTAACATGCTTCTGGGCATGAAAGTTTTTTCCTGAGTGATAGTTTTAGTTTGGTTCATGTTTGCTGATTATTATCAATTATCAAGGGAGTATTGATCTTATAACTCATACAATATTATAGAAGAGGTGAAAAAAGAAACTATACAAAGCTGACACAAGTGCTTGGTGGTTCTTTCTGTACATTGTTGTTCAGAGGTTGGAAGATGTGGGGGTGGAAAGAGTTGTGTCTAAAATATCCGTGTTCTTGTTATAGCATTAGAAGGGAGTATATGAAATGACTGAGGCCAACTTTGTCAAGTAGTTTTGTTTTGGAATGGGTTTGCTGCAAGTCACAGAAATGCAAATCTTTATTTTAGAGTGCTCATAGGTGTGAATAATAGGAACATTGTAAGATGTGTCTGAAATTGAGAATGTTTTATAATTTAATTTTTTCGCTATAGTTTTTGTTTTCATGCACTTAAAGATCAGATAGGAGTTATTTTTTTCTGCCCTGCTTAAAAGTATTGATTATTATCCCTGTAAGGACAAAACAGCTTTCTTGTTTCATTTTTTGAAAGAAAATGAAGTCATTAACTGGAGTGGGAAGCTGGTTCTTGCTGCTAGCATTGTAAATTTGCAAAGTATGCTGGGGTTTTTTTACTACTTTAGTAATTACCAGTGACTTTTGTTTTGGGCCGTTGAAGACAAATTAGAAAGTGCTAAGTGGGAATTTTCAAAAATAAATGTAGAAAAACCAGCATGTATTATACCATCCTGAGGAACAGTGGGATTTTTAATTAAGTTAGTGATGTTCTCTTTTGAAGTCCTTATTTAATTTCTTTTAATCAGTAAGTTATGAAGATTGAAGCTGTCTTACAATGTGAAATGAATTCCATTTCTAAGACAGCTCTGCTGTGGGAACTTCATAGAAAGCAGTGCCATCTAGTTACATGAGACAGTGACAGAAGAGGCAGTACACCATTGGGAGATGTTGTCATCATCTGTCAGAAGTTAAACACTCAGACATCTCACTGTTTTTGTTTCCGTCTTATCTGTGAGAAAGTGCTCTCTGTGCTGCTTTTTTGTAGGGGAGGTGTGTTTCAACTGCTGAATTTTTTTTTTGTCCCTGTAAGAAGACGCAATTAAAAACTGGATTGTGTTTGTAGCTGAAACATGAATACCCTTATGGCATGATTGTATCCATTGATGGGTACCACAGGGAACAAGTCTCAGAACATGATGTTTGGGTAATAGGTCTAATTGTAAACTTGGAATTACAAGTACAAATTCTGTAAAGAATGGAACCTTGAATACTCATATATGTATTATAAGAAGATAATTGTTATCAATTAAAATGGATTGTAGGCATTCCTCAGCAATAAAAACATTCAGTCTTATTCCTACTCTGCCACAGTTGGTGAACAAAGAGACTGTAATACCTAGTTTTGGCACTAATCTCAGGGTATCAGAGGACATGCTTGTGCTGTGTACTGTCTTCTGATATACAAACTTAGGGCAGATTTGAATAGTTCAGATTAATTATGCTGGGTACTGAGAACTGTCAAGCAGAGCAGCATGGATGCTCTGTGGTCTTTATCCTGCCAAGATCAGTTTGTCTGTGGTGTAGTGAGTAGGGAATAGTTTGTTCATTTTTTCATAACAGGCTTATTACCAAAGCACTTGAACACTTAATGTGATAATGGCATTTATAATTTTCATGCTTACTACTCACGAGCTGGACTTTAAACTTGGATATTACTTTTCCAGTCTGTTCCTTTTAGTAACATGATTGTTTGCATGTAACACAAATTCAAACAATAAAAATTTTAGAGTATAATATTTTTTCTGTTTTGTTTCATTCTTGTCCTTATGCATTAAAAAATAAATTCCTTGGTTATTTCTAAAATAAGTCTGTTCAAGAGATGGTTGAGATAAGCTTTAATGCATGTTGCCTCTCCAGTTAAAATCAGTTGGCTTTGACAGGTTTTATTATTTACCAGAAAAATGGAACTCATTTTATTATTCAAAAGTTTTTGTTATTTAAACATTTAAAATACTTAAAATGCTAGTTTCCATTTAATGTGAAATATATTTTTTCCCTCTGAAAGGCTGGATAACACCTTAGAGGAAATTATATTTAAGTTGGTGCCTGGACTTCGAGAACGTAAGTTTCTCACTTGGTTTTGAGTACCTGTTTGGGTTGATGGAGGGAATATGGCTATTTCTAATTATATACCTGTGTTATTGATTTAAAAGTTCACATTACTGTTGTTTGATGTTAACCAGAGGAACTGCAGCGAGAGATTGAATTTTGGAAGAAAAACAAACCTCAAGAAAATGGACAAGGTGATGATTTATTTTTCTCTCATATGTTAAGTAACATTCTTCATTAAGACCTGTTTGTTCACTTACACAAGTACATAGTTCTTACTGAATTCAAACTACTATAGAAACTTGTAGCAAATCTGTGTAGGTGTTGTATGGACCTTCATGTACTGCTGCTTATCTATTAACCGGTTGTTTTACAAACACTAGCTGTTTTACCATTATTTTTATTTGCATTTCCCCATGCTCTCACTTGCAACACTCATGATTTTCCAGTTGAATTCTTAATTTTCTTAATACAGCAAGATACAGATTTTTTTAAACGAAATTTTTACAGATTAATTTCTGAATGTGACCATCTGTTAAGTAGGAGGTTGTCAAGAATTAGTTACGACAAGTAGTAAAACAGTTTTCCACACATGCTAAACAATTGTTTTATATAGCTTCCACAATGCTTTTGGGGTTTTTTTTGTAGTTAACCCATGAAGTTTGAAAGCTCAGTATTGAGGTGCTAAGTGAGGACTCCATCCTATTCCCCTTTAATTTGACATCAAGTTTTTGATACCACAGCCTATTTGATTTGATTTTAAAGAACTTTTGAAAGGCTCTGCTAAGTTAAAGAAATAATAAAATATTTTTATTAAGGGACAACTGTCAAGTAAACATCTTGTAATACTCCTCTGCAATCAACTGTTTATAATGTCTTCTTTTCAACTTCATAACATTTAATTTTCTTTCTCGCTAGTTTTGATGATTTGCATTTTGCATCCATTGTAAGGGACAAGATTATTTTCCCTGTTACGTAATTAAGAACTACAGAACAGTTTACTGCAACATACTATATAGTGTATACCTGTTCAGTTTTAAAAATTCTTGGAAAATATTTATATGAGATATAGCCATTTCTTGTCTGTTTAGGAAATTATTTTCTGCTATATACGTAGACAGAATTAACACATCGTTTGCAGATTTGTAGAACGTGACTTTCTTTTAACCAATTTATTCTTCTGGTTCTTAGCTTCCTCCCATATTTTAATGGTAAACCTAGTGGAGGTGAGTTACTCAGTGTAGCGAGAGCTTGTTTTGTGAAGGAAAGAAAGGCACTAACTCTGAAAATATACTTTTGAGTAGCTATGTATGTATTCAGCTCCAACAGTGACTGTATCATTGGGCTATGGAAATTTGTCTCTACAAACCATTTATGAGTCGTGACAACTCATTAAGACAAATTATGAGCATTTAAACTATTTTCTGCTATAAACAAGCATTTAAAATCTTGCCTGAGAATGAATTATTTGCTGAGAATAATTTCAATAAGAAGAGACTATTTCAGTTGCCTTGCAATCATGTTGTCAATTTAGTTTAAGAAACTGTCAGTTATGTCCTGTGCCACAGGTCACGGCACAGTTCCCAACCTTAGCATCTAAGATCTGGAAAAAAGATCCCAGGACTTACAATTTTCACACATCAGAAGGGGAAAAAAAAACCAGGCAACAAACCATATCTCATGCAATGGTGACTTAGTGGTTACCAGAAAAAATTGATGGATGGTGAAACATACGATGGGACAGAGAAAACAATATTCATTGGTCCTCTCCAGCCTGAACTGGGGAAGGAAGAGGGCAAGCAGCTTTACATTAACTTACTCTCTGGTGATCAGTTTTATTGTCAATATCTGAGAAAAGCAAAGGAAGTAGACAATACCCAAGGTTTGCAAGAAAGATGAGAAGACAAAAGAGACACCAATTTACTCCTTAGGGAAAGAGGGGTGGAAGTAAGTGAGGTGTAGGTTTGGTTTTCTTATCCTGTTCTTGGCTTGATGCTTTTTGACTTGGAGAGCAATGAGTCCATTCTGGTGAGATTAAATTTTGTTGTTGTTGTTTCTTTCTTTCTTTCTTTTTTTAACTTCTATCATGTTGAACTTTAATAACATGCCTGTAATGGACCATCACATGGAGGCTGGCTGTACAAAGTTAATTTTAGTATTTTTCAGTAAATAGTCTTGTGCCATTTACATGGAGGAACGTTTGAATTTCTATCAGAATACCTTAAAAGATGTGACCTTTTTTGTGTGTGTACCTGTTTCTGGAATTTTTATGATTAGAAATTTGCTAGTTTCCCTAATTTTGTAGTTGGTTTGCTTTTCAAGGCTTTTCAAACTGTGTAACTAACCTTCCTCCATTATTCAGCATTGGTAACTGTTGAAAGTTGTGGATGTGTTTGCTGAAGGATCTGTGAATCATAGGCAGGCTCCTCAGACAAATGCTTGTGACAGGTGGACTGCACTTGCTTGATTAAGAGTTTGCGTCCTGGATTTTAAAAAAAATGAAAAAGAAATCTGTAGTTTGATACTGAAAATTCTGTTCATAGTAAGATGATAAAATTATACACAATCAACTAAATGTGTCAATAGCTAGTAGGGAACTTGGGGACAAATATTTTATATATATTATATTATATTATAATTATAAAATGCTTCAAAATTGTAAGAAAGAAAAGTAATGAATGCAACTTAAAACTCGTCTTGAATATTTAAACTCAACCAAGGGAACTAATTATTGTGTCAAGAAACTTAGTTGAGGCTTGGTATCTATTAACATTTGCCTTCTGTTTTCTCATCTGAAATTGCTTTCAAAGTTTGGTGAGTGCCAGAAAGCAGCAGAAGTTGGTCTGAAAATTTTTCAAAAAGATGAGAAAGCAGCTTATTCAAGTTAATTGTGATAATGTTTTATTCCAACAGAGAGCAGCCTTTGTTTTAAGTCAAGGTAAATAAGTTGGGGATACAGAAAAAACCCAAAATGTATACAATAGGGTTATTGTATACTGTATTCCAAATCTGTGTAAGTTACTCCATTTTATGGTTATTATTTACATACATTGTGGCCTTGTCAAGATGTACTTGCTGGTCTCAGCTTTTGAGTGTTCAGCTTTGCTAAACCTTTGAAAACTGTAGAAGATGGTACCTTTTCCAAATGAGGTAGAATTTAAACCAGGAATCAATAGAATATGTTAATAGCATCAGTAAAAAGAGATAATATGTTAAATGGGATTTTGTAGGATATATGTGCTTTGCATGCAGGGACCTTTCCTTTTATTCTTGGTTTTTGGTTTTAAAGGGGAATAAATAAATATATGGCTATTTAGTTGTAAAGTCCTTCTGGAGAGAAACACCTGGATTTCTTACAATGGCATTACTTAGACTGGATCAAAAGTGGATGAAAGCTAAGCTTTATGTTCCCTTAGTTTATTTCATGATAACGTTTCAGGAATTTGCCTCCGGTGGGTTATTGTGGCAGACAGTTAATATGAATTGATTACCCATGTTACTTTAATATACAAGTGTTGGGATTAGTTATTCCACTGTTTGTTTAAACACATTATTTTTTGTCAGTGAACTGCCACACCATAGAGTAAGTTTATGTGTTTGAGTGTTCCTGATGCATGCACAATTGTTAAGGTTTTAATTATTGGACACATCAGAAGTAGACAGCCATAACCATTATAGTCCATAAGACTAATTATTTTCTGTTCCATAGAAATCTGTTGTTTGCCTATTGCATTAAAATTTCAGTAGTAAAAATTTGTTTTCAGATATTTTTAAATTGATCAATTTAAGAATGCTCTGAATTAAAATTGTATAAAGTTAATTTGAAGGAAAAAAAAGCCCTTGAAAATGTTTTATTTCCTTAAATATGTGACTTTTAATTACTTTACTAATATGTTTTTTATATTTTACAGATGAAAGTCCAAAAGCTGATAAACCCAAAGTAGATGAGGAGTGTGATGAAAATGAAGAAGATAAAGACTATCACAGGAGTGACCCACAGATTGCTATCTGCCTCGACTGTTTACGCAACAACGGGCAGTCAGGAGATAACGTAGTCAAAGTGAGTAGCAAACAATCTGTGCTGTTGTTATTGATGGCAGAGTAGCATCTTACAGGAACCAAAACATTTTATAACTGTTAACAATAAACCTTATTGTGGTGACCTGTCCCCCCTTTGAGGCATTTTGATGCATCTTGGAGTTTTGTAAAATACACAGTTCCATACAGAAATCCATCTATGTCAGTGGAATTTTGTTTTTGTATACGGATTATAATTTTGTAGTCTACAGCCTTAATGGTATATAACAGCATTACACAACAGATTACAGCATACCACAGAGGTATTTATAAAGCTAGCTGTAGGTGAGCTGCCTCATACTTTCAGGATTACTGTCTTAACATGCCAACATGAACCTGCTTTTCAAATACATTGTGCACTGAGTGACTGGGATCCAGATCTTCTGAACTGTAAACCTGATTCTGACACACACGTGTTGTCTGTGGCCTTGGGCATGTCCCCTCCGTCTGCAAAATGTGTAAAGTAATACCTGCCAACTGCTGGTTTAAGAATTAGGGATATTTGGTTTCTATTCCTGTAAAGGATTACCTAATGATATTGAATCTAGAAGGAAGTCTTTAGAAATCCCCTTAGATATTAATAATGTTTTATGAAAATAAAAATACCAGAATTAAAAAACATGGAATTTTTCTGATAAAATTACTTGTATATTCTCTGTGTTATGTTACATGTATCATTTTGGAAGTTCTTAACACAGTAAGAAGATTTTGATTCATCAAGAAAACATACATATATGTTATAACTGTTTATGCTATATACAGTGAGAAATCTGTGTCTCCATCACCATGTGGGAGTCTCAGGTTTCCAGTTTTCCTGCTGAATCCAAACCATTAGGTTCTGGATCAGAGAATCTGTGGTAATAGATCACATCTCAGCTTTGTAGCTTCCCTGTATTTTACTTAGATTATTTGAGAATGTCTTTACTTCCATTTTCTCTCAAGGACTGAAGACTTTTGAAGAAATGCATCATTTGTTTAACACCCCAGTGTTAGTAACACAAACATGTAGATTATTTAATTTCTTCTGGAGCTTTTGGTGGGTTTATGGTACTTGGGTTTTGATTTTTTTTTTCTTTCCTCCCTTTGGTATCTTTCAAAAATTTCTTTAGAACCAGAGGTGGGTCAAATGAACTTGTTTGTCATATTTTAAATTTTGCAGAAAAGTGAATACAAATTAATCTACTGTGCCCTTGTGAACTAGAAGAGAGTACACTAAAGCTGATTACGGGCGGAAAATATTATCAGTTATAGCTGTTCTTGCATTAAAGATTGCTCACATTTTCCAGAATTTCTAACGTGGTTTTTCTGCTTTGTCGTTGTTGCTTTAGGGTTTAATGAAGAAATTTATCCGCTGTTCTACTCGAGTGACCGTGGGAACTATCAAAAAGTTTCTCAGCTTAAAACTAAAACTTCCAAGTTCTTACGAGGTACATTTGAAAGACAGATGCTTTTATTTTTATTTCCCTGCAACATAATAAGTTTCTATGAAATTTAGTAATGTTTAAACCTTCTTTCCAAGGACACAGGAATTTAGACCGAAGCACAATTTCTTCAACCAGTTCTCTTAGTGGGGCCAATGACTCCATGAACTGCAGCCTCCCAGCTTTGATCAGGGATGGGGCTGAGATAGGTTAGGTGCACATGTTTTTGCTACATCCAGGAGCTTGTCACGGTGTCATGACATGCTGATGAGCCTTTTTGGTGTCATTTGGCTTTGTTAATTTAATCTGTCTGGCACCTTAATGGCTTGTGTTACAAAGTACTCACTTCAAAATTTTGATCTTTTTATGGTCTAAAACACAGAAAAAAATTAGAGCTCTAGTAATCAAAATACTGTCACTTTCAATCGTGCATAGCAGTAAGATGCTATAATATAGTTTAAACTAGTCATTTTTCATTATAAGATCATTATTTTTCTCTGTCTTATGCTTTCAGTTAATGAATGTTTGTATACTTGGAAATGCATTTTTCTTGTAATTTATAGCTATTTTTAAACCATTGTTTTAAAATTACTTTATAATTTATTTTTTTAAATTACAATACTTCTGGTTTCTGTCTTTGGGTTTGAAAGAGCATTGGCATAGTAAGGTGGCCTTCAAAATACAGCACAAGGCTTTCTCTTCAAAGAGATACTGTCTGGTATTGCTAAATACAGGGAATGTTTGTCTACTAGTGGTTTCCTACCTCGTTAGCAGACTTCCTTCTGTTCACACTTCAAATGAAAACACAAAAGTGAAAAAAAACAGAATAATAGTGTACAAAATAGCATATTGTCAGCATTTTTTATTCATCCAGGTTTGATATGCTTGTCTGATGGATTTGTTGTATAATGATAGGAGTTGAGGGATTAACTCTGAGATTCACTTAGGAGTTCATTTAGACATTAAAATTTTGCATCACTTTGTCTTACTGTTTGTTCTGTTGTATTTTAAGCTGGATGTACTATGCAATGGAGAAATCATGGGGAAGGATCATACTATGGAATTCATCTATATGACAAGATGGAGACTAAGAGGAGAAAACGTAAATACTGTTACATTATAAATAAATGATGTTTTGATATATTTATTATAGACAGAATACATGCCTTCAGAGCTTGGTCCAAAATATATGCTATGACCCTTCAAAAAACCCTTATTTAAAAACGTCTTTAGCATGTTTTCTGGATTTCTTGTGTAAAAACCCTATGAGGGAAACCCTGCAGCACATATATTGTGTAGATTCTGAAACTTCAAAATAGCAGATATGCAATGTTCACATTCAAGTTCTGCTCTGAGTCTGAGGTCAAGTATCTGAGAATCCAAGCACTTGTTCTTTTTCTGCAAATGTGCTTTTGGTGACCTTCTGAGTTACAGTAGTTGTGGAATCTGCCTGTAGCAGTTCTTCAGTAAGAACCTGTTTCATTCAGTCAGTAAACTGAAAGCGACACTGGAAAGTTATAGGTGAGATCTAATTATTTTATTACTGTTTCTGTTAATACTGCACACATCTTTTTTAGGTGTGCTGTATAACACTCACATCCAGATAGCAGCCAAATGGATTTCCCTTGCTGCATGTGCATGTTTTAGAATTGCAATATTTAACTTTTTAACAGTTTGGGGTTTTTTCAGGTCTGATACTCAGTTTGATTTAGTAGCCCTTATATTGCCTTGTATATTTAATTTTTTTGGTTAGAAGTCATACCCCTTTTCTCCCCTTTGTTATATACATTTGTTTGTGTGTGGCTTGTTCTTCACTCTTTATTGCTTTTTAGTATATGCAGGTTTGTTGTCCGTCATTACTAGCGGAGGCTAAATTGGAGTGCAGCCAAGGTTAAGCATTTAACATACCTTAATATACTGATCTGTAGAAAATTCCAAACTTTCTGTGTTCTTTTTTTTGTTTTAAACATCCTAGTGCTCAGAATAAAAAGCACTGGAGCACAGCAGAGAAGACAGAGGATTAAACACGCTGTGGCATTAACAATTCACAGGTTTCTCAGAGTTTTACCTTAATCTGAAGCAGCAGGAGGAAGGGTAGATTTTGATAGGAGTTAGGGAAATTAATGTATATAAGCAAGTATTTGTTAAATTTGAAAACAATATTGCACTGGAATTTGATGATTCCTGAAGCCTCAATATTGCATGAATAAGGGAGCTTTAAGTAGTATTTTTTCCAGTACTGTCTTGAAACCAGTGGGTGTTTGTTTGGCTAGCCATCTTGCATTTTTGTGAGCATTGGTTGTACTATTAGGAAGTGTTGAGGCAACAACTTTAGTGATAATGGAATTTCTTCATGACATTTCATACTGCAGCACCTGCCTACAAGTGGACTCTTGGCAGATGCATTGGATTGGAAACAACAATAACTATCATCTTGACAAAAAAGGCATTTGTACTGGTGAAATTTTTTCCAAAATCTTAGAATTATAGCTTTTAATGTTAAGTGAATAGGAGTTGACAACTCTTGATTAAGTTTGGAAGTCGTGTTTACATACACACAGCATAGTCAGTTACGTGTTCATCTTTTATGTAGCTTTAAATTGCTCCCCTGAAGTCAGAGTAAAGCCTGTAAAAATTACACTGTGCTGGTAATAAATCCAGTAATATATAGGCTTCTATGGTTTTGTTTTCCTTAATGAAGTTGCAGTGGTAATTAATTACGTCTCTTCCTCTGATTGAAGATCTTCTGAATGAAGATCAAGTAAGTTCATTATATACATCTTTAGTACTATTGACCATGGGCTTTTACTGGCATACCTGTGAACCTTACATGAGGTAGACAAGTAAAGGGAAAATGTCCATTTATTCATTAGAGAAGTCTTTCCTGTCTTTAAATAAGTAAGTTAATTTTGAGCTTTACAATTAGTGGAAAAAAAAAAAATCACTAAATGGTAAATGTGTATGTCCAGCTGTGGATGCCTCTTATCTGATCAGAAAATCATCTCCTTCGCAGTTTCGGTGTCAGAACTGCTCATCTTCGCAAGTCTGCTCACAGGATGGCACTTTTTATCAGGTAAGAGGCACTCACGACTGTACATATTACAGTCAGAAAGGTCCTATCAGCACTCCAATTGTAATTCAGCTTGTGGAGTTTTTATAATTCCTCACTACAAAGTGCTAAAACTCTGTGAGCAAGGCCAGAGCATTTTCATTCCTTCAGCACAAGCTTTTTTGAATGAATTTGAATCAACAAACACAGTCCATTCAAAAGGTTTAGGGGGTTCTTTTTTTTTTTTTGTTTTGTTTTGTTTTTTTTTTTTGAGAGGTGCCATTCTGTAGGCTGATACCCATATCAGAGTCAAAGGATTATCTACCTCTTTCAGTCTAATCCTTCTAACTAAGTAGCATTGGGCAAAGGGATCAAAACTGAAGAGTATGAATCAAAAAAGACAACATTGGTTTCATCTCTCTATGGGAATTCATGTCCTTTTTAATGGAGTAAAGAAATGTTAGATTTTTCTAAACTATATTTCTTTCACATACTTTAAAATTAGAAGTGAAATAATGCCTTAATCTCTAAAATACATAACAAAGCAAAACCTCCAGAACTTGCAAACTGAAGCTCATTTCTAAGTTTCTGAAACAATATTTAAGTTTCCTCCTTGGGAATTTTTATTTGAACTGGTTTCTAAATGTTACTTTGCAAGTTTGAAGTACTATTTTTTCATGAGTAAAAAATCAAAGCTAGTGGTAGAAGGTCACTCCCCACTACCGATGGGAGCAACCTACTGCACTCATGGCTGCTTCAAGGATGAGAATTGTTCCAGCATAGTGCATTTTATTGGTACAGTTTTGTAGTTTTGCTTGCAAAAACACTGAGCCTCACTGGTATACTTGGCAATTTCAGTGAGGTCACTGCTCTGTCTCTGCCCGTATGCACTTCCAATTAGATTTGCATGCTTTTAGAGACAATTTATATAATCAAAGTGAAAAGCATGTGCAATAGCATTTAAATTGTATGGTAGTCGTATCCTGTGCAAATAGAAAAATAATCAGAGACCAAGTAATTATGATACTACAGATACAAGCTTTTCAATTGCACATGCAGACCACACATGGTGCTGTCTTCTCTCCTAAAAACCCCTGATACCGTTAATACCTCTGGGTTTATGTTGCGATTTCTCTGCACTCCAGTTTGTAAATCCCTGCAATTGTGATCACATTTAGTTCTTGTGATCATTTCACTACCATGGCATGTAAAGTTTATTAACCCATATAGGTCTCTGCAGCTACATCTTTGGTGTTTTGTCTCCATTGCATTTGAAAGGTGCAGCAAAGTATTTCTGGTTTTACTGATAGTTTCTGTAACAATTCTTTCTATTTCCAAATTTGGAATTAAAAAAACCTTAAATTGGCTTTGTTCCTATGTTCTTTGGCAGAGAGGTATTTAAGCCCATACGACTGCTGAGACAATGGGATTTTCCAGGGTTTTATGCTATAGGAAACATCCAGTACCCTAATGAAGTGAAGAGGAAAACTTCAGACTTAAATGAAATGCTGTCAGGCTGAAAAATTAAGGCATTTAGTAAAACACTTTAAACAACAAGTGCCCAGGTATTCTATGGCCCTTTTGGGAAACCCACCTGCTCTTGCCTTCCATTTCACAACAGCTTTGTCCTATTCAGGGATCCAAGAAGTAGTTGATTTCCTTGCCCTTTTTTTTTTTGCTTTTCCCCCTTCAGTAGAAACTAATAAAAATGTATCACTAGATCTGAGATGAAGGAGTTTGGATTTGGGGGGAAATTAGGGTTCATCTCTCAGAAAATCAGATGACAGCAATTTGACATAAGAGTTGTTTGAGCACTCCAAGTATATTTATGTAATAAAACATAAACATTGAAATACATGAAAGCAGACAGAGAAATTTTATATCAAGGACAGATAGCTAATAGATTTGCAATACAGGTGTGGACTTAACTGTTGAAATGTATGGAATTATTTCATATAAATAAAACTCTCATATACTTGTGTCTTAGGGATAAGCTCAGGCTATTCTTAAGGCAGTCTTTAATTGCATTTTCTTTTTATTGTTTATGAATTATGTCTTCATGCTTTGTCTGTTTTTGTTGTTGTTTTTCCCTTGCTTTTGTTTTCAGTCTTACCCAATGGTACTTCAGTATCGACCTAGAATTGACTTCGGTTAGACCAAAGGGCCAGATCCCACTGAGATGAATCCTGCACTATTTGTTTACCCATCGACAGATTGCACAATGAATGGATGTGCCTGGATTGGGGGGACACAGCCAGATTTTCAGCATGCAAATAAGGACATTGTCTTTCTTAAAATTGTCAATTGCATCTCTGTTGTTTCTATTAGAGCAAGCCAAGTGCCATTCTGCTACTGAAATGTGCATAAGATATTCTTGTATCTTAAGGGTCTGCTGCAAATCATAGCCAAAATCATGAAGTGTACAGTCAAGATTCAAAAACTATGGAATATTTTTGCTTCGTGTTAGAAAATTTTTCTGGTCCTAATATTGATTACGTTAGCAAAATGGCAGAGTGCTCATTCCATGTGGTGTTGCAGTTTCTCACACACTCTTTTACTGAATATTGTTGTTTAAATCATAGAGTACTGTACAAATAACTAAGGATTATACCTTGACAATATTTTGTATAGAAAATATATTTAGAAAAGTGGTGATTGGGCCACTACCTTTTTCTTGATAGGGTTCTCATGGGTCCAGGTATAGCTCACTCATGTGTGTGCAACAGTCCTTTTGCAGTGAATGAAGATTAATTACACTTAACAAGAGACGTAGAACATGATAATTCAAAACGGTAATTTTAAATCTTCTAAATAGATTCTGCTAATGTTGCTTAAAAGCATTGCAGCCTTTGTGATTGCACTTTCCTATGGTTTCCCTGAAGATTGGAATTTGGGATACTACCTATTTTTGGAAAATGGCTTCTGGTCAGATTACATTTCTTCTAATTAAGCTTCCATAAAAATGAAGCTAAAATAATATAAATGTCTGTGGAGCAAATAAATTTCACTACAAAATTACAACCAAGGCAAAATCTTACAATAATTATTGCCATTCATAATAAGCATTTCCTTTGAAGACTGGATGGAGGTCTATAACATGCTAAGACAAAAATAATATATAGCTTTAATTACATATTGTATCTCTTGCAACTATCTCGAGTTTAGAATTCATTACAGGTATTTTCATTAGTTAAAGTCACATCATGAAACTTTTTCCATAAAATTAGAGGTAATGCAATACTGAAGATAAGCAGTCTGACCAATGTAATTGTTCAGGTCATCTTTTTTCCTAAGACCCTGGTAGTGCTGGATAGAAAGTCATTGTTGCCTTAGGTATTGCAAATGTAATGCTTCTAGCATGGAATTTTTATTTGGGTTTCTGGTAATGCTGCAGGGAGCATAGCAAAGTGTATGTTTTCTGTAGTCTTCCGTTATCTTCACTTTGCTTAAAATCAGTTGAGTTTTTCTTTTCAAATTCTCTGGAGGTACTTAGAGTTCAGTAACTTTATGTCAATTCTACTTATTACATGCCTGCTAGTGTTGTATTTACTTTCTTTATGCCTTTTGCATACAGCAAAAAGGAACCAAATCAATTTTTCAGAAGCTACTGTAGAATGAGCTGGTCATTCTTAGACAAAGTGAAAATTCTTTCTTGGGATCAAGCATAAAAGATGGATGCAAGGCTGTGACTCCTTTGCAGGTGTATGTTCAAGCACATTGATATGTTCTGTAGGAGAAATAAGCATGTTTTGGATTAAATCTGGCCCCTTTAAATGGTGTTAGGAGTTTGAACATAGATGACTTGCAGGATCAGGCATAGTCAGATTGAATTCTCCCATTGCACGCCAAAGCCCACGTGACATGCAGAAATACAGATGTTGTCGGTAGCAGTCAGTTTAGGAAACCTGCCATTGCAGGTCAAAGTTGCACATATTGTGCAGGTGACAGCGGGACTGGGGAAACAAAATGTTTAGAAAGCTGCTGCCCCTTTCTGCAGGCACAGTGTGCTGGCCCATACAGGCACTGGTTTGCCCCACCTGTAGATGGGAAGGGGTGCACGTGCTGGCTGCAGGGAACAGTCATCTTTTTGCCCACCCATCCTATGATGTCCTACCTGGCAGAAAGAAGATTTGCAATGTAGGGAGGGCCCTTCTCTGCAGAATCTCTAGGCAAAAGTAGATTCTCTGTGTATATAGAGGTTCTCCTCATGGAGCAGCTTGGAAGAGCAGAGCATGCATTTTGATTGTAAATCATTCTTCTCTTTAGTATATACAGTTGTTTTGTATGGTAGAAATATGATATTATTTGTAAATATTTACATGCACATACAAATGACACCTTACAGTTTTTATATATTTTGTGTGGTTTTATACCAGAATTTTCACTGTAGATTTGCTTGACATAAACCACCTGTTTCAGTTTATCACAAACCTAATGGTAGGATGCTTAAGCATAATTTCTGCTTGGTTCAGGGCGCGATCTTTTTCTCAGCAATTGCACTTGCTATTTTGACAAATTTGAACAGACTTGTTTTAAAAAGACAGGAACGCATCATTTTTAATCCATCCACTTAACAGGACCCCTGTAATTGCACTATTTTGTATTGGCTTTGGAATGGCAACTAATAGAAGCTTTCTTTGACTATTTGATAATTTTCTGTATTCATAATTCAGAGAACAGTGAATTCTCTCGCTCAGAATTGGACATTGGTTTAGCTCATAGTATTTCCTTGATGCAAGTTAAAACTAGATTACAGAAGGCAAATCTTCATTTTGAGCATGGAAAATACTGACAGCTCTGAATCGACATTCCCAGCTAAGAATGGTGGCATTCAATGCATATGAGCTATCCACCTACACTTTATGCATTTCTGATTTGATGGCACAGTGCCTGAGTGCTGCTAAAATTTAATAATTTTTGTAACAGTGAAGAGCCAGTGAAATACATATCTTAACTGGGCAGCTTGTATAGCACAGGTATGGCCTTCTTTACAGTAAATCTCTCTCCCATGTCGTATGTATGTGCCATGTGTCTACAGGTTTGCATATTTAATTCACTTGTGCCAATTAAGAGTATTTGAGCACCATAGGAGTATGAGAATGCATGTACAGATTCCTGTGTGCCAAAGATGGGGTAAAGTGAAATGAGTACCTAACCATTCCCTTCAGACTGCACCATATGCCATCCTAGAGCAGATGCCTGGATAGAGTCACACATTCTGAGCATTCCATGACAAAGTGTCACCACTGCATGCTTGTAAAGCATAGGAATATAAAATAAGTGTTGCTGCCACTGTATTTCTATGGCTTTCCCATATCAGCAGCATTTAGCTGCAGAGAGATAAGACCTAAAAAATTCCACACTACTACCTAACCTTGCTGTCTCTTACTTAGCACATTTGGTGCTGCTTTTTTTTTTTTTCCTAGGAGTGAAAAACTCATTAATGAAAGTCCCAAGCAACTTTTTGTTCAGCATAGCTGATTGCTGCATTTATCTAGTAACAAGCTGTAAGCTAGAATTTACAAAGATCCTTTAACATCTCAAACAATATGGAATTACATGGTTAATCAAGAAATGTATCTTCCATCATGCATTACTACACTGCTGGTAGCTAAGGGTTTAGTCCTATAAACTTTTTTTTCCTATGAAATACCAAATAAAACTAAAACAATAACTTAAGTGACTCATCACTATAGTAGGTACTCTTCACATGAAAGCTTCTGGGATTTGGGTCCTAGGAGTATGCAGTGCTGTAAGTATATTGTGCATACTCAGCTAGCTTGCAGTTATTATGTAAAAAAAATTATAAAAGTATTATTTTGACTTTACTGGAAATGTTATACAAAGCAAAGTGCCTGATTATTAATACAGAATACCTTTTCAGCCCATTATTTGCATTTGAGAGGGTAATATTTGCTTCTGTATTTTATCTATGATCTTAATATTTTCAGCAAGAATATTTCATAAACATGCTGTATTGAGAAGCTTTCAGGGGAAACAGGCATAAAAAGAAATGTGTCCTTTTAGATAATTCAAATTAAGCCCTATTTCAGTAGGAATTATATAAAAATTATTACTTTTACATTGGAAATGCTCCATTTTCTGCATAAGGGGCCCTTGAATTCTGGATATTGGTCTGTTTTTATCCATAGGTTCCTGCAATTTGACTTGACTTTTCTGTTATGAAAAACAGTTCTAGTGTATCTGCAGGAGAAAAGAAATCAATCCCATTCTGTTTAGATTTAAGCTAGGCTCTTATTCTCTACTGCAGACAAAGTAATGGTCCAGACTTTCATCTCATTTCTCCCACATATAACTATTACACATGACTTTGGGAGAGAAGTAAACTGTTTTTCCTTCCCTGCTGTTTTCTAAAATACCAAAATAGGCCAGGATTTAGTCCTTTAATTGAACCAATCACTGAGCTGTACTGTTTGTGGGGTTTTTTACATTTTCATATAACTGAAGTCAACAAGAGATATTCACACCCCAGAAAAAACATTGTTGAGAGGACTTGAAACAAAAGGAATAGCATCCAGCTCAGCCAGATCCTTTGGCAGAAATAGGAGAGAACAGATAGCTGTTTAAAGCCAATCTTAAGTCTCAGGCAGATTGAGCCGTGTGTATAGAGGGGCTACATAAAATACTGGTCAATTACATGCGCTGATCAAACTCATTTTTATCCTGGAAAAGTGCAGAGGCATTAAGACTTACATGCCTATCCAAGAGCTTAGTCCAGTTTCTTCACTTAATCTGGCAGGTTGAAGGCATCTCTTTGCTTCCTGTGAAAATATGTATATGATGCAGCATATTCCCCTCTCATTTTACTTCATGCTTTGTTACCTTCTTATTTCTCTCAGTTAAAATGTCTAAGCAGGCACCCTCTGTCCTGTAATCAATTCTAGGTTGTTACGCGTATTTTGCCCTTTCTCATACCCCACCCATTTTCATACCCAAAAAGTGAAAACATTGAGGAATTATAAAGGCAAAATTGCGCATCACATGTCAGCTCACAGATTTCAGTCATCAGGCAACTCTCATGGATTTCAGCAGCTTTCACAGTTCTGCGTTTTGAATCCTTTTTAGCCAGTTCAACAAGGCCATGCTTCCACAAGGGGTTAAGCTAAAGACTCTTGTTTGAGTAAGGATTGGAGTCTACTGGAGTGTGCTGCAAGATGAATTCCAAGACACGAGGGAATTGATTCACCCTAAAGGAAATGTGATAAGCTTCCAACAGCACATTTACAGCTAATTTTGTCACATAGGGATTGTCTGACCTTCAGACTTCAGATGAAACATTCATTGTACGAATGTCCTCCAACGGATGATCTTGTAATGTTAATATATTTTTCTTCATAAGCAAACCTACCTGTTGATTTTCTTTTTTAACTATTGTCTACAGTGTTTGTAGATCAGATTAAAACGTTAGAATCCAGAACAGGAAATTGATTAATTAACAAATTCCCAGCAGATTCTTCCATCCAAAGCATGTGCCATAAATCTTTTGAATTCAGGTAGCTTGGTACTACAGTTGGGTAAGGATGTGGTTTCATGCCCTAGTAAGCCATTTAGGTCTGTACGGTTCTGGAGCGTGGCAGTGAAAGGGAGGAGCTCTGTAGGTGGGGAGAAATGTCTAGGATATCTTTTGTACTTGCAGAAGGACACCCAAGTTCTGTAAGCTCAGGATGGAGGAGAAATTATAGAATGAAAGATGTCTACAAGTGGAAGTTTTTGCCATTACGTTAATTTTAACCAAAGAGGGGCATTGGTTCGACTTTGCTTGTTTACCTGAACCATTCGGCATACTTTTCTTTGAAGTAACTTTTGTGTGTCTTTTTAGGAAATACTTCTAATGTGGCTGACAGTTGACATGATGAGGTGAATAGAAGTAGCTACTGTGCATTTTTCTTTTTCCTTGTGATAGTGAATGGAAAGCAAAGTAAGAGTTGAGAGAAGGTTGCTATAAAATACACAGAATCACTGCAACAGTAAAATATTTTGCTGCTAGTTAACATACTGAGGCTTTTATTACAAATATGAAGTTGTCATGAAGATGTTTGTTTTCAAAGTGCAAGGCACATATTTTATGATGGTCTTCTACTCCTGAAATTCAGTTTAGTAGTAATACTGAGTATGGTAGATGTTGTTCCTGTTGTCTCCTGAATTTTGATGCAGTAAAAGTAAACATGCTCCCTTTTTATTGAAAAATATCACATACTAATCAATTTTAAATTAGTCTTTGTTGTCAAATATTTAGTTTGCTAATAAAACCCAGGGTTTTTTAAAATAAACTATTTTAACGGAAAATCTGATTGCCTAATAGTTTTAAGGGACCTATCTAATACCAAAGGTAAGGCCACCTAGAAACTGACTTGGAATATGACATTGACACTTTTCTGGAGTGCAGAGGTCAAGAGGTACACCTGGAATCAGTCAAGCAGAACTGAACTGGTGGTAGTTGTTGTCTGTGTCACCAAGCTGAAGGGTTAGGCACACCTAGCAGTTTCCGAAACAAAATAAAAAAGGAAAAACAACAGCAGGAATAGCATAAAGGTTGAGTTAACAGTCACAGAGTAGCTCTTTGAGGCCTAGCCCGCATTCCTGAAGAAAAGCACAAAGGCTTGCATTACTGATGTGTCTGCTATACCTGGCCTGTGAACCAACAAAAACTTCAGTGTGCTGTCAATCCTGTAAACCTTCCAAAGCACAAAATAGTCACCAAGCTACTTTTGAGGTTTCTAGCTGTAGTTCAGTGATATTTTGGAGGGTCGAAAGGACAGACTTGGAGGATAATGTGAAGATATTAAGTATGTTTTACAGATTTTTATAGCTATTTTTTTAGCAAATGGCATTGCTGTCTTTGATGTGAGACCATTGATTAGCAAGAAGTGATTAGTTTATTTGTGCAGTATAAAACAGAGAGAATAAAGAAATCCAAATATCTTGATTTCCAGGATAGTTGTTAACTAAACTGGAAAGTGATAGGTCAATTTATCTAGCTGGCTGAAAGATTTCATTCTAAATACTTAGTGATCATATTTTTTTCTCAAATAGAAGCTTCTTAGCATAAACATGAAGCAATGCATCATTTTTTCCCTTATTGCAGACTTAACTATCGCAAGAAAAATATTTTGCATTTTTTAAAATTAATGCAAAGCCTGAATTGTTGGATGTTCCAGGCTACTGAATAGATGATATAAAGTTACTCTCAATGGATTTTTGGGGGTGGGGGCCTAAGTGTCCTTATATAAGCTGTGATCCAAGTTATGATAAGAAAGGAGCCTATGGTGAGCAGTAATAATGTTCTAATGCTTCCTTGCATTTGATCAGTAGTTACCAGTTTTAATAAAGCTGCCCTCACAGTACTTAGGAGCTCGTAGAACATATTGTGATCTTATGTTGCTAATTTGTTTTAAAAGATAAAATGTTTTAAGCTTTTTGTCAAAAGTGATAACATCATATTACAAATAAACCTTTTTGTGGTTGTAAAATTTAGCTTATAAATCATTCAAATTGAAGTGAAAAAAAACACAGGTCATTGTTAATGACAGTCTATCCTACTATTAAGAATATATGTATTTTTGTAAAGGAAAAGCACTTGTAGATATTTAATCAGTCCAATAACTATCTATGTTAATGTTTTGGAAAAAAAAGAAAAGAAAATGCTGCTTAGAGAATCACTTACATATTTTTATTTTTTGTGCTCAAATGCATTTTCTGTTGATTTATGGAATGTTTATTCTGTGTGAAGCTATATAGTTAGTACAGCTGGGCTAAATGCATTTCTCACCTTAATCAATTGTATCTGACTATGATAATATATTTTGTGTCTGAGCAGAAAGCTAATTGCAAAACATAGGCTGGTGGTGCTGTTTTTCGTCTTCGATATTAGCTTCATCCTGCCTTATAACTTATATAATTCATAAGAGGTATAACAAATGCTACCCATTTTTTGTGGTGTGTGTGTTTTAATGGACATTTCAGGGTATATTTGGTTATTTAGTTGAATCTTGCTGTGCTTACAAACATTTTTATAAAAATATGACAGAATTTTACATACAGCATTTAAAAAATGGTCCCCTGTATGAAAAAGAATGCAAGATTAGTCAAGTTTAATACTTACTTTCCTTCAGAGGAAACTTCTGCTGGGTACATGCATGAAACATGGTTGCATCACTAAAATTTCTGAGAACTTTTACAAATAATATTTTTTAAATTCAGAATAATTCATCACTTGTAATATTTTGCAGTGTTCTGAAACCTCACTTTTAACTGTATTTCGATTCATCACAATGCGTTAACACAGTTTCAGGGAAAAAAACAGTAAAGCAAAGAATTTTATTAAAGTACAGTAGAGAGTGGCAAGCATATTTATTGTAGTTACTAGTGTACAATCCAAAATCTATTTACTTATTTCAGTGGGATTCTACAGGGATCTGCTGTGTGGACTAACTTGATGATCAGTTGAGTTCTTCACCTTGACCTCTGTGGAGAGACTTTCTGTAATTGTCCTTGTAGCTAAGACTTGAAATGACCCAGACTTCCCACTTCTTCACTTAATTTCCTTTCATGGGTGGCTAATATTGTTTAAATGTAGTCTTATTATATTAACTTTCCCACAAGTAAAGAAGTTTTGCAACACTGAGTGTGTACACTAGCAGTAGAATTCATCGTTAGGGACTCCACTGAGTAAATACTTGTGTTCCTTGTCAAGCTGGGGGAGAGTTTGACTCAGACTATGAACATTTGAAATGGCATTCTCTCACTTGTGTGCATGCTTCACAAAAATCTGCAGTTGATAAGGATATGATGTGCTTTAATATATGAACATTGTCCATTTTTATAATTTTTGTTACGAGCTAAGTTCTGTATTAATTCATTAGGGTCGACATCTCAGGGTCCACAAAGTAGCAGTTTTAAAACTTAAATCCATTTGATCTGAGTGCAATACCAGTATTGCAGGCTTGTATCTTTTGAAAAACCAAATATGTTGTGTTTTTCTTTAAAAAAGCACTGTAAATTTCACCCAGTTCTACCAAAGGAATGGGGAGGGGGGAGGGATTTAATCTTAAAAGCTGAGTGTGACCCTGGAAAAAAAATGAGACACCTGTAACTGTCAGCACTAGTGAGCAGTTTTACAATTGGGTGAGGGAAGTGCTCGTACTTGGGGGTTTTTTGGCAAAACCCCGTGGTTGTGCCTCTTGGGGTAGAGCAAAGTGTGCCTATTCAAAGCTGCATCGACATTTATAAGCAAGATTTATTTTAGAGAAACAGCTCATGCAAACCCTGTAAAGGGACATTTAGAATCTTGTGTGTAAGTGTATCTGGTGTGTAATGATATTTCTAATAATGAACTACCTGTATGGCTCAGTACTGGTGATGTTACATTGAGTTACATTCGTGCTAATGTGAAGAAGGTTTACAGCACCTTTATAATGGCTGATAACAAATGACAATTTGGCCTGACCCGTATGCTGCAAGATGCCTCTAGCCCAGTTGGATTAATTTTATGAAAAATCTAGATGAGCAAGAAATATAACTAACCTGCTTACTAGCACTGAATTGCTCCTTTCTCAAAGCAATAAATATATTCATGTTGTAACATCTGTTGTGCAGCCTACAATACGAGTTGTTTTGTTGCATTGTTTCTATATAATTTATTTTGTGCAATAAAAAAATCTGGTTTTATCTGACTTCTCTGTAGTTTGTAATAATATTTGAATTAAAACATTTACTAGCTTTATATCTTAATCATGCAAGCATACTATCAACTCAGGAATGTTAGGCATCACAAGAAACTCAGAGTGTACTCACGTGGCCTGATTTTGTTCTAGTTAATGTCATAGAGTACTACTATTTTCACAGGTGCAGAGTCTGCCTAACAGTAAAGTTGACTGGATTTGGCACCCCATTTGTAAACTATAACCAGGTGGGTTACAGAGTGTGACTGTGTGTTTGAGGCTCTGTTTTAAAAAACAAATCCCACAGAGCTTCTGCCACTTTTTTTTAACCTAATTTCACTGCCTTTTTTTTTTCCCTTCCTTTTTGTTCTCTCCCTTTTTGATATTTTTCTGGGTTAATATGGTTTCAGTATTTACTGTTCTGTGCATTTACCTTCTGATTACCCTTTATTGTGTTGTTGGGTTGTTTCAACGCTAAGGTAGTTTAAAATGAACATGCGTGCAAATTGGAAACTAGAGGACAGCCCTACAAATGAGCCTGTGGTGTGAACTGACATTCTTCATAATATATACTGAGTTATTGCAAAGAAAAACAATGGAGGGAGAGCTGTTACTCAAGGAAACTTGTGCCTTTTATCTGAGATGCTACTGTGAAACTTTCAATCCCACCATCTGAGATGTGGTTCAGATTGAGAAATAATAGAAAGGATTGCTGATTAAACAAAAATTATCTGAGGCAAAGGACATTTTGCATCCCTTGTAAAATACTTCTACATGTTAGCAGAAGAAGATAAAAATTGCTTGTGAGCACAAAATGTGAAGGTATGTATAGTATATGGCAGTATGTACATATGATTAAACAGGAATTGTTCATTACATTGCATTTCTCCGTTAGCAGGCACAGAGCAGCTGTGGCATCCTTGCCTGCTGTGTAACCTGGGCAGATGAAGCAGTGCAGCCTCACTGTCTTTCTTTGAACCTTTTTCTCATGGGATATTTGACCTCCAGATTTGTCAAATGTCATAGACTAATACTTTTCCTTCTAAAAGTGTTCTTGAAATTTAAGGTCACTCAATGAAAAAAAACCCAAACTTTATGTAATGCTTCTACATAAATATTACTACATTCTTGATGAAACAGAAATTGAATTCTATGTAAATGCAAAATTCTGCTCCTAAGTAGGGAGCAGTGTTTCCTCAAGCGGTATTTCCATTAAAAATGCTGGTGATTAAATTATTTTAAATAATTACTTTGTTTCAAGGAGCTAAAAAGAGAATCAGTGTAGGGGGGAAAAAACATGCATAAAAATAGTAACAAATGCCTGATCAGTCATAAACCTGGCTTATGTTTTATTGAAGGAGGCAGGTAGGTGGTGTACAAACAGCTATTTACATCGGGGGCAGAGTGTGTGAATTTCCCTGTTAGAACTGTGATTCAGATTGCTTTCTACCCTGATTAGTTTTTCCTCTTATTCTAGAGGAGAATATGCTATGCAACGTCATTATAGGCAAGAGTAATGTTTTTCAAAAGAAAAGTGCTTTTATAATTTAGGTTTCATTAAAGAAACAGGAATTTGCTGGCAGTATGTAATATGAGCACCTCATTCCAGTGGCACGCTTCCAACATCTTCATTTAGAAAGAAGACTCTGAAGACTGTTGCATTCATAATTCATAAAAGTGCTGGCATCTGTCCCATTAAACTCGCACAGGAAAAGAAAACATTCCTATATGCAAAAACACTGTCTATCTTTTCTAAACTATTTATAGGTAAAGTTCTGTCCTTTCCTACAGTACACAAATAACTACAGTAAATGCATTTTATAGATACAGAAAATAATTACAAAAATGAACCTATTCTTAAGAAAAGTGTTACTTAATACCAGGTTTAGAGACACTTTAAATTCCTTGTGTCAGTGCCCCTGAAGACTTCCAGTGCTGCTGCCAGCAGCCTCTACAGATTTTCATGTCCTCATATGTCTCTACACCTGGCAGAACTTGTTACTGGCCAGTGTTCCTCCTTTCATTTTTCTGTCCATGTATTTCTCAAAGTAGTATGATTTTGTCTTGGCTAGTTTCTAAAACATGTTTTATTTCCATGCTCCTCCCTATAGCCTGCTAAAAGTGATGCAGAAATAGAGTGCTTTGTGCTTGTCATGTCCTTACACTGCACCAAACATCTAGAATTCTGAAGAAAGTGAGCTCAGGAAGTTCACTGCTGCTCCTGTGCTTTTATTATGTTGAATTTGTAAAGCACCTTGTTACTAACGCAGAACTCATGGAGTGTATTTGAAGCCATTAAAAGGAAAGAGAAAGAGATGTACTCCCAATGGGTACCCCCTTGGCAGCAAATGGCATTCAGAGTGGCACCTTTAGCTCTCTACTTTCTCCAGTGTTGATTGCATTTTAATGTTAAACAGCAATTCCACTGATGACTTCTAGACCCTTTCTCTTTCTTCAAGTGTTCAACTCAGGTTGTTATTCACTGGTAATGAAAATTCCTGGAACAAGAGGGGGAAAAAAGGCATGGATCTGTGCTGCTGAATGGTACTGTAACTTGCAGCAGTCAACCTACCCCTCTTTCCACATTCTGCTGGTTGCAGAATCTTTCTCCTTAGGGTGAAAATGTGCTTCCAGAGTACCTTATAAATAAGCAAAGAACATTATACTCTGCTTGAGGTAAGCAATATGCAACTTGTTGTTCATCTTTGGAAAAATTGCTATTGAAAAGCTCTCTGGCTAATACGAGTGGATGAATGTGCATGTTCAGAGCAATACCCCTGTGATTTGACTTTATTTATTCATGGACAAATAAAAATGCTTGCTAGTGAAAATTTTTGTTAATATAATAATAAACATGTAGATTATGCTATAACTTGTTTAGATAAGTAATACTATGAAAGATAAAACCTGCACTGTTCTTGTTTTCAACCAAGGGCTGCTATAATTCAGTTTTCTATACTTGCTATAAAAACCACAAGGTATTATGTCACAGCATAATAACAGCATGAAACCAAACACATGTTATGTAGATGCCTGATCAGATAAAGACGTGTTTAAGGAATACTCATATGTGTAACATGCAACACGTGTACATAGGCTTTTAGTGCTCCTGTTGCAGAAATACAAAATGGCCTACTGATAGCACGTTCTCCATTTGTTTTACAGATTGTATTTAAAACAAGAAAAGCCCTTGGAAAATAGATGCCTACCACATCAAATGAATCCAAAGTGCTTTGTAGGTTATGTATTTAAAACATACACATGCAAGAGTGACTTTGCCATGGCAACATGGCCATAGGTGAAAGTAGAATAGAGCAACTTAGCACAAGAAAGTAATTCAACTGCAAGATAAGTTTTCAAGGAAACAGTAATGTGAAGTCAGAATTCACGCCTAAATCTATTCAGGTCTGTCCCCTGACTGGAGAAAAGTGCCAGTGAAACCCTTTCAGTGACTGCACAGTGAGCTGCCTGTCATCTACATTCAGCCTCAAAACACTGATTCCTGCCTGCACCTCCTGGCCAAGA
Organism: Acropternis orthonyx; assembly: GCA_035583155.1. Classification (NCBI taxonomy): domain Eukaryota; kingdom Metazoa; phylum Chordata; class Aves; order Passeriformes; family Rhinocryptidae; genus Acropternis; species Acropternis orthonyx. The sequence continues at coordinate 19,438,690 of JAWWEU010000160.1, forward strand.
CTGTTCTATGGCAAGCAAATTCTCAGGGGTAAAAAAATTCAGAGTAAAATGCTTCATCCCCATGAGCCTTAATATAGTCTCATTTTTCAACATGGGGAAATTATAACAATCACTGAGGAAGCTGAAGAAAAGCTCAATTCTTCTAAGCTCCTTCTAATATCTTCTGGATTTTGAGAAGGGGGTAGATGTGGTAGAAGAGCCTTCTTGCCTTTCACAGGAAAGGGCTGTATACTAATTTCCTTTATTCTGATGTCATCTATTGCTAGTCAAAGGAGGAGGCTGGCTAAAACCAAAGTTGAATAGCCCATAAGAAATTCAGTCTTCACGTCTTGTAGCTCTCATCTCTCTCAATTGCACAACAGCAGGTGGGGACAAGAATTTCCAGAGATGCAGCATCACAGCAGCATGTGGAGGAAATTGCTCAGCACACCAACACAGGGGAGTAGCAGGCAGAAACTCTACGGAGCAGAAATGAGCCAAGCAGCTGAGTATGAGTTCCATTTGTGCACTGCTCAAGCTATTCATAGCTCTGTGCTATGAGTGTGGAAACTGGCAGCACATAGTCAGTGGCTGTGAGTTTTGAACCCCTGTACATGCTCAGGTCCCTGGTAGCCACACTAGCTGTGCACCACACTTCATTTATACAGGATGTTTGCCCATGGGTTATATATAAAGTACTAAATTTCAAAGTATTTTACCTTTCACCAATAAATATTTTTAGTATCACCCATCTTGTTAACTGCTGCCAAGCCATGACTCAAGTAGGTAGCCAGCAGATACAAGAGGATTTTCTAAATGTCCTCACATTTTACTACTAGGAAGTGTAGACTTAGTTCGAGCTACTGTTTGCAGCCTAACGTTATGAGTTACCAAAGAGCTTGACCTTGGAAAACAGTAGAAGAGGATCCTAATGCCTTACTATAGAATTGCAGGCAGAAACTCTGGCAGAAGACTTGGTGTGGCCATCAGCTTGAGACTGAGGCTGTGAAACCCAGTGCAAGACTGAGCCTGTGGATTGACAAGGTTCTTGTTGCTAAACACTTTGGGAACATAGGTCATGGGGAAGGAAAAACACCTGTTGTGCAGCAGCTGTATCATCATCTTCTCTGCTTTTATTTGTCCAGAAGTGACTACTGGAATAAGAATATTTGTTTGAGAGTTGTAGTGGTAGAAGATACTGTGGTAAAGAGTGCACAGTTGTGAATATAAATTAAAGATTTCTATGAGAAAGTAAGCACTAGACAGGGCTTCATAGTATTAATGGCTTCTAAGAAAAGACACCGTGTCCCAAGAGCAAGAGCATTACAGGTTGTAGCCTGCTGCACCGAGAGATTGCCCAAATGTAATCCTCACACAGGCTGATGATTATGTCCATTGACTCTATGAATCAAATGTGGTTTTTTCCACTTCAGTACAGGATCAATTATAATCATCTCTAAAAGCCTACAGTGACAAGCACCTCTAGTGCAAGAGACCACAAGGCATACAGACATTTTTAATATCAGGAACCAAAGCTGAACTGAATTTCTTTCTCTTCATGCATCAATAGCATTTAGAAACAGAGGAAAAAAAATGCATCTTTGCTGAGTGATGATCCATGAATGCTGCATTAAGAAGGCTTGAAGATTCCTTCCAAGCACCACTTTAGAGGCTCTGGTTATGCTGCTACAAAATTCACAGAGGGAGGTGGCAAGATTTTTCTCTTGACTTCCATAAATATGTGGGCAAGACAGCAACAACCAGATGCTGAAGTGATTCTGAGTAAGAATGGGGAGCAGCAACACAGCTGATTGGTGTCAGCAGGGCAATGTGGATGTATGTAAGACCCAGGTTCCAGGGTGGGACGCAAAGCAAATACAGGCATCCGTTCCAAGGAATGGGAGGAAAAGTTCCATCATGGTTCTCTGGAATCAGATGGATTGAGGCTTGTTTAGTTTTCACCCACACCCAAGTCTTTTGCCAAGAGTGGAATGTATGAAGAGTTTGTGTTTTGCATTCAAAGAAAAATAATTTTTTGAAAGTTTTCCAAAAGCTCCCAGCATTTTTTTTTTCTTAATTTAATGGTAAAACCCCATACTCAAAGACCAGAAGGCAAAGCTCCTCCCTTAGCACCAAGAGATCTTCAGTGGCATAGGGAGACTGCAAATATGACAGCAGCAAATGAAATTCTGTGAATGGAAAATGTCTCAGTAAACAGAAAAAACTGCAGAAGGTTTTAAACATAACTGAAATGTACATCAAAGTGAAAGCCAAGAAAATAAAAATTAAAAAAAGGAGGAAAAAAAGAATTTGTTAATGGTTTTACAGATGATCTCCATGTTCATTAATATCTGCCCTTTTTCCTGTACAAAGACAATAGTTGAGCCCTAAGCTGTTAGCATAGAATGTACTGCTGTTAATGATCAGTCCAGAGCAACCTCTCACTGGGCTCAGATGTGTCCAAGTCAGGATTTTGAACTATAAATGATACCTTTACTGTGGTTGGGCAAAAACTGAGCTTAAATGCAGGAGACAGCTGCTGTAGATCAGATGTGATAACTGGGGAGGAGGTGTAGAGACTTATCTTAAGGTCTGGAAGTTCCATCTGTGTGCAGTCTGTCATCAGCTCTGATCTTTAGGAGTTTGGTGTTAGTAAAACAGACTGAGTCCATATCCAGGCAGAATGACACACCAAACACCTCTCTGCAGCTGTAGCTCTCTTATGTGGGAAACATTTCTAGCACCGCCCTTGATATCCAGGATCTGTTTAGCAGGAGACACAGCTGGACTCTTCTGAGAGCATTTATAGTAGGCAGTTAAGTAGAAAAACAAAGGTAAATTGACCTGTTCTCTGCTGCCTGGCAATAAGCAGGAGAGTTGTTCATATTCAGGAGCTGTTGGTAGGAATGTGCTGGACCTCTGCTTTTTAAGCTCACTATATATGATAAGTATCACAGATATTTGTTTAAATCACAGAAGGATTTTGCCCACCGTCTTTCATTATCAATTCAGTTCAAGCAGCCAATAGGCTTGTGAAGCCCTAAGCTTTTGCCATTGATTTTACCAGCAGCAGTGACTGTTCTGCTTGCTCTTCACATCAGAAGTCCCACCTAAGAAGCCAGGTGTGTTAACCAATTTACATCCTTTCAGGTGGATCTCTTATCAAATCAGGTACTGACTTAACAGATCTTACAGAAGATTTTCCTCTGTTCATCATTAAAACATCTTTATCCTTTTAACAGCAACAGCTCTGCTTGAAATTACAGCGGTTAATTTCTTTGCAACCAGCTCTCCCAGTGCCAGTTGTGTCAGCAGGATGGAAATTGCTGCTAAACCAGCAGCCACAGGTACGTGCAGTTGCTAAGGTCTGAATGCAAAGCTGTACTCAACCACTCCTTCCTTATTAGCACAATGTCAAAGCATGGGGCATCCTCCCCAGGTAGCTCCTATTCTGGAAAATTCCCATCTCACCTGCATGAGGTGATAAAAGCTCACAGGGTCTGCAGCAGCCCACCCCTGGCTCATGGGGTAAGTTGATCTTACCCCTCCTCACTTTTCAGCTCAGAAGACTCCCAGGAGATAAACTCTAGGGGACAGGCTCTTAAATGGTGGTACCTGTAACACAGTGCCCTGCCATGCCCGTGGTACTGAGACCCTCGATGCTGTAGAGACAGGAGGATTATTTTAGCTATGTGAGTAGATCTGTTCTATAAGTGCCCCAGTTGGTTGCACTCAGTTAAGAATGCTTTATATTAATCTAATATCCTTCTAAGTGGTAAATAGATCAGTTTCTCCTTTCATTCTCTTTTCTATCATTATTTATACCATTTTTCCCTTGGTTTTAGTTTCATATCATAGCCTTACAATGGATGGTTCTAGTGCCTTCACACCTCTCTTACTATGCTGTACATACTGCAAGGAGGAATACTCTGCATTGATACTGCATTTCTGAGTAATTTCACAAGGCATGTTTCTCCCATTAAATCCTCTTCTCTACAACAGTGCTCCTTTTTTTTTTTTAACCCCTTGGCCTCTGGGGAGACCTGCTTCGGCTATTAACAAACTGTCTGGATATTATGCCTGAGAACACCTTTTCTTTTTTTTCCTTTTTTTCTTAAACATTAAATTTAAACCTTCATTTTTCTGTTTTCTTCCAAACTTTATCTAAGACCAGCTAATGCACTCACTAAGTCCTGTGCCCCTTCTACCTAAATGTGACTCCCATGGAAATTTAAACTGGGGACAACTTTTGCACTGCTTATGCCAAGTGTTAGGATCAGGGAGATCGTATGTGACAAGAATTTGGCTAAAGTAAGACCCTTCTGGAGGAGAACCAAGTCTGAGCTTTCTCAATTTAAGTCTGGACTTTCTCCATGAACCTCAAGTTCATGTAAAGCAGAGTAGATTAGATCCCAATGTCTCCTTGTTAGTATATGCAATATTGAACCTCATTTTTCTTATTATACAGAGAAGTGCTGTTGTGTATTTTCTTCCTGTGATCAGTGCTACTGATTTTTACTTCCCACAGGTTTGCATAAACAAACCCTACTCTGCTAGTTTTGAGCATCTCCCTGGTGGCATCCATACATAAGCTGTGGGGTTCCTTCCAGCTCTCCAGGTGAGTCTCTTCTTCCTTTCCAGGGTGGACCTCCTCCTGGGATGAAACAAGGCAGTGGGACTGGCTCCTCTGGGTCAGTTTTAGATCGGTGGTAATTTGTGCTGTGCACAGGGGACACCCAGTTAGAGTTAATGTCACCTTTGAATTTGTTTCAACACAAAACCAGTATTTTTAGTAGGAGTGGGTTGACTCTAAACATAGCAGAATGGACCAGAGCTCATCACTACTCTTTATTAATCTTTCAGTCCGCTAATTAAAGAAGCAGAACACAGTCTTGCTCTTTGCATTGCTTCCTCATATAGATAAAGTATTAATTTCAACCTTAGCTGCAGGAGGACATTGGCAAGAGATGTTTGGATTCAAGTAGGTTTCTGGCTTTGTTTTAGCCTGTTTTTGAACATCTGCTGAGGTGGGTTGCTGCTTCAGGGGGGAGAGAAAATTAACTTTATTGATTGAGTAATTTCCTGTATGAAGGATCTGAAGGGGATGGCTGCCTGCAGAAATAATATTTGTTAAATGGCCATATTTGGAAAATGAGTCAGTGAGAAAATAGCATGCAAATCCCCCAGCTTATCTCCAGCAGGGAAAGAACAGAGATGTGCTAAGAAATGAGTAAAGATGCTGACTTGGAGATGACAAGCTAAAATGACCCTAACAGGAATTTAATTTTTGAATTAAAATATCCAACTAAAATATCCATTAGGAAAATGTTGGAGCTGGCTATTTCAAATGCTAGAACTTTTTCCTAATGAAAAAAAAAATGCACAGAAATAATTGCCACCTGCAAAATATGTCTTGGTTCACAGGTGTCCATTATTGCTGGGTATGCAAGGTTTTGCAGCTCTATCCATTACCTAACTTTGCCTCATTTTTCTAGGAAAAAAAATACCTAAAGGAGACCACAATGATGTATTTAAGGTATGAATAATAAAAGGCACATCTTTGTGTTGTATGAACTACTTCAGCATCTTACGCAAGGGTGGCATGGCCCCAAAAACTTAAAATATCTCACGGACAAATCCTGGTGTTTCAAACAGCCAGTCAGCAGCCCATCTAATTAGCTACAGTTACTGTCTCTTTAGCAGCTTTGTCACTGCTGACCTTTCTCATTTACTGTGAGTCTTTGTAAGAGGACATTCTCCACAGTCTTTTGTCCTGGCAGCTCTCTTTAAACCCAGGAGCAGGCTGAAATAGTTTCTACTTCCTACCAGTTCATGGGTGTCTTTGGTTTTGTTTTCTCTTGTGCTCCTGAAGAGATGCCACAGCCTCGCTTGGTTTTATGTTGATGTGGGCTTGGAGTGCCTGCTAGGGAAGTGGTAATGCTTGTTGTTTGGAAATCTTCGGGAAGGGGAAAGGAGACCAGCAGCAAATTGATGCAAAGTTAAATGATTGCTTTTGTCCTTAGCCTTGAGACTGGGCTGGGAAGTGGTACATGAAACAATATGAGATCTGATATTACTAAGTAAGGTTTTAAAGCTCACGTATTAGCCTAGGAGGCTGCCCATGGAACAGAATAGCTCTGCACTGATGCAACTGAAACGTTCCCTGCCAGAGCTAAAACCAGAACAGCTCAGCCACTCCAGGAGCACTGTGGGAGCCACCGTGCTCAGGATTGCCTCCTTCTGGGGAGCCCTGAGGGTACACCAGCAGCTGCAAAATGCTCTGAAGCCTTGGGCTGGAAGGTATAAAAGGTTTACAACAGTGTTACTCATTTTCACTAAATCCCTCCCCACCTTACTGTGTGGTGGTATCGGCATCTCTAACATGGGTAATACTCCTCTTGAAAAAGCGTGCAACAAGCAAAGCAAGCCCTCTGAGTATCTGAGGCTTTGCAAAGCAGATGCACAGTACTGGGAGTGACCAAGTCTCTTCTGTGGCAGTCGGTGTTTTCCAGCCCACCTGAAAACTCTTACCTCTGGAGTGGTTTTGCTGTATGTTTTCTCAGGGATGTAAGTCCCTGCACCCAGCACTGGTGAGGCTGCACCTTGAGTGCTGTGTTTTCTTTTGGGCCCCTCACTACAAGAAAGGCTTTGAGGTGATGGAGTGTGTCCAGAGAAGCAAAGCTGGTGAGGGGTCTGGAGCAGCTGAGGGAGCTGGGGGTGTCTAGCTTGAAGAACTGAAGGCTCAGAGGCGACCTTACTGCTCTCTGCAGTTTTCTGAAAGGAGGTTATGGCGGCGTGGGGATCGGCCTCTTCTCCTGGTGGTAGGACTCAAGTTGTATGGGGGGAAGAGAGGTTAAACTGGATAATAGGAAACATTTCTCATTGGAAAGGGCTGTCAAACATTGGAACAGTCCCTGTAGGTCACTGTAGTCACTGTCCCTGTATTTAAAAAGAGTATTTAAGAGAGGTGTAGATGTGGCACTCAGGACATGGTTTAGTGGTAGACTTGGCAGTGTTAGGGTAATGGCTGGACTTGGTGATCTTAAAGGCCTTTTCCAACCTAAAAACTCTATGATTCTGTGATTCCAAAGGTTATGACAGTGAACTGGTTGATCAGAGTGGTACTGAAATACAGTGCTGGAGATATGACCAACAAAGGGAGGACTGCAAGCAGTTGAAACAAGCACAAAACAAGCTGTGTGTGGGATGGCCCTATGTAAGGTTACCAAGAAGACAAAACATTTTTAAAAAATAGAACTTCCTACAAGTCAGAGGGCACTAGCTCTGGCCAGTGAACATTTTGGCAACTGTTTAAAATATGATCCTTCTAAGAATAATATTTAAACCCTCTGTTTACATTAAGGGTTGTTTTCTGGCCATGGACTGTGAAGCGTTGTTATCTTTGTTCTGTTTACTTTAATAAAGATGGATATATCACCCTTACATCCCAGAGAAATCTGAATTAGGTTATTTCCTTCTAACTGAAGCTTTCTCTGTGTCTTAATCGGATGTACTCTAATTTGCCTTGTGATGCTGAGGAAGAGGAACATTCTATGCAGAAAATCCTGTCCAGTCCAGGTCATATAGGAGGTCTAATGAGTGGGCTGCTGAGGTTGTTCCATCAGCTCCTTTGATCTACCCCAGAGCCTGCAGAACAGAAAATAATTAAGCATTGCAATAAAAGTTTTCACAGTACTTACAGGTGGATGAAGAGCTGCAGTGCTGAATGTAATGTAACTCAATTGTTTAAATGGCCAATGTGTTTATAAATTCCTAGTCTTTCACTGACTTTTTTTCCAGAGGCAGCATATTCAGAATTCAAAGCAGTGCTGCTAGTGCCCTTTTCGTGCCAGCCATACTACCTTGAGCTGCACCCTTTCTGTTAGGCTCTATCTATACATTAGGTAGCTCTTCCACTGGGGGTATCTTAGGGAAGTCAGACAAGTATCAGTTCTGATCTCTGTACCAAAATAGCAAACATTAGTTTGCTTTGTGTTGGATTTGGTGTAAAGGATCGAGTCAGTTATAAGTGTGTAAAGAACAACATCAAATTCACTGCATTTTCTGTAGTAGATTTACTACAGCTCTCTGTGGTCTTCAACAGGGGAACAAATGACTCTTGTAGAGTGGACCACAAGTGGTCCTGTAAGAAATAAGCATAATCCCATCTGGTTTGAAAAAAAGCCCAGGCTTTAATGCCTTTAATTCTGCACTGGTGTACCTGGGCTTACTTACAGTAAGAAGACCAGCAATATATATTTTTTCTTAATCAAGTGCAGTTACTGACAAATGATTATATTCGGTGGTGACCACTGAAATGGGGGGGCTGAGGAGGAGGCTGAGCACATGACAGAGGAGACGAGAGCTAAAGGAAGGTGGGTTTGTTTGTCCTAGAGCAGAAAAGGCTGGGAGGATCCAGCTGCATTCTTCTGCTATCAAGAGAATGTTAGTTAAAAGATAATTTCAGTAAACAGAAACTTCATTAAATAGTAAAATTCTTTGTAGGCAGAAGAACAGGGACTGCTGCTGAGGTTACACAGTACTCAGAATTAGCACATGCCTCTATACTGGTAATACCTGTTCATTGCTAGAAGCAAGCCAGATTAAGCAATGTTCCTCACATATTCACTTCTCACACTATTTGGGGTTTTAAGTGTTCTTGCGATTTCTGAACAAGTATTGTGTTCTTGGAGTTGCTGTCCTGACAGTAGCAGGGAGAAATAAAAAGTTACAAGTTAGAAGCCCAAGTTTCATGGGAATTTTAAATGTCCCAATGAATTTCAGGAGATCTTTAAGCAAGCAAAATGAGAGACTGCTCCAATGCCTCTGTGTAATCAATTTCAACATTTACGACTCAGACTGAAACATACAGTGCTGAATTATTCACTCTGGTCCAAGAAGAAAAATAAGACACCATCTCTTACTACGCTGTGAATTATTATTACAGGACAGTGGTGCTATGCTGAACTCCTAAAAATCCTCTTAGTATAACTTAACTGAAAGTAGCAAAACATACCAGGCTTGGCTTTTGGACATATCCAGTTTAATTTCAGTGGGGTTTTTTTGTTTGTTTTCTTTTTAAAATTTCTCTTTTCTTAAAGCACAGGAAAAGCTGAAGTAAAAATATGTGTGTTTGTGTACTGGAATAGCATGGGGTAACATGATAACTGTTATTTCAGTTGCTTTTGATCTTTAGCACACAAGACAGTAGGGCTGCAAGGTTGGGCAGGGTCACAGTCTTGTCGGCCCCTGGGCCTTTGCTATGGGTGCCTGAAGTAGTCTTCATTTGACACCTTCACAGAAGCCTAAGCATGCAGCAAGTGATCCAAGTCCAGCTCCTGGATATCTGTTGGCATTTTTTCAGAAAGATCATGCCCTGAGACAACCCTTTTGTGCTCCGACTGGCTCTGAGGAACCCTGACCTAAGGCTAACTTTGCTTGAGAAGAAGCTATAGGGCAAAATTGCTTTTCAGCCAAAAGGTGTAAGACCATTTCACCTCAACTGTGAGGTCACTGTAGCACTTGTACATTGTTGGCTCAATACAGAAAGCATCGTTATTACCATACCAATTTTTAGACAAAATCACTGATTTATTTCTTTTTCCTAACATTTTAGATTAGCATTCAAAAAGCCTGAGGAAAGGGACATGAAAAGTCTATATGCTCAGCAGGAAATTGCCTGGATAATTACCTGAGTAAAATGTTCTCCTCCAGGCTTCAAGCTTCAGGAAAAAGCCTTCCTGCAGGAGCCTTGTCCTGGTCCTGTCCAGAGGACACTTCCAAGGCCTATTCCTTCAAGGAGCAGGGTGTGGCTTGCTGTATGTCTCAGATGTGCACCTTTCCCATTGCAAAGGGTGGTTAGTGCCCTTGCAGAGAAAGTAGGGGCTTTATGTTTGGGTCTCTTCTCAGCTTGAGAGAATTCAAATCCATGCATCCTATTTCCAAGGCAACCACTTATCCTAGAAGAACACCCTTCTCTCCTTTTGAATGTGTTCTGCCAAACGAAAATTAATTAAAAGGAGAGAAAGTGTGAATAACAAAGAAACAAAAAAGCTGCAGGACGGTGGGCTACTGCTTAGGGCACTCATGAGGAAGAGGGGAATTTAGAGCGATGGTTCCTGCCCCCAAGATGAGTTGTGTTTGACACTTGGACAGCAATGTATGCAAGCAGTTCTGGCAGCAGAGAGCGCAACCCAAACTCCCTGCTTGCACTGGAGTGCCCTGAGCGTGGTGAGTGCTTCCCTGAGCAGTGCCATGGCTTCAGCTGGTGGGATGGGGAGTGTTGCCTCATGGAGGAGGAAGCTGTCACCTAGTGACAAAGGCATCCAGTTCAGAATCACAGCTTTCTTACCCACAAGCAGAAGCAGCTAAATATCAGATTAATTAATTGAGAGGACCACACCTCATCATCTGTTCTACTAGAAGACAGAGCTGCCATGGCATCTGTATGCATCTCTGAGACTTGGAAACCAACTGCCCTGTGGCTGAGTGTTTCCTGCCACCAGACTGAGCTAAACCCCTGTTCTGGGTATAAAGCAGGTTGAAGCAGAGCAGGATGCTGAGCTACTCTTCTTTCCCAGAGCTGAGACAGTTCTGGGTGTGTAAAGTGGTACCGCTCGGGGTACCTGGGCATTGGGAAGTGGAAAAAGTACACATCTGTAAAACTGAGTTTTCTCCAGTGCTAGGAACCAGCCAAAGAGAGTCTGGGATCAGATACTTGAGTCCTGCATAAGTCCTTTTTGATGTTGCCTTGTATCCTCTTTTGTCTCTCTCTCTTTTTTGATTGTTTTGGGGGGTTTAGTTGGGGTTTTTTGTTTGTTTTTTTTTATTACCCCAGGCCTGTTGGTGTGAATTCCCTCATTGCAAGACCCTAACAGGTCTCTGAAAGCATGAGCATTTAAAGGGGTTACGTATTCCTGGTGCAACTGAACATAAGAAACGCCCTCCAGTATACAGAAAAGTTGTTTTTAAACCTGCTTCCAGCTTCTCCATTTAATCTAAAGGTTGTCTGTTCAAGAAGCTTGTGAGAATGGTGCTGTTCGTATTAGTACTTAGTGATACTAAGTGATCCTGCTTTGGGGGATGTGCAAGTTTGGCTGTTAATGATGTTTTAGTCTGGACATGCTCAGCCAGGACATGTTACTGGAAGAGGGACCAGCACTGGCAGGCATTCCCTGTCACTGATGTTTATTTTCTTTGCTGTTGGAGCCAGAGAGAGGAGGCTGAAATGAAAGTTAGGATAAGCAAGGAAAGAGTGAGGTGTGAAAACATGAATCTCAGCATTCTAATCACAACCACAGTTATAATTAGTGATACGGCAAAGACAAAATACGCAATATGCCTGAGGGACCTATATATCCACTGCTCCTGGATTGCTGTCTGACAAGTTTAATTAACCACAACAGTGTTGAAATACATACTCAGAACGGTTGCTTGGAACGTGACTTGCCACTCCTTTATTAGTGACATGGAGAGGACATACAGAAACTTAAGGGAGTAAAGAAAGCAGTGAAATGAAGGAACTGTTTCTCCATCAGAATGAAAGAGTTCAGGCTAGTAAACCTGCATTACAACTGATGTTGAAGAAGAGAGAGCTCCCTCCCAACCACAGTCTGGACTTGGAGCATGCTTGGAGAACTCAAGCAGCATGGAGGAAGAACTAAGAATTTTTCCTGTATGGCCAGCCCACTTCAAAATATATTAAAAAAACAACAAAAAAACAAACAAACAAACAAAAAAAAAACACAAAACCCTTTCCTGGTTCTTTTGCCCAAGACTGGGCACTTCTGAGTCACCAGGCTTTCTATGGATACAAGAGCATAAGCAGTGGAGTGATGATAGAGCATTTCTTCAGGGTAAGCAGAATGAGGTTCCAAATTTGGCTTACTAACTGAATAGCTTTCTCACCTGTAGGTGCTTAGGTACAGAGTTCTGAGTAACTACACTTAAATACATGATTGTTGTTTGGTGTGTGCTGACAGATTCTGGCACAGAGGAAAGAAATCCTATATCTAAAGGAGAAAAATGCAAAGGTGGCTGTAAATGACAATTTCTGTCTCGTGTGAAATGCTGCTGTGTCAGCATTTGTTCTTGTCTTATCTGCTTGGAACAGAGAGGTGAGATAATGAAGTTTTTGGGGTTTTTCTTTTTGACCTGTAGAAGATGTCAGTGATGTGGATGTGATGTGGATGTTTTCTGGAAGATTTCAGGTGGATTTCTATACTGACTATGCTTACAATGAGTTGGCAGGGCACCCTGATGATGTTTCAGTGGCACTCTCCCACATCAGTGCCCTACGGTTGCCCATGTTTTTTGGTCTGTTTGCTGAGTGTACTACAGTCCCCCTCTCTATTATTGCAAAGGATATGGAATGTTGCAAGGTCTATGAGTTCAAATTACTGGGTCAAAATCTTTTCAGTTGCACTGTTTATTCACCCAAGAGCACCACAGCACATTCTCCTTCTCTCACCACAATTCCTTGCTCTCTTTCAAGCCACTAATACCCCATTCTAGCAAGAAATGTGGAAGGAGGGCATGGAGGGGGATTAGGAGGCTGGTAGAGCCATACTTGATTATTGCAAATGGTAAGAAAGAGTCACCACTTGCCTTAACTTTGTGCTTTGCAAAAGTATGAATGCCACAATGCCACCAAGTTTTGGGTAAATATTTAAAATTATTCAAAGAAAAGAGTGAGATGTAGTAGATGTAGCTGAGTGTTCATTTCTCTTTAAATATATTAGAGATTTCTGAGTCAATGAGAAAGGTCCACAATGCCAATTGACCAAAATGAAGTTTTGGCACAAAAGGCACATCTTGCAGCACTTGATCGTGCAAATCTTCTAATAATTCAGATGGAAATCTTGCTGACGTAAGGATCAATTTTTGGCAAGAAAATATTAAAAACTACACCAAAACATGAGTAATTTTTACACGATGTACTTACTTTCTTCTTTGTAAATTACTTGTTTCTTATTTGTGCTTGTAATAGGATATCTTCTCCTTCCTGCACAACCAGGGAGCTTGCTTTAAAACCCAAAAAATGTCATTGGCCTGCTTTAAGCTGCTTGTCTTGACATCAGTGGGAGATCTGACTCTTCCTGAAACACATTAAAGTAGTGGATATGAATGTTATAAATATATCAAGAAATAAAGACATTTCTTCCTAATAAGTGAGCAGCAGCTCCTACCTCAGCAGACACCCTGCCACCTCCACTCGACAATAAGCAGAAGCCTGGCTGTTTGGGTAGATGCCCTTCTTCTGAACTGTTGTCTTCCATTCCAAAGCACATCTGTTATTTCTAAATAGTCATATCAAGTTAAATCTAAACAAAGGAAGGTTCTGTCAAGTCAAACAAAGAAGCAATATAATTTTACTGTGGAGCCAAAAAAAGAAATAAAATACTTGCTAAAATGTTATATTCCCTGAGCAGAAAAAATGCTTACCATTCAGTCATGATGACTTGTATTTTCACTGGGCTTTCACACTGCAGGAGATGCAGAGTGTAACCTGGGACATCAGTAAGTGGCTTTTCTTGTAACATGAGATTTTCATGCAGCACGCATACAAGCAAGGCATTTGTGTGCAACTCAGCACAAATAATCCTGCAAAGATGATCACACTTTGTTATTGATGGAAAGATGACACAGCTCCTCCGCCGTGCAGCAGCAGCTCTCCCGATGGTTTGCATTAGTTCATATAGAAGGCATCCGGACTATGTCACCAGCAGACAGCTCTGCCTTATTAGGATGAGACAGCTTTCTCCTCAGAGTCTGTGCTTTCCTGGGTTGCTCAGAGCCTGATGAATGGGTGGATACCAATCTGACTCTCACCTTTTTCATGCCAAACTGACTATCCTGTTTTAACATAGTAGAGCCCCTTTCTTTCAGCTGTGTGTTGGCGTTTCTTTGAGTCTAAATATGCAGTTTTCTATCTTGGGAAGGCACAGACTGTGTTCATCGCCATCTGTGGGTGAAAGCTGTATTCTTCATGTGTTTAGGTCCACATCAAATCCTAAAGATGTGTATGCCAGAGGGAGAATTTCTACTGGAACCTCTTCCCTTCTTAATCTGTCAGCAGTGATTTTTTTTCATGTGGGAACTTCCTTGGGAACTGCTGTAATATTATCAAGAATTACTTTTAAGACTACCTGGACCAGTCAGCACTGGGGCTTGAATGGCACAGCAAAGTAGACACAGATGTAAAACACTGAGCACTGCAACTTTGGCATTAGGAACATGTCTGATTTTTTACACCAGTACATTTTATGATTTGAAAAGCTGCAGCAGCAGACTAAACAGATTCAATGAGACTGCCTCTAGTCACCCATTTCCCTAAAGAAACATAGCATGCTAAACATGCTTTTTTTCAACATTTGAGCAGAGCCTGGTGCCTTAGGCAAGCAAAGGTGTTGGTTTCCATTTGCAGGTGTTGTAGCTACATTTAAAATATGTATCTGCAGGGCAGCTGGGCACTCACAGCCTTCTGCAGGTCTGTGGGTGTAAGCGCTGAAGTCTGACCATGGGGCACCTCAGCACAGAGTCAGATGGTTGATTATTGGGAAAGGGAACTTTGCTCTGATTTCCACTATTTGATGTAGGCTGGCCCAAAATGTTCAGGCAAGAAGGCATCCTGACATTTGCCTCCAGCTTCAAATAGATGGTTTTGCTGAAGCTGACAATTTACTTTTGTTTGTTCTCTGCTCTAAATTTGCAAACAAAGCAGGACCTTCTGAATACTCAGAAAACAACTGACAGTATTGTTCCAAAGTAGACTTAACGAGGTAACTCCTGCTTCTAGAAAAAGAAGTCAGACACATGACTACTTTGAACATTTTCTGAGATCACATTTGTCAGTAATGGTTCTTTCTAGTAGTAAATGTAGGCTTTCACAGCACCCCCTCAGGAGCAGCTCTGGGGCCAGTGGTGAAGAGGCCACGATTTGGAGTCCCATTGCATTGAGTCCTGCTCATTCTCTATAAATCACAAAATGCTGAGAAGTTCCCCAAGTGGTTTTGAAATTCTTTCTGTTGTCTAAATTCTTGTTACAACCATTACTAACAAAATATCAGAGTAAAAAAAAGAAAATTTCTCTCCTTTCTTCTCTGAGTGAGAAGTCCCAGGAACTGTTCTGGACGAATCCATCATTGCTATAGCATTTCATTTATTTTTATGCAATAAGCTGTTAATTCCAGGAGGAAGGCACTACTCTTCTAGACTATCAGGAAATTAATTTCTTTTAAGGGTTTATATCAGTTCTCTTATCTAGATTTCCCACTCACTTTATAGTTACTGTTTCTCTAAGTTTCCTGAGGGACAATCCCACAACACTTCCTGCTCTAGACTTTCACCAAGGCCAAAGAGCACAACAGTTACACCCATAACTTCCTTAGACAGATTCCTGAGAGAATGCATCATCTCCCTTTTTTTTGGCTTGCTATAACATGCTTAACTTTTATAGGCATTAGGCCTTTTAACACTTTCTAAATTTATGCTACCAAAGAGATGAGCGGCATAGAAGAGCCCTAAGTTGCATCTATTACATTGCTCTATGTTAAATATATCTGAGAATGCAATGCCTCTTGCCTAACAGACATTCCACTTTGTATCAAAGACATGTACTTTTAATTAATAAAAGCTGAAAGAAGCCTCAAGCAGAGGTGTTTTGTAAATCGTTAAATTCTTAAGTCTCAATCTTCAGAAAAAAGGCATGTTTAGACTATTACACTTTGTGCAGAGCATGACTACCTCCTCTCTCAAGGTTTATAGCTTTTGGCAAGGAAGAAGTGTGCAGGGGGTGTGAACAAAAAGGAAATCAGAGGTGACACAAAATGCTGACCTTAATAATGCACCATTTCTTTAAATATGTATGTTTTTATTAGCTACAAAATCGTATTTCTCCATTATAAAATATTTGCAGTAGTAGCTTCATTGCCATCACAGAGTTCTGCTTCCAGTTATATTTGTAACACTAACAAAGCTCTTTATATCTGTTTTTACTATGAGATCTGATTAAGATAAGCTTGAAGACTGTCTCAACATTTCACCCTGCTTAAAGACCATTCCTTGGCTGTTCGTTGTACTTTCTCCTCTACTCCTCTTTTCTTGGAATTTCTGTATAAAAGCAGCATATTGGTTTTCAGTTTCTCATTGTGAGCTTTCCCTTAGCTCTGTAAAGGAGAAAGGATTTTTTTTTTTTTAATCCCCTGAAATGTTGATTAGAAAAATGTTTTGATTTGAGAATGTTCAGGTTTGCTCTGAGAAGAACAGACTATAGTCAGAGAACCAGAACACATCTCAAACAGCTGCTGAAGTTTTAATGACTTAAGAGTAGATCCACCATAAAGTGTCTTCCATCTGATACTTGACTTCTTTGGCCTTGCAAAGGATTTAATACACTCCCTCATGGTTCCCATGGAGCTGTGCAGGAACTGCATCAGGAAAAGTGCTTTGTAAGTTCCAGGTTTTGGGGGTTGTTTGGTTTGGTTGGTTGGTTGGTTGGCTTTGCTGTAAATAGATTTGCATCTACTCTTGTTTCTATTGGTTTTATTGAAAGTAGTGGCTGCCAGAGTTGACCCAATTACAGTAGTATAATTCATGCCATAACGGAAGTCAAGCATTAGAAAATACAAAAATTAAAATCTAAGGGTCCCTGAATAATACAGAGATATCTAGCATAAGGTAGGTTTCTGATCCTTTCTGTTCATTTTTGTACTAAGCATCCAAGGTAATCTTCTTGTCACCTGGCAACTTAGCTGTTTTCACCAAACAAAGGCTTTCAAATTTGGAAACACCTCCAGAATCACCAGTTAAAGTTTCTATGGTGTTCATCTCTGATATGAGTTCTACATTATCAGACACCTGGCTTCGTAGCTTTGCAAATTTTATGTCTGAGAGGAAGGGACAGATTTGCTGATAAAAATAACTTTCTTACTGCATGAACCACAGAACTAACACCTTCCAGGTAAAAAGATGAATGTTTTTTTCCTTGCATTGCTGCAGTTCTTGGCATGGGGGTTGCTGTGATGAAGGGTCTCTGTCTCAGGAGCTGTTCCCCAGGTCTCCATCACTGCCTTGTAACACTTTGGTTACTGTCTGGTCCCATCTAGACTATAATGCATACAGGGACTGGATCCTGCTGCCAAAACCCATCTAAGCCCCCTGTGGCTGCACAGTGACAGATGGCTATTTTGTAAAGCCTGGGAGCACAGATGCAGTCTGATCTCTGCTGGGGCCATGGGACCCTGCAGTTCAGCTCCCCACGTGCCAGGGCTTGCTGTGAAACCTTAGTCAAGGGTTGTCCACCTAATCCTCTGCAGGGGGCTGATAAAGCCATGAGCTGGGTGGTGGCTCAGCCCAACATGCAGCAAAGATGGGAACGTGAAGGTAAAAGCCATCATGTCAGCCCTTTGGAGCTGCTGTGGTATGAGGTACATGCCACCACTCGTGCTGCAAAGCTGGTGGATCTCTGCTCCGGGGCACGTCTGTCACAGGAATAAAGACATAGCAGCGATAGTGTTAGTGCTGGCTGCCAACCTGAGAAATCCACTGACCGCCCGGCTCGGCTCACCTTAGCCTGTCTCCAGCGGATGAACCAGGCTGGTAACAGACGAGAATTTACAAGGCGATAACTTCTGTTTGCTGTCACCATTTAGTGGCCACAAACACAGAGGCAGAGCAGAAATGCTTTTATCATTATTCAAAAAAAAAAAAAAAAAAACCCTCATCCATTTATTTGGCCTTACAGTGAAAAAAAGAGCCTGTTACAAGGATTTATCTGAAATTTTCTGCTTGTCTGAGCAGGTAGCTAACACAGAAAGATCAACACTTTCTAACAAAACAGGGCAGGGCTGGCTTTCATTTTATAATGACGAGAAAACAGTCTTTGACTTTGTAACATGAAATGAAAGAGAGAGAGGTGCGAATGCTGGCTTTGTCAAGTCCTTTGCTCAATTTTTCCTCTATGCTTTCTGATCCCTCCTTAACTGATTATTTTGCTGTTTAGTGTGGGTAGGACTAGAGGACTAATTGGATGGTATCTCTCTCCCCCTACTGCATTTTTAAGACCCTTTGGAGAGTTGTCAGAACATACTTCCATCTCATGTAATTTAAACTGAATTTTTTTTATTAAGATTTACTAAGTCCTCGATTTTAACTCTTCTTTTTTTCATATTTTTTAAAAGTGCCATTATAATCAGCACCAAACCCAAAAATAATCTGGGGTTTTCTGTAATATAAGACAGGGAAAAAAGTTTTCATGTTACTGGCCTGCTCAAGGCAGATGAAGACTTTTATGGTATCTGATGTAATTTTATCCCAGGCTCTTCTTGGAAAGTGAGGTCTTGCTATACATCTGATGAAGCTTGAAGTTGAGTACATGAAGTTAACCCATCACTTGACCATCCTTGTCTTTGCTGTGCTGGAAGGAGGGACATGACTGACATAGCTCCTTCACGGGGGCAGTCCTTGATACTGTAAAGGTGGTAAATTTTGGCTGAAGTAAATAATGCTTGAACTGTGTCACTTACCTGCTTGGGGAGCTGCTGCATGAGAAGCTTGGCTGAAGCCAGAGATCCTCTTATCTTCTAAATTTTAAGTTCACGTGATCCTAACTCATTTAACTGTGAGCCACCAGTACTGGTGTCAATTAGATAAGAAGTTTCATTTGTGGTATTTTTCCTATCTCTTGTGATACTGCATTCATTTTCTAGGCTGCATGAGAGGAAGGGGAGATTAGGTCTGTCTTTTTCATGCCTGTCTGTTAGCTATGCCGGGATAGGACTAACAGCACTAAAATTATTACTCCAGTAATGTCTGTGAAACACTTGATCCTCATTGTTTGGATATGTTGGAAATTATAATGGACTTGAAGCAGAGATTTGGAGCCTGAGTTTCCTCTTCTTTTTTCTACAACTGCTGCACAAAGTTCTTGTACTGTGAGAGCAAAGAATCACCTCTAATGATCTCTGCAGACATGTTCCTACTTGCTACATACGTCCTTCTAATGCCATAGCCCAATACTGGATTAGTGCCAGGATTAACATGAATTTTCTTAACATGGGGAAGTGGGACAGCACATGAATATTATCTTTGAATTGCCTGTGGCTGGTTTTGCCAGCCATCTGTCCAAACTCTGGAACAACAGTCATTTGTTCAGGCTGAATATGGTACTCTGGTTCAGATCTGTATCCCTGTTCCTTTCCAAGGGTTCCAACTTGCCCCTCTCCATGCTAACCAGTGCATCCCAGTACAGAGCTCTCTCAAGACACGTGGGGAGTTTAAATCATGTTTTGTTGTGTGTCAGAAAGAGAAGGCTCTAGCTCTGAGAGAGCCTTGGTCCAGAATGGCCAACAGCCTTGTGCTTAAGGCTTATGCACCAGCAAAGCAGCAGACTTAGGGCAGAGCACGGGCTCTGCCTAAGAGCGGACAAGAACTTGGCCTGCACATCCCACGAGCACCTTGAATGCCAGGCTGCTGTTGTTCAGGAGGTTTATCTCTTTATTTATACCAAACAGAGAAGCTTTTTCTTTCAAAAATACACTAAAATAAACCCAACAAAAATATTATCTACCTTTCTTTGGCAACTACTACCTAAGAGCCTAGCAGTTATAAGTTCCCCTAATAACATCTATGGAAAGTACAGAAGGTTTGTTTTGCCACATTTTACAGACCAGAACATGAGAACAACCATCCTGCAAGATAAAACAGCCCTGATAAAACAGAGTACTGACACAGCTCTGCTCCTAGTTGAACTTGATCTCATACCCAGAGTGACACAGGCTATAGGCAAACTTGATAATCACTGAAACATTTATACCTAGTCCCCCTCTGTGGTATGCCCCTGCCCCAGCTGGCTAATTTCTACCTCAGCCCATGTAACTAACTGATGGAATCTGGATCTGCCTTCTCATGTACAAATATGGATTCAGAGGTCAGGGTAGTATATATATTTTGAAAAGATACTTCAAATCTTCTAGTAAGGCAAGGTAAAAAGGCTACAATTTCCACAGAAAAAAATAGATTATGTATGTTTTTCAAAGGTCTAACTATACAGAAGTCTAGTAATTGCCAACATGTGTATCTTATTTTCAAACTGTAATCCAGCCAATTTCAGTTAATAAACTGGATCATGTATTTGTTTACAGTACTCTTAGTTTAAAAGAGAAATCCCATTTATAATAATCTCATACACATGGAAGTCATTTTATTCATGCCTTATCAGTTGTTCATGCTTTTCAAATATTCTTTATTCCAGTTTCACCAAAGCAAGAATTATTTTAGTTCTGAATCTGATTAAAGAAACATCAGTGAAATGTATTTGTTTGCTAAGCACTGCAGATGAAGTGAGAAGTATTTCTGTCCAGTACCACATCTATTCTGGGGTTTCTGTTGATGTACAACACTGGCATACTCTTAGCCAGCCCGAAAACTCTGCCAAGTGCCAGGTAAGACACTGTTACTGCAGCAGAGTGACCAATATCACCTTATTCTCCTCACTTATTTCAGTCCTTCCCACAGTGAGTGCACATTTCACACATTCCAGATGGAAGTGCTGCTATCACCCAGCACAGCCTTGCAAACAATGTCTTTCAAACACTGCTCTCGAAATTGTCCAGATTGCATCATTCCCATGCAAAACAAGACAAATCAATGATTTTTTTTAAGTCCCCATTACACGAGAGTAGAAAGCATGTACATAGGAGCTTCAAGGAGCAAGGACTTGTTGACAAAATCTGCGGTGAACTTAACATCACGTTCAATTGTTATTAACAGTTGCAAAACAGAATGTTCTCATTTTCAGTTCATTTAAGTTTTATGATGGATTAAGCCTAAACTATGATTGTATTAACAGAAAGGGGTAAATAGTGATGGATTGTCTGCCGGAATATATAATTCTTTATCATTGTGCTTCATGTTTTCCGTGAGGAATAATTTTCATTAATCTAGTTTTTGTTAATATATTTAGGTTCCCTATTTTCCTGTATTTTGCAAACCTCAAGTAAGTATTTAACCATACAAAATGACTTCTTAATATTTCTGCCTGTTATTGTTCCCCTTACTTCCCCATTCCTAGCAAGCAGATCAACTGTGAGATACCCATATTCCCTTTGAGCAGCATCTTGCTTCACAAATAGCTTCCCCGACATCAGTGGATGTTCTTGTTATGTTGGCAGCAGCTATTGAACTGTGATTTACCAGCCCAGTGAGATTCTGGCAGTTCCAAAAGGGTGACTAGTCTGACAGAAGTACAATCGTTCATGTAGTTTATAAGGTTACAAGCCCAACAGAAGTGGGATAAAATGGGGGGAAATCTGGGAAGAGAATCTAGGGTAAAAGCTAAATAGCTGGGAACACAGATATCCCAATCTCGCTCTTGATCATAAAAACTGTTGGTAAACGCTGTAGGAATGCTGCAGGTATTTTGTGATGCAAAATAGAGAAGCAATCCTTGGTGTTTGAAGGTCACCTGTGCATGCCAGGATGCTTCATTCAAACAAACATTGTTTGCACCCCAATGGCCATCTGCAGATACCATTTCAGCTCTGTTGTAGAAACTATGCTAATAGCTTGTATGAATAACTGGAAATTATTATGGCTTGGTTTTTTTCAGCTACAATGTCATAAGGGATTTTTCATTACACGACTTCATCCTACTCACACTATGTGTCCCCAAATTATCCTACTTGTTTTGCTGTTTCAAAAGAACAACTTTACAAGCTTATCCTTATGTTCGCTAAATGACACAATAAAAGTTCAGTTCAAATGCAGAGCTAATTCAGAAACATTTCATTTAATCTAGTTTATTGTTTCATCATGTTTATTAAATGTTTAAGAGGCCAAAGTCTTGTAATACTCAAAGAATGGAAGTTAGTTAAGATCCACATCTAAAACTAACAAACCTGTCAGACCTGTAGGGTCTGAAAACAAACAGCAGTTTTCTTTGTGATGATAACTCCCTCCTTACAGAAATCTGCACCTCATAAAACTGGAATTGAATTGATAGTTTCCTATGTCTGATTACTGTGAATAAGGATGCTGTGTACCTGGGAGACTGGCTGTGTGGGAACGGGTAAGGGCAAGTCAAGCCTTCTAGTTCTCCATCAGAAAACTTAGTGTGGAAAAGAAAGGGATATATTTTTAAGTATTATGTGAAAAGCTGCCCCAGTTATTTAGAGCAGTAATGCGCTGCACTTGTGAATACCAATTTTAGAGAGTCAAAATTGATCCAGGTCATTCAGCTCAGAGGACAAACAGCAGAAGTCTGAAACTCTGGTTCTTTCCTCCTTTGAGGTATTCTCCCATGTTTGGGCTACTCACTGACACAAAGAGTAGGCTGGAGAAATTATTGCCCCATGCTCATGGGTGTTCACTGCTTTTTGGCTGCAGTGCTCCTGGTTTATGCTGCTCTGGCATCACAGAGCAGCCACCCGCCCTTCGTGTTCTCACCTGGAGGATTATACCAGCAAGGGACAGGCTGAATGCCACCATAAGCCCCTGTGCTAATCTCTTGTAGCCCATTCCCAGTGGCTCTTGCTATTCGAGTTCTCAATGTCAGTGTCCACCTGGATGCTCAGCCAGACTTCTAGAGTCAGGTAGAAGCCAGGACAGAGGAAGACACTGTGAATTGCAGCTAATGAGAGATGGACTGCTGAAGGTCAGGTATGAGAAAAAGAAGAGGGAACTTCAAAGGGTGAGATAAAGAGCCTTACATGTGTTCTCCTCAGTGTACGCAGTGCATGAAAGGACTGTGGCAAGGGCCTCTGAAAGTGTATCTGAAATTCTGACACCCCAGGCAACAGGTTGTACACAGGGTTGTCTTGACCTTGGCCAAGGTACATGGAAAAGATTTCCAACTTTGTACTGCATGTCTTTCCATTTGATCGAATGACATAACCTTTGGGTTTGGGAGGTTATTTTATTACCTTTGGGCCCATCAGATTGTGAAAGGAGTACAGATGGAGGGTTGATTGGTGTTTTTTGGTTTTTTTGTTTGTTTTTTTTTGTTTGTTTGTTTGTTGTTTTTTTTTTTACTGTAACAAGAGAAGTGAGGTCTAGTGGAAACCACTTACTCCAAAGTGGAAACTTTCTTAACTCCAAACATGTAGGTGTCTAAGCAGACCTTGCTTCCTTGCTCAGGAATGCATACTATTTCAATCTGACCTGAAGGGTTAAAGATTACTTTGTTTATGGGTACTGCTATGGGAATTTCCAGTATAGAAATCAAAGGTGGTTTTGGCTTGAAGAGAAAGGAAACTAAGTATTAAATACTTGAAGTCTTGCTTCTTTTTTTACTAATGAGGCCATAACTGGTTAACTGTGGGGTTTCCAAACCCCACACCTTTTCAAACCGTGTCACTTCTTTATGTGGGAGACACTAAAACATAAAAATGAGGAAATACCAAAAACAAGAACATTAAAACTGTCAGATGAAGTTAGTTTTATAGCATTAATATAGAAAATATAGAAAACTGACAGGAATTGCCTTTAGTACAGATCTTGTTGAAATAATTAGCACTAAAGAGATGAAGCTTTGAAGATCATAGTCCTGATGTGCCATGAAATATTCTTTTCCAGTAAGTTATTTAAATTTAGAAGCATTGAAAAGAGAAATTGTTCTAAAACCTCTCACATTGTGTTGAACAGTTAGATGGAAATAAAGAGGGGGAGTGGGGAAGGAAAAGTTGTTTTGGTTTTGTTTTCTTTTTTAATTCAAAACCTGAAATGTAGCCTACTGCTATTACTGATGAATCCCTCACTATTTCTCTCATGTAGTCATATGATGCTGACCAAAACTAGGAAGGAAATGTTTGAAGCTCCTTCTCCTGTTTCAGCAATTTGTATTGTGGAATATAGAGTAATATCAATCAGTAAATCTGCCCAGTGTGTTTGTTAACAATGCTGTGGAAGATTTATTACCACCCAAAACATGAGAAATTCTTCTCAGTTCACTGACTTTGTAGTAGTAAGATCTCAACACAAAAAAAAAAAAAAAAAAAAAAAAGCATTTACTGTAGCAATATTTGGAAAAATTCCCTTTGTACTACTGTGTTGTAACAGGCTGCCAGCCAATGTCATCCACATCTGCCTGGTAGTAAAAAGATTTTCAGCATTTCTTCTTACTAAAATGAAACATTATATCTGTATTTCAAAAGCATCCTGACATTTTAAATTAGATCAGATATGTTTAGCTCTACTTTGAAAAGGAAAACAAGGTTCACACCACTTGTAGTTTGGCTTCACTTCCTATCACTCAGTTCTCTCTTTATTCAATCTTCTTTCAGCACTATGCCAACCAGTCTTAAGCAGAATGCCTTAGATTAAATGGGCCCAAATTTATACAGCAGAGAATGAAGGGCACAGTGCTACAACTCTAAAGGAAGTGCCATCAGAGGAGTTTCACTCACATACTGGGAGTCTGGAGTCTGACTTAACATGTGAGCTCAGCTCACATGAACCTTGAGTTCATCACAGTTAGTGCTTTGCCCACAAGACTAGAACAAGCCAATAGAGACATTTGCATCATGAGCAAATGGAAAACTACTGAGGCAAGGATATCTTGTGTCCTTGACCTGTGTTTTCAGTTGTCCAGCTGTCTGTTACCATTAATAATTCTTACTTGTTTGGACTGGGACTCTGTTATCCTTGGTACAATAAAAAGACCCAAGCGATTGGGGTTTTTCCTGCTTGAAATGCATTTCCCATGACACATGGACACTGGCAGCAGCCTGGTCTCTGGTTTTTTCTCTTGATAAATCTACACCAGAGCCAGAGGTGCTGGATTTCTGGCTGCAGAGCATCACCACAGTGCTGAACTCTGGGGGGATGAGATTCAGCCATAGGACAGACCCCTAAGGTTTAGAGGACCATCCTAAATTCAGATATCACAGCTTCCTAGCCAAGCAAGAGGATTCCACAACAGTTCATCAAACGTGCATAAAGTATAAGATGAAATACTTCAAACTCACTAAATACCCATCAGTGTTAAGGTGACTCTCCAACTAGTCTGTAAAAGACACTGAGCAAAGTCCTTCTATTTGGAAACAATATTTTTGCTAAAAATCAGGAGGGTTTTATCCTCTCTCACCTTCCCTGCATACCCGTTCTTCAGAAGGCTGAAGAGTAACAGAGTTGTTTCCTTATTTCCGTCCATTAGCATTCATTTATCATCTGTTGTATCACACACAGATCGCCAGCTGTCTTTGGGCCTGCCTTTCTATTCCAGTTCTGTACAACATTCAGCACGACAGATTTAGGGGCTCCAGAAGCAGGGATGAATAATATCTGTACAGAACTCTGCTAACTTCTAAAGTGCAGCTCTTGGAAGTGTGGATAAAAATCCCAATTCATATTGTTTTACTTCACTTTTCCCCTTTCATAGGGGCGGTAAAGTGAAATCTCTCCCTCTAGAGCTGTTGCAATGCTGAGCCAGTTGCCCTCTCAGTAATGTTCCTAAAAAGAATGGGCACAAAGGGAGTCTTCTGGGGTGTCACATCTCGTGGTCGTAATAAAAAACTGCCAGCCATTTCCTAAATGTACCATTTTTCAGGAAAGAGATGTTACCCACAGCTCCATGCAAAATTCTGACAACTTGTTTTTGCAGAGTATGTATTGTACACATGCATATTATAGATCATGATTCTCCTGAATATCCTTAAGTACTTCATGAATAGTATAAAAGAAAAGAACAAACAACTCTTTTAAAGCAAACCTGGTGCTCTAAGTCACCCCTTTGTCCTCATAGCATAGACTGAAATAAAAATGTGACAAAATAAAAAATATTTTAAAAAACCCTTCATGGATGTCACCCAGTACTTTACTAAAATTGGTTCTTACAGCATAAGCAAATGGAGAATACCTTTTCTAAATTAATTATTAAAGTTACAACCCCTTTAGCTTTGTACAGGTTTTGGATTGTTAATTTTGGGAACGCACCTTTTAGATGCAATTATGAGGCACATCTGTTCTTACAGCAAATAAATGCCTACTGTGTGCAAGTCTAACCCCGCTGGTCTTTGCACGGTGTTATGTTCCTCAAGACACACAGTCCTGTGCACCCAGCATCCCTCTTGCATATGTCAGATGTTGTCAACATTTTGGCATGGAATTCACTCAGTACCACTTTCTGGATCCACACTCATGGCCCCGAGGTGGCACGTTGCTCCCGTGGGCAGTGAGCAGATGGTTGCATCATCCTGCTCTTGCACCTGTTTTGGATGTTTTGGACTTTTTCTCTATCTCTTCTTGTGGATGCTGTATTGACATATATTGCTCAGACAGAAGAGGGAGATAGAGTGGTTTAGCAGTAATGTGAACAGTATATCATAACATGGGAGTATAAAAGCACAAGTTTTAATGAGTTTGACTGAAATTATTAAAATAGCAACAGAGAAGCAAAAGAACAAGTTATTTGTTTTTATTACAACTGGCAGTTTCCTAAGAAGCAGATTGTTGTTAATGAAACTACTCATATGGTAAAATGGGCAAGAGTTGGCTGTATAGCTCCCTAAGGCTGAATTTGATCACTTTGTTAGCTATCCAGAACATTTTGTTTATTACCTTTTTGTCCTTCACAAGTAACTCAGTGTATAAATTTCTCTGCTCCCTCTCTTCTGAGTCTATGATTGTAGAACCTGAATATATCCATTTAAATAATTCAGCAGATGCTGCTGTCTCTAACCAAAATTTTAGACAAGATCTTGGGTACTTTTCTAAAATGTTTGTCAGAAAAAGTCTTCTCTTCTGGATGTTCCCTTAAACCACAGTCGTGGTGTGCCACCCAGAGTTGGGATAGCAGAGTCCAGGCACAGAGTGTGTTTGGAGGGAGGATAAGGTCCTTTCATGTCAAGCATCCCCTCCATGTTTCCCTAGAGATGAGTGACTTTAAATACAGCTTAAAAATAAATGTGTCTTCCCATGACAAAACACAGGGAGGAAAACAACATCTTCTGTAGCTACACAGATATGATGTGTGGTGGAAAATTGATGCCTAATATGGTGCAAATGATTACCTATACATGTTTTATTTAGCTATGACTCACTTCTAAACAGATCATTTCTCATCCTGCAAGGGACGGAGGGAAGAGAGGGATAACGACTGTCAAGACAGCCCCAGCTTATCTTGCTGGCAATGCAAAAGGGCATACCTTAAAATGTCCAATGCTATGTTTTTCCTCTTCTGTGGTGACTGACATTCCATGTCCTCCTCTGCATACGATAATACTCTGCACTTCCACATGCCCAACAGTATTTTTAGCACATATTGCAATTCCCTAGATGGGAAGCAACACCACAATGTTGTATCGCAGTCCAATGGTATCACTTCGGGTCACAGACATGAGCTGGTACTTAAGTCATACATCCTTAATTATATCAGATACATACTGGGATTGCATTCTTTGCCCTGGAGGGTTGCTGTGGCATGCCATGTGTCAAATCACACCACAAGTAAAAAGTACTGTACCTTTTTTGGGCAGTTCTTGCAAAATATAACCTACATGCACATTCCCCTTCTGTGCATGTGTAGGCAGCTGGGCATCAGAAGTGAACTTGGGCTCTGAATCCCAGGGGTGCCCTGTTTGAGTCTTCCCCAGAGGCTGATTTAGTCACCCTTTCCTGCACAGCACCTTCATCAGTGTGGTGAGTTCCAGTCTTGGAGCTGGTGCCTGACCTTCAGATACTGCACTGAGCCACTTCTGAGCCCAGGTCCTGCTGCTGGTCCTCACCGTCTTTTCAAGAATGACATACCAACTTTTCTGTGTTTTTCCCTGATTTAAAGCACAACCAGCTCTATGCACAAAATGCTCCTGAAAACACAGGCGTGTGATAGGATTACAGTAGGTAGCTGGAGGGTGAAAGTGGACAGCTTCTTTCACACCAGAACTAGTTTTTACTACCTGAAAGCATTCATGAAACTACAGCCATTGCTGACTATCAACAGCATGAGTAACACACCCAAAAAATACACCTTCTCTTTGTCTCACTTGAAGACAGGTACAGATGAAACTCTTCGGAGGCAGAAATCTCTGGCATAAACCATGACATCTTCTAAGGGGAAATGTTGCAATGAGATCTGGTGTTCATGGAGGCTGAGGAGACACAAAAAGCATCTGACCTAGGCAAGCTCCTCTGGCCCTTTCCCTCCAACAGCTTGGCCTTGGGAAAGGCATGGAGCTGTTGCAGCTGCACACCACCTGGAGCACGCACAGCAAACACAGAGATCATACTCAGAGCTTGAACCCAGTATCCTGGAAAACCACTTTGGCTGAACCAAGTGTTCTGGAGAAGCTCTGAAAGTGAGTGCTGGCACCATGGCCATTCTGTGCTCCTCCTCAGGCATCCTGAAACCTCTTTCAAAGGAGGGTACAGTGCTCAAGAAACACCAGTTTATGCCCACACAGCAGCAGATTATGTATAATGTGAAGATCCTCCCATCCATGCATCTCCAAGAGGTGGTCTAGGCAGACACCAGCATTGCCTGTATCTTTCTAGGCTGTCTCATTTTTATGCCCAGTAAGAAAAAAATGCAATCTCTAAATTTTTATAAATGTTTTTCAAAAGCAAAGGATTTATAAAGAAGAATCCATTGTGGGTTTGGGAGTTTTATTTTTTTTATTATTTGTAAAATTAGTTTAACATTTTGAAATTATTTTTAAAAAAAAAAGTCAGATTTGTAACACACTGGGGATTAAGGGGTTTTAAACAAACATGATTTGGTTCAGCCTCCATGTTTTCAGAGTTAAGAAAGTGGACCCTGAGTTTTCTGTAAGTTTTTAGAAAATTAATTCACAGAGCACACCATGACTAGAAAACATGTTTGCTGTTTCACAGGGACAGCTGTAGAAGGAGGGGAAGAGACTTCTGACCAGGTTCCCATCAAATGATGATGCAAAATACATGACTTTCCTAATAGAATACTGGAGCATCTGTTTGAAGAGTAAGCTCTTGCTGGCATGATTTCAAATCCTGACCAGACATTAGTACTTACCCACAGCTGTCTAAAGCCCAAATAAATTAGTCAGGTTTTTCACACTAGTTCATTCTGACAGGAAAGACGGAAATGTTTGTATGTCATGAGTACTGTAGGTGTGCAAATCTTGGCTTCTAAATAGAGCTTGATATGGTCTCATCTAGTATTCTGATAAATTTTAGAGGAGAAATTACTGCTGAAGATCTCTAAAAAGAGGTATAGCTAATGAGGGTTGAAATTCTACCATTCCTCAGAGAAAATAAAATGATTGACTATTAAATATGTATTATGTATGAGCAAATGCTTCAAGCTTATAATCTTGTGACTGGTCTTTATTCATATTTGCGTCTAGTTTAATTCAGTGATACAAAAGGATCTAAACTGAAAAATATTTGTCTGTTACAAATTCTTTTTGTTTTATAAACAGATGGAACATGCTTCTCCAGGAGGGGCAGAATAAAGAAGTCAGGCACATTAACTTATATTGGCAGAAATGCTTCTGCCAAGAGTAAATTGCTCACTAAAAAAAATACAGCTATGAATTTGAAGATCACGTTAAATGAGTAAGTTCAGTTGAAACCTGTTCATACTCTTTGCAACCTGTGTTCTTAAAACTTTTAAAATGAATAAAAACTTACATATGAGACTTTTTTGATATATCAACATGCTTGCAAATAATTATGTATTTCCTCCACTTGCTACAAATGGAAACTTGTGCTGGAGACAGACCTCTGACTAGGCAGGACCTCCTTAGCTTTATCTGCTCCATCCTGTCTTTCAGGGTACTTACAAAAGAAACAGGACAGGGTGTATGTCATGATTACATTGACCTGCCCTCTCCTGCAGCTGTTGGCAGGACATTCTGCAAAAAAGCTCCTATGTTTTATAATCTAGTTTTGTTTTCTAGTCTACCAGAACTTAGGCATTTCTGTGGCTGTGCAAAATGGAACAAATGGGTTCACTTGTGGATGTATATGTTTGCGTTGATTTATTTTATGAGGGGCAGTTTGTTACCACTGAAGCAGTGTTGTAGATCACTGAACAAAAGTTACAAGTTTTCTGAATTGTAGTGCCTTAGACTTTAATACACATACTCAAAAAATATTGTGTGGATGTAGAGCTGTAATCTGCAGTGGTTACTGGAGGAGGAGATTTCAATTATCCCTGGAAGAAGGTCCTTTCTTGTCTAAATGGGAGTGTTAGGGAACCTCCACAGTGCTGGGAATTCTGTCTTCCCTTTCACTGGGCTGTCAAGCAATGTATTATCATTTTGGGTAGCATGTTCACTTCAGGTGTCTTCTCAATTATTTTCTTTATGGTGACTCTGTGAGGATAGTTCTGTTCCACCAAAAATTACTGTTACTTACACCTGTTTCCAGGGCACCAACATCCTTGAATTATCACTGCAGTGTGATTACTGGTCTTATTCCTCACTGTTCAAGACTGTAATGCTGGAGAATGGAGTAATGCTGCAGGAAGGTGACAGTGCAAGCTTTTGTGTAATTGAAAAAGCCAGAAAACTAAAGCATCTGAAACCACTGCATAAATAAGCTACTTGACACCTTTAAAAGTTTCAACATACTCTATTTTTGGACTAAAACTAGCATCTGTGCTGACAGCTTACATGCCAAGTTTCAGTTTGATGCTGAAAATTTGAAAAATCGTGAATAAAAGCTGCTAAATCTCAGGAGCATATAAACACTACCTGATCCTAACTGACATTCAAAATAGACAGTAGCTAAGCTGCAGTATTTATATAGTACACTACTTCATACTCTGAAAGATAGAAACTAATCTCCTTTAGACATGCTTTACCAAGTAAATGATTGAGTCACCTGAAAGGTTATTATAAATAGAACTACTTGGCAAAATACAAATGATGTTATAATTTGGCACCACTGTCTTGGGAAGGAGCCTGCACTCCTACAATGCTCTCCAGCAAATCAGGCACCTCTGTACTTAGTAAATTCTGCAATACCAGCTAAAAATATGGGACACTGTGCTACAAGGAAAGGCTGGTTCCCTTGTTCTCTTACTGTCAGCTCAGCCCCTTGGAAGGAGCAGGGCTGTCCTCACCTGCCGTTCCAACACCGCTTCTCACCTCTGTCCAGGCTTTATGGCACAGGGAGGATCTACACACATTTCCTTATTGCCTCTTCTGCTGGACAGAGTGTTCACAAGAAGCTCTGCCGGAGTTTTCCTGTGCCCCTTTTCTTTATCCAAGAGAGGTCAGGTGGAGCAGTACAGCATCGAAGTCCAGAATGAGCCTATTTTGTCACTCAGATTGAAAAGGAAAGTGATGTCCTCCTTACGCTACCAATGCTGGACAACAAAGCCAGGAGCTGAAGCCAATCTCAAGAAAGACACTTCCAGATTTATTTTCAAGAATTGTAAGAATTTTTACAGGGAACTGGTATACCAAAAGTGTTTTATAACTATAGGATTCTCTACTGCCTTACTATGTGTCTCAGGAACTCCAGTGAAGGTGAAGATATTTGTGAAAAAATATCAAAATATTTGTTTCTAAAGAGAATAGGTGCAGGAAAAGTTCAAAGAGAAAACACTTCTTAAAATATAATTATTCAGAAAGAAGTCAGATATATCAATCCAATTATCTAGAATAATGCTTTGCTTTTATAAAGTTTCTGCCCCTGAAGTCAAGCACAGTGGTGGAGGTTTTTTTAATACAGGTATACTGTGTGGGGCAAGGACAGAAAATGTGATTATTAACCACTTGGTGGATATTTCCTCTGAAGATGGCAGAAACAAAACAGCATTATTTATTCCTTATTAAGTAAATTTAGTCACCATTACATTAGTTGTGTTTGCATCACTCCTTTTGTGGATTAATTTTGTCTGTGCCACGTGCTCTAAAGGTTTCCAGGATACTACTGCAAATCACTGGATACATGATCTGACCCATATTTATTATCTGTAAATCTCAAAATCTAGGAACTTCTACCATGTGAAACATGTCTGTGATCTAATGAGTAATTTCCAAACGTCAGGAGCCCCGAGTGCCATGGGGTTTCAGCCGAGGCCGGCTCCCCTCGCTGGAAACACCGCCGTGCCGGCGCTGGAGGGAGCTGCAGCCCCGGCTACTGCCGCCTCCCCCGGCACCCTCCCTTCCTCCAGTTCCTCCTCAGCAAAGAGGAGAAGCATATTGATATTATTTAAATTTTATCTCTCGCTATCACTTCAGCTCAAGAATGCTGTCTTTTTAATGAAATCAGAGTCGTTTGTTAACCACTAAGTAAGCAGAGGTTTGCAAAGCCATGCTAAACAAATCTTAATTCTAACAGTATTTTACAATTTTATAGGTCATATGATGGCAAAGGTACAGAAGCTACTTTCTGAATTAAGCATTATTACTGCCTCCTCATTTGAACCTTCTTTAGCGTAGCATATTTGTTTCTTATTTCCAGTTTGAAACTGAATAGAAATTGAATAAAATTCTGTGCCTAATATCTGCCTCTATCTCATTTAAAAATAAATTCTCGATCAGACATGACAAAGGCAGTGAGTTATGACCCGGCTTTAACTTCTGTTCCATGCTATACCTTGGGGAAGATCATGCTGCTGTTGTATTCTGCAAGTGAAGTTAATCAAAGTTTAAAGATTGAATAACCAACACCAGCTTTCTGGAAAGAAGAAATGGGAACTACAGTAAAGTTGCTTGGTCACTAACTGAGTGCTCTTCACTTGGTGAATTTTCTCTTGCCATATCTTTCTTCCAGTGCATACACTGTGTTATCACAGATAAGCTCACTCTGGACATCACTAAAATCGCCCTAGCATTTCTGAAAGAGAGGCTAATTATTTCTTTCAACCCAAAGGTCCTGTTCTAAGGCAAGGGGTAATATAATATTCATCTTATTCAGGCAGACAAAAAGGAGTTAATCACTAACCTAGGAAACCATCTGTTGCCTAGGCACCAGTGTCCATAAGCCTTTTTCAGTTAGCTGGTACAGCTGTTGAATTGCACCGTCAGTGATGACAAGGAATCCAAAGTGAAAATGTAATTGTGCAGATAAGACTGCTGATTACCTCTTCCTTCTCTGTACTAGGAATGCCCAAGCTGAACGCATCCCGCCTGATGATGTACCTTCAATCAAAAGTCTACCATTTGCCAAAGACAAACCAGCTTGCATGTAAGTGCCTCAAATGAATTATGTGAGGAGTTCTTTGCACCACTTTTTATAAATGTCTATAAACTTTTTTTAAAAATTAGGCTTTCCTAAGTACTGGAGGATGGCCAAAAGGTAACTGAGAGCTATAGATTAGTTCATCTAATGTTAGTCGTAAGGGAAATAATGTGGACTTAGCTCAGGAGAGTTTGACTGCACCTTGCAACACGTGCTGCTGGAATAGCAGAAGCTTTTCTCTCTTGGAAATGAAGGCATATGATAAAGGAACTAAAAGAGTAAGACAAGCTCAAGGTCGACATATTTTCAAATTTGCACCAAGAATAATAAACACAAATGGACTAGCTTGTTAGCAATGGCAGATGGATTCATACTCATTTGGATTCTTTTGGACAAAATTCCCCAAGTTTATACGTTAGTCCAACTTTCAGGGGAAAGAGATGGCCGCAAATAGGGGAGGTTGGACAAGACTAGGGTCATCCCTTACAAGCTCTGTTGTAAGTTGTTGCAGTCTCAGAACAGTTATGACCTGAGAGCAGACACAAACTTCCATCTTCCCTAAAGGGTGCTGTGGGCAGGTGACACAGGAGGGTGCTGCAGCTTGGGAGTTAGTGGGAGTCCTGAAGTTATGCTGTCTCTGATTTTGGTGATTCACATGGCAAGTGTGGTGAGCTCTCCAACTGAGTCGGCAGAGTAACAGGTGGATTTCAGTGGCATCTTGCCTGAGTTCTGCTAAAAGGTTACTGAAAAAGATGCTTCTTTGTAAAACATTTCCATTTCAATTAATCAGGTCTTTATGTTGAAACCGAAATGTTTTGCTGAAAACCTGTTGTGTTGGAAAACTCCCAATCATTTCTTTCCCACCTACTCCCACAGAGAGGAAATGGGTTGTCTCCAGCCTTTGCTTCCTCCTTTGATGTTTCAGCCATCATGTGCTTCCCCTTGTGCCCACTCAGGATCCATCTCACAAAGCACACGTCTGTTTAATGGTCCCAATATTTTGTACTGGGAAGTGTACGAGATCTCCAAAAAGTGTGAAGAGAAAGAAACAGAATTACTCAATAAAAGACAGAGACACAGTACAGATGTGTGGTGAGAGTATATTGCCAACTGAACAGGAAAATTCAGCCTACCTTTTGTAAAGAACACAGGTCACTTCCTGAAATACCTGTTTGCACCAGAGATGTTTGACACCATTTGATTGCAAACACTAGTAAACCACTTGAGGACCAGGAAAAATACAACAACGGACCAAACGTACACCTAATATTACTGAATTAAACCAGGGGTGATTTTGTGTATGGCTGAATTTGACTTCTGACTGCAGAGAAACATGTGAGATACATTCATTTGTCATGAAGATACTAGCCAGGGAATTTAGCCCTTTTTATTTTTTACCTTTATGCATCACTCTCAAATGCCATTCTCTGTGAGTGTACCTATTACTTGTAAGCATTTACTAATCATTTGTGAACAAATGTTAGCATTTGGTTTGGTTCCATCTGTCATTTCTAGTGGTGGTCTTCCCCTGGCCACATCATTGCACAGAGATGCGCTGGTGACTTTCTCCCCTTCCTGAAAACTCACACTCTTTGGATAGAAGAAACATATTTTGAACCATTTGAAAATAAGTTGTCAAGAAGGTCTTATTCTGGTTGAAAGGATCAACACCCTGCTAAGGCAGTATTGTTCTTCAGTAAGGAGAAGAAAATCTGTTCAGGGTCACATCCTGCCTGTTTCTCACATAGTCATTCAGGGGTGTTCCTGCAGTATTACCTAGTTTAACTGAGCCAGCAGCTTGGCATGCCAGCGTGGGGTCCAGTGGGACTGCAAGCTCAGCCAGGAACCAGGGGGACTGTGTAGGCTCAGGCAGCATGTACTTGGCATGAGCAACAGTTTTCAGCTGAACTTTATCTTTCCCCCATCACCAAAAAATACTGTGAAGTAGCTGGCACCATGTAATTTAAGATTTTTAAGCAGCTTAGAAAAGATTAAAAAAATTAAGGAAAGAGTCCTTCAGAATACAGGCACTGAGTGTGCATGGCCGTCTGTCAAGACTCCCAGGCCATCTGGCCACCAAATTCATGAAGTCTGTAGAATGGCAGCTGCATACTTCTGCTCAGTTTTGAAAATTGCGTATGTTGTATATCCTACAAATCTTGTCTCTTAGAAGGCAGATTGTCTTTATCCTGTTTTCTGACTGCTCCATTTCCCACTACCCCAGTTCATCACTTTGACAACAAATGACTGCAGGTCTACATACATTGCCTCATCACATGCAGCACTGCTGCTCCCAGCTAGCACCCACCCATGCTAGCACACTGAAAGCCAGTTTAGACATGTCCTTCCCCTCTGTGGTAGCCTATTTGACTGTCCTGTGGATCTGTGAATTATATTGAAATACTTTTATTTTCAAACCCCGAGCACTAGATATATGTTACATTTGTTAAAAGTAGGAAAATGCATTTGTTTCTCCTTCAGTGTGTGGTGCATTTACTCTCTTACCAAAATAGAAAGAAAAAAATTTTAACAGTATTTTTGTGCCTATTTTCATAATTGTCATGACTCAAAATATTCACCTTAATTAGTTTAGTTCAATAGAGCACTTCAGCTTCAAATGGCACGGGAGAGTGTGGACAGTAAAAATTTATCTTTGATGTTGCATTAACTTTTTGAGAGATAACTTTAGTAGAAGGCTATTTCAGTGTTTCTGAAGCTGACAAAAATCAGGCCTTTATAGCTCAATGGAACTGGGGAAAAAATTATGAATTTGTTTCTATACTTGCCTTCCTACATTTCATTTTCTCTTTGTTTCATCTCTCTCTGCAGGTTCAAGGGAGCAGATCCTTCCATGTTTCAAGCTGGCACAGATCCACAAAACAGCTGTGCCAATTATTTCTAGCTGGGGACTGCCACTGGGTGTAAAGCTGCTTGTACTGAAGTTGTTGCAATTACTATCATTATGTTATTTCTTGGCATGAAAACGAAAAAGATAAGTGAGTGTTTGGGGAGCTTTGTTTAAGTGCAGCAGGCTGCTTATTCATGCCAGCTGCTGAGAGCCACTGGGAGTAAGCGCAGTGAGGAGAGCTAACTTCTTGGAAAACCAGATCTCATATTTAATTTGGTAAAGACACAAAGCCACTTCTTAATGAAACCTGAAAAACTTCAGGTCTGCCAGTTCATTCAGAAAGGAAAAGCATTTTTCAGTGTGTTAGATTAACACTGCAGTGCCTATTGTGCCTTTGCTTTTATGCCGCTTACAGAGATCTTTCCCACAGCTCCTGCAGGAGCTACTTGTGTAGTGCCAACGCTCAGAAAATCCGTCACGTTTGCCTCCATCTGAAAAACAACTTTAAAGGTTTGTTTCAAGTGGTCTGTAATGCTATTCACACTCTGTTCCTGAAGCAGGGAGGGAAACTCTTCCTCAGACACAAAATCAGAGTGGTCTGAAAGAAACTTTCATTCGTCTGGCAGCTGATGGTTTGAAGGACTTAAATTTGGTGTAGATTTGGGTACACAACATGGTCCGTCAGGCACAGCGGGCTCCTGTACCAGCGCATACCACAGCCAAATGCTGTGTTGCATCTGGTCTGGATGTTGCACTGCAACCAGGTCAATATATCGCCTCTTCTGAAGAGGTTTTTTCTTCATGCAATTACAGCAAAGCTTCAGCACGCCCAGGGAGCCGCACAGGGGGCTCTGACAGCAGGTCTTGCCTCAGGCTCCCCGAGACCTGCCAGCTGCACCCCTGGCGCTGCTCTGGCTTTGCCATTGAACAGAGACAGGACCAAGCTTCGGCATTTCGTCTCGCACATTCACAGTACGTTCATTATTCACTATGTGGTTTAGTCCTTTGCGATAAGGTTTTGGTTTCACAGTATGGTGTAGTAGGCACGGTCGCAGGTTGGATGTGACGATCTGAAGGCCTTTTTCAACCTTAGTGATTGCACGATTTCTGTATTTTGCTCTTCGGAGCGTGACTTGAAGCTGCGAGGAAGGTGCCAAGAGGTGTGAGAGGTGCCACTGCCAGCATGGCCCGGCGTGAGGGAGGAGCGGGCGCGCCTCAGTGCTGCCCGCCCGCAGGGCCTTTCACCCTAGCTTTATCTATATTTATATGTATTTATATTTACTACTTGTGTGTTT
Source organism: Acropternis orthonyx (assembly GCA_035583155.1). NCBI lineage: Eukaryota > Metazoa > Chordata > Aves > Passeriformes > Rhinocryptidae > Acropternis > Acropternis orthonyx. Next base: position 19,475,920 of record JAWWEU010000160.1, read on the forward strand.
ACTCGCCGCCCCGCCCGCTGGCACCCCCTCGCCAGGGCGGCTGCGGTGGGACAGCCCCGGCCCCGCGGGCTCCTGTCCCGCGGCCGCCCAGCACGTTTCTAAGAGCCGCCTATAAACAACATGGCGGCGGCGGCAGCGGCGGCCCCGCTCCCTGCCCGTGGTCTGTAGGTGGCGCGGCCGCCCAGGCCACTCCCGCCTAGCGGGGCCGCCTCCAGTCCCGGGCCGGGCCGGGACGGACCGCGCCGCCCTTCCCCTGCCGGGGCCGGGCCGGGGTGTGCCGCGCTGTGCCCCGCCCCGCCCCGCCGTGCGGGGGTGTGTGGGCGCCCGGGAGCGGCGGGGCTGTTGCAGTGCCGCGGCGGCGCTGAGGGTGCTCAGGGTGCCCGCGGCGCTGCCCGGAGCGGCTCGGGGGCGGCGGGAGGGTCGGACGGAGGAGCGGAGGAGGCAGCGGGGCCATGTCGCTGCAGAGCCCGCCGGCGGCCACGGCCGAGCCGCCCCCCGGCCCCGGCGAGGGGCTCCCGCCGGGCGCGGAGCTGAGCCCGGGCAGCGCCGCACCCCCGGAGGCCGAGGAGGGCGGCGAGGAGGAGGAGGAGGAAGAGACAGAAGGGGAGAAGGAAAAGGAGCGAGAGAAATTGCCGCCCGTCCCGTCGGCGTCCACCGCGGCTGCCGGGGTAGGTCCCGCCAGCGCCCGGGCAGCCGCCCCGGGACCGGCCGGGGTCCGGGAGAGGCTGTGCCGCCCCCTTTGCCGTGTCTGCCGCTTCGTTTGGGAAGGGAGGAAGACCGTGTTCTTTTCCTGCTCGTTTTCTTTTCCTGCTCGCTTTCCTACCCTGTTCTTTTCCGTTGAGAGGCTTTCATTCAAGTTTCTTAAAAATAACAAGTGCATCTGTAAGCAGTGACATAATGAAGCTATAAATTCTCCATCCGCTTTTAGTTCTTTAACATTTTACAACGGTCTGCTCCGTCGGGTTAGTCATGACTGAGGGTTTGCAGCATTGTGAGTGTTCAACAAGGGTTCTCGGGGGTGGAGGGTTTCAGCTCAATACACTTAATGGCAAGAGGGCTAGCTGGGAAATAGTTCTGTATTTTAAAGTTTTTCTTAAAAAGTCTTTTCCGCTTTTTACTTTGTGTTGAAGAAACGACGACAGAACATTTTCGTGAAATGATGAATAAGTTAACATGGGTGAAAAACTGGAAGAAGGATATCTGCAAGAAAAAATTCGTTTCAGAAACTTCGTTTGAGATTTTTAATTATACTGGAGTTGTGATTTTCTTTCTGCTGACTATACAGTATTACAAAACAAAATTTTCCTGGCATGAGTTGTATATCTTACGTAGCTCAGTGTTAAAGCTCGGAGTAAGTTACTTCAGTCCAACAACAAAGCAAAAACATTACTAATCATAGACTAACTAATACACTTATGAGATTTTAGTTCTGGTAAGTATCTGACTTACTAGAAATTAGCATTTTGAATAATTTGATTTTAAAAGATTGATGTATAATATTTATGACTGTTGGGAAATAATTGTAATGTTAAACTAAGTAGTCGTATGCACACTGCAAACTCCTTGGAGCAATTCTGCCAATTTTATGTTTTGCCTAAACGTTCCAATCTTCTGAAAGACTTTCAGCTTTGCAAATCTGTCAGAATGTGGAAGAATGTGTTTGTTCTTGTGATTCAAATACCGATTTAGTGGGAGAAGTCTGTAATGGACAAACGCCCAGGAGTTTTTACCTTTGAAAAGCTCCACTTCAGACTTTGAATGGCAAATGCTAGTCCCTTAGAATAAAGATAAAAGTGTGTCAGGCTTAGCTCAGCTAATGAAATATGTGTGCAGCTGGACAGCAGTGTAGAATTCCACCTGCCTTCCAGATTCAGGAGAACTTCCTTGTAGCTGGTCATTCTTCCTGTGGCTCTGAACTGCTGCTCACAGTTGTCTAAGTTGTCTAATGGGACGTGCTGCAGAGGAGCTCAGATCTGTCTGGGTGTGATTTCTTGTCAAGTGCACAGTGAGGTTTGAATTTACAAAGGGCTGTATATGAGGTTTAATAGTATGTCAGAGACATTTCCACAGCCCTGGATTTCTCTGTAACAGAATGCCATTGCTGATGGAAATATACCAAACAGGGAATGCTGGTATGCTTTTGCAAGACCTTTGAGTTGCTGTGAAGAAGGTATTGAACTGTTGGTCTGCTAAGCCCCAGTTGTGACCAACTGACACATTTAATTCCAGGGCTTAGTGAAGTACGTTGTGAGGTTCATCATATATAGCATGATTTTAATACAAATTCTTAAATTAAAAGCTCTAATAGAACATCTGAAAATGAGTGTTGCTTAATGTTTGTTTGATTGTTTCTTTCTTTTATTTATAAAGAACATTGTAGAGATTAAATTATTCCATGAATAAATTAACTTGATCCTGCAAGGAGCTCAGGCTTTTCTTATAGTCCAAATGGTGATTAGAAATAATGCATAAGGGGTGATGGTTTCTATGTCAATATTCAGATTCTGAAAAGAAACCTATGGGAAGCTAAATAACTTGCACCCTAGTAAGCAGGAACAAACGGAGACTTCTGCAAAGCAAAGCCAGTCCAAAGTTACACCTTTCAAGCTCTGAATGGAAGGGAAAATCCTGCTTCTTGTGTAGGCTGTTGCAATGTCACTTGTCTTTTGGTAATGAGTGTCCTCTATGTCTTCTTGCACAGAGAAGAAAATATTTTAGTCTCACTAGTCTTTGCTTGCCACATGTGAGTGGCTTTTGAGTAAGCAATGTTAGGGCTAACGTAGGATTTTCAAGAAACTCTGCTAGATAGTCTTGCACCTCTCCCCAGAGAGCAGTCTGTATTTGCTCTTTGCAAGCAGTTTGACTTCTTTTCACCATTTAATTTAGCTTTCAGTAATGAAAATCATAGATTTATAAAATATAATGCTAGTACCTCTCTAGTCTTAGGGAGGGCTTAGTGCTTTGGAAAACTTCCACTAAGAAACCAACAGAATTGTGAATTATTAATATGCTCTTAAAACAGGACTAGAGATTACTTTGGTCCACTTAGTTCCTCTAAGCATATTCAGTCCTTATTGTGGGGAGGAGGAAAGGTGCATGGATGTTCAGTTTTCTGATGGCAGTATGTGTGTACTGTCTTAGGCTCAGAAGCTCAGCACCTCCTACAAAATTTTGTAAGTATGACATGGTGTTGTGCTCTTGTCCTAGATTACTCCCCCAGGAGTTGTCAGAGTTCCTCACTAACGAACATGAAGTGTCCCAGTATTCCTCCAGGGCCTTCCAAGAAAGCCTTTCTCCATATGTTTGTCTGATATTGTTGAAACTGCACCTGGGGCAGGATGATGGAGTTATAGCACATGCAATTTTTGTACTTTATGATCACTGCTGAGCAAGGTGGCATTAAGACGAAAGCTTTTATTCATCTATAGTATTTCAGTGGCATGGCTGGAGTAAAACCTAGAAAGCTAAGTCAGTCAGAAAGGCTGTCACCATAATTTATTTAATTAAAGTTCATTTTCTCAATTATCTGTGCTAGCTATTCCCTATTCATCATAATTAGACTAGTCCGAGCTTCAGAGGTTTTCTGTCTGGAGCATTCATTTTGTGACAGAGCAGATTAACCTCACATCTGAATTTGTTTAGAAGTTCTTTTTTTGAACAGTGATGTTTGTTCAGGGCCTGTTTTTCTCCAGTCAAGTGTCAGGTGATTTTTAAGAAGCATCTTAATGATATTTCAAAGGTTATAGAATAAAAGGAAAAGTCAATGTTAAAATTACGGTGGTAATTACATTTTATTTTTGAATGTTTGTTTCATACAAGGAATTAAGAACTAGAAATTGAAACTTGATGTTTTTGAAACTAGAAGTCCTGCTGATTGTTCAAATTTGTAATTTACTGAGTTATAAACCATGGCAAAATAGCTGTTTATGCCACAGTTATTTAAAATTCCTGGCAGTGTACCAGCTTGTGTACCCTGTGGTGTGGTAGGTTTATGGGCTGTGTTATTACCCTCCTGGTGCTATTTCAGGATGTTGGGGTGGAAGTGAAGTGCTTTGCTCAGAACTCTGGCTGCATGTTGTAGTGCAAGTTTATTTCTCTGAAGGGGAAAGGGAAATGTACTGGCTTAAAAAATTTGATAGGGTGTTACATTCATTATTCTAGGATTTTTATTCTTGTTATGGGAATTGAAGTTTTGATTTGCGTGGAAACATTTTTTCTAGCTGAGAGCGCAGATGCCAGATATCAAACAAATGAGTCTTTAGGTTCCTGTGAAGCTGAAAATCATGATGTGCAGGAAGACTCTGGTTTTTTTTGAGTTGACCTACCTTTTCCTGATGTCAACTGATGACTTGAAGCTGAGATGAAAATTAAAATCTTCATCATGCGACTTCTATCATATTGGGCAAGCCCTTTGCTAATTCAGGAGTAAATAACTATATCTAATAGCACCCAGTGTCAAACAGACTAACTGGCACAATCTTTTGGAAGTCTGTTGTGTGATTTCACTTCTGTTCACTGTTAGAACACATTAGCACGCAACACTTCATGTGCAGGCTCCTTGTGGCAGCACATGCAGGTACTCAAGCAGGGTTTCTTTTAGCACTGTGTTAACACATGTTTATTGGTTAGCCTTTTCTCAGTGGCAGCAGATGCTGACAATTTTGAGTCATTAGGAAGTTTTACCCAGGTAGTCAGTATTTAATTTATTAACAGTTTGGCTCCATGTTTCAAGTCTTGGGAAATTCATCTGAAATACTCCAGTATATTAGGGTTATTTGGAAAGAGAAGTATGGGACACTTACATCTGTTTAAACTGAGCTGGATGTAGTGAGGAATATAAAAGCAGTTAGACATTAGGATACAGGAAGTTTGAGTATCATTGACAGCATTGTAACTGTATGGTGTTTTCCTCACAGTACTCCAAGGATATCTTCATGTGCTTCAAATTAATGTTAGAGGTTTTTTAACATAATGAAAAGGAATTTTATGGTATCTCTTCTGATTCAATTTGAAACAAACTTGTGGAGCCATTTTTTATGTCTTATTTAGGTATTACCTCTCTGTTTTCAAGATTAAAGATATTTAAGAATTCTGTGTAATAACTCTCCAGTAAGATTAGTCTTGCAGTAATGTATTAGCCCTTTATAGCATACTGTCATCTTATTTACAGGGGTTGGAGGGAGGAGCCAAAAATCAGTTTTCCACTTTCAGCAATTTCATCACAACTATCAATCAAAAGAAAGAAGGCATCGGAAACAGGAATTCACCTACGCAACTTGTTATACCCAATATCAAAACCGGTAAGAGAATAAAAGCCCTGTGTTACTTAGTTACCAAGTTAAGAAGGTGCTCAGTTTCCTGCCAATATTTGTACTGTGGTAGTGCCAGAAAATCTAGAAATCTAGTTTTTATTAAATTATGCTGCGTTGTAACGTTGTACAGGCTGTGATATACATGATAGTCCATCCTCAACAGAGGATGTATCATGGATACAAGTTGGATAAGAAAAAAAAATAGTCCTGGGGGATGAAATGGCCATCTGAAGTTAAAGGAAGTTACTGATTCCACAGTTTATCTGCAGATACTGTTTGTCTAACTGCGGTCAGGCAGTGTCTCTCAAATATTGTGTCAGAATTTTGGAGAAAATTTTTCTATAGCTATCTGAAGGATGTCAGGGGTGAGGCAAGCATAAGGCTTTTAAGGGGGACAGGTGCTGAGAATTGGTGTTTTTCAGTGAAGATGAAGGCCAGTGATTACACAAAATAAAATGCACAGGCAAAGATTGGTACATTCTAAAGAGCTTTAAAGGTGAGAGGGAAGGTGGTTGTGGCATGATGAGGTGACAATAATTGATGAAAAGGCGAAGTGGAGCTCTCTGTTTGGTAGGCCAGAATCATAAAGCCTAGATGAGATGCTGTGGTTAGACCTGGAATTTTTATTAGTTTTTTGGGCTAGCGTATTGAAATTCAGCATCTGGGACTTTTATGAAAAGTCTATACAAATATTTATCAGATTTGTATTGATCTTGTCTCTGAGAAAGTCCCTTTCAGCGTTATTCTACTGTGGTTCACTAAGTCATTATAACACTCAATGAATTTGAGGGTAGATAGAAAAAGGTAGCTTATAACTTGCAGCACTAGGTTCTTAATAAAAGAATCTTTGTTCTAGCTGTACTGAAAAACTAAAACTCAGTGTAAGACTTTTTTTCTTTTTTTTTTCGTTAATCTGTTTTTGTTATGGGGTGAAATGGTGCTTTCTACTTCCAAAACAGGGGCAATCACTGAAACACAGAAAGAGATTTTCATTGAATGATGTCTCAGACAGGATTTTGTGCTTTGCTCAAGTCACTTTGTACTACACAAAGGAAACCACCATACCTGGAGATGACCAGTAAAGAATTCTCCCACTGCTGCATAACATACCAGAGTTAAAGTTGAAGCAGTGTTCTTTAGGGCAGTAGGTGGGGTAAGGCAAAAAGAAGATGCTGTAAAGCAGGTCAGAACTCTGCTGATTCTTACAAAGTGCTGTAGCAAAGCTGGAAGAATGACCTTCAGGTGGCCATTGCTCTCACTTCTATATTTCAAAGACGTCTTCATATGTGAATTGCGTGTAAACAATTCCACTGTAGTTGGAATCTAAAAGTTTTCAGAGAAATAAAATATTTTACCTTTCTCTGATAACATTATTTTCCTCAGAAACTAGAAGTGACCTCCTATCAATATTTACTACTCAGATGCTAGCCTCTATACCAGAAACATGCATGCAGTTGGTTCAGACTCCAAGCTACTGTCTTTCATTATCTAAGCATTAATTTTTTCCTGTCCAGCTTCTGCCTGCACAGTTGCTGAGTACAATCTTACGTTACAATATGGAAGCCTGATACTTAATAAAATTTAGGACGAAGTAAAATTAATATTGGGCCAAACTGTGGAAAATACAGTAAACTCTTGCAGAATTCATTTCACTAAACAGAAGAAATCTGCTCCTCCCCTGTCTCTCCCCCCCCTTTTTTTTTTCCTAGTACTTGACAATAATGGTAAACTCTAAACAGATTTCTCTTGAAGTGCCCTCAGTTTTGCTGCACATAATACTGTTCCAGTTGTAATTACTGCCTCATAAGTACTTAATTGTTAATTTTCACCACACTAATGCTTGGCAGTATTTATTGTAGTCAAGGATATATTCTTGAAATAGAGCTCAGTGTGTAAGAATGAGCAGGTATTCTGGTAGTTTCAGGGTGAGAGTAGCTTGCCTATATAAAATCAGATTATTTTTAGCAACAGTCCAAGGTGAATATTTTGAAGCAGTATGTGTGTTCTGTGGAAAAAGTAACAATTGAAACAAATGTGTCAGTTAAAAATGCTGCTTTTTGTATTCTGGAATAATGCTTGGTTGGGGTTTTGGGGTGTGTGTGTTTATGTATATACATATATATATATATATATATATATACACATATACACACACAGGCGGAATTGCTCTGAAGATGTGTAGATATATGTTCATATACTGGTAATACTTTGGGCTTGAGTTAAAGGATGTTAATTTCATTGAAAACAAAAGTATGGAAAAAACAGTGCTGGTAAATACAGCATGCAGGCTAAGGAGATGTTTGCTACATACCTGCCACATGTAACAGGTCCTCTAATGTAACAATGATCTGGTATGAAATTTACATATTAAATAGGTTGTTCTAGTTCTTTTCTAATGTTACAAAGACAAGTTTTGTTTGCTTTAACTACCTTGAACATTTTAATCTGCCAGCAGCTTTGTTGGTCACCATGCAAATATTTAACTGCTGTTCTAAATTCATTCAGCCTGAGCCCCCCTGTACTACTCAGTTCTGTTTTATATCAGTGAGATTTTCTTCCCCAAAGTTTTTGATCATTCCTTAACCAGTCTTGCGTTGCTCAATCTTTTTACTTAATGTAACTGGGCAAGAAGGCAAAAATAATTGTTTTTTCTTGTCTTGTAATATAGGGTTATTACTGCTTATCAACGAAATAGGTAAAGTTTCAAGTTTCTCGTCAATGGAACTCAAGTGATAGATATTAATTAGTACTCTTGACTAGCAAATGAGCAAATAAATCTATTTACAAATAAACTTGAATGATGACAAAACATGCTGAAGTTGACCATATTTGTTAAACATATTATTAAAAATCAATTTTAGCATATCTAAATTAAACTGCATATTTTTCAAAGAAAATTGCGTGGCTGGCAGTGTACAGCTTAGCACCTGCAGCACCCATTTACAAATGAGCAACAACTTCTATCAGCAGATGTCTCTTCTACAGATGTGGAAGAAGTATTTTCCTCATTTTAGTGTATTCAGTTGGTTATAACTCTGTTTAATCCATTTAAAATTGAGAAGATAGAATGAGAGTTAAATGAAAATGGCTTGTTATTCTCAGAGTATAAAAGAAGACAAAGTCTTACTTTCTTTTAAGTCAGTCCATCCTACTTTCAGAGAATGATGTGCAATAGAAGATCCCTGGCATGGTGGGATTGTTTGGCATCTTGGCTTGAATTAATTTAGTATCTATTCCACTTTGGTTTTTTTTTTTTTTTTAACTACTACTCTTCAAATAGCTTTAAATTCCAGCTGTGAGAAGGTTCCATATCTGTAATTGATGCCATACTGGGGATCGAGGGCAGTTCTGATCTGTTATCGCGTCAGTGGTGGCTGAGTTGAGTCACAATGACAGTCTGTCTGTCTTTAGTGTGAGTGAAAAGAATCTGCTTTGGGGTTTTTGGGGATTTTGTTAGCATCCCTTTCCCTGCTGTGATAAATGGAGTAGGCAGTGGAGCAGTGATACTACTTCAATGTTTAGTTAATTTTAAAAAAAATCAACTCTTGGAAAAGGTTTAGAGGGCTCTTAGACAATTCACAGGGGATTTTCGTTAAATATGTTTGACTTTTGAGGACACTTTTATTTTATACAATGTCTTTTATCCCAAACATATGTCATAATTCATATAAATGCTTTTAAAAATGTGCAGTATAAATCAGACTAAAAAAGCACTTTCAAAACATTTGTGAAGATGCCGTCAGTAAAATAAGTGTTGGAAATGCACTGGGAAATTTTTTTTCATGTTTTCGGTGGGTTTACCTTGGCTGGCTGCCAGACACTCACCAAGTTGCTCTTATTGCTCCCCCTCCTCAACAGGATGTGGGAAGAAAATAAAAAGAAAAAGCTCACAGGTTGAGATAAAGACAAGGAATCCACTTTCCAATTACTGTCATAAGCAGAGCAGACTTGAGGATATTGAGTTACTGCCAGTTAAACAAAACTCAGAACTCCTTCCCCTGCCCTGCCCACCCACTCCCCATGTTTCCAGTCTCAACTTCACTCCTTTTTTCCATACTGTTCTGTCTCCATTCCCCCAAGCAGTGCAGAGGGTGAGGAATGGGGATTGCAGTCACTATGCTACTCCTTCCTCACCCTGCTCCAGCATGGGGGGGTCTCCCATGGGATACAGCCTTTCACAGACTTCAACATGAGTCCTTTCCATGAGCTGCAGTTCTTCAAGAACTGCTCGAGTGTGGGCCCTTTTCCGCAGCCTGCAGTCCTTCAGGAATGGAGTGATCTAGCATGGATCCTCCAGGGGCCACAATTCCTGCCAGCAGGTGCTCAGACTTGGGCTCTCCGTGGGCTGCGGGGTGGATCTCTGCTCCACTGTGGTCCCACAGGCAGATAACCTGCTTCACTGTGGTCTTCTCCGCTGGCTGCAGGGGCCTCTCTGCTCCAGACCCTGGAGCACCTCCTCCTCCTCTGTTTTCCACTCACTTGGGTGTCTGCAGGGTAGTTGGGGTTTTTCTTGTTGGGTTTTTTTGTTTGTTTGTTTGTTTGTTTTGTTTCTTTGTTATTTTAATCCCTCCTCTCATCTAGTGTGCAGGTTTTTTTATACCCTTTCTTAAATATATTATCACAGGGGTGCTACCAGCATCGCTGATGGACTCAGCTTTCGCCCATGGTGGGTATGTTTTGGAACTGATTGTGTCTGACGTAGGAGCAGCCACATCTCTCCTCTCACAGCAGCTGCACTGTCACCAAATCTTGCCACACTGACCCAATACAATGTTCTCAGAGCAAATCAAGAGAGAGGAGTAGAATAGAAAGACCTTGGTAAAGCACTGCTAGTCATACTAGAATAGGTAGCCAACTTTTTGAGATGTTCAAAGATGCTATTGTTTCACTAATTCTCTGTAAGATAAGAAAGTTTGCCTTTCCCGTTTAATTTATTGGAGGGATTCTTTAAGGAGGCAGTAGATGATCTACAGTCAGCTCTAGCTACAATTGTCAGTGTAGAAAAACAAACTGAACTCTTGTTATTTTATGATAGTTGGACTTTGGTGTGGTTTTGCTTGAGATTTTTCGTAGCTGTAGGGAACACCATTGTTGCAATTTGTGTATTGCAATATTTAAAATCGATATTGTAAATACAATAGGGGGCTACACTGCTATTTCTTTAAATTAGTCGAAGTTTCCATGAGGTCCTGGATGTGCATGTGGTAAGAAAAATCTGTGTTTAAAGATGTAGAATCAAATACTGTGGGTTTTCTTTTTTTTATATTCTAGGTCCTGTATATCTGCATTTTGCTAACTAATTGTTTATGTATATGATTGCACTGTATTTATTCTCCTTTACTTTTTTTTAAAGTGAGAGACCTACCACCTATTTGCCTTGATGTACGGCAGAAGCAGCGCATGTCTATAGATACGTTACCCCAAGAACTGAAAGCACCATTTCCTTCTGAACCTTCCCTTCCCATTCGAACCAAAACTGTGAAAGATTTTCAGTAAGTTATACTGGTGTTTCTAAAAGTGTCTGCTCTTTCTTTGGACTTTTTTTCATTTTGTCCTAATTCATACATTTGATCTTGTTAATCTCAAATGAGGAAACAGTTCAGTAAGACCGACGAGTAGTTTAGTTGTGATACTGGGACTGATAACCCTGTTACTGTGAAAATCATCAAAAGATTTTTTCTAACTTGAAGTGTTGTTCATAAAATAGCAGAACATATACTTCAGAGGTAGAATTTCAGTGGATGGTTTAGTTTTGGAAAAAAATATGCATGCTTTATTGTAGGCTGGAAAATTCCTTGCAGTCTTAGGTATTTTGTTTATGCTGCCAGTATTTTTCTGTTTTCCACATTTGAAATTTTGTCCAATCAGTGCAGAAAAGGAATGGTTTTTTGATTGTTTGGTGGGTATTTGGTGGGAAAGGCAAGAAGTATAAAGGAGAATTTGAAAAAGGGGTGATCCTTTACTAGTATTTAGGTGATCTGAAAAACTGAAATCTTTTCCATATTCAGATTTTTGTATCTTTTGACTGTTGTCTAATTATAAATTATCAATATTATTCTTTCAAGTATTAAAAAGTCATTAGCATTTTTTGTATATCCCGCTGATAACACTTTTTTAGTATCTAGTACAAGGAGCTAAAATAAAGTTCTGCTTCAAAGTGTCCCTTCAGGTACCGAATGGCTGCCATAAGGTCTCCCCAGAGCTATCTCATCTTCAGGCTGAACAACCCCGACTCTCTCAGCCTGTCTTCATAATAGGAGAGGAGTTTCAGCCCTGTGATTGTCTTTGTGGCCTTCCTGTGGACTTGTTCCAGCAGGTCCATGTCCTCCTTACATTGGTGGTCCCAGAGGTGGACACAGTTTTCCAGGAGGGGTATCATCAAAGCAGAGTAGTAGGAGTAGAATAATCTCCCTCAGCCTGCTGGTCACACTGCTTTTGGTGCACATTGCTGGGTCTTGTTGAGTTTCTCATCCACCAGCACCCCCAAGTTCTTCTCTTCAGTGCTACTCTCAATCTGTTCTCCTCCCAGCCTGTATTTGTGCTTGAGATTGCATGGATCCAAGTGCAGGACCTTACACTTGGCCTTGGTGATCTTCATGAGGTTCACACAGACCCATCTCTCAAGCCTGTCAAGGTCCCTCTGGATGGCATCCCATCCCTCCAGCATGCCGACTGCACCACTCGCTTTGTGTCATTGACAGACTTGCTGAGGGTGCACTCAGTCCCACTGTCCATGTCACTGACAAAGATATTAAACAGTGATGACCCTTGAGGAACTTGTCATTGACAACGGAGTCACCTTTCACTGAGCTCCACTTGAACATTGAGTCATTGACAACTCTTTGACTGAAGCCATCCAGCCAATTCCTTATCCACTGAGTGGTCCACCCATCAAGTTCGTGTCTGTCCAGTTCAGAGGGAAGGATGTCATGGGGGACAGTATTAAATCATAGAATCAGAATCAAAGAATCAACAAGGGTGAAAAAGACTTCTGAGATGGAGTTCATCCTAGTATAGGTTTGGGTTGGAGGAGACCTTTAAAGCTCACCTAGGTCAACCCCCCTGCAATAAGCAAGGACATCTTCAACCAGATCAGGTTGCTCAGAATCCCCTTCAGCCTGACCTTGAATGTTTCCAGGGATGGAGCAACCAGCACCTCTCTGGACAACTTGTGGAAGTGTTTCAAGACCCTCATTGTGAAAAAACCTCTTCTTTGTATTTAATCTAAATCGACCCTCCTGCATTTTAAAGATATTTAGTCCTTGGCCTGTCCCTACCACCCCTCCTTTGCCGTGATTACCATCCAGCGGGAATGGCTAGTTCCTTCTTTATTGGATCTGGCAGCTGCTCCCTACACTGAGCCAGGTTTTGGTTTCCCCATGCTGAGGCTTTCTTACACAGTCTTCTGCAAAGCAAGAGGAAGGGTCTTGCAGGGGAAGGCCTTGCACAAGTCCAGGTAGATGGTATCGGTCATTCTTCCATCACCACTGTAATCATATTGTACAAGGCCACCAAATTTGTCAGGCATAATTTGCTCTTAGTGAAGCCACGTTGACTGTCACCAGTGACCACCTTGTCATGTGCCTAAAATTGTTTTATTTGAAAAATTTGAAGAGACATAAAATTTTGTAGAAATGATAACAAATTTGACTAGTTTAGAAGCTTCCATACTAAAATAAATTAGTCTGAGAAATTTTATCGTATTAGTGTAGCTTCAGCATAATTCTGTTCTGCTAATTATTTGTCTTAACATACTGAACTGCGACATTATGAATTAACATGTTGAATAAAAGACATTGCTCAGGTGTATCAAACACAAACTGTGCTTTTGTTCTCTTATAATACCATGATCTGTGAATGACAAGGAAGATGTTAGAAAGATACCGATATTATACTTGTCTGTCTTCTAAGTGTACTTAGTGAGAAAAGCTTAGAGTGCGTTCTGGAGACTGTGGCTGAAAGGATCAAACCCTTCTGCTACCAGTATTTTAATGTGCTCTTTCTAGGGATGATGTGGAAAAGTCTAAGGCATCAGGAGATTGGAAGGCTGTACATTCTTTTTATTCTACAACATTTGATTCTTTCCTGGAGATAAATGCTGCATTTAAGGTACAAAATAGTTTATAATACAATTTAGTAATTGCAATGCTTTGTATCTTCAAAATATTTACAAAAATATCGAAGACTCGCAATCAGGTTACTGTGGCCTTACTCAAGGCCATTATAATCATTTTGTCATGACCTCACCTGCCTTTGATAGACAGTCTTTTATTGCATTGATTTATTGATTCCAGTTTTAAGCAACTATATTTCAAATTTATGTGGAGCTTTAAAATTCCAGTACATAATTCATTTTGTGACACTGTGACTGTGTAGATACTTTCTACACAAATTGCCGTTTTAAAACATCCAAACTAATACAGCTAATGCGGAGGCCCAGGAAAATCTGGGCAAAGAAATTTCCTGTCCCTAAAAAAGTGTGCGATGTGGGCTCTACTGTAGTTTGTTCATGTGTTATGATGGCACACTTGGCTTTGCTTGGGAAAAATTGTATGTGTGTTTTGTAATTCATGCTAAATCATTGTTTCCTCCCTGCTGTAGAATAAACTGTGCTTATGATACTTAATATGGGCAGTAGGGCCTGAACCTAGACAAAATGATCTGTGATTTTTAATTGCTTAAAAGATGAAAATTCAATGTAATTCATTATTTGAAGCCCTCTTACATTTTTAAGATAGAGCAGAGCAAGGTAATGGAGTTACATTAATATTGCCAATGTGTAGGATTACTATTGTTTTGCTTTATCTTTCACATATTAATTAAAAAATTTATATTCTTATGTTTTGATAAGGAAAGTAGTTGTATCTGAACTTGTTTTCTTCAACTTGCTGTTAAACTTATTTCAAAGGTAGATAAAATATTCAAAATATTTCAAAACCAAAATGCTTCATGTATTCTCTAACTTACAGAAAGATACCAATTCTCCATTTAATACTGTCGAGGACTCTGGAATTGATGCAAAATTTGTGAATGCTGTCTATGATGCCTTATTAAATACTGTAAGTAGAAGAAAAGAATTCATGTCTTGAAACATGCTTCAGCAAAGAAATATACTAAGAAGCAATTTATACCAAAAGTTTTTCTCAGATAGGCATAATTTCTGAAGAATCTCTAAAACATACTTAAAATGATCCTGTGAGAATTGCCATAGAGTCATGAAAGCTGCTCTAGTAAAAGAGGAGGAATTTCTTCCTGCTTGTAATCACAGTCTATATTGTGGTAGATCTTAAAGGCCACTTACAAACTATGACATGACTGTGATGGGACGTTGCATGGTGGGAAATAAAGAAAATGTGAGGGTAGGGATAGCAAAAAGTAGACACTGTGCCTGACAAACAAAAGGCAAGAGTTACTTACAAATTATATTTCCAGTTTTTAAGTTGGTTTAAGTGTTGAAAGCCACAACTGGCACAACTGCAGGCCTCAGCTAGTAATCTGTGAGGAAGTTACTTAGGATCTCAGGATCATAACACAAAAGATTTCTTAATTGTCTTGAATCACAAGCAAAACAAACTTGCTTGTTTGTACAATATCTTGTGTCAAATATATATAGTTACTTCAGATTTGATTTTTTTCCTCTTCTTTTTCCATAGCCTCAAGATGTTCAGAAGTCAGTCTTAAAAGGAATAATTAATGGTCTGCTACAAGAATGGACAGGGTAATCATAACAAATGCTTGCATTAGTGCTGTGCCAGCACTTAAAACTGATCAATGTTTTGTCTTCGTTGTTTTAGACAAAGAAAGAGAATGTTGTGATACAACTTATTTGATGCATAAGAACTTAATTCTTTTTGCATGGCAAATCTGCTGAAATACATCTTGAACTCTAAACTGACATTTAACCTCTGAGAGGCAGATCCAGACCCAGCCATATATTCCTTCACCAAATCTCAGCTGCTTGTTGCCAGGGCATTTTTTTTTGGACATCTGAATTGTGAGATGAATTCAGGAATTTATCTAGGGTAAAACTTACTGTCCACCCCGCCAAAAGCAAGGAAAATTCCCTGACCTGAAGTTTACTTCACAATACCATTTGTGTGTGGCAGCAGCATAGAAAGAGCAGTGCAGGGTGCAGAAAGGGAGAGCCCAAAAGCAGAAGGGTTTTTTGGTGATGACACCATTTTAGGATGAAGTAGTAGAAGTGAGAACGCATAGTTTAATTCATAAAAAGATATAGCAGGAGACAGTGCCTTGTTCTGACTCATTTTTGATCCAGGCCTTGGCTATCCCTCTCTCCAACTTATACTACTTAGTGCTGTTGCTGCATGTGGTTATGTGGTTAAGTTGCTACTTGTGGTTATGTAAAAGCCTTGATAAACAGCAAGAAGTACAGGGGCTGCAGTGGGGGAATTGTATGGAGAGTTCTTGCAGGAAACATCAAAGATGGGGCAAAGAAACTCATCTGTGGTGTCACTCAAGATAGGCAGCAGTGTGGAATTGCCACTTTGAAGGACACCTTACTCTTCATTAGATGCCTTGTCTCATGTTATGCCACAAAAGACAGATGATAAAATAGCATTGTATTTATAGTTTTTAAGTTGTCAAAATCTGTAAATGTCCCTTTCAATTACTGAGAGCAGCAAAGATTCTTAAATATAGTATTCTATATATATTGGCAAAGCACAATAAAACTGTGCATGATTTCATGACCCTTAATGTGTGTAAATTGTGCATTCATATGGTTCTGTTTATTATTTCATTCATTTATAGGCCACGAACAAAAGATGATCTTAGAGCATACTGTATACTTTTACAGGTAAGAAAAATTGTCTTTTTGTTTAAGTATGTGTCTGCTTAACTTATAATCTATAAACCAGTATACTATGCAAACAAGATAATTTGTATAGCTGAGATACTTCACATCTAATTTCCTGTTATAAGAGCGTATTAAACTATGGAAGAAGTGAAGGGAATGCATGGTGGGAATGGGACCTTAGTGAAAGATAGTCAATGGAGAAAGGTTGCGCAGATTAAAACTGTGAACTAACAGTTAGACGAGTAATTGTTTCCTGTTATTTTGTGGTTTGAAAGAACAAATGTTTTACCAGGTTATTTGTTCATATTTCATTGTTATTCCCAGATTTGCTTTATAGGTATGCTGTAATTCTGAAAGTTTCAGTATATGCACTTTCTGATATTGCTGTAACTTTTCCCAGTGTTGCAGTTTATCCAGCAGACTTTCTCCAGTTTATCGGACTGGCTGCATTGTCTGATTTCTGTCTGAGTTCACTTATTACTTTTGCTACTATAGTTAATTTGCATTTGTATCAGATTTCCCCTTTAAATTTTGCCAGTGTAGGTAACACCTTCCACAAAAGGAGCGCAGTTTCTACTGTTACTTGAAAATATCAGATGGAGATTTAATTTTTTGAGACAATCTCTGGGGTGCCATACTAGATGTGAATTACAAGGACTGTCTCCTGCTGCTGAAATGTGGGAATGTGTGAACTCAGATGAGAGGGAAAATAAATTTGGATTGATGTGCGGATAGACAGGAGCTTCAAGCATCCTTATTACTGAGATGAAAAGCACATCACTCAGAGTATAATTTATGTGCTACAGTGTAAAGGATAATCCAGAAGAATATACTGGCTACTGCCTTTAGGCTACCTGTGGTCTTTCTTTTGGGGAAAAAAAAAAAAAGCAATTTTGTATTTCTTATTTGGCTAGAAGTTGCAAGCAATTTTTCCCCATTGTTTTGCCTGTTACAGCTATATTGTGAATTCCTTTCCTGCATAATTGAATTGTATTGGCAACAACAAACATAAGAAAAAATCCTAACGACTTTTCTCCCTTTATGCAGTTTATTAACCTAACGCCTTTTTTTAATCTCTTTCAGAATCCTCAATTTAGTAACACTTCTACTTATGTCATCTATGCTCACTTGCTAAGACAGATAGCAGCCTTAACAGAAGCTGACCATCATTTCCTAGTGCACTGGTCTAAAAAGTAAAAAAAAGAATGAAATAAAAGAATAAAATTAAAAATTCCGATTTTAGGACTACAATTGTTACTGTATTTCCATTGATGTTGACTGTTTTATAAATTATATGAAAGTTAATTTAATTGACTAAAGAGATTGTTTTTGTTGTTTTCAAGGTACATGAGAACATGATCCACTAAGTGATACTGATTTATAGATGCAAAGTGTATATAATGTATAAAAATTAATATATTTATGCAAAAAAGCATTAATTGCAAAATAACTTCCCTAAGTTATTTTTCCATAACACATGCAATATAACTTGTGTATAAATTTTTAGTTACATGTTTATATGGTATTATTAAAACAAACATCTTTACCATCTTTGTTTAAATAAAGTTTTATCTTGCATAATTAGCAAAAGATACTGTAGCATAACTGTACTGTATGAAAACTACAAATGAAGAAGAGTCTTTGCTTCATAGTGGAATAGAGGTGGTGAGAGAGTGTGGTTAGAGCATCCGATTTGTAATTAATTGAAATAACTCTAATAGCACCTCACTGATAAAGTCATATGGGGGGAAATGCCCAAAGAGTGGCTTCTGAGTTGGAATGCAGATTGCTCTCCTTGTGCTGACTGCAGAAAGGTCAGTTTGGGGGGAAAAAAAAAAGTTTGGCCCTATTCACAATTCCCTTATCTCCTAGGGAATCTGCTAGTAAAGGATTTTATTCTCTGCATGGATGAAAATTCTATTTCCCATCCTCCACCCTATGTCTAGTTTCACTTAAAATTTTGGTAATACATGATTTCATTTGAACTGGTGTTTACAAATGAAGTTTGCACTCTTGGTTAAGAATGCAATCGGCATATCCATGTTTGTAGACTTAAAATATGTTAGAAATGGAAACCATTAAAATAGGAGAGCTCTTGTTTAGAAAAGGATATTTTAACATGTCTGCACATATGTATTGTGTTATTATGGTGGTGCAGCACATAATTTAAAATGTGTGTTTGTCACAAGCATATGAAGTACTTTCCCTCTTTATTCAAAAGGACCAAGTATCTCAAAGTAAAAAAATCAGAATTCCTCAGTAATCAGAATATGGAGTGAAAGAGGGTGCACTGAAAAGAAGTACCGTGTGTCAATGTTTACAAGCATGTTTTTTCAAACTTTATATTTGGAATTTTGTTTTTATGTATTGGATAAAAGGATGTTACTTAAAAAATAAGATTGAAATCTGATAACAAACTCTAGTGTAGGCAGTGATCACATGAGAGTAAGTGCAGCATGTTTGTTTTAGGATTTCACAGAAGAGGTTCAAGCAGGTGGTGGACAGGTTACTGCAATTTATTTCTTTACGCCTGTTTCCTGCAAAACCTGAAGAGTTTCCACCCATGGTGAAATGTACCTGGTGGATTCCATCAGCAACAAAAGTCCTGGCTTTATTTAGTAGGTATTTTTCTTGAACTGTATGCATATATATGTTTATATATGTATGTTTGTGTGTGTATATAACACTTGGAGATATATATACACACACACAGACACACAGAGGATAGTTTATACTGCTCCTCTTCTGGGGGAGGCTTAGAATGGTGGTGGCACAGTACAAACTACAATAAAATTAATAAGCAACAAAGAAAGTCTTCTGTTGCTTTCCAGTAGAGGATAATTGCTATGCATAATTTTTCTGTGACAGCAACTGAAGATCATTCAACAGAACTCCACAGAAGTAACCAATGGTTAAGGTGTCCCTTAGATTTATAAAAGAAACTGTCTTAAAGGTGTTATTGCCAGAATTTCTTCTGTAAGTGGCCTACTCCCACAGAACTATTTAGCATCTAAAGGAAGTTAGACAATACATATGCTTCTTAAATCCAAAACCACAGCTTAAAAACAATAAATCCCTGCTCAGTTCAACATTGAGCACAGCAAATTTGACCACTGCAAATTCAAACCTTCTCCTCAACTCGTGCCAAATACCTTGGTGATTAGAGCCCTTACTTTCTCCTTTTTAGGAGAAAATAAACCCACCAGATTAAAATTAAGATTGGAATTAAGATGTTTTCACTGACATTTTATAACTTTTTCTTAAAAGCATTCTCCACAGTCCTACCTGGCCAGAGTTAGGCACATAAGTACAGCTGTATCTAAGACCAAGATGTGTGTTTTCTAGTCATCTATGAAAGAGTTGTTCGTTCCTTAGTTTTGGAAAAAGAGCCATTTAGTGAATCAAAAGACACTACTTTGTGTCTGACTGACGAAAATTAAATTATGTTGAAGTGCGAATAGAGAAAACTTACTAGCTGCTTAACATTATATGAATGTTACATAATGAGATAGCTTAAATGTGAATTGGTTTTCATTTGGTCAAGTACTTAATTTTTGTACAGGTGAGTCCAGGTGCTCTAGTAGTTCCCTGAGGAAATAGGTGTATCTGCATACTATGTTTTGTGCTCCTCCCTTTCCATGTCTTTTGCAAAAGAGATCCAACACAAATAGGTAATTGTTAATTGGAAAGCATGTAGATGTTCTAGCCATAGCTATGTTTGACATTAGGTGGATTTCTTAAACAGCTTCATTTTTCAGGTTGCTTTTTCATTGATTTCAGCAGAACATAGTGCTTTTTATCTGTGAAACAACTTAGTATATGTCAGTAAGGGAGTTGGAGTCAAATTGAGGTTCTCTTATCATAAGTGGGCAGGGATTTACTGCTTTCTGCAGGAATTAATGTGATGTCATACGGTGTTATGTTATAGCATAATTCTGTAGCTAAGACTGAGCTAAATTCTGTTGCTAAGTTATTAGTTTATTAGTATTATTTTAGACTTGACTTAAAGTTTGAGTTCACTGGTGCTCATAATGCTGAGAAAGGAGATGTGCTGAATGCAGGCACTATTTTAAAAGACTTTGATGTTTTCTTTGTAGATGCTGCAAATAGTCTGATCAGTCCTCCTATTATTTCATACACGGATTTCTATAATTCTACACTTGATCATATTGATCTTATGGAAGAATATCATAACTGGCAATGCTATGGGAATTCTCACAGGTAAGAGGACTAGCTGGTTGGTTCTTGTTAACTAGTGTTTTAAAGCACCGTATCTATGCTGTGTATATCTGTGTATATATATGGTATAGAAACCATTTATGTGTGTATATATATCCACAATAAATACTGTATTTTACTGGACAAGCATGGTATAAGCTACTACTTGTTATATCTGCTACTGCATGGATATGAGATTGACCAGTGTAAATCTCATTCTGTCTTTGCAAACTGGAGAAAAGATGTAAAACATAGATGATAATAAAAGAAGTTTATTAATTATGAGCATAGACTTTTAATTGGGTCTTATTACAAACTCACTTTAGCCTCCAATACATTCATAGACACTGATGGTGTGTGCATACTTGCCACTTAATGATGAAAATGTATATAATTACATGTATATATGTGCTCAAATCACATTTATTCCAGTGAAATCCATTGTACTATTTCTGTTGCTTGAAAATAAACACACAAATTAAAATCTTTGAACTCAAAGCATGCAAAGGTATTTCTCCCCTTGTGAGCGGCAGCCCAGCAGTGTGGTTTAGAATCATCTAGAGAAATAGAAGTTTCATTTTTTTGCTGAAGTTTAAAATTGTATTAACTCTTAATAATTTTTTTATGCATAGCTGTATTTTTCAGTATATCACTGTGTATCACTCAGCCTTTACAGCTTGAATCACAAGATCAATTAAAATTTCCCCATATCTCAAGATTTGTTTTGTAAGCTAATTTAAGACATCAACCGTCTAAATGTAGCTTTTTGTTTATTGTGTGTGCAATTTTCCTTGCTTTTAACAGCAGCTGTGGAAAGCTTGGAGACAATAATTTGTTCCACCAAAGCAGGTATTTCAGACTAGGCTTCTGTCTGATACCCGGTAGTCTGCTTGGGAAATAAAAAACCAACCAAACAAAACAAACCACAGAAAACCCAAATAAATGAAAAAAATAAAAACCCAACCCGACCTCAAACCCCATGAAACATGGTAGCAAAAGATGTGCAATAATCTTTGTATAGCCTCAGTCAAAGGACTGGAATATGAATACTGCCGAGCTTCAGATGTTTTTTGATTTTTGTTTTTTCCATTGACACCATCTGGATGTTTTGGCACTCACATCCAATCTTATAAAAGGGCTGTGAGATTTCCACCTGCTCCATTTCTTCTCAGTTAGCTGGGACACTGGGAATTCAATGTTTGTAAAAACAAAGCTTGCGGGGTACATAATTGTTGGAGTAGCTGATGTGAAGACTAGAAGATGTGAAGACTGCATTGTTCTTAAAGAAAATGTAATTCTGTTAATTTGTTACAAGCACTCTTTTTTTCAATTTTTCATCTTTTGCCTCCATATTGTTCCACTTAAAACCAGGAAAAATAAACCTGACAACAGAGAAGGCCGAGTAGGAGCAAGTCCTTATTTACCTTCCATATGGAATATTTTGAAATATTTTGACTAAGTCAATGCACTTTGGTAAAATATTTTGGGTTATGATTCCAGGAGACCACGTGGGCTCTGGTTATTTCAACATGAACTTCTGCTAGGTGATGCATGAGCTAAATCAACCAAAAACCTCACCAAAATAACCAGTAATAAAAAAATCCTTCAAATCATGATTTCTGAAGTTTTTCAAAATCATTTTTATTATCTGATTGCAGTAGAATGTGGCTCTGATCGGATATTTTAGAAGTCCTAAACACCTGTAACCCCAGGTTAAATCTGAAAGGCCTGTGGAAAACCAGTTCCTTTGAAAATCAGTTCTGTAGCAAATAAGGCAAACCATCAGTACTTCCACTGTGTACCTAAGAATGCTGCACTGAGATAGACGTTTTTCTTTTATTTAATAAGAAGATATCATTGTTCTCTTTAATTCAATGTAGTAATTAAAATTTAGTATTTAAAGCAGATGATGACTCTGTTTATTAGGTCTCCTGATGATAATAATAAACAATAAAAAATGAGCTTTATTGAGGATAAGTATTATTACAATTCTATCAGTATTTGCAAGTAACAATTAGTTTTACTGAATTGAGTATCTATATATACAATGAAAAAAACCCAGCAACTATTTGCAAATTACTATCAGTGAAGGTGGTTACCAAATGATAACGCAACAATTCACTCCTGTATTCTTAAATAGAAAAAAATATGCTGTATGCTGAAAAGAAAATACTGTATCTTCTTTTCTCTTGTTAGGTTTTCCTTCTGTCAATACCCATTTATTATTTCTATAGCAGCAAAAAAAGTTATTATTCAGAGGGACTCAGAACAACAGATGATAAGTATTGCACGGGTAAGTCACTTAGTGATAAATGTTTGTGTCTTGTCCCTTGGTATTTTGTAAGTTTTTGTTAGATTGATATTACACACAATCTGTCATTACAACTGCTAGTATTTCAGACTACCCTGAAAAAGAACTTAAGCCATTTTACTATGATTAGTCTACAAATGTCTGTGCTTGGGCTTTTTATTATTTTAATTTTTTATTTTTATGTGCTTAGTTTCAGAGTGCTTATACATACCATTGCTGTGGAGAAAGAGTTACAGTCATTTATTTAATCTTTTCCACTTTTGAGAAATCAGCAAAATATGCTAGCATGTTAAATTAACAAGATAAGTAAGAAAGACAAATTCTATGAGAATTTTGGATTGTTTCCTATTTTATTCTGTGAAGATGTGTTGTCATGGAAGACCAAGATTCAACTTTACACTTCCAAGTCATGGAAGAGGTACTGCTTCTGGGCAGCCTCTTCTGTTTGGAGAGAGGCATTGTCTGCCTCCTGTAGTGTTAATTTGCTACAGGTGCTAGGTGAGACTCTTTTCCTTGGCACTCTATGTGGCAGCACCACCAGCTCTCCATTCCTGTCTTGCTGGATATGACTTGTGAACAGCAAATTAAAGCACAAGCCATTTCTAGAATTTATATTTTTAACAATTTGGGCAATCGAAAAAGTTGCTGCATAATTGCCACTTTCTTGTTAAACTTCCTGATAATTAGTTCAAATAAATGCAAATGCTATCTGCAGTAGGGAAGAAATTGCTCTCCATTTCTTAGAAGATACTGAAGCAGCTGTGATGTTAGGGGAATGTCTTTAATGCAAGATAATGAGAAATTTTTACATTTAATAAGTGTGCAGTTGATTTGATAATACTTCATGTATGACGTTTCTTTTTCATTTAAATAGCAAAGCCTTGTGGATAAAGTCTCTCGCAGACAGAAACCTGACATGAATATGTTATTCCTAAATGTGAAAGTGAGGAGGACACACCTTGTTAGTGATTCACTTGATGAGGTAAAAAAAAAAAATAATTAAATGGTGTGTTGCTGCAGAATAGCTACTGAACTTGGATTTCAGTTTGATAAGTCATACTTAAATCTTTGTGCACTAAGAGATTGGGAATATAACTACATAATTCTAAATAAAAAGAACTTCATCATTGTCACCATTTCAGTGCTACAGAATAGGTTGTGTTAGACATTCTGGAATTCATTTTCTGTGCTCATACTTCTCCATGGCTAAGCCCAAGCCCATAATAAGCATACATGCTTGCATGTGGTATATATTTGTGTTTGTAATTTTTGTTTTAAAAATACGGTGCATAATTATCAGGGTATGTAGGACTTGAGTCCCTAATAGGAGCATGAAGAGTCAGTGACTAATCCCTAATAAGTTTGTTGTGTTCTTGTTCTTGGAATATTTTAGTTCTTTTCCTTTACTAACTTCTATATCCTATAAGAATTATTTGGGGCTTTCTTTTCTTAAATTCTTACCTTGATTTGAACTAATTATTCACATTCTTGAATATAATTTTTCCTTTTTTAGAAATGAAACAGATGTGTCTATTAAAGTAGGCAATTCTTCAGTATCCTCTGAACATTGCTAATTAACATTATTTAATAAAATCTATCTCCCTGCTCAGCATTGAGAACGGCCTAATTATATTGAAAAACAAGTCCAGGTAATAAAATCAAGATCAAATAAATTTTGGTTACTCTTGTCAGAAAATGTCAGATTAAACTTTATTTTCCTATATTAAAGCCTGTCTATTTTGGCCTTCTCTCCTAAGACAGAAGAAATATGAGTGGTAATACTGCTTTCTCTCAGGCATTGTAGGTTGGGGGTTTTTTTACCATACTAAAATAACCAACTTCAAAAGTTCTGATAGTCAAAATATTCTCCTATTTGTTTCTAATGTTTTGTTCTGCCCATTTCAGAGATGAGTAAGAATGTATTATATTATTCATATTCTCAAAAGTAGATCAGGTGGAGGAGGAAGATGTCTTATATGTGTTTCAAATTTTTTAAAAAAAAACTGTTTAAAAAAAACTGCAAAGGAAAATCACTTTTGCTAATAAATAACTTGTTTAAAATAACACAAATACCTATAATTATAAAATTTGTGCAAGAGAAATTTACTTGAGCAGCTGACAACATGGAAATTATTTTTTGCACATGCATCTTCCTGGTTTAAACACTTTCTCTGGAGCTGGCCAGTAACTAATGATTTAAAGAAAAATTGTATAGGGACTTGATCTGAAAGATCACTGTTAATTATGAAAGGCTGTAGTCTAATTCTTTGCAGGTTTTTTGCATACCTGGATGAAATGCTCTCTCTTAGGGCAAAGCAATGACAAGAGCTTGTTACCATTGTGTAAAACACCGTTTTAAAAAGCATCTGATACTTGTTGGCAGGTATGTTATGCTGAACCAAATAGTGTCCAAATATTGAAAGTTTTAGCTTGCCTCCTTATTTCTAAATATTTCCAAATTATGTCTAATTATTTTCTTAATTTGTCATTTCTTCCTAGTAGAATGTCTTCTGTAAAAGGTAAAAAAGGTCCAAAATATTCCAGACTCAATTCATTATATGTAGTAGCTTATTAAGTCTGTTTGCACACCACCCAACCTCTTTTCAAGCCCAGAGAGTGACACCATGTGCAAAGTAGTTGATGATGGCAAATAGCCATAATTGTCTTGCTTCTATAATTCAATCATTCTTTTAATATAGTTTTGACCTATTAGCAGAAAATTCTGCAAATTAATAGTTTAAACAAAGCAAGAGTTGCAGAGACAGAGGTGTCTTCTTTGTGGTTAGAGGTAGTGACATTATGTTGAATCTCCTTTTACTTTTCCCCTACCTATTTTGCAATAGCTAGCAAGGAAGAGGGCAGATCTAAAAAAGAAGTTAAAAGTCACATTTGTAGGAGAAGCTGGTCTTGATATGGGTGGCCTGACAAAAGAATGGTTTCTTCTTCTGATTCGCCAGATTTTTCACCCAGATTATGGTGAGTCCTCTTGAATGTTCTTAAGTACAATGTGAAAACTTGTTCAGACTCTGTAAACACTGCTCAGCTATAACAATAAAGTCTTTTTATTATAAACACTGTTTTCAGCAGAAATCCAAAACATAGCTTTGTATTAGCTGCTATGAAGGAAATTAACTCTATCTCAGCCTAAACCAGCACAATGGTTTAGCAAATATTCAAGTGGAGATAAGGCCAAGTGTATTGGTTTATCATCTACCATCCTTTACTCTTTCCTCTCATGCTGCATTTTCTCTTTTTACACTGCCCTCAATTGTCTTCATATAGCCAGTTTGGATAGTTCTGGGGTTTTTAAGTAGCTACATTTGGATGCTGTTACTGTACTCAGTTCTAGCCAACTGCTCACCTTGATCTCCAGGGTATCAATGGTTTCTGTTGGTGCTGATAGTAGCACTGAGAGTGTCTGCAAGTTCTAACACTGTTTCTGTGATTAGGATAGGTAGAGGTTAGTTCATACTTGAATCTTTGTCATCATATAGTCTGTGATATTTGTGTGGCCAGTATTCTTAAAGTGGTCTGAAATAATCTCAGGAAAGAAAGGGCTTTTAGTCAGGTGCAGAGACAGTATAGGCAGGTGTGAAGCTGAACAAAATAGCCTGTCTCTGCTGTTACCAGAACCTGTGAGCCCATAATGATATTTGCATGCCCAAAGGAAAAAAACGAAGACTTTTTGAGGAAAATAGGAGATTGTAAGACATGAATGAGCAGTCATAAACAAGCAGTTCAATCTACTTGTTTTATATTGCTGTAGACAGATCTAGGTGGATTTTATTTCCCACACCAATAATTTCTCAAATGAGTCAGTTTTCCTAAGCTGGGCGTGGATACATTACTTATGATTTAGTGGGTTAAATTGTTTCCAGACTGGCTTTTAAATTAGAAACGTTGATTTCCAGGGGCTTGAGCCTAACACCTGATAGTCCTTGGTTAGACTGCAAGAGCTTGTCTGTCTTTGCCTGGAAATATTCATGTCCCTTAGACGTGTTTCCTTTGTTGTAGATAGGACTCCTTCTAAAGGTACAGAATTTTAAGTCATAAATATATCCTCAAATCTTCTGAGATCATTATTTTTCTATAGCCCTTTCTTTAGTAAAAAGGGGTCTGTATGGAGGCATGGCATTGATGATAACAACCTTAATAGGAAACAATTTATCCTGAAAAGAGTGTTCTGTAAGTTTGACAGTTGTGTTAGGAAAAATGTTGTCAGCAGAGCTTGGTAACTGATGAGTTTGGAAACATTCAGAGTAGTTTATTTTTTCACCATCTCTGGCAGGTTTCCTTGCTTTCAAGTGTAAATTCTTTCATTGTTAGGACTATCAGCCAAGTGTGGGAGGAGTTCAGAAATATTAACGTCCTTTGGAAAGGGACTGTGTCCTCTGCTGTCTTTAATGTTTAAGTTGCAAATAAGGTGTGGCAGAAGCTTGAAAGGGAAAACATCGCTGTTCTTACTCTTTCTAGGTTAACTAATCCCACAGATTTAACTCCTGGAATTTAAGAACTCATAATTAGTTCAGCTGTCTGGCCTTTTGTGTGTCTTCCAATGCTGTGTTCATCTTGCTGTGGAAAATTAATAAATGGGATTGAAACCTATTTTGTCCCTGTATCCCTGCCATCTTTTAATATGTGAGCCTTACTCTGCCTTACATGCAACTGTTCTGTTGCTTCTGGTGAAGGCACTGTCTAGAATTTTTGTGATAAGCACCTCTTTGAGCTAATGTTCAAAACATAAAGTTAAATTGTTCAGGAGAGTAGGGAGGAAAAATATAAATGCAGATTTTTGCCTATAATTTATCATAAGAACTGGATGTGCCTGAAACAAGTTGGATATTCATTCTTTTTTTAAATCAGAAGGACTTAGAATTTTTTTCGTTTAAATATTGTTTTTCACCAACTTTATCTTCAAACACAGATGCAGTGAGCTATTGCGTGCAAGATGTCCTCAGTGCTTTGGTTTGTACAGAGTGTGGAAACAATAATAAGGTGTTGGCCCATTTAATCCCAACAAATTAAAAGCAGTCATGACGTTTCATCCAGTTTACTTCAGCATTGCTGAAATTAAGTTCACTGTTAGAGCATGCTTATCTAGAGTATGTCTTGCTTCTCTGAGCAATACTTCCTAGGCATTTTAAAGCTGCTGTTTGCTTTCATTATGTAGGATTTTATGTTCTGTCACTCTTTAAAACAGAATGTTCCATATCTGATGCAAATAGCAGTCAAACTAGTCTATACTCATGATTTCAGTAGGATCTAGCTTGTCATTTAGACCCATGAGTGGCTTTTTTAACTTCTCTGATAAAATTTTTTGACACAAAATATGAAGCATACCCCTTTGTTGCTAGTGTGTGTGTATAACAAACCTTTTACAGATTTCTATTCTAAGAAAGTAAAGTTTATGGTATTTGTATCATGGGATTCATGCCAGCATTTTCAGAGATTGTATTTGCTGTTGACTTAAGAAGAAATAAATGTGTTTACATTGCAGTAAGAATGTTAGTAAGTAGTTAGTTAATGTTTCTGGCTGTACAGATGCTGAAGTGCAGTGGAGAAACAGATTGTACAGAGACAGTGCAGAATATCCACACCTAGGGGGCCCTGAAGAACATGTTGCACCAGCACCCAGCAGAGCTGGTGGGCTTGAACCTGCTTCAGGCCTGGCACTGCCCTTGGTGGTCCTTCCCAAGCACCTGCCTGCAGGTTCCTGCCCTGGGTGGGAAGAGGGGGCTGAGAACAGGCCTGGAGATTCAGGCACTCCAGGGAGCACTTCTAAGGGCATGTGTGTGATGAAGGTGAGACTTTGTATGAGTCTTTATTGAAGCTCAGACTTTGTAAAGGCCATGTTGCTGTTCTGCAGGCATGTTCACCTACCACAAGGACTCACACTGCCACTGGTTCAGCAGCTTTAAATGCGATAACTATTCTGAATTCCAGCTGGTTGGAGCTGTATCCTTTTATGTCTGCTAGACGGTGCCGAACGACGAGCCATCCAGGGAGTGAGCACGGGGCTGAAACAAGACACTGGCTCAAGCTCCTTCAGGGTTTTTATGTACAACTGTGCTCCACTTTAAATTCGTTGTTTTGAATGTCATTCGAGCAAGTGAACTAAAAATAGGAAGAAGATAGTGATGTGTGGGTACACGGTACATTTTACAGCCAGAAAATACTAGAATCAAGATTTAAACATGCAACTTTTTTTGTGTATAAAGCTTAATTTTTATGTACTTAAACCTCTGAGTTTCATTGAATAAACAACTATGCACCTGTATGCATTGATGCTTCATTAAAGTCCCTGTTGATCAGTATGTGGCTTTTTGTGCTTTGCCAGTGCAGGTTTGTCTTTATGCTTTTAGATTTATTTAAGAGAAGCATTGCTATATTGAGCTCTCACTAGAACTTTTGAATTGAATATATACTTATACAGCTCTCTATTTTTCATAACAATACTTTGGAACAATTTATTGTAGAAATGCTTGTATAGAACATTATGAAGAAGATTCTCAAGTGTTCAGTCAATGCGCATCGTTTGACCATTTTGACCTCTACTTAGCTGTAATGCAAAACTGCATTTAAAACTGTCAGTCCAGAAAAAAATAAATAATTTCTATTCCTTCTGTTTGTTGAGGATGAATTAGAGTATGCTGAATAAAAGGTTAGAGTATTTTTTTTAAGTTGATAAAATACTAACTGTAATAAGGCTGTGTCAAGTTTGCCCTTAACGTATTCGACATATATAGCTTATGGGACTTGCTGTATATAATAGCATCACCTTGGATATTCGTTTCCCACCTTGCTGTTACAAGAAATTATTGAGCCCTCCCATTGTTCCCTGTGATCATAACACACTTGTAGGCATCTGTGATGTCACATTAGATGACCTGTTTCAGATCATGCCTGTAAGTATTGCCTTTTTTAGAGATGCTAAAGTACTGATTTAAAACCTGTTTTATTTATATTCTTGATTTACAAACTGTTTGAAAACAGCTTTTTTCAGCAAAGACTGATAAAGTCTCCTTCTGCTGAAAACAGAAAATCTCCATGCTTTCTAGCATAGCAGTATTTTTGTTTATCTACTTCAAGTTAGAATACTGAAATCTCATATGAACATATACACGTTTTCTGTAGTAAAAAGAAAATTGTAACAGTTTATACTGAAATAAGAATATACATACTGATTAAGCAGTGAGTTTTTCTTTGTTCATGCATTTTAAATATATAGCTTTTTCTAAGATAATTTCTGTATAAAGTAGTGCTTCTGGCATATCCTTGCAAAGTGCATCAAATCACTTAGTTTTGTAGATTTACTAAAGAGTTTTTACTCATATTGTAGGAATTGGCCCATGGACTAAGTGAACTTCTATCCTATGAAGGCAATGTCGAAGAGGATTTTTACTCAACCTTTCAGGTCTTTCAGGGGTTCTCAAACTCATTCAGTAATTTTTACCAACATTAACATGGCAATGGAGTGGCCTTCTATGTGTGATTGCTCATGGTTTGGAATATAATTGCACAGGCTTCAAGACCAGGCCTGTCCTGGGGCCTCTGGGCATGCAGAGGCTGGCTCAGTGATGAGGCTTTAAGCTGTTGTTCCCTGACAGTGCAGGTGCATCCGAGTGCTGACTGTCAGGGTCACACAGCTGGTGCATTTCCAGCCCTTTGCTTTCTCTGACACCCTCACCTTGCAATCAGTGCCCTGGCTTGCAGAATTCATCTGGCTGCAAGACAATCCCTTTTCTGTCTAACCCAGAAGCCAGTCAGAGCTTCCTTGGTTACTTTATACACTCTGTCCAGGAAATCTCACCTCAGCAATAGTTTGTTCAACTTAAGAGAGTTTTGCCTGACCTGTATGTCTTAACTGCTGCTTTAGTCAAGAAAGTCTTTTTCATTTATTTAGTGCTTTAGAACACATACTAGTAAATCAAATTTCAAGTTGGTACTTTTTAGTTCCCAGGCAAGCTACAACAGAACAAAATAGCTTCTTAATTGTATTTGTTATTCCTAGATTGCTCTTGTGTTTGACAAGCTCTGTGGCTCCAGAGCATGCAGGTCAGTTTGACATGCTGCTGTGTAACAGGCTCCATTTTTCTACTTTGAATACCAATTTCTTGAGCAATTTGTTGAAAATTGTAATATTTAACTTTTAAAAACCCCATAGCACTCAGAATTACAGCATGTGCTAAAGAGAGGGACAGGGGAAATACATGACATAATAAATTCAAGCTTTGTAATTTGTGAGGATATGAATGTATTTTCCAGTACTGACCTTGACTCCTCTTTTTCTCTAGGTTTTTCAGGAAGAATTTGGTGTTATAAAATCTTACAGCTTAAAGCCAAATGGAGATAAAATTCCAGTCACAAATCTGAATAGGAAAGGTACCTCAGTATATATGAACTACACATATTTGGCAGATTTAAGGTTTTTTTCATTCCTATAAGCCTAGGTTTTTATTAACAGTGTGAAAATGCAATTACTGTAGTCCTCTCTGATATGCCTACCAATTTAATCGTATCTAAAATTAAATGTATTAATTTTTCATAATTCAATACAATTTCAGAGAGCAGAACAAATAATTGATTAAAATTAATATAATGTAACAAAATAAAATATTTTTATTTTTTAGAGTATGTGCAGCTCTATGTTGATTTTCTTCTCAACAAATCCATCTACAAACAATTTGCAGCTTTTTATTATGGATTTCACAGTGTCTGTGCTTCATATGCATTACTGGTAAGAATAAAGTGAAACATCACTTCTATTTCAAGTATTTGACAATGTCTTATCTAAATTAAACAAATTGTGCTGGATGATTTTAAGACTTGTAAAGAACCTTGATTAATCAATAGACTTGATTAATCCAACATAAGTAGAAGAAATTAAGCAGGTAATCATCTGTTTCCTGTAGTGTGCCATGGAAAACAGATAAATAAAGCTCCTTAAGTAAGTTTATCAGTATGCATTCACAGACACTTCCTGGGCTCTCGTGTGAATGTTCACAAGGTTTCCCTGTATTCCCTACAGTTAGGACTGCAGAGCAACTATGTCTGTGTGCTCCTGAGTGACTCTGAAAACATCTATTGCTTTTTGCAGGAAGAATACTCAGTGAGGTTGAGATTAAACCCTCTTCTCTTTTCAGTCCTGTTTGGCCGCTGGAATGACTTCTGTAATTTACATGATCTCTTCTGCACTGAGAAAGAAGAGGCATTGCAATTCACTTGAGATTTTCTCAGTTCCTGTGAAATTAGTGAACTATGACATGCTTGTAGCAAGGCGAGATGTGAATAACTACAGGGAAGGTTTTGGGAGGAGAATGAGAATCCATTGAAATGCCATGACATACTTCCACACGATATTACAATGTTGTAGTAAATGAATAAGTAGGCTTTGCACAGCAGAGTGTACAACTAAGAGCCAAGTTAATGTCAGCCACTGCTGCTCAGCCACCTGCACTAGGACTTGTCAGTGTAAGTTAAATGGAGTTGTAACCAAAACTGACATCAAGACCCTCCCTCAGAATTCCATGCGTACAGACTTAATTTTCTGCCTGACCCATTTGTAATCTAATCAGATGGCAGGCAAGTCAATGTCATAAATATAAGACTGAAAAAGAGGTGAGGTACAAAAGAAATAGGCGAGAATATTGTGTTATCCTGTAATTTTCTTTTTACTATATACAGTAGTAAGAGATTCTTCAAAGGGTTGAGGGGTTAATTTTTCTATAATTAGTATATGTCCAAGTTGGAGACTTATATTAAATGACATTTTGTTAATTTTTTTATAATGACAAAATAAAAGTTTAATATAGTAGCATAATTTCTCCCTTCTTTTTTCTTTTTTTTTTGTTTGGGATTTTTTTTTTAATAAATATTTTATCCTTGCTTTCTGGCAGCTGCTTCGTCCAGAAGAGGTTGAAATTCTTGTTTGTGGCAGCCCTGAACTGGATATGTCTGCTTTACAGAGGAGTACCCAGTATGAGGGCTACCAGAAAACTGATCTTACTATACGGTAGGCTTGGGATTTTTATTCTAATTACTAAGTTTGAAAACATCAAAAAACATTAACCTTTTGCCAATAGTCTCTTCAAGGATAATCTGAGAATGAATAGAAACCTATTTCCAAAGACAAAGACACTTACTAAATTATCCTAAGTAGGAAGAGTTGGATCCTTAACGGTATGTGTTGCTGAATATCCTTAAAATGTTATGACCAGATGAAAGTAGAGTTAGTTTGAAAAGAATGGCTTCAAATCCTCCATATGAAATCTGAGTCTTTATTTTTATTTTCCAGTCTTCTGAAAATAGTCTATTTTTTCCAATTCTCTTTGGTACTAAGGACGTTTATATTAGTGAGTAGAAGGCATTTATATTTTCACAGGAAGGTGGACTGGGGCATCATTTAACAAGACATGATTCCAGAATTAATAAAACATTGTACTTACCAATTGCTTAGGAATTTAACCTTGTATATTGGGATACTACTCATGTCCTATATATTACATTAATTAAATTCTTAGTAAGTGATATTAATCATGTAGCACTTGTGGTTGTATTACTATCTTCATACTGTTTTGTCATGATATTTCATCTTGCAACATTTTCTTCTCTCTCTGCCCTGCATGTAGATACTTCTGGGATGTAGTTCTTGGATTTTCTCTTGACCTTCAAAAGAAGCTGCTGCATTTTGCTACTGGAAGTGATAGAGTACCTGTGGGAGGAATGGCTGACTTGAATTTCAAGATTTCAAAGAGTGAAACATCCACAAATTGGTAAGTAGTGTTTTGGGGTTTTAAAATTTTTTTGTTAAATTTTTTCCTAGTAGCCCTGATTGCTCTTGAATGTCTTTTTAAAGAACAAGTAAATGTACAAGGAAGAAACTCCTTGGACTCCTTTAGTTTGTCTTCAAAATGTTATACCTATTTATTGATTGCATAAATTTTTCAGGTGCCTATTATAAAATTGTTTCTCCAGGCAATGTTTACATTTCAGACCAGTAATTATTTATAGAGATCCCTTATGTATTTTCAATTCAAATAAATTATTCATTTAATCATTCTTACATGACAGCTGAAATAATGAAAATATACCTTGGATCACCATGATTTTTTCTGAGTTCATTGAGTTTGATGGCATTATTTATAGCAGCTCCCGCAGCTGCAGAAAATGCTTTGATTCTCTCTTGATGGTCTAAATAATAATTCTAACATGTATGGATGCAAAAATGCAGCATTCCTTTAGCGTGTCTGGTGTATGGCTGATACAGAAATTGCTCAGAAGATACAGGAACAAAGCAGTCTTGCAATTTCATTGTGAGGATTAAATTGTTCGTGCCGAGTTATGTTTCTGATAGTGTTTTATTTTGTTTGAATTTTGAGACATTCCACATGCTTTTCAGCTAGCATTTTCCTTGTCAAGACTGGAGAAATTCAGTTTAAATAATTTGGAAAGTTGTACAGAAAAACTTACTGCTCTGAAACTCACTGATAAACAATAGCTACTGACTTTACCTAGATTTTTCAAACATTTAGGGTAATCAAAATACTTAAATGGAATTTTATTTTCAGAGTAAAAATTTTGTTGGGTTTTCTCTGGAGAGCTGAACTAAATGCATAATCAAAATAAACTTTGGGTTCGTTTTTAAATTCAGTTTATCCTGTTACTGGGGTATTTCTAATGCTTTTTTCACTGAGCTAACAACTGGTTCCAATAACATTAAAGGAGCATGAGGAGCTGATGAAAAATGAAGAAAAATCAGCCAACATTAAATCTTTGTTTATGTTCCTTCTGTAAATTGTTCCTTTTCTTAGAAACGAGAAAATGGGATTTGAAACAGTGTTCATTTTAAACTGATGTAGGTCTGTTTTGCAAGATAATTGTCACTGCAGACAGTGACTGTCAGACTGCCTGCACAGGGATGAATGTAGGTATGTTGCTCACACAGTAGGATCAAAGACTATAATAGCAATAAAAATTGTCAAATTAATAAAAGTTTCTCAGATTTCCAAATGTCTGTACCTACTCCAGGACCCACCTTCCTTCTTTGGATTCTGACTATACCCACATTTTGTGTTTAGAGAAGTCACGTGGTACCTGGAGTTTCCAAAATCTGCAAGGAGATGTTTCCAACTTAACAAAAAAATAAAGATGGGGAGTTGCAGGCAAACAGATTCACCTGAGATGCTTATGACCAACACTGGTGTTATTTGCATTCAGCAGAACTTGAACCAACAACATTAGGATAAATGTTCCTTTTGCAGGGTTTCTTACTCAAGTAATGTTTAACTGACAATGTGTAGGCAGTTGGCAGTGTTCCACTTCTGTCACGTTATTATTAAATGTGTTTTGTTGGGTACTTTTTTAATTATTTTAGGTTACCTGTGGCCCATACCTGCTTCAACCAGCTTTGTCTCCCTCCTTACAAGAACAAGAAGGAACTGAAGCAAAAGCTGATCATTGGAATTTCAAATGCAGAGGGGTTTGGTCTAGAATAAAATTAAATACTCAAAGAACAGCATTTTTATGTAGCATTCACTCTTCTGATTGTGCCTTTAAGCTTTTCATTGTTATGTCTCTTGATACTGTGCCAGTTTTATCTCACTTAGATTATTTTTTTTAATTAAATATGAAGTGTATGTTTTTTCCTGAATGGCAATACATTTACTGCTTGCTTTGTCACAGAAAGTAGCTTTCTTTGTACAAAAAGCTTGTCTCTTTGATAAACGAAACCCAGCTAAGACAATTTCTAAGTTTTAATTTTTTCTTGATAGCACTTTATCATTAATCATAATTCCTTTACATCAAGGTATCCCACTGGGAGATAATATACAGAATATTTATTTATTAGTTAATTCCAGTGGAAGAATGTTTTCAATTAACATTAACAACAGAAAAAAATTACAACATCAGCATGTAGCCATTTTTTCACAAAGGCAAATAGGAATTTTTGTCTTTATAAAATGTATGTAGTTTTACTATTCTGGTTTTCCTTCTTCGTGAAACCAGCTGTCTAAGGGAGTATGTAAATAACTGCCTGTGAAGAAATAGGGTTTTGATAGTGCCATTTACTGCTATAAAATTATTTTTTATGAATAAGAGGTTTTAGATGTTCTATATTCAGCTTTTACACTTGACTGTACAAGAGCGTTAAAAGGTATTTTTTTTCAGCTTGAGGGGATTCAAGTTCAAGCTACAGGTATTAAGGAACTTGTATGTTCATTCTTAACAGCAAAATAACCCGATCTGCTGTAGCATTATAGGAAACAAAACTAGATATTTAAAATAAATTCCACCTATGGTGAAATGCTTTAGGAAGAGAATTAAATCCACAGTTAGTGGCAAACTGATATAGTGTATCATGATGTCATTTTTTTTCAGCAACTTTGTTGAAAGTCTTAAGTAAGCTGTGACAAAAGTGAATACAATAACATTTCAGAAGAATGTTGAAGCTTTCATTAACTGGAAGACCAGCATTTAAAGACAATGTTTTGTGTTTTTCACTGCACAAACTACATGAAAAGAATAATTGGTATGTCTGCTCTGAGTTAGTAAATTAGGAGCTGGGAAATAAATGGTTCTAAAATACTGATGTAATTTTAAGTCTGGGTTTTATTCATTAAATGGAAAGAATTTGTCAGCATTCAGCATAGTATTTTTATATATGAACAGCTACTGTATGTTCTATAGATTTATTTTTTTTCAGCTGAATGAGGCCCAGATCATTCGAGACACTTTGGCATCTAATTTGTTGGCTTTCCCCATTGACTTCTGTAGGGGCATGGGTGATTAAATATCTTGTAGTGTCTGTGCTCAAATATTTATATTAGTCTTCTTTTCTCTCTCTGTATTGTTTACATATAATCAACAGATTTACAAATTATGAACAAATTAATTCGTTGTTTCAAAGCTGTTCTGGATAGTCTTCAATAGCGAAGTGTAAATTTTATTTTATTCTATCTCCCTGATAATTTACTGGTGATTTTATTGTTTTATTAAGGCAGAGATAAATATTAGGCTATTTGAGAATATTTGGCATTCTAGTCATTGTACTGTCCTTGAAACCAGTAGGAAAATTTCCATTGACTTTAGCCTGGAATTAAACTGGGTTAGCCAGAAAGAGAGTGTTAAAAGCAGCGCTGAAAAGTTCTGCATTTGACATTGTTTCTCCCAAATGGAGATTTTGAAATAAAGTTTAACTTACAGGACTTCAGATGTTACGAAACAATGAAGTGTTCACCATTGCACTGAATGAACTAGGTAGCTTCAAGCAATGTTAAATTTCTAATAGCTGAATACAGATATAGTTAAGAAATCTGGGAACAAACACGGGCCCCCTCTCTGTAGAACTGGGTTCATGGAAGGTTGACTTATGAATAAATAGCTATACAGTTTATCTGAAAACATGGCAAATGAGCCAAAATATTTTTTTATGGCTTAAGCCCACTTTTAATAACTATTTATCTATTATCATTAAAATAAAAGCTTTATCTTCTCATTTTCACTGAATTGCACTTTGCCTTCCATTTAGTTTTATTTGTTGGAGCTTTTTTTGATTTAATATGTAATATTACCTCAGAATTCTAAAAAGGCTATTGTATTTGCATCAGTTTTTAAAAAAGATTGTCATTCAAAGACATTTTATATATTTCCTGATGTTGATAAATTAAATAGTAAATTTTGTATTTGTTAAATGAAAGCATTGCACTGTATTTATTAAATAAGCCTCTGGTAATTTTAAAACTTTTCTTCAATGATGTTTTGTTGTTCTTTTGTCTTGCCCTGTAATCCAGCAAATCTTTTTTTATCTCCATCATTGTTTTGTACCATACAAAAGAAATCTGATTTGTATAAACTTGTTCATTACTAAGTATTTTTATGTACTAAAATTGTGCAGTCATTAAATCAAATATTTCAATTTCTGGCCTCACTTGTTTAATTTCAGATTGCCAAAATTGATCATAATGGGTTTTAAATTATGATCAACCTATCTGCTTTTGGTTTGTTTTTCTTTCAGAAATTTTTCTTTACAGTAACAGTTTTGCTAAAACATTGCATGGCTCACTGAAAAGAAACTAAGTTTCAATTACTGGACATGCAGCAAAAATTATATTTCATATTTATAGTCAAAAATACAGGTGTTCTGGTGCATACCACAGTGTAATAATGCTGTAAAATAGCATGGATCCTGAACATGGATCCAACAACTGGAGTTGTTTTGGATGGAGAGGAGAAGGCTTTGGGGACACCTCATTACATCCTCCTGGTACCTTAAAGGGGCTTATAAAAAGGAGGGAGAGGGAAGTTTTATACAGGCAGATAGTGACAGGACAAGAGGAAATAGTTTCAAACTGAAAAAGGACATGTTTAGGCTAGATGTAGGGAAGAAATTCTTTACTCAGAGGGCGGTGAAGCTCTGAAACAGCTTATCCAGAGAAGTTGTGAATGCTCCATCCCTGGAATTGTTCAAGGCCAGGCTGGATGGGGCCCTGAGGAACCTGATCCTCAGGGGGTGTTGGAACTAGATGATCTTTAAGGTCCCTTCCAACCCAAACCATTCTGTGGTTCTGTGATTCTAACTTAATTTTCCTTATTTTTTTTACTACCTCAGTTGCAAGATTACTTTGAGGTGCAAGAACAGACAAAGTCACAAGATGTTGTATGTTTTATATTTTTCTGCCTAATTTTAACATTAAAATCAGGAGAAACAGGTAACAGGAACATCATGCTTTCTCATGGACACAGGTCCTGATCACAGGACTATTATCTGACCATGTCCAAACTTGCTTCTTGTCTTCTTTGTACCATTCAAGTTGCCTACAGATGGCAGCAAAGATGAAGACTGAAACAATTTAATTAGAGGTCAGACTTGCCTCTTAACTAACAGTAGATATTGTAAGTGCACATAATGAAGAAAAAGCTTATATCTTATACATGCATATCACAAGTTATTTCACATTTGCAAAATCAGCAAATATAAATTCCCTTTAAGCAAACAGATGTGGAGAAAGGAGTAGCAGCTTCTTTGGTATAGTGCTGGGTTTTGAAAATGTCTTCTCTTTCCATGAAGTGTTCCCTAGTGTGTTATTGGGACCAATGAGAGACTCTGCCAAAGCCTCAGAGAGAGGAGATTGAGGTTATTGACTGTTCAGAGATCAGTAATAATCAAAACTGATGTTTGTAAAGAGGTTAGAAAGCTTAACTTTCCTTGTCCTGTTCCAACTAGGGATCAGATGGCTGGTACTTAAAATTGAAATGCAGTATTTCCTTTTGATTTTTTGGCCAAAAGTGGTGAGGTTCCTTCTCTGCAGTTGGTGTTGGTACCGGTTGACGAACTCCAAAAGCAAATGCTATATCCACTGTTATTCTTCATAGCTGTGGTATCTGATATTCTTTCAGAATCCCTCCTTGAAAAAACTGAGGTATCTTAAAGGCTCCTTAAAGCCTCTGTTTTAATGTCCTGACTGTCAGATGATCATGTGTTTTTTATTCTAGAGCACCTAGTTCTCTTCCAATAAATTTGTTTGTTTGGATCAAGTAAGTTTTCAGTCTATTTGTAATTTTTTTTTTCTTAAGGTCCTCTGCTTCTGTATGTGTTGTTGAAGTTCCTTGCACTTTTAAATATTCATGGTGTATAAGAAAATAATAATGGGACAACCTGGGCTGCCACAGCTGCTTCACTTGTGTTAGAAATGTTCTAATTAATAGTCAGGTAGGTTTTGTTGTAAAATTAATGAGCAAAAATGGGCCCCCAGCTATCTGCACCATTCAGATTGTTAATTAAATTCTTACTGAATTTTTTAAACCCCAATGGCTTTTCATAAAATACAACAGGTATGGCAAGGGTTATTATGTTTTGATATAGTTAATGGACTCATAACTGTAGAATTGATATTTGCTACAAAAATAATTCGTTATACAAGCTACATCTAGGAAAAAACTCTGAGGTGAAGGGAGATGGAGAGATTTTGTCTGATAATCTGGTGAAGGGGTTGCTCATTAAACTGTGAAATGGTGGGAGAAGTTCACATAAGTTGGGCAGCACTTCAGTTCTGGTCTCTTCTGCAGTACTAGAATTAATACCTGTATGCATAAGAATAGGATAGATCAATGAATATATTTATGTTTCGGGAGTTTTGTGTTCTACCACAGCAAGGCTTCAGTTACCATTTTTGACATCAATTTAATGATTTGATACTTGTGCTGAGGAATGAATAGACTTTTTGCTGCAATATTTTCTTCCCATGAGAGTTGTCTTAGATTCTGTAGATAAATGATGTTCAGGCTTAATTTATGGGCTTCTTGTTTATTTGGTGCTTTAACTCTATAACATGATTTCATATTAACCAGGAGAGATGCATCTGTTCTCACAGAGTCCTTAGTTACCTTTACACCAGGATCTCTGGCAGCTGCCACACTGTGGATAATAATCCAGCCTCCACTGGTCTCCTCAACCATTACCAGAACAGAACTGTTTGTAACTATGTGTATGGTATTCAGATCATCCAGTCAATGGGTGAGTTTACTCGATGTACATCCAGTTTCTGCTCTAGCAGAGAGCTAGAACTTTAATTTCTTTTTTCTATTTGGTTTGTGTCAGTAGCAATACTGTGGAAGGCAAGAACTGCATTTTGTCCTCTGGGAAATGAGTCCAGCTGGATATAAAGTAGCCAAGTAGCACTGTCCTTTTTAAAACAGTGTGGTTTAAACTCAAAACATGTGGGTCTTGGTTTTGGTTGTCTTCTATTGAGTTTGTGTAACGGCACACACCTTGTTTCCAAGGACTATGGTGGCAGCGTATGTACTGCTTGAGGGGTTTAATAGTTGGCCTTGATTAATAGGAAGGAATGGGTAGATGAGCCAGTAACATATGCCACATTGAGCGAAGAAGGCACTTAATTGTGTCATCTCACTCATCTACTTTACAGAGAGATTTTTTCCTAAGGTTTTCTGGATTCTCAAGATGGAGGAGTATCCTCCTCAGATTTTAAAACATCCCTGACAAGTCACATTCTATGATACTAAATGCGTCATATTAATTCTTAAATGTTCATTAATAGAGAAGTTAATTATCATGGCAGATAATTGGGACCTGTGTAAAATAGAGACAAACACAACAGCAGAAGAGAAATCTTTCTTACAGAGAAGTTCAGTAGAATTGCTTTTTAGTTGCAGAAATCTAATTTTACTCTCTTAGCTAGTGAGGTTTAATTTTTCTAGTACTTAATATCTTAGAGAGTTTAAGAACTGAAATTATTTTTATTTCATTTAATCACCATGTTAGATAAAGCTAAAATCAGTAGTATTTTCCTACATGCACCACTGTGTAGTGCTTACTGCATTGTCGAGTTGTTCTGAAATCTGTAAAGTGTTCTACCTCACGATTCTTTTGGAATCCTAACTTTTCTGGTGTTTTTTACTGTGAAAGAAAAGCTTCCCAAGCATAGAAAGTGCTTGTATTCATTCAAATTGAAGCTTTAAAGTAATAACATAGATTTGTTTCTGTTGCTTATAAACAACCTCATTGCATTTTGTTTTGGGCGGTTGTGTGTTAGGATTCAGAATGTATTCAGTATCATATTGCTGCATATTGATTGAAATGCATTAAGCTGTTATGTCAAATGGCACATTCTGGAAGGCAAAACCTCTCTCTCCAGTCACTTGTGCTACTGGAAGTTACTGTAAATGTATAAAAAGGATTCCAAGTTAATAATTTTTTACTTGGCTTTTGTTAGTTCCCAGATAGGGCCTGAATTTGCAGGAGTATTACAACCAAGCTGTGTTTGAATTACCTGGGGAATGTTTGTTTTCATCCTATTGATCATCTCCTAGCCCATGCTGGCACAGTTTCTACTGGTGATGGGTTCCACATATTTACAAGGCTTTTCAAATTGTATTTCTTACACTGACATATTTAATACCCATTAATTATTCCTTTCAAAAAGAGAGCTCAATTTGTTCAACAGTCTGTAATGTTGGGCAAGAACTCACAGGTACAGAACCAAAAATCTCAAAGAAATTAGTTTAGAACATTGTTTTATTTTCCTATACCTGATTTTAAGAGTTAAACATCATCCTATAAACAAAGCTGTTGAGGCAACATTAACTCAGCTATGCTGAGTGAGAGCTGTGTCTTCTGTTCTTCATTACCTGTTTTTTTATGTAAACTGCTGTAGGCATGTAACCAAAACATGGAAGATGTGATAGGAGTAGTTTTTATGTGAAAGTAATAGTGTTGGAGCTTTTTCCTCTCTTTGCTTGATTTCTCCTCCGCATGTGCTGGTTGTTGCTGTGTGTGTTTTTCATTTGTCAGCGTTTGCAGTAGGTACATTGCAGCTGGGCATGGGAGGGTGTAATTGCTTGCATCATTTTTCATATCACTGTTCAAAAGGAAAAATGACCTAAGTTTCTCTTCCCTGTCTTCAGGGTACCAACTGATGCATCAAGGCTTTTCTATTTTATTGTTGCAAAGGTATTTTCAGTTTGTCTTTTGCCCTTGAATTTCTTCTCAGTTTATTTGTTGCTGGCTTTAATTAGTAGGGCTTATTAATTATATATGACATAAGCAAGGCTGCTACACTTAATCATACATTCAGTTAGCATTTTTGTACTTGCAGGTGTACTGTGAAGAGGAAATTACTACTTTCATGCAGCACAACCAATCCTTGGTTAAGTTGTCCTGTCATTACTTTTAGCAACAATCTGCATTTTTTATATGATTATGCTGCCTTTCACCATGTTCAGGATCTACTGTCATTCATAATAGATAGTTAATTGTAGAGGGATTAATGGAAGCTTTCACTTTGAATATCTCTAGATTAGAAAATCATCCCTTTGGCTATTTGTGACATTTTTTCCTACTTCTTTTTTTTTTTTTTTCACTAGACCTCAGGTTTTATTTTGTATTTTCTCAATACATAGGGTAACTTAGAGGAATTTAACATACACTTTAGAACTGAGTTGTCACACAGATTAATTATTTGGTTAGCTCTCTTGTCAGTCCTTATTCTAGCTACATGCAATGTCAATCCTCTTTGTAGCACATTTTCATAAATCAAAGTGATTCTAATATTAAGGAAGAACACATAGACAAAGCCGCTGCAAAAAGATGGTGACTTGTGCTTTGAAGGTGCAACTTGTAGGTGTCTCTGCCTCTTAAAAAGAAAGGGAGATTAAAAACAATGGTTCAAGGTGGTAGCAGGGGAAAGTGGAAGAGAATTGCTGTGCTTCATCTCTCAGTTCTGGGGAGCTACACAGAAGCTACATATTGAAGATGACCTGTATGGGAGAAAAATTCCCATGAGATAACACTACAAGCTTCAGATCAGTCATTGTAACTCAATCTGCTCTTTTTGTTGCTATTAGCTTATTATTTGAATCACCTTGGGAATGTTTGCTTTTTCTCTTACTGATCTTGTCATAGCCCATGCTTACCTAATTTCTCCTAGTGAT
Source organism: Acropternis orthonyx (assembly GCA_035583155.1). NCBI lineage: Eukaryota > Metazoa > Chordata > Aves > Passeriformes > Rhinocryptidae > Acropternis > Acropternis orthonyx. Next base: position 19,519,025 of record JAWWEU010000160.1, read on the forward strand.
GGTGTTCACATCCTTTGATTGCCAGAATTCAGATTTAAATTGAGGAATTGAACTCCATTTATGAGATAAGAAAGAAGCCAAAGCTTGTCTTGGACCACCTGAAATCCCAACCTGTTTGACAATATGTAGAAAGCTAAAGAGTTAGCAGCATTTAGCTCAAGTCTGTCTAGAGGGACCCATTTTTAACCAAGCCTGACTGCAATGCTGCTGGGAGACCTTGTTTGCCCAAATAACACAGCAGAGCCAGTGCAGAGGCTGCAGCTGGGGCTTGGCAGTGCAGCGAGTTGGCTGCAACCTTTCATTTCAGCTCTTTAAATGCTTCTCAGCTTTTCACTCTGGGTTCATTATCACTTGTTTGGTATCAGTCAGTCAATGAGGGCTGGATCCCAGCTGAAGCTCGCTGAGTATCTTGGCTCTATTCTGCTCTTGATTTCTCAATCTTTTTCAAACAGGTTTTGCTAGCAATTGATAAGTGGAGGTGAGCAAATAAATTTGAAATGTAGGTTTGTTACCAAATTGAAAAGATTAGTAGGTTAAATACTAGTAATTTCTTATGAAGGAAATAATTATGGGGGGGAAAAGCCACAATCTATCTGCCTTTTTTAAATTTTCCTTGTTCATGCTTTTTAGTATGTGACCATAGAGCTGTCCTGAAAATGTCATAAATATAAAACCCTGATGTGCTAAATTTCTGCAATTAGCATTCTTCCTTAATTAGGTGCATGTAGGTATCTTTGTGATTACTTCACTCAATTTGAACCCCAATGTCTTTTCAGCTCAAAGGTCAAAGAAGAAAAGCAAGAAGCAGGAGATTCTTGTGTTTTGTGTCATTCAGGTACTACCACAAAGTTGTCAGCTTGGTGGTTGGTGACTTTTATTAAGTTCTTTATATCAAGGCAATTTAGCAAACGTGCCACACATATAATTGATTCATTTGTCTTAATTATTGCAGATTAAAGATAAAACATCTGCACCAAATACCATCTTAGAGCTTTTTATTAGTAATAGCAACAAATTTTTCACATAGCTTATCAAACCTAAAAGCAGTGATATAAAAATAATGTGGATATTTATTGTTAGGATCAGAGATTCATCACAATTATTGAATATTACTAGTCCAAAGCAGCCAAATAAAATAGTTTCATATTATCTTAGCATATGGTACATGCTGGGTATTATATGTCTGTTGTAAAACTGGGTAACAGCCTTTCCCATCTCCCTCACTACTGTTTTAGCATAGGCAGGATGTGAAGAGAGAAGCACAGAAAATACAGAACCACACGTTGGCAACTTGCATATAAAAAAGAACAGTTTGTTCATTTTTGTGTATTAAAGGGCAAGGGGGTTTGGATTTGTTTTGTTTTGGTGGTTTTATTGGTGGGGTTCCCAGACTGCCTACAAGCAGAGCATAGGATAGCTTTGGCTGAAGGAAATTAAAAAACAAGAGGTGACTCTAGGGCAGTGTTCTAGTTTGCAACTGCTCTTGACCTTCAGGAGCTAGTACTACATCTAGCCAGTAGTGAAAGTGCCTATTTTATTAATGACTTACTTTTGTGGCAAAAGTGTCTGATTTTTTGCAGCAAGATAAATGCAGATATATATACAATACACTTCAGAAATTATATATGATAAATAGAACATCCATGAAATATAGCTACAGGGGTTTGCATACTTGCAGCTATGCAAACCTATAGTAATCATCCCTTGTACCTTCAGAACCTACTGGAGGTTTTTGTTTGATCCAAAATTGCTGATAAAATTTAATGGCTAATTTTGGCTTATGAGCTTTGTTGGGAGAAATACTTGCTTTACAAAGTGAGGAAGGTGTCATGCTTTTCTGTCCTTTCCATTCAACACTCAGGTGGTCAGAGCATTTACCAGCAAAGGGGGAGGAATGGCATTCCAGTCTTCTGAGGGCATGATTTGAACTTGTGTTGTCAGTAACCTTTGAGTTCCTAAATCTGTGGTTTGCATCAGGCAGAGGGAGGCTGGTCCTCTGCTACTCCAGGTAAGAACTCTGACTCAACCAGAGAGACCTGAGTTCTCCCACCACCATGCTGTATGAGCTCTAGCTTTTTAACTTCTGTGGTTGCTCTTGTTAAACAACTCCAAGTGGAATAAAAACTTCAGTTCTGATTCAGTGTAAACCATGGCCTTCTACTTCCTCATCTTAGGTAAATAATACTTTTATCTTCATTTATCTTAAGATCCCACCTGGAATACTGGTGAGACCCCCACCGGGACTACTGTGTCCTGGTCTGAGGTTCCCAACACAAGAAAGACCTTTGGAATTAGTCCAGAGGAGGGACACAAAGTTGATCTCAAGTCTGGAGCACCTCTCCTGTGAAGACAGGCTGAGAGAGTTGGGTCTGTTTGGCCTGGAGAAGAGAAGGCTTCAGGAAGACTTAACAGCACCTTCAACACCTGAAAGGGATCTGGAGAGGGACTTTTGACAAGGGTATGTAGAGACATAGGGGGAATGCCTTTAAGGTGAAGGAGGGAAGGTTAGATTAGATACTAAGGAAAAATCTCTTACTGTGAGGGTGTGAAGGCACTGGAACAGGTTGCCCAGAGAGGTTGTGGAGTCCCCATCTCTGGAGGTGTCCCAGACTGGGCTAAATGGGGCTATGAATAACCTGGTCTACTGGAAGATTTTCCTGCCTATGGCAGAGAGTTTCAAACAAGATGATCTTGAAGATTATTTTCAGCCCAAGCCATTCTATGATTTGATATCAATCTTTGTTTTCTGTAAATCTTTTGGTTTGGTGGCTAAACCAAAATATTAGTCATACTCAGGAGTCATGCATGAAACCCTCCCTCCTACTCAAAAGACAGGTGTAACCCAAGGACAGAAAGGACTGAGAATGGGAAATCATTCTGGGAAGTGTGGTAAGTCTAACAACTAAACTACCATTCCTCATGTCTCAGTATGCACTTTTCCTGAGCAGCCTGCAAAAATAACAAGCCAGAAATACCTTATTGGACAAAAATACAGAGAAATACTGTGAAAACCATCATGGCAAATTGTTATTACATAGCACTAACTTCTTTTTTTACTATCGAACTCAGAAAATTACATGTTTTATCTTAATATAAATGTTACATTCTTTGAGCTGCATTTAGCTGTTTATATAACATCATAAACCTTTGAGCAAGACCTTGCCTGGCTTCTGAACTACTGAAAGGATTATTTTCTCTGGGGAAACTGCATTCCCTCTTGGAAGGACTGGTGTTGGGTCAGGCTTTGATCTCCATAGCAGTTGTGGGGTTTATTTCCTGATGCCAGTTTATTTGCAAATATTTTCTTGTGTGAAAGAGACCTTATCACCACTTCTTACTGTTATTTCTTAATATTCCAGTCTGGGTCCCACACTGTAGAGCCATTTTGTGGGAACAAGTGTGACTTAAGGCATGCTAAAATTTCCATAACATGTAACATACAGAAAGATTTGTAAATTTAATTTTTCATGGGTATTTGCAGAAGCCATACCAATGAAATTATGAATTCTGCTCTGGGTTGCAGATAATTGAAGAAAAAAGTTTAATTTTTTTTTTTTGCAAATTTTCTCAGCAGAAAAATCTTAGCTTTTCTTAGCAGAAAAATCATTGCACTTGAAGTGCTGGAGCAGAGCATGCCTATGGCACTTTGAAACCATTGTCGTCACCAAAGAACAGACTGTTTTGCACAAAATCACATACAGAATTGAACCCAATGTGGATTTCCTTTCTTATGGTTCTCTGTTCTACTCATTAGCTGGTTTTTTTCATGTAGATAAATGAAATATAGACAGTTTTGAAGAATACTGTGTTGAAAAATACGCATCTGGGATGTCCATGAAACTTTGAATTTTTAATATGCTGAAAAATTCTAAGCTGAAAATAATCCATTTTGACTATAAAGCTTCAAGCAGTTTTGCAGAGATAGGTGTTGAGAATGCTGTGTCATTTGCATTATGAAGCATATCCTGTTAAAGTCCTTATTGAAGCTCATGAAAACACTCACTGATTTCTGTAGGCTTTGGATGAATCCCATACTTGCCAACTTGTAAAAATGCTGTCAATACAGAACTCAAGTTTTGACTGTAGAAATTTCAGTTTAACAGCTTGATTGGCAAAGACTTTAATACAACTATTTATATGCTCACTAGTTTACAAAATATGTTCCCCAAACTTAACAACTTCATCATTCTTTCCTTATTTATGAAAATCATACCTTGTGCATAGAATTGCAATTTGCCCAATGAAAAGGCATGTTTGAATCCTTATTTTCTAACATTTTTCCCCTTTATTCAGCTTGGATGTTTTATGAGTGTTTATATCCAATGCATGCAGCATGCCAAAAACCATGTAAAGCTGTTGTGCCCTCTGTATATTCCTAAATTGCCATATTATTAATTTAGCTCTTATAACACCCTTGAAACAAAAATACTTTCAGTTCTAATGGAGAAGGTGTTTGTTTTCAGGTAAATAACATTCCTGTAGGTATTCCCCCCCTGCCTAGAACTACTGCACCAAGTATTATGCATCTTTTTCAAGGAACCTGTCATTTTTTAGTGAACTGATCTTTGTCAAGACAAGGAAAATAGATTGAAATGGGCTTGTAACTCTCCAGTCTGAGGGAGGGACCATAATCAGCTGCAGGAACACTGTGGTTCTGAATATACTATGGAGAAAAAAGAAAAGCAGCATGAGCAATTCGGTGTCTGTTTCCCATGGGTATTTATGCAGCATATATTTAAACAATTTTCACATGTATCCTATTCAGGAAGAATGAATAGTACCATAAATTAGCTGCTCCAGTTCTGTGTTTGGGCTTAGCTGTGCCTAATCACATTCCAATAAAGCTCCCCTAGCTCCAGATGAGTTTGTGCCTGAGGTGAGTTTGACTATTCCCTTACCCGACTCTGCATGGCTCTGTTCTGTTTAAAGTGTTGAATGATGAGCCTGAATGAATAAAGTAAATCACAGTCTAGAACGTTTAAGCTTTGCAGTTTCAGCAGGTACATGCTTGTATTGGTATCTCAGCATGGGCTTGTATAACTCATCACTTTTACCTTCATCAAAATAATAATTTTTAAATACTTCTAATAATTAAAAAAAAAGACTATTTCTGCAGTCTATTTTGCTTTTATTTATTCTGAAATAGCCAGGGTGTTGTCCACTAATCTCTTGGTCTGTTGCACTTTTCCCACCTATTTTAATAGGAGTTGAGCTGTTTGCCAGTTGTTCTCTAAACTTGTTGAATAACTTTGACTCTGTCCAAGGCAATAAATGCTGTTGATAGATTGACTTGGAACTCATGTGGAGAGCTTGCTTGCATCAGTGAATACTGTCAGGATTAAAAGCTGTGATTCAGAGTGTTAGCAGAAAGACAGCTATGGAAGCAAGAAGAGCCATACTCCATTATAGAGGTGCAAGTTCATGCTGGGCAAGAATCTGCCCTAAGGCTTTATCTCCACACAATCCTCACTTTAGTGTGGTGGAGTGCTTGCTCAAAAGAGTGTTGACAGTGAAGATGTAAAAAAATAAAGTAAATCTGTGCTTAAAATCCCCTGAAAATATTCTATCTGCAAAAACATACTCAGCCTTGCATTATAAATTTTTAAGTCACTGTTAAATGTTTTCTTTATCTAAGACCAATTCACCACCTAATTACCTCTACTTTACAAGTATAATTGATGCCTTCTTGATGCACATGAGAGTTTCCACTTAATGCTGGGATTTGTGCATTATGGGCACTAGACTGCTTAGAGTACCCTGGTGTCTCTGGCACCAACTCTCTAAAGCTGGGTTCATGGGCTCTGCCTCCTCTGGCCCCACAGGTGGTCAGGTCCACCAACAAGAGCTTTCTCCTGGCAGAGGGCTGTGCCTTCAGTCCCAGTCCCACAGTTTCGTAAAACTGTTCAATTAGAACAATAATTTAACTTACCTTTATTTAATATAACTTTATTAAAGGTGAACTATCTCTTGTTCAAGTGAGAAATTGCTGATTTTCAGACAGAAGTAATTTCCCTTGCTTGTGCTCCTCCAATTCTTCTGGTAACAATCCAAAGGGGAAGCGAATGAGGTGACCCACCATTGCTGCTCCAGTATGGAGCCAAAGCCTTTTTATGGGCTGGGCTGGATTTGCAGCTGAAGGAACAAGCTCTTGTGCCAAGGCAATCAGCCTGCCCTCTCAGTAACAAGGCTCTGTGAGTGGCGTGTTAGCGTGACTTGGCAATCACAGGCATGTGTCAGGCAAGTGAAAATGCTATTTCAGGCAACTCTTACAGCACCTTTCCAGGACTATCACTGTCACGTCTCATTGCAGGCACTTCTCTTAAAGGCTAGCACAGCAGCCTGCAAACAGATGGGGAATGAAGTGAAAGAAACCAGAGTTTATGTTCTTTTTACTTAAAATTTTTTGCTTTGTATATTTATGTTTGCATTAGGCCTTGTCTCTGACAGCAACTGCCTCTGAGCCTCCCACGAGCAAAGTGTATTTGGCTGAGCTGCTCCCCAGGGCTCACATGCTTCTTTCTGCAGCAGTGGAACTTCTGAACACAAATAAATGAGGAGGGAAATGGCAGACAAGGTAAAATACCATTTTCTTTCTCTGTGCATTCCCAAGTTCTATATTGTTACCAGCTCAGTAAGACCACAAGTGATCGCAGGATTCAGAAGACTACAAAACCCAATTCATCCCTCACGTGCCAGGGAAAAAAAAAACCAAACCAAAACAAACAAACAAACAAACAAACAAAAAAAAAAAACCAAAAAAAACCAAAAAAACCCACCAAATGGAAATGGCTCATCTGTCACATCAGCCACAGCACATCAGAGGAGGCTGCTCATCCCTCTGGTGCCAATTTACTGCTGAAGAGCAAAGTGTCAGCATCTTGAGCAGCTGATGGCAAGAGGCAGCATTTCATGCAAATTGTAAGGTCATGGATACAGCAATAACTATGATAGGATTTCATTAGCAAGGCCTGTCCTGTCTCCCTAAGGTTGGTCATCTTGCAAAATCTGATCTGAGCTGTGTATCTGTTGGTAAATTGTCCTTTCCTAAGCCCTTTTCCAACATCCACACACTTTCTGCAAAAACCAGATGGGGATTTAACCACTGTTCTGCTTTTTCAAGCTTGCCTCAGGATTAGTATTACAAAAATCAAATAGGAAAGTAATGAAAATACATCTTCTTGGCACGGTTCATCTCTGGGGAAAAGTCGGTTAATGCTGAGATTAAATTCAAAGCTGATACATGCCTGATAAGTCTGGATAATACAATTTTCAAAATCACATCATATTTTAAACTTGGGCTCTGATACATTTTCTGTGTCTGCCTTCCCTGGGAGATGAGTTTCTTGTGGATCACTGAGGTGCCAAAGTCTTTCTTTCCATCAGCTGGACACTGCTTGTGGTATGTCAGCCTAGCAGGCTATTAAATTCTTACCTAGTAGGCTGTCACGTTCACTGGTATTTTGGGACTGAAAATTAGCTACTAATGTCTCTGATACTTTCATCACACTTGGCATTTTATGGATAAAGATACAAATATAGCTCTGAATTTAACTTATTTCATGCTGTGAGACATAAATATGTTTGTGGGAACTTAGATGACAATCTGCATTTACATTATAGGTGTGTTTAATAGGCAACCAGCTAAAGATACATCTTTCCCATCTTGCAGTACTTCACTGAAGTGCATTTACAAAGTAGCAAAAGAATGTTTTATAAAACTGTTCAATTAAAACCATAATAATGAATGTTAAAGGTGAACTCTCTCATTCAAATATGAAATTGCTGGTTTGCAGAAGGAAATTATTTCCCTGCCAATGTTTATATAATAAAGTCCAAATGATAATGTAGTACTTTATAAGCAGACTTCTCAGGCTTGCTGTAGAACTCTCTATCAGGAAAAGAACAAGTAATAATTCTTGACAAAATTCTGTAGACTTCTCATTGTATTTTCTGTGGAACTCTTTCTGTATAACATTCGGGGTTTGGGGTTTTTTTTATTATTATTCTGTGAGATTTTTGCATAAAGCAATTACAGTCTTTAGGTTTCCTTTTATTTTTCTTTTCCTGTTCTTTCTTTTTTTTTCACAGTCAGTCATACACCTTGGGGAGTAAGTGCAAGTGATTTGACAGAAAATGGAAGGGGCATGTGATGAAGGAAGCTGCCTGAAGCCCCAGGGATCTGTACCAGGCTTTTGTGCAGAGCACCTGGCTCTGTATCAGGGTTTTTGTGTGACCTGGAGCTGGCAGCAACACGTACCCTGGTGCACCCTGCGGGGCATGGGAGCAGGCAAGGCACATAGGACACATTGCCTGGCTCTGGTCAGGGCTCGGTGGCTCCATACGACCCCACCCTGCTGGCCAGGAGGTGCAGAGGCAGTCCCTGTCGAGACTGGGGTCATCAAGCTGCGCCTGGTGTGGCCACAGCCCGCGTTAGCCCAGGTTTAGGAAGCCTCAGCAGCCTCCCACTGAGCTGCCCAGCTGCTGTGTAGCTGGTGAGCAGACCCACAGCTCCTCACACCGGTGTCACCTCCAGCACCCGCAGACCCCACAGAGCCACACCCTCAGTAGACTGCTCTCTCCCTTCCCCAGGAATTCAGCTGCAAACACAGCGCTGTTCCAGTCACTCTCTCTAACTTTTTCCAAGGCTCCAGTGATGCTCTTCCCATTTCCTTGCAGCTCCCAGGTAACTCCTACAGATAACGCCTGCGCAAATGGAGGCAGCTGCAGACCACTCTCTAATAAGGTAAACATGGTTATTTTGCTCTTGGGTTTAATACAGCCCAGCCCTTCCCTGAGCTGCATAGTTTGTGTGTGACATTACTTTTGCAAACAGTGCTGTGCTTCCTTAAGGCTCTGTTTTGAAAGCAAATAGCCTCTACCTGGAAGTTATGGTATGTTGTCAATTTTCTCAAATGAGGCTGCAACAAGATTGGTAATTATTGACTTGACAGTACATCAGATAATCTTCCTAGGCTTCAGTTTCCTCGTGCGGAAAAAGTGGGAGCAATACAGAGTTTTAGTAAAAGCTCTGGATACTGAAGGACACCAGATAGTGGATGCTGTGTTGTTTGCTGACTGATCAGTTAACCTCACCAGAACTAACCTCCCCCCAAAACATTACCTCTGGATGAAGATTATTATTTGTTTCAAGAATGTATATATATCTGAAAGGAATGATAATACACTGAGTAGGATTAAGATAATTCTGAACTTAGAACAAACATAGCTGAGATTTCAGCTGGAGTGAGAGTGCCTTGATGCCAGAATAAACACTCTTGTTTTACTTTAGCCTTCCTCTGGAAAAACTAGCTGCACACACATAGCTGCCAGCTTCTGTTGGCTGAGTTGACACGCTTCTTACAAATACAGATTTAACTCAGCCAGGGATTACAACAGACTTTCTTTGCCTTTATATGGTTGTTTCATGTTTCTCTGCATCTAGCTTAGCCTACTCCCAGTTATGACTTCCCAGCCGAAGAAACAAGCTTTGTGTTTCTGGGCATCCTTTGCAATTTCTTGAAATAGTGTGGCACTGACACTCTTATGCTTAAGGGGTGCTAAACCCACAACTTCTAGTCAGTTGTTGAAACCTGATGGCATCAATAAAGAATGGCGCTGAGAGGTATTAGAGTAGCTCTGTTTTCCTCACAAGAACTGTGTTGTTCTTGATCACTTTCCCCTAAGATTGATCTATATTCATCTTTTTAAAGAGCATTCTTAAATAAGCATCAGATATTGTTTACACATGGAATAATTATTTGTCCTAATCTTCACCATATTTAAGCAAAGGGTGTTCATATTCCCAAGGAAAGTTTTCTCCAGGACATAGACTATTAGCATTGCATTAGCAGAATAAGTCTGGAAGCTGCAACACACATCTCTGTGCTTCTGACTTCTAGTTTGTACAGTAAGAAAATGCAGCCTATATCTCTATACATGATAGTGGGGTTTTGCTACACACCAGCATTGTCCCAGGAGACTGTTTTGTTTCTTCATGGGAAGCTTTGTCCTGAGTCTGCCAGAGTCAGCATAAGAATACCACAAACTTGCAGCCAGCCTCAGCTTTTGTTATTCCTGGGTCAAAGCAAGATGCTGGGGTTCCAGAGTGTTGCTCAACTTTTTACTAAGTTGCCTTTTGTCTGCCACCACTTCTTACTGCAACAGCCCTTCCTGCTCTTCAACAACCAGCAAGGTGTGGTCACGTTTGCACTGTTTGGCATCCCACTTGCTGTGGCCCCAGCACTGCTGCCAGCAATATTAACACCACGAAATTCCTTCTTTGCAGTCACAAAATTCCCTAAAGCGGGTTTAACAGGACCAGAAAGGGTGGCAAAGGCAGAAAAGGGCAGGCAGGGTCAGGGATGTTTGAGAAACAAAATCCTGAAGCTGCTTCAAGCGGAGAAAGCTGTAGCCAGGAAAGAGCCCAATTCCTGAGGGCCATTCCTGCCTAGCAAGAGCTTACCTGGGCTTTCTGTATTGGCAATTTGCACCAGATTTCCATGCCTTCCAAACCCTGGGTGATAAAGGGAAAGAGACATTGTGAACCTGAAGCAATGTGTGAGCAGGTTGGCACAGCACCAAGTCACACTTATGTGGCTGTAGAAAGTGAGGGCATTTTGATACCAAAGGTATGGCTCAGGTACTCCCAACTGGCTTTTCTTTGCCTGAAATGGCTGAACATTTGCCTTTGCTCTGTGTTTTCCCTTCTTTCAGCAATACACATTTATGTCACTATAATAAAGAATACAAAATAGCTTGTTTGGATAACATAAGCCTTATCGACATCTTATCTTTTCAACACATTCAATTAATCCCAGTCAGAGCTACATTAGTCCACTACTGGAATATGACACAATAATTTCTGTCCATACTAATTATGCAGAATGAGGATTTTGGCCACTGAAATGAAAATGACTCATACAATTTTCTTATTCCTAACACTTCAGGATGCATCAGGCAAGGCATTTGCTTTTGGATTGCAAACAGCCACCTCGGTTCACTTAACCAGGAGGACCAAAAGCTCTGATCAAATTCTGAGCCAACAGAGAGATTCTGACTGGTGTTCTTCAAAGCTCAGGGGTATATTGAGGGGCTGCATTTGGAAGAGCAGTATCACTCTTGGTGTCTGTGTTTTGTGTCTGTGGTGGTGCGGATCCTCTCTGTGTCTGAGTTCCCATCACAGCTGTGTAGCTCTGGGATATAACTATTCATTATTTAAATGTAATTGAAAATTTACTATGCAGCGTAACTACCCAGGGTTGGCTTTGGTTCCGGTGTTGGTGGATGAGACCTGTGTGGTTGCATCACGTGAACAGAGTTGTGTGCAACGCCAGGCAGCACTTCGGTTGTTTACAGGCAAGTTCATGTTTTCTGTATCCAGAAAGTGCATCTCTTAGTTCATGTACCAGCTTTCTGGAAAACTCTGGCCAGCTGACCTCATGGCTCTTAGCAAAATAATTTAATATATCAGCTGTGAGGCTTATGTATTTTCCTACATTTGTTATGAATGTTTTAAGCAACATGCACACATTTTTCCTAAACAAAATCTGTTGTGTGGGGTTTTTTGTTTTGGTTTGGTTTTTTACTGTTCTTGGATTGAAAAAAAAATGAACAGATTCCTAGGGGACTGAAATGACAGTAGGACTGCCTGTCAGATAATGAGTTCCAAGGCATTTCCATATTTAATAGCTAGTAGGTATGAAGATAGAATTAAAGCCATTTGATTTCATTTTTGGCCATATTGCTTTAAAAGAAGTTTAAAAACTTGCTTAGAGACCAGTTGAATAGCTTGCTGGGGGAGGCAGGAGAAGAAGGGAAAGCTTCTAGTTCATGACATAGTTTTAGTTCATTAAACTGCAGAGTGTTTACATTTTTGTTTGCTAAATGAAGAAACAGCCCAACTCTTTCAGCTGAGACCTGCATCCAGGAAAGCGTGTTGAAATACAAAAAGCATGGAGCCAAGGAATGGCTTATTATGTTGCAGCAAGGTTGTGTTTCTGGAAGACACCAGTGAGAGAATGTTAAAATATGTTAAGAAAAAGAAGGTCCTTACAGTTCAGAAGCATTTCATGTAGTTCATATATGACACACAATTTTGTCAGGAGTTGTATTTCTCCTATCACCAGACAAGTAATTTTTGCTTTCTGCTGCAGAGACCACAACAAAAGCTTACGCTTTATTGCCATCTCCTCACATGCCTACAGTAGTTCTTTACGTGTCATATCACAAAATCCAAGTTCACACATGCTACTGAACTGGGTAGACGGAAATGAAGCACTGTGTATGTGCTGACACACTTACTGGGTACTGTCAGCTTTACTGAAAGCAGAGGTTCTTCATTCTGCTGGAAGTTTTTGCTTCGTGGCATCTCCAATACAGAGCAGAGTCTGAAATTTGCTGCAGGGCTTCAGCGATCCCTGTAACATTTTGATGATGCCTAGGAGCCCTGTGCCTGAGCTACAGGAGTTCATCCTCTCAGTCCTGGAAATGAAGTCAGAATCTGATTATAAAACAAACAAACAAAAACCCCCCCAAACCCCAGTCAAATATATAGTTGAACCTGTGACAATTATCTCCAGCCTCTAAAAACATAGAATATCTTTCACTGCTGACCATATTTTGCATTAATGGTAGTTAGATTTAAATATGGTAGTACTTGGCTAATAAGATAGCAGGAGAGATCTGTGTCACAGATAAGGTGGATAGATGGGGTGAATACTGATATTCACACTGGCAACAAGCAACCTCTTAAAACGTTGACATTAAAGAGAAACTGTCAGGGGGGGTTCATTTTTTGAAAGGACAATCTGAGGTGAGGTTTTCGAAAAAACAAAGCACAAAGCAGTGGTGACGTGTCTCAGGGTTATCCGAAGTGGGTCAGGATGGGGATGGGGAGGAAGCATGTGTGGCTCCTAAAGCACACTGGCAGACTGCCAAGTGCCAGGACCTTGCTCCTTTTCCTGAAGCAGGAGGATCAGCCTTCAGGAGTTTAGGAAATCCTGCTACAAATGAAGAGCAATGGTTGTATTGAGCTTCCAGGTGAAACCATCTCTAATGTGTGTATTGGCAAAACTATACTGAGAAAAATAGATCAAAAAGATGTATCTAATGTTCCCCTTCACCTTCCCAGAACCAAAGAAAGGTATGGACAGTGCACGTTCACGTTCCCATTTGTCAAAGTACTATCTAAACCAGGCATTTAAGGCTCAGTGTGGACTAAAATTCTCTATTGCATATTTGTAGCTCTCCACATATGGGCTCTTTGGTACTTTCAGCATAAGTTGCATACCCAAAAAATGATACTACTGTATTGGGGAAGGTAGGAGAAAAAGAGGGAATGAGAATACCAGTGCCTTTACATCCCAGCTCCAGCAAGCAAATCTAACTATTTTTGCGAACAACCTTCGTTGCTCCAAATTCATCCTAAGAGAGCTGAGGCAGAGGTCTAAAAGGCTGCTTTTGGGAGCACATGCAGACTAAATGAGAAAAGATTCTGCTTTTGATTGTTCAGTCCCTCCATAAAGTCTCCAAATTAGCCCATTAGACAGTTGCTAATTAGCATCACTCTAGAGGAAATATCTTTATTTAATAAAACATAAAAATGGCTTTGGCAATCCCCATTTTAGGTGAACAATCTATACTTATCATTAGGGTAAACTTTTTGCTAAAATTTTTTTGTTGATAGTTTTTGTTGTTTGGGTTTTTTTAACTTGAAAGGTGCTCAAAGAGAACAGAATTGTTTAGTGAATTGGATCCAAGAGGCATTTCACCATGCTCAAGGCAGATGTTACCAAGAAGGATCATTTGTATTGGCAGTCCTTCAAAAGTTACTGTCTAACCATGCTCAAATCAGGTGAGTCCCACAGAGAACTCCTACTTGATTTTGGCCATTGCTTCAAAGTCTGCAGCCACACAAGCTAGAAGACGAGTGTTAAATTTTAACTGACATTACAGTTTCTGTCTGATCTCTTAAACTTGGGTAACCTCTGATTGTAAATACATATTTTTAGACATCTGCACGTTAGTAAATGTATGGAAGTTGATCCAGAAAGGTTGTCTCCCCTGGGGTTTGAATGCAGCTTTCTTTAGTAAAGCATTCAAATGGTTTCGTCTGTAATGGATTGTAAGAATTTTTTCTCCATTGCTTGCTAAGCATCATGCTGATGGATTTTCAGAAATCAGCAAACTTTACAAGTTGGCAATTCTTATTTGTCTCCTCTCCTTTTTCTCATAAGTAGAAGGAATGAAAAATTAAAAAACCTCAACAACAATTCCTTTGTACAAATTGAGAGGTATTTTAGCTTTGTGTTGGGCAGCCAAGCCACTGTTCAGCAGCCCAGGAAGCTGGTACAGACTCTGCCAGTCATCAGATTCAGATTTAAAAAAAAGAAATGGCAGTGCTTGTTTGCACTTTTTTTACAAAATGTACTCTGCGGGTAAATCACATAAACAAAGCACCAGTCCCAGCAAATAATGTTGGTATTTAATTTACCCACACTGAGTATTCAGAAATTTGCTCATGTGAGACAGTGAGTTGTGCCCTTCCTGCACTGTCGCGCCGGGGCTGCTGCAGCCTGTCCAATTACTTTTGGGGGCTGGGCTGGGGAGTCTGGGGCTGGGAAAGAGGGATGGTCTTTATATTCCACTTTCTGTGTGTGTGTGTGTGATACGCTTTTTTGTTTTCTCTTAAAGAAAGTTGAGTTCAGGGGTGGAGGGGGAGGCTGGTGAGATGCATCAGTCACTCCTGAGCCCTGATTCTTGCAGCTTCAAAGATCTGTTGCAGGGTGCTCCGAGGCACTAGCCATGCATAGGTTTGCCTCTGTGGGGAGGTGGATCTGCCATTCAGCCCCATCTCAGGGGCAGGTCTCTGGCCACATCGATTAGGGTGGAAGGCTGGAATCACAGAGATTACAAACTGCATCTTACCAATCTCTAGCAAGGAATAATGTACCAGAGGGAGCAAAATCTTTTCTATTCTTTTCACATGAGGGAGGCCCCAGCTCAAATCTAAGATTTTGCTTATATGGAAGAAAGGTCACACATACTTGGTGGTTTTAGCCAACTCAGTTTTACTTCTTTTGTTTTTTAAAAGACTCAGCACGTGTTTAAAATGGCTCTGTAAAGCTGAGAATCCTCTTTCCCTGATATCTCCACTCTTCCTTCCTGAGCATCCTCTTTCCCTGATATCTCCACTCTTCCTTCCTGAGCATCAATTTTCTGAAACACATTGCTTTGTCTAGCCTGTCACTGATTGAACATTAGTTATTCTAAAAATGTCCTCTTTGTGTCTGAAGGGATTTGGTCTCTCTGCCTGACAGAAGGATGAGAAAAACAGCCCCCAGCTCTCTCTCTTGGTCTGTCACACTGGTGTGCCAGTGTGGAGCCCAGGCTGTCACTACCCAGGCATCCCACAGAAGATGCTGAAAAGCTGCACCACCTTCACTTCTATAAACTACCCAGTCAAAGGGAGGGATGGGAAGGATATTCTGCTGTTCACAGAAGCAGGACATGCAGCAAACTCGGTGCTGTAACCTGAATGCTTGCACTGTATCATAACTTGACAAAGAGGCTGCACAGACCAAATCAATGTGCTATCTACAAGAACAATATTTGAACTGAAGCAAGCCTCTTTAGGCACTCTGTTCATGTGCAACATGCTACATGCACTGGCTGCTGTTCCAGTGGCACACTGAACTAGAAATTGTGCTGCTCCCACAAGGCAGAGTTCTGAGCAAGCTTGAAATTCAAAAGATTCAGTTCTGTGCCCATGACACCTGATCATCCTCTGTAGTCAGAAGGACTACACAAATTTATAGGTATTACTGAAGTTTGGCATCATGGTTACAGTTGTACTTTAGAAGATTTCTTCTTAAAAGCTTTTTTAAACCACAGCCTAAGAGATACATCAATGCTTTTTCCCTGTGAAGACCAATCCTGCAGGGCACCCCAGGGAGAAATAGGGCTTATACAGGGCTCTCATGTGCTATATTTCCTCTTTCAAAGGTATTTTAATTTCTTTAAAGTCATACTTATGGAGTTAAAGAAGCATATCCACTGGTCTTCTCACTGTAGGATTTTTCTACATGGTGACAAAAAATTTACTTTGCATTTCTTCAGTTTTCTGAAGCCAAAAGGAGGTAGTCAAAATCATGAGATGAAAGATGCACCAAGATAATTAAATTCACTGGAACATAAGTTCCATTCAGGAATGTGTTTTTGTGAAGTATAGGAATGTATTTATACAGAATAGACCATTAACTGGATGACCATCATTACAAATAACCTAATATAAACACATTACAGCTTAGACCAGGGATTTTACTGAGTTAGTTCCTAGCTTAATAAATACAATCATAGAATGGTTTGCATTGGGTAGGACCTTAATGACCATTTAGTTCCAATCCCTCTGCCATGGGCAGAGACACATTCCACTAGACCAGGTTGCTCAGGGCCCCATCCAACCTGGCCTTGTACACTTTCAGGGATGGAGCATCCACAATTTTTCTGGACAACCTGTCCCAGTGCCTCGCTGCCCTCACAGTAAATAATTTCCTCCTTATATCTAATGTAAACCTACCCTCATTCAGTTTAAAGCCATTGCCCCCTGTTCTATCACTGTGGTTAAAATGAAGTCTAGTTTGATTTCAAAATTGGTATTGATGGAGTGTCCACAATAGTCCAGCAAGTCAGATGGTTAAAACTTTGCAGTTTATTGAAATCGTTTATTATCTGCTCCCAGTTACTTGAATCTTGTCACATGGTTAAGTTTCTGGTCCTTCTATTCTCATGAAGAATTCTCATATTTCTGATCTCTGTGTAGGTACTGAAGAGCCACGGAGGTGGATGTTGGCAGGGCCCTCTGGAGGTTATTGAGTCCAAGTCCTCTGCTCAAAGCAGAGGTGCCCAGGGCCCAGCCTCATTCAGCTTTGTCTATCTCCAAAGGTGGTTACTCCAAAATCCCTCCAGGTGGCCTGCTCTAGTGTTTGATTATACCCACAGTGAAGAGGCGTTTTCTTATGTTTAAGGGGAATTTCCTGTGTTTCAGGTTTGGCCCATTGCCTCTTGTCCTCTCACCACAGAGAAGAGTCTGGCTCATGCTTCTTTATTACTCACCACAACTATCAGGTATTTATAAACAATAATACAATGTTCAGCTAATTATTCCCTTTGATCTCAAATTCTTTTTAGAATCTGTTTCTTTTCCCCTCAATAACTACTGCCTGGCTTCTTCCGTTTTGGACAAATTCATTCCCATTTGCAAACGTACATTAATCATTTAGCTTGTCAGCACATGCAGATTGAATTGTGGCAGTGGGTTGATCTCTTTACCGTTTGCCAGCTTACTGTCTTCCTGATAAATTGTCATAAATGAATTTTAATTGTTTCTGTGTTTGAGATTTGCTGAAGCAGTTCAAGTGGAAGACCACAAAGAACTTGCTTAGGTCTTGCTCTGAAGTTCACGTTCCTGTCGGTGTAACAAGGGCAGAGACTGGGAATGGTAAAAGGCAGAGCAAGAAGGAACACTGGGTGACTGAATCTGGTCAGGGACTTGGAAGTTTATGATAATTTGCAGATGTTTATTACTCTAATCTGGTAATTCTATACTAACAGATTTTACTTGCAAGATCTGGCAAAGGGATGGTTACAACTTATTAATACAGCTTTGTTATTCAAAAGAGAGATTAAGATAGAAATTAATTGACAGCCTACCCACAGTTGCACTTTACGATTCATAATGCAGTACACGAACAGGAACAGTCTATTCTACAAACTTGCTCAGGTTCCACAGATCTATAGATCTAGAATAGACAGGCCAGTGACTCAAGGAAATCCTGCTAAAAGATGCTGTAGTCATAGCTCACAAAAGCCCACTGAAGTCACGTCCAATACATATGAGTCACCTCAGTGAGAGCACCGTGCCCCTCATCGTGCAGTGGGCTCTTACCTGGTTGCTTTCCTGTTACTGGGAATTTGAAAAGCTCCTCACCTCCCAGGAACATTGGTAATTGCTAATATGCAATGTTAGATTGCTGAACTCAGCCTGAACCCAATTTATTTTTACTTCTGCAGAGAGGACATGAATTATCCTTCTGACACCGGATCTGAGTAAGCAGTCGCACTCGGTGTGATCACATGTGTTCTCTGCAGGAGGCAGCAGCAGGCTCCAGTGCTTCCTCCCAGCACTCTGTTCCTATATATACTGCTGCATGGCATGGATATGCTTACATGGTCATGCGGGAAAAGGATTGTGTATACCCTGGGGAAAAGTGTGTAGGAGTGAATTCTTCTCAGACAGCAGAGAGTCCGCAGGAGTTCACAGTTGAGAACAACTCTCTGTTGATTCGCCACCATTGTAGCACTATTTACAGTGGGTTTCTGTGTTGCCTCTCTTTCTCTCTTCAGAAACAAAACTGCATATTTACCATAGAAACTGTCGTGAGCTATATTAAACAAAAGTACACTTTCAAAAACCCATGAATTTTAGAATGATCATAAATATTTATACCAGACAGACCATAAACAGCACCTTAGAGACCATGCCATGTTTATATAAATCCCTCTTAATTTAGAAAAATGTTGATTTGATAGACTGAGGCAGCCGTAGCCAACAAATGCATATTTGAGAAAACTCCTCTACAGTCTCCTGTGACCAAAACTTCCTTGTTTGTGTAGTATTCAGCTTTTGTTTCTGATTAAAACGACTTTTAAAATTACCTACCATATTTCTTTTTATAACTCTCTATTCATCATCAGTTCTCACACTAGGAAGTTTGCTCAGACTCAGACATTAAGCTGGCAGCATAGACAGGTCCTTTCAGCCTTGCTCCCAGTCATGCAGGGGGCTTCTGCAGGCCAGGAGTCCCTCGGTGGGTGCAGGCTCCAGGCTGCAAGCCCTGGGTACCAGGGACCGTGCAGGGCTGGGTGGGGAGCACACAGCAGCTCCCCTCTCCTGAGCTGCTGCTGCTGCAGGAAAAACCAGGTTATTTATTTACAGCAGTCAAAAAAATATTGGAATTGTACATGGTTCAAAATCGCTTCTGTAACTAAAACTGTTGTTCTGCTGGAAATTGAACCCCGCAAAAATGAGTCTGTTTTACAGCTGGGTGAGTGTCCTGGCCCTTGGTCCCACAGGTCCAGCAGAAGGCAGGAAACATACAGGCAAAGGAAGAGGGCAGGGCAAAATTTTTGACAGGACCTTGCACTTGGATTGACTTAGAGTTGTTGAGAAATCATCGCGCCAGAAATTATTTCTCTAATACTGTTTCTAAAATTTGATCTTGGTCTCAGGCCACGTAAATCTCATTATCTACCCAGAACAGATGATTGTCTCTGAAAATACGTTCTGCTCTCCATGGTTTATAATTGCAGTTGGAGGCTACTTTCAGATCTTCTTAGCCCAAAAATATATAATTAAATGTTATTTCTGTACACAGGCTGTGTACACAAGAAAACCACGCTGCTGACAGTCCTTCCATTTCATCTGTAGATTGCAATGGATTGTGCAGCAGAGCTGTCCACTTAAAACCATCTTGTATTATTGCAGAGTAGAGCCTCTGACTGTCCTTTTCTGATTAAAAGGAGGGGTTATCCACTTCCCTCATCTGTGAGCAGGTTCCAGGCTCTGGGGTATGGGAAATAAGAGAGCTGAGTTTCAGAACCTGTCCCCAGACCTCTACTGGTAATGCCACTGGGTTACTCAGTGATAATGAGGCCACATTCCCCAATACGAAAGTATTATTTATTTAACACTTCCTATCCTGATGCAGAAAAAAGGCATCAATTTGACCAAAAACCTTACTAATGAGAAGTTATTTGCCAAGTTGCCATGCCCCATTAAGACAGTGCAGTATTTTATACACTTGCGTTCTGTACTTTTTTCCCAAGTTTGAGCCCAATTTCCTGAAATAAAAGCAATTTCTTGTGAAATGTGAAGGCACGATGTGAGGAACAGCAGCTGAAGGCTCTGCGTGCACAAATACCATTGCTGCATGTAGTTTTAGTGACATGGATTGTGGGAAAGGGCAGCTCTTCTACAAGGATTTGTTAAGTTTTTATGATGGGGGCAAAGTGCACCGAACTACAGTATGTTCTGCATTTTTTCTCTGATATCCCGATACTCTTATATCCAGATTATGCTGAACTGTCCTTGGCATGCTCTGTGCCTTAATATTATAATAGTTTAACAACATTCTTAGCAAATTTACTTAGTTAACCCAAATAAAGCCAAACTCCCAAGAATCTGTTGGGTTTGGGGGTTTGCTGAATCTGTGCTTTTATCAGAATGTTTATTTTGGTGCTGTGCCCATCTGCTAGACCTCTCATCACTTTTTAACTTTATTACTCATTTGCTGCTGCTCTGCACATATGTCAATGGTGGCATCACATGGTTTTGACTGCAACTTTTCTAAATATAACTGGTTTATATGGGATAAATTGAAGTCACTGGGGTGGAATAATTCTCTGAATTATTCTGAATGAATTCTTCAGAGAACTACCCAGAAGGATGTTTCTCAAGAAGTGATGAGGCTAGGACAGGGTCCTACAGATGCACTTCCCTGAGTGCTGCTGTCTCACTGGTCCTTTCGTGATTTTCTCTAGAGACAATCAATGTTTCTCATAGCAAAGAACTTGGCCTTTACATGAATTCACTTCCTTAAAAAAAGAAAACCCCCCAGTACTTAAAAAATGCATCTGGCATCCAAAGGAATGGGGGAAGGGTTTGGACTTGTGTGCACTGAGCTTAGGTATATATAGGGGAATTTTTCTGAAGGGGAGCTGAGCATAAGGACCAATCGGGGCTCACTCACTGTCTACAATGGATTTTCAAAAGTAATCATAGAATCATTTAGGTTGGGAAAGACCTATAAGGTTATTAAGTCCAACCATAAACCTAGCACAGTCAAGTCCACCACTAGATCATGTCCCTAAACACCACATCTACACATCTTTTTAATACCTTTGGGGACAGTGACTCAACCAACTTTCTGGGCAACCTGTTCCAGTGTTTCACCACCCTCACCATAAAACATTTTGTCCTTATACATAGCCCAAATCTACCCTATTTTAGTTTAAAACCATTACCCCTTGTCCTGTCACAATAGACCCTGCTAAAAAACCTGTCCCTGTCTTTCTTATAAGCCCCCTTTAATACTGAAAGGCTGCAGAAAGGTCTCCCTGGAGCCTTCTCTGTCTGCAGGTGAACAATCACAGCTCTCTCAGCCTTTCGTTATAGAAGAGATGTTCCATCCTGTGACAATCCACCCTCAAGCTCTGAGCCTCTACACATCCCTCTGATTACCTTTGTTGCCCTTACATCTCCACGCTGAGTCCTCTCAACTGACAGCCCTTGGATGTCAGCTATGGAATCCTAAGCCCTGTTGCTGAGATGGGTACGTAGGATGGATGGCTTGGATGCAACTGAGCTGGTTGCTACAAAGAAAGGTTTCAGCCTGGAGCATTAGTAATGGCTGTCCTGTATTTGAGGTCCATTCAGTGTTTTCTCAAGAGACATGGAGAACTCAAGGCTCTCTGTAGAAATTAGGTTTTCTTGTTTGAGAGAGAGAGGATCCTGGCCTGGCTGTGGTTCTCAAGTTGAGATCAAGTTGTTTTATTGAGCATAAAAGAGTACCTTCTGGCAGTAGGAATGTGAGCCTGGGGTCAAGCTCTGACATGGGCATGTGGAAATCAAGCCCAGGACAGAGTGTTTTAATGGAGCTCCAGCAAAAAAACCCTCTCACTGAGCACAGCTGGTGGGCTGGGGCTAGGGAAGAATGTCTTCTACTGACACTTCTGGCATTTCTCCTCAGCTCTTAAATTGCTCTTCTATTTTTTTTAAAGGCTCATTTAATGGTTCTGGGAGATATTATATGATCACTACATGCCAGAAGCACCCAGAGGGCAGACTGCAAGGCCTCGTACCCTTTATTTTTCAAAGATTTAAGGCTAGAAATGCATCTGTCTTCTGACAAGAAGTTAAAATTGTGGTTCCTTCTCATATTCTACGTAACTCGGCTTTTAAACCCATGACCTAACTCTGTATATTTTGGGGACTTGGTAGTCTTTGTGCTATAAAGTGACCTGGCAGAAGATACACATGCCCCTTCCCTCCTCTGTGTGTGAAGCCTTATGTAGCCATGGTGCCCAATAGTCTGCCCCTCTGCATTGCCCCTCTAGGCCCACATATAAGTCTGTGACTCAGAATGACCTCAGAGAAGATCTGGAGGACAAGCTGGATAGTCAGAAATGTGGCCAAAGTGCTCTGTGGACCAACCAAGTCCCAGCAACTTCAGGGCAGCTCACCATGCTGCTCAGTCACAATGAGGGACAGCAGCCCATTGTCTCGCTGAGCTCTTCTTACCTGGGGCCAGCTCCAGAAGGTGCAAACCCGACTTAGCACACTTTCAGTTCTCTTCAGCCACCCTGAATGTCCCTGGGAAATTACTGGAAGTACAGTCTTTGCCTGAGATATTTCTTATTCGTTACTCAATTCTGCTGTACACTCACTGCTCAATTACCCAGAATGAGGATGAGGTGGGATAACCTAGATAAAGCAAAAGCATTGTGATATTAAAAAATATATAAATGAGGCTATTAGGACATACTGAGTGTGTTCACCTTTGCCATCAGCTCTCTAAAAAGAAGATGTTTAACTAAAAGTAGACAAAGCTGTATTTTAGGAGAGCATAAAACACTTTCTGTTATGAAGGCATAATAAAGGCATCAGCTGAAGGCAGGGCCTGATTAATCCATTGCTTGGGTAAGTGTATGTACGTTTCAGATGATATCTCACTGAATTATGAGAAATTTTTAAAGTACAATTAAGTAAAATGCAAAATAAATTATTGAGAAGAGCAAGACTTGACATGCACTTTCATGTTGGCTAACTTGAATGGTTTCCATAACCATGTACTATTCACAGAAATATTCCTGAAACGCCTTATTTCCCCTTAGGAAGAGCACAGGCAGTCTCAGTTCTCAATGTAAGGAAAAATTGTTGCACGTGCAAGACCCAGTTACAGGCTCAGCTGCCTTCACATCTGCTTTTGGATGTGATTCCCGCTGCATGGCCACGGCACTCTCATTCCACTCGCATCTTTCCCTACTTGGCATGCAGACAGTCTCTTCTGCTTACATTAAAACTCCAGCACTGGCATTCTGACATGTCTTCAAAATATTGTCAGTCTTAAAGAGAATATTTGCAGATGTAACAT
This sequence comes from Acropternis orthonyx, assembly GCA_035583155.1. Classification (NCBI taxonomy): domain Eukaryota; kingdom Metazoa; phylum Chordata; class Aves; order Passeriformes; family Rhinocryptidae; genus Acropternis; species Acropternis orthonyx. The sequence continues at coordinate 19,542,235 of JAWWEU010000160.1, forward strand.
CTTTATACTAAGTAAGCAAATAATGAAATATGATTTTGTAAAATTAGAACATCCATAAAATATACTGTCTTTATTAGCATCTGCAAATGCTGTTCAGGGTATTACACAAAACATATTTAGGGAATAAGGAAAGATTATCCACTTGGCCTTACAAAGCACTGTGAGGACAGCATGTGATTGCTGTAAAATACTTACAGGCAAAATATACTGAGCATTGCATTCTTTAAGCCACAAACTACATGGTCATGCTGACCCTTTACTGATTGTCTCATACAAAATATCACATAATTAGTAGGCTCTGTTTGGAAGGATATCCTAGAAGGGAAAGATACTGCACAGAGGGTCAGAGTGCTGGCAGGGCTGTGCAGGAAGCCTGCAGACTTACACGTCCTGCAGAACAGTCTGCTCTGTGCAGCCCACTCCAGTGATTGTTCACTCCCAGCCTCATAAAGAGCTACTCCCAGCCACACAGTTTTAAAAAGAAATTAGAAATAGTTACATTTTGGAAGAAATTGCATTGACTTTAGTTTACTTTGCTAATTACTGTAATTTACAACAAACACTAACTAAGCCAATCACACAATTAACTGCAGTTCCTTTTATGGTATTGGTATGCAGTGCTGGTTTGCTCTTGTTTTAATGGATGTTGCAACATAACCCTATGGTGGATTCACTACATAAATCAAATCATTTTTGTTCAGACAGTAGATTTTAACTCTGCAGTTATACTGACACCAGCATGGCACACCTCTGTGATACCTGATTGGCCATCTGCCTCCAGCTCCTTCAGAGCAAGCAGTAAGCCAGAAACACATGAGAACTGGCACTGATTAAAAAGGCAGAACAACTGGAGAATAAGGTTTAATTGCTAGTGCCTCAGTTGTGTCAGGATAATACTATGTGCACTGACTCATCAGATTCAAATGATTTCTAACTACAGTGCTGTGTTTTGTGAGAATCAAGAGAACATTTGACAGGGAGAACAAATGGGAAATTTCTTATAGCACTTAGGCCCTATCCCTGCCCTTCCATAGTGCTTCAATTAGCAGTCTAAGTATAATGGGATAGCATATTTCAGACTACTGCAGAAAGCCTTTAGTACAGATGTCTATTACACAGTGGCCTGCAACTGTGAAGCTCAGACCTGATGACTCAGGTATGATGTTTTTTTCACTGTAATATTGCTAATAAAGTGTTCTGCTAAATCACCTTCAACTCCTTCACCACTGTCTTTCTTACAAATGAAGCCTACTGCTGATTCATACTAGCACATACAGCTTTTGAATTGCAGGAAGGGCAGAAGGTGAGAATAGCTCCACTGCAAGTTTGGAAACTTGGGATGCATGAAGGGAAAAGTTTCAGGAAGCCCAAGACCAGAGGAAAGCATGATGGCAGAATTACTGTGTCACCTGACTGAGAGAACTGAGAGCTATCTGAGAGAAATCTTAATTGTTTACTGCATGTTCAGTGTAGAGTCAGAAATGCAACCAGAAATAAAAAATAGCTCTTTCTACTTCAGAAGCAGTCTCTGCACTAAGAATATATTTGTTAATTGTGTTTGAAATATTCAGGCCTGCAGAAATATGTAAAGGGGTGAAATGGTTTACACCAGCCACACCTTCATCTTCTACTTCACTGCTTTCTAAACAAAATTCAAATTTGATTTGTAGCTCCGGTCTTTGCTGAATGAAGTAGAACACCTGTGAAAGAAGTGAGGGGTAAAAATACATGTATTTCTCCATTCTGTTCCAAGTCAGTGAAATTAGCTGTAGGCTCTCAACACTCATCTCCCCATCACTGGTCCATCTGTCAAATGTAGGAGTAAAATAGATGTGTAAGAGGAAGCAGATGCTGGAAATACAACTATTTCAGCATCTCTTTAGAGCAAAGAAATCTTCCCTGCAGAAGCACTGAGCTGCAGTCCAGCCCTCACCTACCCAGCCATCCCCTTAACCTTGTGTTTGGAGCTGACTGGGCTCTGCTTGGCAGCGGGCATGGGAAGTGAGGAGGTATGGCAAGCATCAAGGACCGGATGGTGGAAAATATCCAGGGACTTCAGTCCATGTTCTGTCCTTTTTCACTTTTGTGCATCTTGCCAGTGAGAGGCAGTCACACATATTCCAATTTTATTGAAGGACAGACACTTAATTTGCACCATTATGTGAAGGGAAATCTGAACTGTCTAGGAAACTGTGTGGGCTCGTGGTGTTGAAAAGGAATGCCCTTTGAGAACAAAAGATGCTGGTAAATAAGGAGCCAAAGTCACTCCAGCAGGACTGGCATGAGCTTAAGAGGAATTGCCCTACAGACACTTCTCCCTCACCAGCATAGTCAAAAAAACAGCAAATTCGCATTAACATCAAAGGTTATTTGCAGGAGGTCAGAACTTAAAATCAGTTGGAAAAAAATACATTCCAAACCACTGTGCAGATTTATCTCTATAAAGGCACACAAATAAATCCTTACGTAAATTACTGCAGGAGCTACATTCTGTTCTGAACAAACTTGTGATTCAGAGCAGCAAAGGCAAGTTGCTCTGACAAAAATTGAAACCATAGATGAAAAAAAACCCACCACTGTCTCAAGAGTTTTTAAAACCTGTGGCAAATGTCCCCCTGGCACCCTAGCCTCAGTTTATGTACCTATGAATTACACTGCCCTATTTACCAGTAGAAGAGTATAAAAATAAAGTTAAAATACAAGGTATTCATTCTGGTTTGTACTCATGCAAGAGTGGTGTGGTAACCCTGATGTCTGAGAAGATCCTTCAAAAAATGTCATGAGAGACCATTTTTAGAAGTACTGCTTTAATAGCTATGCCTTGAGGGTTTAAAACACACTCAGTAAACAAGAAGAATTGGAAAACAGGTAGAATGATGTCTGGAAAATGTCAGTAGGCCACTTCAGAATGCAATTGCTAGAGCTGTTAATAATGTTCCATTAAGAGTGGAAAAAACACACTTCTCATTCTCTTTATTGTTTTATGTGAAGATTTTTGGGTTTGTACGTCAGGAACAACCAGTTAAAACCATGGGGTTTTACTGTTTTCTCAAACCCCCTAATTGCTAACAACTGTAGATCACTTAAGCTGTAACCCAATCCTTTCCCTGGCCTATAGAAAAAACCCTCTCCTCATGTCCCCTGAAATAACACTTGAACAGGTTTCCTTGCCAGCAATGAGTGTTTGACAGGGCCATTATCCACAGCTTCCTTCTCCTCCGGTTGCTCCTGTAGCTCCAGAGGGACTTCTGCCTCTGTCCCTGCCATGGGCTCTCTTCTCCCCACTCTGCTCACACTACAGCTGTGTCCCTTCGGCCCTTCTGGCTTTATGTGCAGGTCAAGGACTGTTTTCTCTGTTGCTAATCTAAAAACAGAAGGTGGCAAATACGCTTTACATTTTTAATTCTGCACGTCAGTGATGCCAGGCTTTAAGTCCCAGAGCTGAGAACACTTTGAAAAGGCTCCCGAGAGGGATAAGCAAACACCAGAGGGGCTAATATGATCCATATGGAAAGAAAGGGAGTGGGCAATATTTTACATTTGGAATTCGCTCTGCTCTTGCTGCCCTAACATGATAATTAACTATAAATATATGTCTCTGCCTAATTATTCCTTGTAAAGGCCTTGCTGCAATATGTTCACCAATGGCTAAGAAAGGCATTAGTACAGACCTCTGAACAACAGGTCCTAAAGGATAAAATTTTGCCTGCTATAAGGATCTTTTAGCCTGGGAAAGGTGACTGATTATTTAAAATTACTGCACAGACCTCTCTTTGTGATTCTGTGATTGAGATTAACGTCTCCTCAATTCTGTGATTCTCTCCCATCACTGCCATGCTGACACCACGACCATAAGAGACAAGAAGGACTACTGGGTCAAAAGCTTCACAGCCACTGTGACCCTGAACTCACCTCAGGTGCATGCCCTGGGCATCCTCCCAGAGCTGGTGGGAGTAAGATGTGAGTTCTAATAACCAGCTAGCAAGATGTGATCTCGGAAACACATTTCATCCCTCTTTTTTTACCCCTCCTGAACAATGACTGAAGCGTGAGGAGGAGAAGTCCAGCACAACCTCCTCTGTCAGTTAGCTGCTTGAGGCTATGACTACATGAGACCTGAACCTGCACAGGCACAGCATTTGCACTTTCAGCATTTGTACAACATTTTAGACTTAAGAACTAGCGTATTTTTCACTGGATAGAATAAAATGCAATTTTTTCATGTAACTGATCTTGAGAATAGTAACATAATACTTTACATTTGCAGTCCACTGAAAATAAAAAATACTATGTTTTTCTAATTACTAGCTAGAATGAATATCAGAGTTGAGTTCTTCAGTATGCAGCTGTTCATGGATTTTGAAATAGAGGAGCAGACTCTTCACTCATCCTCATCACTGAGTGTATTGCCTGATGGCTCTTTCTTCAAGCTGAGTAGAAACACTCTATCTGTATCCACGTCTGTTAATCCAGCAGTGTCTGCACTAAATTCAGCACAGTCCCAGCTGCTTCTTCAGTGGTGACTTGACCTTATGCTTTCACATGAGCCAATGTAAAAAGTTGGGCAACTGCTCTCAGTACACCTACAATGCAGAGACAGGGCCTGTGAAACACCCCTTTTGATTTTCTCCAGCATGGTGAAGGTTTGATTTGGAGGAGAAGGAATGTAATTCAATTACTTAGCAAATAACCACCATGTGTGCCATACAATCAGCACCTGCTACACCCATTTTCTCAGGTGCTACTAGCGCAGCACTAACCCACCCCCCCCCAGGGCTGACATCATGCCTGCAGGAGATTTGCTTTAGCAATAATACCTATCCCTAAAGCATTACTTCCAACTCCTACTCATGGGAGTGTTCTTAGCTCTTGTCCTTATGACTATGAGTAGCCCTAACCTTCCTTTATGGGTTGCTGGTGTCTCCTTTCCCCTGGCAGACCCTTTCTTTGTCCTGGCATCATATACTGGTCTGATGTCCTTCTGGAACAAAAATGATGTCACACCTCTGAAGGTGATATCGTTCAGAAATTCAGATACCCATGGTCTTTCAGAAGAGAAAGGTAAGAAAAGAAGGATTTTATAGCCTGATGGAAAAAAAAGAAACTCTAGGGCTGGGGAGTTAACGTTTCCCAACTTCCCAATGCAGAGCAAAGGGAAATGCTTTTGGTGGTGTGGCTGCTGAGGTGATAATTACAGACATAGAGACCATGGCTTGGTTCTGGCTGTGGAAGGGTGTCTCTTCCAAGGAAAGTGGAGCAGAAAATGTTAGGAGGTCTTCCATCACTCACCTTTACTAGATGGAGAGTTTGAAGAGCATCAGTGTTTGATATATGACTGTCACCTGAATGCAAAACTTACCTTGAAGCCCACCTTTCTAACTCTGCAGTTCCTGCGTGTTTCTGTGCTGTATCAGTGTGTGGCCTGAGCTTCTTTACTGGGAGAGCAGGAGTCACTGGTAGTGGTTGTGGCTGAGCTCTGAGTTTACAGACAGATCTGTTTCCTGGGGTCACTGGATTTGCTGTGGTGCTCAGAGCCAAGTCAAAGATGTCTGTGCTGTTCCACAACATCCTTGACACCTGACATGATGGACCTGCAGAGCGTGATTAGCTTTAAATTGACAACAGTAACTGCGTGTTTTGCTTGGTTGGTTTTTTGCTTTGTTGATGTATTGCAGTTTTATGTTTGAGAGTTGGAGGGATTTTTTTTAATATCTCTATAAATTCTATTGTAACTTTTGGGCTAAAGGAAAGCAGCTGAATGCTTTGAAAACCTATCTGTCTCCTGGTTCAATGTTGAATTAGCTCCAGGCAGGGGAAACTGCCAGGGGGATTGTGAGTGGAAAGGCAGGAGAAAAAGACAAAGCCTTGTGAAGAATAGCATTTCAAAACCACAAACATACAAAACCAAAAGCACACACACAAAAACCATCTCACTCTGACCTTTCCCTGATATCAGTTAATTATACTTGCTGTATACTCTGAATTATTCTGTAAAATGTTTTCACAAAGGGTTATCAGTAGGAGACAATTTTTGAAAAAGAAAAAATTATATATTTGCTTTTGACATTACAGTTTCACAGACTTGACTTCATGATTAACTACAGTTGTGTGTGTGATTCAGGGATCAGTGGACTATTTAGGGCAGGAGTTTTGCTGTGTGAAGGTTTTTGTGTTGTTTTATCATTTCTGCAAGAAAGGGGAATTGCCATATTACTCCCACTGCTGCCAAGTGTGTAGCAACAGCCACTTTCATGTTGCTTCTAAAAGTAACATGCTGCCAAAGCATATCAAATACTACAATGACCTGAAATATAAAGAGATAGCAGAGATATTTCCCCAATAACCCTTTGAAGCAAATAATTTTTATTTTATTCTTTCCCATTTATTTCATTTACAGCACTGTATACTGTAGACCAGTTTCTTCTCTTGCACCCTTACAGTTTCTGCTGTATTACATTTGATTGCTTGTTCAATACTTATTCGTTTCCCCTGAATCACTTCTGGTTGCCAACTTACCGTAACCATAATCTTACTGACCATCTCCTCTGTCAGAAAGCCAAGTCTTTAGCTGTTGAGCAGCCTTGTTTTTCCCCTGTGCTCAAAGAAAGCTGGGGCTGTAACACAGGTACACGACTGTTGTGCATTCAGTGTGTTGCAATGCTTCTTGCATCTTGCAAAGTTATCAGTGACTGAGGAGATCCACCATGCCATGTCTGTGCTTTGCCTTACCAGAATTAACCCTGGTATTTTCTACCTGTTTGAAATGCCCTTACTGAGATGGACACTGGGCCACCTTCAGCAAGCACTGCAAAAACAAATGTCAGTCAGCCTCTTCTGCACCAATTGTGTCCCACTTGCACAAATTTTGTCACTGAAGCAGAGGACATTGCTCTTCATGTAGAAGAAATTAAAGCTCATCAACGTACTGACTAGTCCAGAAGGGAGATGACCAAAGGCTGGAGTGTTAGAAGAAGTTTGCAATACAGGGAGGAGGAGCAGGCACAGGACAAATGTTTTTAATGGCCGTCCTTAGAATAAATGGTCAGTGAAGCGCATCACTGATTCAACCTGCCCAGCTGTCATAAGCTTCACAGACAGGCCATTGAGCACTGCAGAAATGAGACGTACATTGCCCAGGTCTTATTGTATGAGATGGATGAAGTCAGTTGAGCAATGAAAAATGGGTACTGAGCTATGCTAAGTTTTCACTGTTGAAGTTGAGGACCACATCACCAGGCTTTTGCCAGAGATAGCTGAGAGAGATATTTCTGCATTAAGGAGGGTCTAGCAGGTTCTTTCCAAACAAGGATGGAAAGTCAAAATATCTGTTTTAATGAAATGTGTAATGTAGCCTAGAGAAGGGATGTGAGGAGAGGAGGGAAAGCTGTTATTTGTTCTCAAGCCATTACAGACTATTGCAAAAAGAAAGCAGTAGTTTCTTCTTTTTGACTATGCAGAACAAAACAAGAAACTAAGAGCTTAATTTTAATCAGGCTGAGACCTCAGGAAACTCTTAAAGTAAGACAAGGAAGGAATAATTGGAAAGCTTGTAGAGCCTCCATCACTGAAGGGCTGTAAGAACAGGTTAAGCAAATGCCAGCCAGGAAAGGCTGAAGTACAGGCAGTTCTTGAAACAGGAGAGACCCCTCAAGAGGATTTAGCACATCCTTACTTTCTTTTATTTCAGCCTCACTGAAACATTTTATTCTTGATTACATTTTATTTTAAAGCTCAAAAGTGTCTGAGAGGGATGTGAGTTGTTTCTTTATGTCTATTTAATACTGTAACATCTACCACATTATCACTAATATACCAGATTTACCATATAAATCGTGGTAATTTACTTAGCTATATATAACTACAGAAAAAGACATTCACTAATTGCCTGTGAAAATTCTAATTCTGTTCTCAGGAAATGTTCATACACTGATCTTCCAGGGTGACAGATCTTTATTAATATAAAATTTTAATTTAATTTTGCATGGCAAAACTAGATCTAGCTTCCCAAAAGTGAGTTAGGAACCCCATTTGAAACACTCATGTTTGAAGAATAAAGTCTGTAAGTGCTGTGCCACCCATAGGCTATAACTGAAAGCCAGACACCTTAGGCCTGCAGAGCTGTAGCATGAATCCAGTTGTTCACCCTGTCACAGCAGTGATGGAAATACAAACCTACAATGCAGCTGAAACAGTAACTACCTGAGAACCAGATGATGTCACAGGGTGCAAGCTCTGTTTCAAGGACCACATTTACTTTTTACCTTCAGATTTTAGAATGGATATACCCGAAAGGGCAGCATCTAAGATGCTAAGACAGTTTTCCAGTGGTGATGTTTTCCTCAGTGTCTGAAAAATAGATTCATAAGACTAATATTTTTTTCAGTTAATATACATTAGTGTTGCTAACACCTTTCTCTAGGAGCCTGTTCCCTTTTTGATGGATACAAGCTTTAGTGTCAAACACAAGCGGAAGAAGTGAAACTGTGTTGCTTTGGTAAGGAGTGGAAAAGGGAGAAATCCTCTTCCCTCTCAACTGAGGGAGAGCTTTGGAGCTACTGAGCAACACTGCATTGATTCACTGCTGGGCAAGTATGACCTTGCAAGGCATCTTAGCAAAGAATCTGGCTTAAAGCCAAGGCCTGGTAAAAGGAACCTGTCTTACGGTGTTTCTAAGTGATTTATGTCTCAGGCAGACAGCTGGGCTGGCTGGTCACAAAACCTAGGTAGAGGGTAAGAAAAGCTACTTCTCATGCTGGAGGCTTCTGATCTACTCAGTGGCCTTGCATCTGGTTCCCTGCAGCAAAGTTCCACATTGAGGCAGAGGAGCCTTTGAGCCACTTAAGTTACAAATCTCTTCAGTTCACTTTTTCCCTAGAGCAGAGAGCTGGTGGTGCAGTATGTACCCTAAGAGCTCCTGCACAGTGTGACCCAGTGTAGTGTTTAGTAGAGTTTGAAACTGGTAGATAACGTTGGGGAAAGACAGGCTCTGCATCCAGTGCAGGTTTTGCAATGTGGAAACTCTAAATTCATTCCTTGGATCAGCAAAATGCTGTTAACTCCATGTCTTCTGCATTTTGGGAATTGCTTTTTCATAAATAAAGCTAGGTTTCTTGCTGGGAAACCCTTGGCTTTGTGTGCAGACTGAATTAAACTGCATCTTGTCACTGAGTTAATGTACTAAGAAATCCCATATGAAGTAGCTGGTGTGCAACCCATAGCCTGTTCTCTGTGCTGTTCTAAATTGCTATGGAAGAGGAACAGGGGTGTACCAAAACCCTCTGCCAGGCCCCCAGGGGACTAGGCCCTTGGAAACTATGCACCCTTGTCCCCATTCCAAGTAACTGTGAGTTTAGGTCCCTGCTGCAGGGGCCATGGTGAATGGCTGGCTCAGAGACAGACACTACATTTTGCAGGGAGATTTTCAGTACTGATGGCAGTTCTGCTGGACTGCTGAGCATATGAGGAGAAAAACCAAACTCCCAGTGTCCCAAACAGCAGCATAGCTGCAGAAGGCGACAAAACTAGCCAAGATAAGGTGAAATCAAGCCAGAGAACACTAAGTGCTGCTGTCTAGATTCATTCATCTGAGCACCACATATGCTATGGCTCAGCAGGTAAGTCTGGCCATCAGATTAAGGGATACTCCTGCCAGACTTGCCCACGCTACAGCAAGATCCCTGACAGAATCTGTCAAACAAAAATATTCCAGTTAAATTTAGTGAGATACAATGTGTTGTTTTTTTAATGGCACAACTTGCAAGGTGAATACTTCTCTCTCATTTAGTGAAGAGTTTGGATTTGATCTTCAGGCTAATGCCAGCTTCTGACCTGAGATGCCACACTATAGCCAGCTTTAGCAAACTTCATGGTATAGAACTACTTGTACCTTGTATCACAGCTAAGTTGTTTTACAGAAGCTGAGACAATAGATTGAGATGACAAAGCGAGAACCAGCTGTATCAAAATAAAGTTTATTCTTAAAATGGCTAATTCACACATAACAGTAAGGGTTACATAGGGGGAAAGTGCAATTAGTGGAGGAGGTTTATTTCACCTTAGTATTTATCATCTCGCTGCACTGCAAGTAGCTTTGCACTCAGGATATTATACTTCTTAGCCGTGGGCAAAAATGTGATTTATATTTTGATGTTAACAGCATTTCTGTACAGCTAAAAGGTGTGCCAGTATTCACACCTGCTGAGCATGTATTGGACAATTTCTCACACAAGTCTTGCATGAAACACAAATCACCTTTACAGTCTGACAGCTCAGAAAGCTACATTATAACCATACAGATACAAAATATATATTAGTTTACTAAAGTCTAAACAAAAAGAACTTCAAAAATGAGGTAAAATAGAACAGTCTTCTATATGCAAGCCCATATTCAGTCTAGAAAAAACTAGTAGCAACTCTGCTCTTTTAAAGAAATTAGCTTTCACAAAGTGCAGCTAATTCACTGTCTTCAATATGAAGGACCTTGCCTATGTTATGCACTTATGAAAAGTCATCACTAACTTTGCACTTGGGAGCAGGATACTCAAACATCAGATGCTGTAAGATCAGATCAGGTGATGAATAGAATCACCTAATGCTGCTACAGACTAGGAAATCTACAAATCATTTTGTTTTGTCACCTGACCCTATTTTTGGCATATTAGGGTGGCTTGAAATTTTTCCTAAAAGGCACGTTTTTCTTTTAACATTAAAAGATAACCATCTGCCTGCTAAGTGAGTAGGATGATGAAGTCAAGGTTAGATATGTTATCAAATGCAAGGCATTCACAAAGCCAGTGAAGACCGACATCTTCTCAAAGCAGTAGTCACTTCCACCACTCACTTTGCATTATTTTCTTTAGTCTTTTTAACCCATAGAAATTTCCCTGGGATTTAGAAAAACAGCTTTGGATAGAAGCAATTAGAACATTGCACATCTCCAAGTTATATAGCACGTTCTACCTCTTCCTCTTTTCCTACCTCTCCATTATCCTCTCTGAGTTTCTTAACCTGTATTGAAGCCACAAATCTTTGCCATACATGCCTACCTGCCTCTGCTACAAGCACATAGAGGCTCTTAGCAAGCCTCCTGACAGCATCTACTGCACTCCTATTAGGTGCAAAGTGAATTGTGACATTCTGTTAATGTAACATCTCTGTGCGCGTGCGCACACACACACACACACATTCTCACACATACAGTTACTACAGCTTGCCAACATACCATCGCCTTCCTTACTACTTAGCAAGTCTCTCTCCTCTCCCAGGAGAAGCAGCATGTACTTGTGAGATGGGCATGCTATTCCTATAGTAGGTGGCATACACATGGGGTTTATCTTGGTTTTCTTTCCTTTCAAGGATAAGGTTTGGCTAAGAACTTCAGTAGCATAATATGGTATACCAAGTCCCACCAACTAATGAATTTGGATCTCTTCAGACAGCAAACAAAACCTGCCAGGTGGTTTCATGATATAGTATGTGTACCAGAAAACTAATGCTGTTCTGCTGCCAAACAGAAGAATGCTTCCTCGGTATTATGGATCACCAATATGGTGATGAATTTTCAATCCGACCCAAGCTCTGCCACTGGGGAAAGAGGCCACTGGACAGCCTCGGACTGTCTAGCTGATCAGGCTCTCTCTCTTGTCCTCTCCTTGGAGCCTGAAGATCTACATAGTCTTCCTTGGCAGATGGTATCTGAACACCATCAGGCTTCCATTCTGCATGGACAATCTTGTAATTCTGACCCTCATTATTATCCCAGAAGGTATGTTCTCCACTTTGGTACGAAATGCAAAACTCAATCTTCTCTTCAGAGGAAATGGCAGGAGGCAGATCGATGGTAAATGAGAAGGTATCATTTTCAGAATCACTGTAAACATTGTTCATGTATACACACTCAACATCCCTGTAAGACTTCCACGTATCGAAAGTAATTCGAACCTGAACCTTCTTCTCAAAGCTCACGTTTTTCACTTTCACAGTGCCCGACAGCACCTTCTCTTGCAGGGTGCAGTTCTCCAGGCAGACCAAGTTCTTCTGCAGGAGGTTCCTGAAGCCCAGATAGTCAGCTGAGGGCTGAGGGAAACCCAGAATCAAGTTTTTCTCCTCATGTAGTTTTAAGTCAGATGTTACATCCTCAATGCCTAAGAGGTCAAACTGAAGATCCCACCCAGGGTACTCCTGCAACTCAGAGAAGGTGTGTATCGCCGTCAGGGACAGCCCCTTTGAGTCTGCAAACACGACTCGCTTCTTGGCTCGAGCAGACGAGCGGTTCCAGTCGCTCTTCTGAGCTTCGGAGTCACGTTTCACATGAAGGCACGGTCTGAGAGGTTTGAGTCTGTTCACAAAGTTGTTTCTTTGGCAGTCCTCGAGAGGGCTGAGAATGCTCTTCAGGGGTGGAGAATGGGCTAAGCAAATTCTCATGGCCACGTCCACAGGCATGATGGAGCTTGGCAAGGGTCTCGGGTCCAAAAGCTGTATCATTCTGATAGGAGCAAAACACAGGACGTTATTATTCATTACATCAGATAGGAAGCTTCCTAGGAATGCACATTTGCTTCATCTGCTCTCTTATTCATGGCCTCATCTCTGCAGCCTACATTAAAACTGACAGTTCTACCTAAGGAACTTGGGTGAGACTAGTCAGTGATTTCTTGTCAATCCTGAACTTCAATTCAAATCTACTCTCCTTTGCTTTATCCAAATCTCTCAAACATAGATTTTAGTGACAGCTAATTGACCATATTTCCTTGAAAATACAGAAAAGAACATTCTAGTAACCAGTAAAACAGAGCTAGGTTAAGTGGAAGTTCTCATCCACTTTAGCTTCCCTGTTAGAGGCTCTGAGCCAGGTCTTATAATTCCAACAAGCTGGATCAGTTGCTTCATCTCTGGAAAGAGACAGCACTGTATTAAGCCAGCTGCCTATCCCATCAGAGTGTCAAATGGGATTCTGTGTACCTTGATGCAGAACCATCACCTTGTGGCTCTGAACAACCAGTAGTCCACGTTTTAAGCATTTGTTTTGGTTAACTCAGATGATCATAAATGCTAAAGCATCTTTGGAAATATCTTCTAGGAGCTATTACTCCTGGTCTAAGTAATACAGCTCTTTGCACTGTTAATGTTGACTGCTGAGTGAAGAGGGGGGAAATGGCAGAGAAGCACATTCTTTTTTCACCTCCTTAGGCTTCAAGGATCGGTTTGAAAAACAACTCTTTATAATCCCCAAATACCATGCATGTATTCAGTAAGAATGCTACAGCTTTATTTGTAGAGACTCACTCATAATCCTTTCACTCAGATGATGAATATCACTATCACTATGCAAGAACATGGCCCATTCAAGGCCACTTAGCTTGAATATTTGTAAAAAGGGGCTTTGACTGCAGCACATCCCTGCTGAGATGGATGCAGTCCTTGCTGGAAATGCAAAATTTTGTTGAGTCATGGAAAGGCATAGGCTTTGTCACTTAAGTAAAACAGCTTTCTGCTTCCCAGAGTTCTCACTGGTATTTCAGAGCCCTGCCAAAACCAAAGCAGAATCTGCTGTGGCCTCATCTCCTTGTTGGTTGGGGTTTTGTTTTTTTTTGTTTGTTTGTTTTTTATTTGTGGAGATATTTGCCATAATAAGTAGCAGGAGAATAGCCGATTCAAATCAATCGAGTTTTGCTTTGCTTTAAAAGGAAAAGCGCTGAGGCTTCAAAAAATACTCTCTGCAACTTTGGTGACCCCGCTGCTCCAGAGCTTGTGCAGTGCCAAAAAAAAAAAAAAAAAAGAAAAGAAAAAAAGAAAGGGACAGAAAAGAAAAAGAATAAAAGAAACCCACCCCGAACAACGAAACCGAGCCAAGCACGCCAAACCGCAGCTACCGCCTGAGAAAGGCTGCTGGGGTGGGGGGGCCACCAGCGGAGGGTCGGGCAGCGCCGCGGGGCAGTCACTGCCGGGCACACGGGCGGAGCGGAGCGGGTCGGAGCCCCGGCCGGCCTTACCTGCTGCAGTGCATGGAGCCCGCGCCGCCGCCGCTCCCGGGCCGGCCCCGCCGCGCCGCCGCCTTTATGGGGCCGGCCGACGGCTCGCGGCCAAGGGGCGGCCCCGGCCGGGGGGCGGCGCGGGCACCGGGGCAGGATGCTGTGCCCGCGGCTCGGGGGCTGCCCGTGTCACCCCCGCCCCGCACACCCCCGGCTCCCTTGCCGTGCACCCACCCCGGTGTGCCCCTGCCGTGCTCTCTCGTCCTGTAGCGAAGGGCAGGGGCTCCGGAGAGGGCTCCACGGAGCACCAGCCTTTCCCTGCAGCAGTCGGGGAGCAAACGCATTCGCGAACTGGGCTTTCCGTGTGCAGGGGACGTTGTTCCGCATGCCGATGTAGGGCTGCTTCGAGTCGCCGCTGAAGGACATTATGCAGTGCGACAGAAATACTACCCAGCTGTATAGACTTCTCGGCTTCGTCGGAAAGGAGCTGGAGCCCTGTGCTGTGAGGTGATGCTGCTGAGGCCGGGAATATGTCATCCTGGAATACAACTGCCCTTGTCCTCAGTGGAAAAGTACTTCTGAACTTTTAGTGTGAGTGGGTGCTGATGGCTTTTCACGCCCCGCACCTGGCGGTCTGTGCGCGGCCTGAGGATGAGACGCCCCGCTGTACTTCCCACATCTATTGCCTGTTTTCTAGAGGGAAGGGACCAAAATTGGTGGAAGGCAGCCCCCACAGCATTAGCCACAGTGATGCTGTGGCACTGCTGGTATCCTGCCTCCCAGAGGCCCCACGTGCGGGATCCCCAGGGCAGACAAGCCCTTGCAGAGCCTGTGCACAGCCCACAGGTGACAGTGTGCTTGCTGTCTCCTGCAGGCTGCGAGTAACCCCTCCAGAGCAGCCCATCACCGAGTTACTGCTCTATGCCCTGGTTGCTAACTGACTCTCTGAGTCTTCTGTGGATCAACAGGTTCGCCTCCTTGCTGGCCCATTTGCTCTTTCCCAAGGGGAACAGAGGACTTGCAGTCACCCTACAAGATGTGATATGGAGTTTCTGAACTGTGAGTTTCTGAGTTCACAGTTTTTACCAGTAGATGAGACCACACACAGATGACCAGCAGGAAGTCCTGTGCTCTTACATGAAGCAAAGGGGACTTAGAGTGATGAACGGACAATATAGCACTGTTTTTGTCTCACACAAAATATTTTTCTGCTACTGATTCGTGAGCAAAAGAAATTCAAAGCTCCACTGCTTATGTGTGCAAATAGTGTGTGAGCATGGTTGATGGTGACAAGGACGCTTCCATCTTGGATCCAAGCTACATATAAGCTGAGGGAACAAACACTCATGAAAGGCTAGGGGCTTTTGCTGATGGATGCAGGCCACGTGCATCAGTATGCTGTTTCTGTATGTATAATGAGAGTATTCCTAGGACAGTAAGACTTCAGTTTCTTAGCTCTGCCCCTTGGTGACTGAAGTGCCTACCTTTCGTGACAGTACATGACACTAAGTGTCACACAGATGGAGCCTGAAGCACTAACTGGCAATGCAGACAAGGCTTTGGAAAGTACTGCTCTGTTTTCTGGCACCAGTTATTCGGGACGACCTTTCATGGTCCTCTGCTTCTCAAGTTGCATCCCTGCTGCTCCCATTACCCTTCCTCTCCTTTCCCTTCTCTTGTCTTTCGGTGACTGCAGCTCCCTCTCAAAGACAGATTATATTTTCT
Source organism: Acropternis orthonyx (assembly GCA_035583155.1). NCBI lineage: Eukaryota > Metazoa > Chordata > Aves > Passeriformes > Rhinocryptidae > Acropternis > Acropternis orthonyx. The sequence continues at coordinate 19,557,930 of JAWWEU010000160.1, forward strand.
CATAATTTTCCTAGGCAAAGTGCTAGAAAACAGCACCTGTGTGTCAGAAGCCTTGCTAGTAGCCTTACTAGTTGCAAAGGATTTATACAAATAGTTTCAGCTCCAGCAACTTGGCCTGGCAGCAGTTTTATGAACCTGTGCTACTTGAATGTTTGTCCACACAGCTTCCCCCACAGCACCACTTAGCTGGGCTGCTGCATTATCAGGGATCACGTGCAGCAGCTGGGGCTGCTCTATCACACTGTCTGCAGGTATTAAATGAGTGCTGCTTGAAGCCTATTCAAAAGGAGTTACCTCAAGGCTTTGCTACACATATTTCTGCTACTTCGTAGTAGCTCATTGCACTATTTCTGCTATAAAATATTTTGTTCCTGTTGTGTTAAAATGCCTGTTTTGCCTGACTTGGGAAACATCATGAAAAATTGTTTGAAGTGATATACTTAGCAAAATAGCAGTAGTGAGATCCAGAGCCTTTCATGGGCAGATCATTGCCCAAGTAAGTAAATATAAACTGGATACAGCAACTTTGTGCCTGCCTGGTAATCTGGAGCACATCCATGGCCATGGACTGGTGTCCCAGTTTCCGGTTGCCAATACAAGCAGAGAGCATTGTGCAGGGCCAGGATAACTCTTTCCTCATCTGAGGAGGTGTGCCTGCATCAAGCCAGACTGACAGGGTTAGCACACAAGTTCATCCTGTCAGTGATGGTTGCCTAGCTGTGCTTTTTATAGGGGACTCAGGTTTCCAGATACTTTCATTTGGCAGCTTTTCTGTCATCAGTAGCTTAAAATGTAGATCTGTCTGTCTTACCTTTCAAATAGGGCTGCTAAAATGGGAGCACCAGAGGAAAAATACTCATTGTCTTACTATGCATTTGACAGCATTTTGTGGCATACCAGCTTTTCTGATATTGGTAGGTGCACAATGGATGAAATGTATTCCTGGAAGAGGCAGGGCTGATTATAAAATCAAGACCCATCACAGGGGGCTGTACCTCCAACTGCTTCTGTAACAAGGAAATCCAAATTGATCACCCAGACTAGTTCTTTGTCTTTTCCTGAAAAAGTTGTACATTAAATGTAATAAGTTAATTGCAACAGGTTAGCTATAGTAAAACCAGTTTTATTAGAGGTACCATAGTAAACCTTAAATGTACGTTTTCAAAATCACTTTGCAGCCTGGATGATCCAGATGGAATGTAAGGCACAGGCTCATTTTGCAGAGTTCACTGAGGTTGCTCTGTGACAAACAGGCAATTGGGTTCACACTGTTCTGTTCAAAGACAAATATATGGTATTAGCTCCACAGTGAATGCTTTTGTATGCAGATCGCCCTCTGGGTCTCGCTGTTCTTCACCTACCTGAACTAACCGAGACTTTTCAACCAGCAGCTCTGAGAGCAGATAATGAGTGATTTTGCCTTTCTGTCAGCTATCAGGCAGCAATGAGCTGCTCTGATCATCTGTTTGTTGGCTCTTGTCATTTTATGAGAATGAAAGAGCTGCTTCTTTCAGTCTGTGTTCTGAAATTTAGTAATTAAACAAGGTTTTTGTGGTTCACTCTGACTTTATTACTTTCAGGTTGCTCTGCTTCTCTGCTGTCCTCCCCCACAGCTTCAGGAGGGAAGGAAGGAAATATGTTGCAGTTGAGGATATAGAAAGAGTAGAATGGCCTTTAGCATTTAATTGAAGCCTATTGAAGCAAAGATAAGCAAATATTTCCTCAGAGCAAAGTTAAGTCATGACCACATTTATAGGTTAAAAAGTCCAGAGATAAAAAGAAAAATCTCCATTTCACTTGCACAGTAATGCATCCCTTGAGAAATCATTGCTGTTTTCTGGGTGGGAGAGCAATGTCCACTCAATGCAGTTAGTGTGCAGTTGAGCTGGAAAGTTTTTTATTTGATTTTGGACTCAAAACTGAAATCACTTGCTAGGCCAAAGGCAAAATACTGGTGTTATTAGGGAACAGAAAATGTCCACCTTACTTTGTCTGGCACATATTTTGTTCCTCGAGCATCCTGGAGCACCCGTGAATGAGACAGAGCTTTAATGAATTTAAAGATATCTGTGGTAATAGACAGGAACAGAAACAATTCTGTCACACAAGGTTCACAGCAGTCTTTTTTTTTTTTCCTTGAATTGACCTCTTCTGTTTAATATTTATTCTCTGTTACTAAGACTGATCTTTGTAAATGTTAATATGTATTAAGCTGTGCTGCAGGTTTCTATAAATGCAACTGTGATTCAAATAGTAATTATTCAGGCACATAGCAAGGCTAATCAGCTGAGCCTGTGAGCCTTTGAAAATTTAAAGTCACTGATTTAGGTGGTGAAGTACAGTGAGCAGAAGTCTTATTGAGTCTTAATAGAAGACTACTTTCTTTACTGGCTTCTCAGAACCCTTTGGTGAACTTTGAAAATTCCTAACAAATACATATTTCTTACGAGTATATACCAAGGAAACTTGTCCTGGGAAACTCTGTTACTGTTTTAGGGGGTTCTTCAGCACTGGCATGGTCCATATGAGAAAGAAATTTTTTTTTATATTTTTAGGATTTTTATTACCCCATTTCTCATGGTCACCAGACTTAACATTCTCCAGCTGTTAGGATCCCCACACCAAGACATTTGTAAATTGTGATCACTTGTTAATAGGCAAATCACAGGAAGTCTGGAAAAAAGTATTGCAGTGCCCCACTGCACATCCATCCCCTAGAGAAAGGGGCAATCACGTGCAACAAATGGACATACAAAGATGGATGGGGTTTGTGTTTTCTTACAGCAACAGGACATAGGTCTAACTCTTTGAGCATTGACAGAGGGTCTATGTCTTGGTTTTTTTCAGTCAGTAGTGCAAGTTCTTGCCACTCTTGGAACTTTGTAAGGCTAAATTCAAAGACATTTAAATTTCAGGCATTTAAATTCCTTGCAAATGAAAGCTTTGGACTGCATTAGAAGTTAGAAATTGACATCAAATGTCTAATCTTGTTAAGACTGATTAATGATAGATTAGTCATCACTTTGGAAACGTATTGTGTAAGAGAAGTGCATTGCTTTCTGAAATAAGTGACATAAAAATGTATCTCAGGCTGCTCAAATGTTTTATGTAATGTGATTATATTAAATTCAGGATATTTTGAGCAAGGTTCCTTAAATAGCTTTTATGCAAAATGCAGCCTGTTAGAAGTGTAATTGCTTTGCTAGTACGTAGTAAGATGAAATAAAGACAATGCCACATTACATATACATTGCTGCAACTTAGAGTGAAAACAGAAAGAAAACTGAAAGAAGGAAAGCATGAATGTAAGTATTTATTCTTGGAACAACTTGAACTTCCCAAGAAGTTTTACATGAGAGTGCAGAAAACAAAACACATACATATATTTTATATGTTAATATAAATCTGGCTTATAAATACAGTTCAGTTTGTGAGAATGCAAAGGCTTTCCTAGATGTTTGAAATACAGTGTTTCAATATTACATTTCTTTTCTCAATTTTTTGTGGGTTTTATTTTTAACCACTCAAAAATGTTGAACCTTGATATTCTGTGGCCAAACATTTCATAAATATAATTAATGTTGCTGTGTGTAGATAATCAGTGTTTATTCTCTTTTCTTTTTCCTAGGCCCAGGTGGAGGAATTATCTCTGCTGATTAGTAGTCTTTTCTAAGGAAAACAGCAAGTGAAATGCTGCTTTGTGTAATTTGGTTTATGTTTAATGCTGTGTGAACAAGCAAATATTGGTTGAGTAGACACTTCCATCAGGTATGTGGGAAGTATTCTCGTTCTCTGCAATCTCTCAAGGAAATGTGCACAATTCCCTACAGACTTGCAGGAGCCACATGATTATTCAATATGATTACCACTCCCATAAGACTTTATGTTGAACAAAACATTCATCCTGAACGAGCGTTGCTATATCTGACAGCAGCCCAGCTAACAGCTGCAATATGTTCAGCCAGAGTATTTAGAAGCCTTTGAAGGGTCTGAGTAACACTCCTTTTCTTGTTCTGCCACCCAAGAGACTTGATCCATTCCTGTATTTTAGGCTCTCTTACAAGGTTCTTTTTGTCCTGTGTATCACATAGGAAGAATGGGGCTTGGAAATCAGTACAGTGAAATTCTGTGTCAAGTTTTTCTTGGGTGTCCTATGTGGGGAAAAGCTCCCCTACGGCATAGGTCTAAGGGATGAATGAATCTTTTCTCTTTCAGATTTAGTCTAATTTCTAACCACTTCAGACAAAAATTTGAATTTCCTAGGATCTGACCTGACCTACTTGTCCTTTTTTGAAATCACAACATATAAATATATATATATATATATATATATATATATATATGAATGTCTATTTCCCCGGCTTCACAGGGGTCAAATTTCATACAGAGATTCACTTCATTTTTAGATTTATTGGAAAGAATGAAGCTCTTTAATACAAGTGCTGTAACATCCTGCTCCCTTTCATCCTGCAATGGGAGGGGAAGTAGTTATTGTCCTGAATGTAGAAAGACTTGTGGCCTAAATACCATATTTGCAATAAATTGGTTTCTTTGGGTTATTCTTGGATGCTGCTTCCCAGAACACAGATGGTTTACTGTCAAAATGTGCTTGCTTCATATATGTATTTAAGGCTTACAGTAAGTTTTGGAATCTTTAAAATGGTTTTAATCAGTGAGAATAATCTTGCATGCTTCTCTGGAGAACTGCAGTCATAGAGTAACAGAGGTTGCAAGGGACCTTTTGAGGTAATTTAAATCCAGTCTCCTCCTCAAAACAGAACTAGTTTCAAAGTTAGATCTGGCTGCTCAGGTTGCTTGTCCAACTGAGCTTTTAATACCTCCAAGGACAGTGTGTCCACAGCTTCTTAAGCAACCTGTGCCATTGCTTAACCACTCTTATAACTTTTTGTATTTATCTGTCTGGAATTCCTTTGCTGCAACACATGACTGCTGCCTCTTTTCCTTTTGCTGTACATCTCCAGGGAAAGTCTGGCCCCATCTTCCTCTATTCCCTCTTAGTACTGGGGGGCTGAACTCTGTTACTTAGTCTTTTCTTTTGCAAGTTGAACAAACTCAGCTCCCTCAGCACATTCCAGTTTGCTAACCATCTTGGTGACCCTCCACTGTGGCAACCAAAACTACATTCCACTGCCTTCACCCCAGTTAATGCATGAGACTTTCTTATAGAGGGACCTAAAACTGGACACAGTTTTCCAGCTGCAATCCCACATGTCCCCCAGGGAGGAGAATAAGCATTTCACTTGGCCTTGATTTCAGAACTTTAAAACAAGATTAACGGTGATTTCTCACACACAGAATACAAGCAGAACTTTTTTGTTTGCTGTGGCAAAGGCTCTGTACAGGTTGGTACATAGAAACTGGTGCAATCTCTTCAGTGCTGTTTGGTTTGTTTGGGAAACAGCAGTTATCTCACTGAAGTTCTGACATACAATAAGTACATTTTATTTGTGGGTTGTGGGGCTCTTCTTTAATCACTCTTTTTTCCAACTCCAGCACTTTTGGAAATCATTCTCTCATATGATTTCAGTCATTTATGAAAAGTACTGAAATCTTTCAGGCTGTCAGGACTTTTGATTTAACATCAACCTCTATTTCCAAATGATCACTATTCACACTTACCTGTAAAACTGAAAAAAAAGCTTTTCCCAAAATGCTGATGCACAAATAATTTGCTTTGCTTGCTCTCATGATCAGGCCAACTTCAAACCTGTTTGAGACTTTTGCTCTGACACTTCATCTTCAGGTTCTCCACAACTCTATTTCCACACATGTGGCTGTTTACATCTTACTATCTCTTCTTCTAATTAATTTTGGTTGAGTGCCTCCTCATGCTTTCAGTTTACATTTCACCATACCACACTTCATGTCCCTTAAACTATTACCCATCAAAAGCCACTAAGACTTTCATTTCTACTTTACCTCATTTCACTTAAGCATTCATGATGGCAACCTTTCCATTTTTTTTTTATGAAGCTCCTTTTAAAGGCATCCAATGCAAAAAACCACAGCAGCTCTTTCACCATGCTATTCCTACACTACACCAACAAAAATTTGCTTCAAACCATTTAAGGTTGCTCCACTGCAAACCCAAAACACGCAAATCCTTTCTGGCTAGTTCTTTTTAACCATTTTATGTTAACCAGGCAACTGGATGGACTTTGTTCGTTGAGCAAAACACAGCTCATGCACTAACTACTTCTAGCCTGCACTCTACTGCAAGGGCATAGATCTGACCTTGGTGACACTGACATATATTTCCTAGTCATAATGAACTATTTAACACTATGAGGAGTTATTTGAGAACTTTTATCTGAAGAAGAATGCATTGAGTGTGTTGGAGTGGGAAAGGAATTCTGTTTTTTTATTCCCAGACCGGGAAAAAGGAAAAAATATCTCTTAACCAGAGGTAGTTAGAAATTTTTCTTTGTTGTGAAATTCTAATGTTTAAAGGAATAGATGTTCAACAGAGTGCTTCTTGGAAACATAACATCAAACAAACAAACCAACCCTACTTTTCTCTTTGCCTTTAGCAAGCAGTTCTATCAAGGAACCCTTCCCAGAGAATGATACGGGACACAAAATAACACATGGCATGGGTGGCATGGCATTCATGTTCTTCTCCTGAGTTAGGGAAAACTCATCCTGAAGTTCTTGATACTCTTTCACGTGCCCATCTATTTCTCTGCAGTGCATTTATGTATGCAAAGCTGCATAGCTCGAACAGGAGAGGCCCAGGGAGCTGGAGTCCAGTGAAGGCAGTTTGCAACCTTCCTAGGGCAGGAGCAGCCTGTCTGCTGAGCCAGGGCCTGGCCAAATCGACTAGCAGTTATGGGAGAGGAAGTTTGTGGTTCTCTCCTTTGGGAGCAAGTGAAGGAAGGGAGGAAAGTAAAATATTTACAAAATGAAGCTTAATAAATCTTTTTCCATCCAACCCAGATTGCTAACTTTTTTAAACCCTCCATGCCCCCAAGGGAAAGAAAAGTTGCTCCACTGGTAGCTTTTTTTCCTTGGGGCAGTAATAAAGACAGTAAGCATGAGAAAAATAAATTCTGGCTCTGTATAAAACAGGTAGTATAGAAATTATGTATCCATTTTATTACTGGCATCATGTATTACACATTTGGCTTTTCCACATAATAGCCATATTCATAATTTATACAGTCTGTATTTGAATATCCCATGAAGAAGGTGTTAAAGGAGAAACTTCTCTGCTACTCATAGCACAGCAATGTTGAAAGCAGGATGGGGTGTTGGTCAATGGAATGTCTGTTTTAGAAATGACACTCTATTACCAGGGCTGTTAGCTCCAAAATCAGGTTATGAATGCCCTGCAGGTATAATACCAGAAAATAAAATAGTATACCTGGCCCTTTTATGTAACACAATGTAAGTACAGATAGAGGAGGAGAAGTGATGATGATTCATTATCTGTTCATCCAAAAACCAAGAATGCTGATTCATATGCTACATCCGAAAGCTTCACAAGTCTAAACACATTCTTGACTATTGTCACATCATCTTTTTAGATGCTGTGCACAGAAGCATGTCCATGCTTTCTGTCACTGATCTTGTTCTAAGTCAAAAGGTCTAGATCAGCCTTAAACTCATTGGTATGTAATGTCTTTTCTAGTATGCCCAACTTCTACCATCCCTTGTTAGAAGTTTTACAGGTGATAGGGCACCAGTTTTGTCCTCTGTGTTTCAAAACAGTCTATAGAACTTTAGAAATACATAATATAGTCTATAGCACACTCTAGCTTTTGTAAGTTGCATTTCAGGCTCATGCTTGTGTCCTGGTTTTTATGAAGCTATATACAAAAAAGAAGGCAAATTAATCCTTCTTACAGGTAAAAGTCATTCTGTTCAAGACAGAGTTTCCTGGACTCAGACATTTCTTTTTTTTTTTTTTTTCCTTTTTACATCAGTCTGCCAAAATTAGCAAAACCTTCTTTCTACCATTTTTCTCAAAATACAACATTAATTACTATTTTGTTAAAATTGTATAAACCTATTAGAGCTGGATGCAATATCAATTAAAGACAACTCTGACTAATGAAACTGCAGATTTTCTGAAAAACATGAGACCTATTCCAGTGTAAGCACATCAAACTGGTTGTGAAGTGATGAATAACATCTTACCACATAAATATAGAAGGTCCCTGCAGTGATTTTCTGGCTGACATTTCTAATTATATATTCTCAGCTAAGTCTACAGATATATTCTCTCACTTTCATGGGTCTTTGATGTCCTCTGTTCTTAGGATCATTTCCTTTCTTTATCCACATGAATTTGAAAGAGTAATTATACTCCTGAAAATCTTTTCCTGAACGATGTTACCACACTCGGTGTGTAACCCTTACAATGCAACTAATAAGAGTGGAAACTCCCACTTGAAACTCCTACTACCAGTCTTTTCTTGTTGGGGCAAGGAGATGCTTAGAAAGCCAATCAGTGGGATGTGTTCTGAGTTTAGAGACAATTATACTTTCACAGTGCATCATTCCCACAGCCACAATAGTTCATACAAATTTCATGGAACATGGGGTTCCTTTGAACATATGGATTTCTCTACTTCAGTACCAGTATATTTAATCAGATTGAATGGTGAAACCCTACTGCAATTTGTTGCAATGCTGAAAAGAAACACCATGAAAAACTATGATAGTTTCAAGAAGTGTTGCCTGACATTTATTTAATCTGTCTGTGTTGTTCATGGAAGGAGTGGTTCAGCAGACCAGCTGAGGAAAGCTACATTCCCCTGAGATTCGTATTGGTATAAGTTTAACAGCTGAATGGTGATGTTTTCATGCCTTATCAAAAGTGTCAGATGCTCAAAGATCTGAAACGAGGTATTAGAGCAAGAATTTCTATCAGGAAGGAAACATGACACAGACATACTGTGCTATATACACTCAAACAACCTGCAGCCAAACTACCATAGCATTTTTTGATCCACTGTTACGTCATACAATGTTTTAATTACTACCAAAACTCCATTGCTGATACACAGCATTAAATCTAAAAGCAGTTTTCTTCCTTTTTAAGTCTTATGAGTAGATGAGTTCAATTATCCACTGAGCCTTCATTCTGGCAGATAAATGATTACTCATCCACTTTAAATTTACCTTTGGTAGCCTAGCACAGAAGGCAAATGATAAGATGGCTGATGCAAAAATTTATACACGGATTTAGAGTGGATAGGAGAGATATGAGCTTATATTCTGAAAAAATGCCTAGTTTGCTTGCTTTTTTTAAAAGCTGAAAAATAGGGCACTGATTTCCTGCTGGGGGATGCTTTTGAATAGGAATGTCTGGAATTACCTATTAAATTGGTTCTGACATGGAGTAGGAGGCAGAGAGCAGGAGAAAATTGTGATAGGAAAAAAATGGATGTCAGGCTAGGAAACAAGTTGATCTAGAGGCTTTCTTCTGTCTCCGTGCAGAGTCCCAAAATGGCTACTGACATGGCACTTTTTTACAGGTGTTAGACTTTCCTCAAACAGGAAGCAGAAGGGAGCACTACCAGTTCACACTGATCCTTTTCTCCCATCACATATGTCATAATTAAAATGTACCATGTGCCAAGAAAGAACTCAGCAAAAATCTTTTATTTAGATACATTGTCTAAATATGAAGGGAAATTTTAAGTATTCAAAAGTTCTGTATTTTCCCTGCAGCTAAGTTTGTAGGCACATTCGATTTTATTTAACATCATTACTTTGATAGAAATTTAATCTTGGGCTTTATTTAAAAAAACCCAACTTTCAGTGTCCTTGAACACAAGGTCTCTAATTCAGGGGTAATGCTGGCCACTGCCCTTGCCTTGCTGTTTCCTTCACCTTGTGCCTCAAGTGATGCAACACAAATGTTAGGAAAAGGTGACAGCTATAATTGTGTGTGACTTTTTAAGAGGCACATTTTTTTTTCCTGACATCCTGTTCCTCCTCCTATCTCTTTTATTTATTATTTTGTCCCTGCTGTTAGAGGAGCTGTGCAGGTCACGAGAGTGTCTAGCTGCTGTGCATGCCAGCCTCGGGGCTGGGCTCACGTGTCTGCACAACAAACTCTCCAGAGCAGAAAATTCATCACTCAACTGAGGCAAGTTACTGAGGCAGATTAACTGGAGGGAATAGAGCAGGGGGCTCAACTTGCTGTTCTTGCCCAGAGGACACGAGGGGAAGGGGTCAGATCCGTCCTTGCCTCCTCTCGCTTGTAACTAACAAAAGACAGTCAAGAATTGATTCAATGAGTTCTTCCAATTCATTTTGGGCCATGTCAAAGGTTTGCTGAAGACAAAGCAGGACTTCAGATGAACTCCTTTGTCCTGAAAAATTACTAAGACCAGTCATGTTCTCAGTTGTATCTGAGAGGCAGCTTAAAAGGTGAGCAGCCTGTGAGCTCCACAGTGGTGCGTCACCGTAACAGTGCCATTATGCTAACACACAAGGTGCAAAAACAACTTTACTATGTCAGTGGATCTCCTACAAATACATGCCAGTTTGGCAGTACAAATGTATAACTATTAACGTATCTTTTAAAGGTAAGTCTCCTCACCATATTCAGAAGCAACTTAAAAATAGGAGGGTGTTATTTTCATATAGATAAACTTGGCAGAGTGATACAAGGTAGTAAAAGGCACGTAGCAAAGGCTAAAATCAATCCCTGAAGATCACCGTGGCCTTTCTTTGAATTCCTTCTGAATTTAGCCTAGAATGTCAATGCCCATGTCAAAGTCATTGTTTGCACACTGCACAACACAACTGGCCCAAGCTAAGCTGTAAACAGAAAAACGAATTTCCTTATCTCTGTCATATTTTTCCTTGTTAATCACTTGATAATTTAAAGCCTTCCAATAGCTGACAGAAAAATTGCTAGTTAATAAGCTGTTTAGAGATCCCTGAATTGAGAGACAGAATGTGAAATGAACACCAGTTGAGATAGCAAGCAATTATGGAAGGTATTTCTCTTCCTTGTGATCAGTCCCTTGAAAAGATCTTATTGTTTTAATTTTTGGTTTGGTTTGTTTTTGGGGTTTTTTTTTGGTTTTTTTTTTTTTTTTTGCAAATATGCCTTTTCCTAAAACAGAAACAAATTATGTTTTACTATTAAGGAGCCTCACAGTGCAGATCATTTTCACACACTGGTGAAAATATCTACCCCACTCCCAAAATCTCAAAACTTTTTGGTTTTTTTTTAATATGCAGCTTTTTATTGTTTGGTATTTTTGGTTAAGATTTATGCTAATTGTTTCATTTAAGTGCCTCACTGTTTTGCAAGGTACAAAACAGTCTGCGTGCAGAATTACAAGGTAATTTGTTAGCCATATTTCTAAGGCAGTTTTTAGCATAACAAAAGCACCATTTTGGCCTGAGAAACAAACTGAGAATTTAAAATTTCTGGTTTGAAACTTTTTGACACATAATGCACATGATGTTTATGGTGGTTTCTCTTCACTCATCTTCTTTTTCCCTGAACAATAGACAGATGCAGGCTTTCCAAGATTTATCAGTGCTTGGCATCAGAAGTTAAAAAAAGCAGCAGACTTTGCCAGTACTCACAATTACCACATATCTAGCTGCATTACACAGCTTCTCCCAGTATAGATACAGAGGGGCTATATCAAGCTTTGACACAATTTAAGTTTGGAGGCCCTCTCCAGGGAGTATAAAGTCACCTAAGCCTTCACATTTGTGCTGGGATCAGCTAAAGCAAGAGGCAGTGGTTTAAAAGAGGACATTGGCAGTTTGCCTAAAAAAAAAACCAACCCTGCCAATAAATCTGTCTAAAGTATTTGGACAAAATGTAACTTAGAAATTTTTAAAAATTGGTAACTAGGCAATTTCAAAATACAAACAGACAATCTTGGATTCCTTGTTTCTTTGTAAAGACAATGTATATTTCTGAAGTAAGTCAGTAACTAAAGGTCAAATCTGGTTCCTTAGGCTTCTTCCCTAAAGGATGAGTTTCAGTGTTGTGCCAAGTTGACTTCTGTCCATCCATACAGATCTCTATCTGGAGTAACACTATGAGTTTGACCTGTGTGGAAGCATAGCTTGCAGTTCACACATTTCTGATCAGACTAATAATAATAGCAAGGTTCTGACTACCCCATTCCACCAATAGAACTATTTGGGTGGTTCTAATATCACTTTGCAGCACATCTGTTTTTACTTAATTCCTCTTTCATTCTTGAATTAACTTTTACCATACCTACAGTGAACTCTCCTACCATCCCAACTGAGGAATTGCCTTCATAAAAAGGACAAGACAGCTGTATGTATAATAATAATGGCCAGACTTCGCAAACGAAGATCTGGGGAAGGGCTCTCCCCACGTGGGTGTGCCCTTCCAGCCTGCGCAGTGGA
>JAWWEU010000160.1:19570416-19643079 GCA_035583155.1 Acropternis orthonyx
GGCATTTAACTGCCATGGGGACAGTCCCTACTGAGACTCGAACTCAGGCCCTTGGGATTCAGAGTCCAGAGTGCTCTCCTTTACGCCACGGGACCACCTTGTATGTATGCTGCTTTGAAAGAGTCCACAGAGTAGTGTCATACTCCCTGTCCATCTTCCGTCCATCCTGCTGCCTCACAAGTTGCCTGCAGCCCACAGAGTCAGTGCCCCAGGTGCTGGAGTCTCAGCATTGAGGGACCAGTCACATCACCTCTTAGTCTGTGCTTCCAACTCAGCTTCTGACAGACAAGCCTGTTGCTTTAGAGAGTGGTCTGGGGGCAGCCGTTAATGCACAGTTTAGGTTTAACCAGTATGGTTTCCCATAGCTTTTTTGAGCAATGTAAGTAGCATGATTACCTTTTTAATTTCTCACTATAGTGAAGCATAATGTCTCTGATTTCTTGTACAAACTGGTTCTTCTCTTCAGGGACTTATTAAATATTCTTTTTTAAATGTTATGAGCTTAGCATCAAAGTACATAATAAATCTGTCCTGAGATAAATAAAAAAGTGCTGAAGAATGTTAGCTAAGCTGTAGTGAGATTTATGTATTTCTCCCTCTTCTGCCAGGGCAGAAGCAAAGCCTTCAGATCCTTCTCCTGTCCTAAAGGGACTGGCAGCTGACCAGTTTATTTAGCAAAGCATTTCAGTATGCTACTGACCTTCCCATATGCAGGTCCCTCTATGTAAATCAACATGACTATTCCAAATATTATAATACTGTGCTAGTCAGAACTGGGCCACGTGGGGAGAAAAAAACTGATTCAGCTTTTAGCCAAAATGGCCTACATCTACAGGACTCCATGCGATCTCCCCCAGAAGCTGATGTGCTGTTAGATGCAAGGGTCAGTTTCTACTTCATACTCTGTAAGTTGAATCCACCCTTCCAGAGCTGCCCTCTCTGTGTTAGCTGAATAGGTGCCAAATGAGAGTAGCTAAGAAAAAGTATGATTTTATCTGATTCCAAGTTTGTTTTGCTAAAAGCTCTTTAGGCTAAATTGGAGGATTACTAATACCTCCTGATGTTTCCTTACTGTGATTGTTCTGCCTTGGATAAAATGAGGACAGGCATGTACCAGTTGTTCTGATAAGTCTGTACTTTGGCTTCTCAGATCTTTGCTATGGCAGAGACTGCTTTTGAATCACTCAATCTAGCTATAAAATGGGAAACTGTTATTCATAATAGAATTTCTATATCCTGTCACAGTTTAAAGCATAGAGAAGAAAATCCCTGAGCCATTTGTGTGTGCATTATCAGTTGTACAGTGCTCTGCACCCTTCTGAACACATGGCTGGTTGTGTCAAACTAACTCCAATGATAAAAATCATTTTTTGCTTACAATTAAAGATTCTTAGTAACTAGCATGCATTCCATATAATTTTTCCAAGGAATATAATCTATCTTGGAACAAATACAAATTAGGCCAACTTGTGTCCAGTACTTATCTGTGCACAGGACTTTTGTTTACAGACTAAGAGGGCCACAAGAACAGCTGGTGCTACATCATCTACACTGCAAGGTCTGTTTTGGTCCACACTGAAGAGTTTCCATGCATGGACAGTATCAAGAAGGCAGCCGTAGCTCTGCTGCATGAGCTCTCCAGACAACAGAGAAAGGATCATTAGCAAAACTATTTCTGAAGAAAACCAGTTAGCAACCTACTGTGAGAAAGCTCTTTCACTGTTAGAAGCCTATGGGACCTTTATTTGTGTGCATGCATATTGTGTGCAGTGATAGCATTTCAGATGTCTTTAAAGTTTTAAGATCTTAATCATGCCCACTCCTCCACACCAATCTAATCTTCAACTCAGCTGTTCTGTTTCCAGTCTTGAAATTTTTCAGGTCATGAGGTAGATCTGGCAAGTAAGTTAGGTTCCCACTGGGCATTTACTGGTGAAGTGAGGTAGGAGACTCCTTCATATAAGTACTTCTCATCTTGAAGACCAAAGGGCCCGGCCAAATGAGGCAAAGACTTGAAAAAGAAAGAGAGAAAGATGACCACTCATTCTCCTGGAGGGATTCCAGAGTGATAGATCCTGAGATATATTTAGTTTTAACCCCAAGTAACCTTGCTGTTGAAATGACATGTTGTGTAATGTCATCTTAGCAGCAATAGTCAGCATTCACATAAAGTAAAAAGGGATCATTTTTTAATTATAAAGAAATTAATTCAGTCACCTCTAAAATACAGAAAGGATAACTTCTAAATATATTTTCCAGATAGCTAAAATCCCCATGACATAGGAGTAACCTATACCCTCAAAAATAGTTGCCATCTAAAGATGGGTTTGGGGCATTGGCTGTACTGGCCAAGTACACAGTGGGCACATGCCATGTGAAATAATCCCAGTCCCAGGTGAAATACAAGCACTGCGATTTACTATTTTTAGGCAGTCAGATTACATCCCTGTGTACCCAAGATCCTGAAAGGGTGACCACAAGTCAACATTTCAACAATCAAGGTATGTTTGATGCAAGAAAAAAACAGTACTTTTCTGGAATAAATGGGAAAATTATTTTTCGTGGATCAATAAAGACATACATTATGGTTAAAAAGCTTTCTACAGACTGTATAGAAGAAACACCTCAATTGCTTTTAATAATTACATAAAAAAGTGGATCACAGAAATAATCCCAGAATAAACTGTCTGAATAAAGTGCTTAAAATTTTCCCTCTCTTGCTAGAAAATACAAAGTCTATAAAAAGGCTTCCTACATACACAAATGAATATTACATTGCCATGCATTTATACCACTCAACTGTGATAAAAACCAACAATACTTAACTTGCTATTATTTTCCCATCCTTTAAATGTATATTAGCAATTTTTAAAAAGCCTTCCAATATACCATTCTATCAATTAATTTCTTTTTTAATTCCTTAACACATGCAGGTTTTTTGCATGTGGCAATGATGCCCAAGACATTTCACTTTTAAAATGTTTTAATAGCTAGCTTTAGTAAGCATTTGAAAGGGAGGTAATTCACTTGTCTGTTTTATAATTCTGTAAACCTGCATGTAAAAAGTAATCCAAGTGAAAATATAAAAATCAGAACAGTTTGAACTTTGAAACACTTTGAACTTTGGTAATGTATCAGCATTTGTAGCTGGTAAGGCCTCTTTGAATTTAACATTGATTAATGGAAAGAAAAGATGACTATTTTCTTGTAGCCTGTGTAGGCATAATACAAAAGCCCTTCTATAGGTAAGAAGTTAGTTTGCTATCAAGTTTCAGTGCCCATTCTTGTGCTAAATTTTTGTAGTAATATACTCTAGTGTATACTAGTGTATACTCTACACTTCTTGAGGTCTTATTACTGGTTACAGTGAAGTAGTTGGAAAAATCGTCTCAAAGGAGAAGTTTCTGGTTGCCATGTGGTGGTTTAGCTCCATGATAACTTATGCTTAGTAGGACATATACATAACTGGGTTCACGTCTCATAATCCTCCTTTTAAAAAAAAATTAGTATTTATTGTTATTGGTTTTTACTGACAATTTGTGACCATTAGAGTGTGAGTCCAACAACCATTTGAACTTGTATCCTACTTTGTGACTCGGTTAAAAATGTGCATAAATATATTCTTCACAGTAAATCTTAGGATTTTAATGTTTTCATATCTGATTTTAATTCCTCTGTAATGAAATTCCTTCTTCTCATCTCAGTTTCTCTTCTGAATCAATGCCATGGACTACTTTTCAGCAGAAGCCTTCCATTAGAAATACTGAAATTCACTGGATTTGATAATTATTTCTTCATGGTGAAACTAAAACAACTTCTTAAACAAAGTAACTGTGTTTCTCAGGCTTGAGTCAAGAATAGCCTAGGGCTTTTTTGTGGTTTTTTTTTTTCCCCCCTGGACTGTGTTTCAATAAACCATCATTTGAATTGTTGAGAAATTGCCTCTCAAAGATCTGTCCTGAAATAACAGCTTGGGAGGGGCATCACAACTTGCCAATCTATGTGCAAGTATTTGGAGTAGTACAGTAACACTTTAGAAAAAAGCATTGCATTTAGTTGCTTCTATGCTTTCCTTCACACTGCCTGTTCTGTAAGGTATTTATATAGTATAGGCAACAACTTATTTAGGTATCCATATTAAAAGTATAGGCCTCTTATGCCATCACTGGAAAGAGTTACAGTGCTTCAGAGGGCAATTAAGAGAAACTGATAAACTTGCCTGCTTTGTTAATTACTTGGAGGACCTGGATGCTTCTGTTAAATGCCCAGGATAGATTGTGAAGATGTCTGAACCCCCATCAAGCATTTTTTTCTTTTTTGCTTTTAATTGGAACAGGAAACAAATATTGAAATTTGTTAAATAATTGTCACTTGAACCGCAATTTAAATGCAGGGAGTCTCTCACTAGTTGTTGTTCCTCTGAAATTTCATCCCACTAAGATGATTTTTCAAGAGAATTGTTATTTCCCTATAACTGCCTCAATCAGTTCTATGCAAATTATAACCTAAGTAGCCCACAATTTTTTCTCTTTTGATTGGCTTCAGAACAGCTGAATGCGTCATGGTTGGACCAACACTCCAGTTTGTCATTATTTGCCTTTAGCATTTTCATATTATTGTACTTATTCAAGACCCAAATGAATCTGTTCTGCTGGCATCCCCAGTCAGTGCTGATCTTTGGCTCTTCTGATGCTTGTGGTTTTCTTACTAATAAAAAAATTACAACTTCCCAGGCCTCTGCCATGTTCCCATCCTGGCACCCCATGTAATTCTGCTATGCATGTGTGGAATCTATGCTTTTAAAAAAGCTCTCTGTCAGCCCAAAATGTTCCAGACACTACAGAAAAACAAACAAAAGCTCACTTTAAGCCCTCTAGACATGCTTCTGTCTAGCAGTCTTCGACAGCAAAACTGGAATAATTTTAAATAAATCACAAGGGTCCTGGACTAAAGGCTTTTCTTTCTGCATAATCTAGTTTCCACGACCTCCCTTACACTTATCTGTACTTTTGGTGTCAGGATCACAAGCTTCTCCCTACCACTAAAAAGAATCTTCTCTGACTGCTGTCCCCACAGCTGGTCACCAAGATGATGAATAATTATCTTGGTTGCTGCATACACAGACACCATATTTGGATAACTAAATCACCCACGGTTACAGCTGGTCAACAATTTGCAGTGTATTCTGATCTCCTAGAGGGACCACTTCACTCTGTGTTTGCTCCTCTCTGCAATGCTCAGTCTCTCAACATTTCACCATCTTCATGTCTCCTTTCTTTTTTTTTTTTTTCCCAATCCCTTTGTTATTCCAGAACAACATTTTACATTTATTCCACTTTACCCCCATCTGCTGGTAAAACAAAGCTGGCACATATAATACACTGCTAACTACAGATGACTGGCAGAGAAAAGAATGAGCTCCTGCTTGTTTAAGACGCATAGTCAAAGTACTTGACACATGGAATAAGAAGGGGAAGGGAGAAAGTTTCTTTAAAGATCTACTGCTATACATATTCACTGATTTACAAGCTTTGATTTTGTTGTGAGCTTATATTTCTTAAACTGATCAGCCTCTCTTTTCATTTAGAAACAGTAGCTTGCACTGAGAAAGTTTCTGTTTATAGTTACAAAAATTGAGTAACAAACAATAGATCCCTTTCGCTTCTGTCCAAAATTAAATCTTTTCTTTATAGGAATGTTTTATTATTTCCTGATGTACACTATTAATTATCGCTAGTCTGGGGGTTTTTTCCAAGTCTCATCTCTAAGTACTTCAAATGGAATACATTTAAGATCATTCTCCTTTTGAAATAAGTTAATTTCTGAACTCTTAAAACGTTCTATTAATTCTAGCAATTTACTTTGCTTCCAAGGGCAAAGCACTGCAGGGACCAAATAGAAAAAGCTGAGGAATCCTCATGACATGAAGGGCTGACAGCTGAAAATCCTAAATCCAATGGACTGCCTTGTAGATTGGCATGGACAATGTCTCTCTACATAAGTAAACAGTCTCCTAAGCAGAAAGGAAAAGGATTTAATTTTAAGACTGCCTTAGTCTGTCCGTACCAAATAGTCCCTCTTTTTCTTTATTTTTCTAATTCTTTTTCTATTTATTTTCCCTCTTTTTCTGCTTTTTCTCCCTTTTCTTCTCCTTTCCTTTTCTGCCCTCTAGCGACCAACCAAGCATGTTTCTAAACAAACTGAGCACACTTGCAAAATACTTCATGTTTCCATTAGGCCAGCTTATGTCACTAACGTAAATGAACTGCAAAGGTAGAGGCCATTGGTATACTGCAAATTATACAAAAGGAATAACAGTCAAATGTTTCTGAGCTGTTAATGGCTGAGCCTCTCGGGTGGTGTTAACAACAGATGCCTCTCAAAAAATCTCTTGAATAAACTTCTGCCTCTTGAAAAATCCCTACCACTTATATTGGGTGGGATTTGGCATATATTTCAGCTAGGGTTTCTAGCCATAATATTGTACAGAAGATGGAAGAAAAACATTGGGTCTTACATACTATTTTCTCATAAAATTAAAAAACACATAAGTAAAATTAAAAGTAGGATTTTTTTTATGTGATGTGAATCTCAAAAGTCAGTGTGAAGGTTATTAATACACCAGATATGTCCTAAAATATGCTGAGAGTCTTTGACTCACTGAATTCAAGGCTAATTAAATCCTGCTCTGACAGTACAATATTTTTTTTAAACTGTTTCCATTCACAGAGAAGTGCCATAGTTTCAGACTCAAGCTACTGGAAAAGGAAGTCAGGCTGTAGGTAATTTAGAATAATAGTATCTCTTGGGTATAGAGATGTGGAAAGAATGGGGAGTTTGTTTATTTTAGACCATGCTCTTTATAGTCCTGCTCTAACTCAGTTAATTTTTTTTTTTTTTCATTAGCAGTTGATAATTTCTTTAACCAAGGAAAGAAGCAATGATACAGTTTATAGTGAAGTAGTGAAATTATTGTTCTGGTTTTAAACTTACACAACCTGAGGAGCAGGATGTGTTTGTATTTATACAGGTATTTACTCTTCTACAGACTTTTAGATACACAGTCTAGATACTTTTAGATACACACTTTACTTTGTTAGTTTTGAAATTAAAGCAGACGAGTTAATGCATTTGCTGCTTCTACTGTAGGCCCAGGGAAGGGTTTAGGAACTCAAAAGCTTGTATATCTTTTCCAGCTGTGCTGATGGTGCTAATAAAGGATACAAATGGCAGCATTGCAGGTCTTGTTTTTCAGCCTGTGGAGCCTGCACGTAGCAAGGGAAGTTTCCATCATGCATCCTTAAGAGAAGCTGGGAAGGTCTGGGATGGCTGCAGGCCTGTGAACCACATTTGATGACAGTTCCTTCTGGAACACGACGGCCCCACGCAAAGCCGCGGATGAATTATGTATGTGTGACACTGCTGACCGAGGGACTCTGGCCACAGCCTGGCTTCTCCCTGCTTGCTGAGCACAGCTTGTAGTTTAGAGAGAGGCACAGAGCAACGCCAGTGGGATTACAGAAAGCACACATGACCGAGGCACGGCGTGTTTGTGACAGCGAGTGGCTTCTGTCCCCGTGCTGGCTGTTCTGTCCCCTCTGTCGCGCTGCTACTGCGGCTACGTGTAAATCATAAACCAAACAGTGCGAGGGCGCAGACGGGCGCTGGACCTTGGTCTGCTCCTATAGCGCTGCGTGGGCCTGGTACAGCCAAGAGTCTCCTCCCAAAAATTCCCTGGGCACAGTTTAGTCATTAGTATGGACCAGGGAGAGGCAATGTGGGTGTCACTGCCTTGTTTCAGGGACAAGTGTGCTCAACAGAATAGAGGTGCCTAAACTGTACCAACGTGCTGGATCTCTTTCCCTGTTCTTAGGCCGCTGGTTTTCCTCATGTTAACAACAGCTGCAAGTTCAATTGAGTTTGGAGATGCCTATATCTGCCTTTGGAACAGGAAGCTGCTGGCCCTATTCATCTATTTTTTCCAGAGTAAGCGTTTTAATATGGCACGACTGGAAAAAATACGTTTCAAAATTATCGACTAATCAGTCCCATGTTAAGAATCAGGCTTTTCCATCAAGCCGGAAAGGCTCACTAGAGGTAAAGAGGTGCTTTCCTTTGCCTTCCAAAACCTTGAACCGGCAGTCAACCAACACTACTTTCTGATCTCTGCTTTTCGAGGTTAATAAAGACAACTACATTGTTTATATCATATAATTTCCACTTCATCGGGATCTGCGGCGATGGGCCCCGGCGCGGGCCCCGCTGTGGGAGGCGCCCCCCGCCCGCGCCTGCGCACGGGGGCCGGCGGTGTGCGGATCCCTCCGCCGGGCGCAGCGACCGTCCCGGAGCGTGTGTGGGGCCCGTGCGGAGGCTGCGGGGGCCGTGCGGGGTGTGCGGGGCTTGCGGGGCCCGGCATGGCAGCGCGGCGCTGCGCGGGTGGCGCGGCAGCCCTGGCTGAGGGCCCGAGCTGCGGCGCGGCGGCGGAGCCGGCCCGGGAGCTGTTCGAGGCCTGCAGGAACGGGGACGTGGAGCGGGTGAAGCGGCTGGTGCGGCCCGAGAATGTGAACAGCCGCGACACGGCGGGCAGGAAGTCCAGCCCGCTGCACTTCGCCGCAGGTACCGGGCCGGGGGAGCCGGGGGTGGGGGCCGGGGGGCAGCGCGGCGTCCCACGGGGCCGGGCCGGGCCGCGGAGGCCCCCCGAGCATCGCCCCCGCCGCCCCTGCCACCCCCAACGCGGGGGCTGCGAGCGGAGCCGCGGGGCCTGCTCTCTGTTTCCTCCCCCCCCACCACCACCTTTTTTATAAAAGCAAACCTCGGCTGGTCTCGAGGCCGTCTGCAGCGGGGTTTGCTCCGCTCGCGTTGTGGCATGTGAGCTCTGACAGGGACGCTCGTCCCAGGTGCAGCTCTCGTGGGTTTCGGCAGGCCCTGCGCGATTTTAGAATTGCACTCGCGAAGGTGCCTGTCAGGCGACACCGTTTCTGAGCTTTTTTGCGTTTTTATCTTTAACAAATGGACTTCGTTAATTCAGGACCTAAGTACGCAAACAACTGACGTCACAGAACAACTGTTTTCACTGGCAGCAGGCCAGAAGATTGTATCCCACCTTTTCAGACAAAGACCTGACTGTAACTTTTCATATTGCTTGTTTTGATTTGATTACAGCTTTAGATGTAGGACCCCATGGCTGGCAGGCTGCAGAAGACAGCAGCTTCTTTACAGCTAAGCAGTATGGATAGTAATAAAGCTGTTTGTTTCCCTACTGAATTGTCTTGGAAAAGGTTTCTACTTAAGGTGACATTTCTTTGTATTAAGAGCTCTTGACTCAGATTTAAGAGGTCTGAGTTCTTGCAAGCTTCCTCAGGACAGCAGCATTTCACAATTTAAGAAACTTGATCGGTAGGAGAGCCCTGGAGACAACTCAAAATATCCTGTCAGAGGAAGACAATTTTTTAGCTATTCTTTTATATGCAGAAGTCCTGCCTGTTCACTAGTTGACTCTGAACTTCTAAACAAATGTGTATGTTTTAGAGCATTTTGGAGAAGTGGGAGGGTTTGTTTATTTGGTTTTGGTTGGTTTGGCCTTCCTTTGGGTGCCTAAGATGTTTCTTATTCAATATAGTGATCTCGTTTATCTCTCTGGACAGTAGTGATCTGTCTTGACTTTAAAGAACTCCTGATCTATAAAAAGACTCTTCTTTAAAAGATGCATAGCAATAAGTTCATGTAGTTGTTAAACTTCTAATGTTGGTGTGTAAATGGGAAACACTGTGGCCATGCTTAAGTGTTCTTCAGACCTGATACAAAGAAATTAATTGCTCCTCTAGCCAGACTGTAGGAGATGCTGAAAGTTTCTGGTAAAAGTGGTATAAAATGCTTGTGTCATTTCTGCATTTAACAGTCTTCATTGCCTTAAGTTGAACTCCACTCTTGTAGGCCCACCTGCAATAGACTCTGTGTGAAAGGTGGACAGCCGCTTGAACTTGGGGGGTTGTTTTTGTGTTGTTTTGCCTTTCCCTCATTATTTGCAATTGGAGTAATACTAATTCCTTTAGAGACAGAAGACAAAAGAAGTTACATTCCAGGAAGTAAAAGCAAAAATCTGGTGTATTCCCACCTTTGTTATACTGGCTGGCTGGGTGTTCTTAGAAAATCATCACAAAACTCTCCTGACTAGCTTCATTCAGTTTTGAGATTTATCATATGGAAGAGATGAAGCTGAAATATGCTTATAGGTTTTGTATTGCCCTTTTTTAGTGGATTTCTGGGGTCTGAACTTGGGTTCTATTTTTTAAGTCTTTTCACAGATTTAACCTAGCAATTGAAAAAAAAACCCAAATTCCTCTTTATAAAGACAAATTTTAAAATAAAGTATATAATAAAAAGAACTACTGCAAGCTCTCCCTGGACATGTGTCATTGTCAGAGGCAATACACAGTGGGATTTTGGGGAAGGTTGCTCTTCAGATTTTGTAGTACACAACTATGTGTGTGGTAGGTAAGTTGTATGAAGCTTCAGTCAGGAGCCCACCACCCTTTGCAATAAAATAGGCTTTATCCTCTCCCACCATAAGCTGCATATACTTGCTCTAGTCAGTCTTTTTCATCACAGTGTGTGTCAAGCTTCAAAGTGTCACAAGATGTTAGGGACTTGGCAGGTACCAAAATGCCCTCGCTGCATTCTGAAATACCTCAAATATATGAACGCTCAGGGTAGAGGAGATGAATTAGAGCTCAGTTCTTTCTGTTAGCTTTTCATTTTATCAATATTAGCTGAATATCAATTGTGACACATAATGACTGTAAATAAATACATTTCTATTATGATTAATAATCAGGAATTGTCAACTAAAACTTTGTAACTTTTCAGGGAACAAGTGCTGCGAGGTGTTCAGCTGTCACAGATGGTAGAAGAGTATCAGCTGGAGATCCTGAGTAGTCAGTCCTCATTCTTTGCAATAAAAAATCAAGTGATCATAATGATAAGACAGTTATCTTGCACAGTTGCAAGCTATGATCCCACTTAGGTGGCTTTTGCATGAAATCTCATGAGCCAAAGAAAATCCCCACCCTTTTAAAATTACAATGTTGGGAATTTTTTAAAGTGTTGAAATAGTGTTTTCAGCAGCTGACTAGTGGTAAAGAGGAACTGTTACAGTAGGTAGTGGCTCCCTGCTTTGTGTCAGCAAAGGCTCTCCCTGTTTTCCACTCTCAGTGAAAAGAACAAGGGAGGGAGACCATTGTGCAGTTTGGTCACTTCCTCTGTACATGCATCCTTTAGAAAGTAATGAGAAAATAATTCTCCTTCCATATATGGTGCCCTCTTGTACAGACCCTTCCACAAGGAAGAAAGGAATCCCTGATGTGCACTCAGTGCTGAAGAGAAGTTACAAAACTTGGTGGTATGCAAATGAGCCCATCTGAACATTAAATTAGCTACAGGTAGTTGCAAAGTGTTGCTGTACTGAAGGCATTTTCCAAATGGATGCAGGCTTTGCACAGAGAGGAGCTATGGGTTCCTCATCAACTGTGTCAGAACCCATGTACTAAACAGAGGGATCCAGATGAGTTCACTGTACCTATTATGAGGTTCACTACAGCTGATTTTCAATTACAGAATTCATTCCTGCTAAGGTTGGCATTTTACCTTCAAAAACATGACTGTACATCAACCCTTTGAGGGATAGGAATGCCTTCTTTACAAAAATGAGTGAGTTAGCTACCAGATGTGTAACTTCTGGATAAAAAATTTAATAGAAGGTTTTCTAACAATTGCAGCAGTCCTGGAAAACATTTTTTTGGTACTCAAGAAGCTACCAAGCAACCTGTCATCAAATAATTGTTTTGATGGTGTGTTTGCAGGACTCTAGCATTTGTGAAAGTCTCATTTCAGTAGATTCTCAAAGAATTTTGTAAATTTTGAGTATACATTCAAACTAGAAGCAGAATTTTTTTAAAAGCTTGAAGATGTGAGGAGGAAAAAAAATCAGGACACATTTAAGAAAATAACAGAATTTATAATACCTTATTAGAAAAGCTAAACATATTTAAGAATGAGAAATACACTGCATATAATTTGCTATATAGACAATATGGGTGCATGGGTATATGTATAGGTATTGATTTGTTGTTTTTTTTTTTTTTGGTAGCAGAAATACATATGCATGTACAGTGAAAATGGTTTATGGTGCCTGTGCAGATAAATAGGTTTTGCATGGACCATATGTCTGATCCAGTTTTCATCCCGAATGTACTGAGCTCCTGTTCTCTGTTAGGACAGCCAAGGTGGGTAGGTGTCATGTTGAGACTCAAAAGTGAAATTGCTGTACAGTCTGGTTCTGTCATAGGCAAGATGCTAGTAAGCTAAGATTTGTATTACTAGTATTGTGTTTTGAAAACCTGGAGCACGTCACCAATATAGCCTTGTGACTGTTACTTGAAAACACCTTGAAGTTCATTCTGGGATTAAAAAGTTTCACATAAAATCATGTTTATTATAATGATGAATCTGTGGCAAATGTGGTTCCTTGCCAGACTATTGAGGGAAGAGGAGAAAAGTTAAATTCTAACTAAGGCTTTTCTGAATACTTTTCCTGGCCTCTTTCTCTTTGGCATATACACCTGCAGGATCTTCTCCTATCAAGTGGGGTGCAGAAGTTGCTTAATAATGGTAGTGTTTGTTTTTTGACCTCCAGATGGTGAAAGTGCAAGTGCCTCTTGCTTTAGGAGAAGGATTTACTGAAGTCAGTTTTAGTGAAGAACGTGCTATGAAAAGGTGGAGTAGCAACTAAGCTAAAACACTATATGCTTTGGTGACTTTGTCACTGAAACGCTGTGGTGTTATCAGGAGTATACATGGTTTCCAGGTTATGGTTGCAGGGACTTAGATCTAGCTACTGACACTCCATGATGATTTGTAGCAAAGTTTAAGTTTGCTACAAGCTGAGTATGGGTGATCCTGGCAACTTTGTGGTTATTGTATCTGAGGGACAAGCCTAAGTCATCATTATTTCCCAGAAGGAAATTATTTTGCTGTCCACTAACTTGAATAACAGGCCTGTAAAAAAATGTGTGAGAATGTATAAGAATGCTTTTGTACCTCAGTCATGATCAAATATTTATAATAATTTTGGACATCACTGAAAATAGAGTATGAATATGTTTAAATTATGGTTGTGCATACTCTTGTAATAAATTTCTTCACTACGGAATGGTGTCAGATAAACTTACATCCCTAAGGGTTTTCTTTAGTGATCATTTCAAAGATGGAATCTGTGTACACATTAAGTTAATTATTCCTTAGAAAGAAAATGATCATGCTTCTAATCTTAACCTGAGAGTAGTGCTGCTTAGTTTTTTTTTAAAAAAACCAAACTTTGTTCTGTGAAATACTTTTCATGTTATATGAATATTTTTTAAAAAGCTTAGAATATGAATTGTGAATAGAGTCATAGAACTGTTTGGGTTGGAAGGGACCTTGAAGATCATGTAGTTCCAACCCATGTGAAGTGGACAGGGATAGCAGTCACTAGACCAGACTGCTCAGGGCCCCATTCAACCTGGCCTTGAACACTTCCACCTTGAACACTGCATGCATTGGCGCATAGCCAGCCTCATCCTTACTGCTCCCAGCGATCACCTTATTGGTCCAGAGTATCCTGCAAAGTATTGCTCGGTTTAATAGCCATATAAAATGACTAAAAAATAATTGCTGTTGTCACTGTTTTGTTCTTTTTGTTGTATTTTGAGGAAAGTATTGACTTGTGGGAACCCCCTCGAGATACTCTTTGTTCCAGTAACCTTGAATATTATTTTTCTACTGATTTTAAGCTGATTTTTAAGGATTTCAAAAACAGCCTTAGTACGTAAATGCTCCTTTAGTAAACAGTGCCAGTTGTGGTTCTTACTTAGAGTGGGTGCAGTTATTTAAGTTTGTTATTTTAATCGGCACATATAGGACACAGAATTGTCTCACCCCATCCTGACACCTTTTCTTCTTTTTCCTCTTCAAGGTTTTGGTCGGAAGGATGTAGTTGAGTATTTACTTCAAAGTGGTGCCAATGTCCATGCACGAGATGATGGAGGCCTTATTCCTCTTCACAATGCTTGCTCTTTTGGTCATGCTGAGGTTGTCAATCTTCTCCTTCGGCACGGTGCAGATCCTAATGCTCGGGATAATTGGAATTACACTCCCCTTCATGAAGCTGCCATTAAGGGCAAGACTGATGTCTGCATTGGTAATTTTATCCCACTCTTGCTCTGACTGACTCATTTCTTTTCACTGTGAAAAATCCCCTTTTAAAGACCATTTTTTTTATGAAACAATGGCTGGTATAAGGGTTAAAACTAAAAATCTTTCATAAACATAAACTCATATGTCACTTGTTACATGTCATTGTTTTTGATAATTGTCTAACTGTGAAGGTTCACATTGACATCATGGAGAAAGCTATAGAGTGATGTGATGGAGTTAAATTCTGTTCTATTTCAGCTTAGACTCTTATTCTGCCTTCTCTGCTGCTGCTGCTCACAGTGCAGTGGAAAGAACAAAACTGATTTTAATAATGGGTTCATTGTGTCTGTGTGTAGCAGCCACGTTAAATTAGTTAAGACAGCAGCTAAACTTCAGTTATATTGACTACTTGTTTTGCTTATACAGTTCCTAAGTGGAACTTCTTAAGGATGAGGTAGAAAGTTAGATATGTGGTCAAGAAACAAACATTTTGACTGTGTGGTTTGCTCTCCTTTGCTTTAAGGAGCATATCTAGGAAGTTGTATATGTAACTTTGCCTGTTTGGCCTGAATAGGAGTGCAAGATGCACGGCCTGTCACTGCTGTGTACAGTTTAGGGTACAGTCGCTTGTGGGTTTGGATCATCATGCTCTGGAGCTGATGGAAGCAGCTACTGTTTTTTTGTAGCGTGTCACAAGCTTTCAACTGAAATTGCCTCTTGCCAGTCTGTTGTTCCCTTTCTACTCTGCTTTTGACTCATAAAATTTGTGTGGATGTGTTTCACTGGATAAACTGTTCACAGATGACATTAGGGAATTCTGACATTAAAAATCTGAGAAAGGAAATTAGGATCAGTAACTGAGTGTTTCTTTTATTGCTGCAGCTTACAGTAATGATATATGTCATAAGCCTTGTCTTGTAGAATTGTTTTATCATGTAAGACTTTGGCATTTTTGTAGTACTGTTGCAGCACGGTGCTGAACCAACCATCCGGAACACAGATGGAAGAACAGCTTTGGATTTAGCAGACCCGTCTGCGAAAGCAGTGCTGACTGGTAAGTGATAATCCTTAGATTTCTTTATGACTAATAACAGTTGAACTAATGTAATACAGTAGTTTGAGTTTTGTCTTTTTGATACTACCTTAACTACTCTCTGGTTTATAATTCTAAATAGTGATTCCCTTATGGCCTTCACCATCTCAGTCATGGCTTGCATTCTGGATAGTTTATTGCGCTAGTTCAGTAATAAGCTGTCAAATTTTTAGAATCATAGAATTGTTTGGGTTGGAAGGGACCTTAAAGATCATCTAGTTCCACCCCCCTGCTATGGGCAGGGACATCCACTAGACCAGGTTCCTCAGAGCCCCATCCAACATGGTCTTAAACGCTTCCAGGGACAGGGCATCCACAACTTCTCTGGGCAACCTGTTTCAGTGTCTCATTACCCTCTTAGTAAAGAATTTCCTCCTTACATCTAAACTGAATCTCTTCTCTTTTAGTTTAAAACCATTTCCCCTTGTCCTGTCATTATCTACCTGTGTAAATGTATGGATCTGGCTGAGATGGAGTTCATTTCCCCATGGCAGCCCTCAGAATGCTGTGCTTTGCATTGGTAGCTAGAAAGGTGTTGATAACACACCAGTGTTCTGGCTACTGCTGGGCACAGCATCAGCACTGTAACATTCCTTTCCCAGCTGAGGGCAAGATCCTGGGAGGGGACACAACCAGGCCAGCTGACCCAAACTAAGCACAGGGACATAACATACCATATGATGTCAGCTCAGATAAAAGGAGAGAAGCAGGAAGGGGAGCATTTGTTGTTTACAATGGTTGCCTGCTGAGAAACCATTATGTGTGCTGAAGCCTCCACTTCCCGGAAAGTGGCCAGACATCCCTTACTAATGGGAAGTAGAGAATAACTTTGTTATTTCCCTCTTCGCTTGTGCACGTGCGAACTTTCACTTCTGCTTTAGTAAACTGCCTTATCTCAACCTATGAGTCATCTTTCATCTGATTCCCTCTCCTCTGTCTGGCTGGGAAGGGCAGTGATAGAGCAGCTTGGTGGGCACTTGGTGTCCAGCCAAGGTCAACCCTCTACATTAAAAAATTGCTCTTCCTCTTTTTTTTAAGCTCCTTTAAGTACTGAAAAGAGTACTTTCAAGTACTTTGAGCACTTATGTTCTCTAAAATTTTAGAAGAGGAGAATAGGTAGTGAACTTCACATATATAGATATTTATTTGACCACTAAAGAGAGCCGTTTTGTCTTCTAGGTGAATACAAGAAGGATGAACTCTTAGAAAGTGCCAGGTATGTAGGTTTGGAACATACCTGGTTATGTTTTCAAAATCATATATAATTAAGATACATATATTAATACAGAGTTGAATGTATTGCTTCAGATCTGCTGAACATTATAGCACTGAAAAATACAAAATCTGAATAAGCTACTAAAAATTGGGATAAAAATATTTCTGCCCATTTCATATCTTGTTTTTCAGGAGTGGAAATGAGGAAAAGATGATGTCTCTTCTCACACCATTAAATGTTAACTGTCATGCAAGTGACGGCAGAAAGGTATTTTTGTTTAAAACCTGATTTAAAATTAGTTCTCTCTTAACGTGTTTCACAGTTACTGTTTGTTCATATTTTAAAAATGTTAAACATAAGATCTATTTTTTTCACTATATGTCGGAAAATAAGATTCCACCTCTCTAGCAGCCAGATGATTGTTTTTTAATCTTAAAGAGACTGTGTAGGTATTTCTATCTAGGAGCAATAAACAAACACCTTTTCATTTGAAACTTCTGCTTGACCTTCCTATCTGCAGTGATAAAGAAAAAAGGCCTTTTCATAGATTCTTGTTGTTATCAAATACAGGCCCCTTATTTGCTATGCACCCTAGGCAAGTTAGCAGTCCTGTTTCAGGAGCAAGCTGTTCGTTGCTGTAAGTGTTGGTAAAGAAATAACATTAAAAATGTTCAAAATCTCCATTCTGAAAAATCCTCTGTCATCTGGGTTCAGCCCCTAGCCTATGGAAGGTTCAGATTTTTGGCATCCTTGTTGTTATCATTAAGTATGCATATTTATTCACTTCAGTTTTGATCTAATTATTTTCCCTTTTTGAGTCTTTATGGTAAGATATAGGGATCTCCAAAACACTGATGCATCTCTGTTTTCTCGTCTTCTAGTTATGAGACTCATCCTCTAGGAACTGTTCAATGGATGGGTTTGTTAATGTAGAGGATAAGATTTCTCTTCACTAATTTGTAGCTGTGCCCTTTGTGCCACTGATAGGAATGCTTGCATGCATTTGGTAGAAAAGATCATAGAGCAGTTAACTGTCTGCTCTGTGGAGCCGGAGAGTTTAGAAGAGAAAATCAAATTTCCCCCACATCCCACTAACTTACTGCACTCATAGATGTGGATAACAATCTCTATTGATAATTTCTAAACTTACTTTATTGATTGACAGGGAGAGTTCTTCAAAATTTATTGTTTCTAATGGCCCTCTTACTTCCCCTTTCACAAGGGTCATAGTTTGTGCCAGCAAAGTATTTCTAGTTAGAGTAGGCTAAAAGACAAAAATAGACTATAGGACTCAAAAATTCTTTAAGAGGGCCTTGGTTGCCAAAATGTATTAGTAATGGAGTAAATTCAGGTTTTGTTTTTATGTTGACCTCTAGAGTAGTCAATAAACAATCAACATAGTTATCAAATGTCTGATTCAAGCACTCTGGTATTTTTTTAGTCTTGTAAGTCTTTAAGGACTTCTGTATTTAGTACTGTTCAGGTGTTTTGGAAAAAAAATACATAAAATCACCCTTTGATTTTCTGTTACTGATTACTTCTACATTCTGTCATTTCAGTCTACTCCATTACATTTAGCAGCTGGGTATAACCGTGTAAAAATAGTACAGCTCTTACTGCAGCACGGGGCTGATGTACATGCTAAGGATAAAGGGTAGGTTCCCTTTTTTTTCCTTTGTTCAGAATAAATAGAGTTCGTTAAAAATTAAGATTAAGTAAAGAACTATAATACTGTTTTAGTTATAATACTGTTTAATTTCCAACTTGACACTGCTCTGTCATCTTTAACCTTTCTGTTATGACTGAAATGCAACTTCATTAATTTTCAAGGGAGAAGATAATATTACAGCCCCATTCGTGTGAAAAAGGATATAATTACAGTCACTCCTGAACATCCCCTGCAGTTAGTGCTTTGTGTTTAGGGTTCCAAGTCTGAGTGAAATCATTTCATCTGCAGTGAGACAATGCAATTAATTTCTCATCTTCTGGTTATTTTACATGTTTCTTTTTCTGATAAATGCTGGTGGGATTTTCTGGTTTCTTCTCCGGCTTCCTGTTTCCCTTCAGCTTCATTTGATCGTCTGTCGTATTATTTTTGTAAAATGTTCCAGATGTAGCATAGTAGCATTTGCAATGTTATAGATGCATTTGTAAGTGAAATATGTGTACAAAAATAACCATTCTGCTCCTTTTTCTTCTGTGTAGAGATCTGGTTCCACTACACAATGCCTGTTCCTATGGTCATTATGAAGTAACAGAGCTTCTAGTAAAGGTTGGTCTTTGAAGAGATGAAGTTGCATTTTATTAAATAAGAACAGTTTATAATAGACTAATACAAGTTGCATTTTTTTTATTTTGTACTTAAAGAGTGATAGATAGCTTTTGCTTTACATGTTAATGATTATTAAGCTGACGCTACAGAGTCTTCTGCTTGCAAGGAAGCTTTATCTTTATAAATGTGCTTTCTGTTTTTAACTCTCTCTGCTCCAAAGTTGAATGTTTTTGTACCAGCAAGTAAGTACTGCTTATCTCAACCTTTCTACCCTTACCCAACAAAATTCCACCAAAAAAAAAAAAAAAAAAAAAAAAAAGCTGAGCAATACTTTGAGTTTGACAGTAGAGGAATATTTCAGAAGGCAGACCAATAGGAGATGTTTAAAAAGAATACTGGTAAAGATAATAAATGTTTTAAAATTAAAGAGTGATCAGTCTCTTGAGGAAATGTACTTTATAACATCAATTCTGGCCCTGAATTGTAGCATTCACCCCAAGGAAAGAGAAATGTGTCAATTTTCTAACATAAGTGAACTCTTGGAACTTAATCTGAGTCTTGAAGAGAAGTGTGAAGCAGATTAAACTAGTGGCTTGACGATATGGCCTGCAAAATAATCTGTATTTTCCACCAAGGGAGTTTTGAACTGTGCCTGTTTTCAGCTGCCACAGCAAATGAAGATCTTTGTAACACCTGTTAGGTAACTCCAGGCATTTGGATGATCTTGTTCCATCCTGGATGTCTCAGCCCCCCACTAATTCCCTGTGTCTTTCTATCTTGTCAGCAAAAAATTAAGTTTAAAAAAAATCATTAAAATATGTATGTATTGTAGTAAATATAAATAGTCTTTTTTTTTTTTTTTTTTTTTTTTTTTTTTTTGTACTTTAGAGGCCAGAATTTTTGCAAAGGTGGTACTAGACACAAAAAAAACCACAAACAAACTTTTGCCTACACACTACTGTGTGTCTTAACTGTCAAGCTAGAGTTGTATTCCATGCTGGATTTCTCCTCCAGAGAATCTTGAATTACTTTTGCAAAGCCTTACAGCTTTAACAGAAGCAGTGGAAAAGAACATGTCCTATTGGACTTGATTACTGACTGAACTCAAGGTGCAATCAAAACTGGAGAAGAATTCCACATACATTAATCATCCAAGACCATTGCTTGCTGAACCTTGTACTTAAATATTTTGAATTGTAGTTAATTTTGAGTGCCCACCTTCTTTTAGATATCTTGACATTCGTATCTTGGGAATTATTCACACAACATATGTTTATCTTAGTGCAGCTGTTCACTAGACATTTCCTAGAGCAGCAAGAAACAGCATCTTGTTCAAAGGTGATTTGGAGTTACATGAATATTTCCCTTTCTCCGATTTGACCTGTAGCAGGGCTACTTTCCTTTTAGAGATACTGAAAAAAGTCTGAAGAGACCAGCCTGCCTTTGGCTTCTGTGAATGTACCTGTGGGACACTAGAGGATTAAAAACCGCAATGCACTGAAATGTTGTGAGACTGAAACTGAGAGTCTGGGAAACAGTTTGCATATAAGCATTGATTTTTATTTTAACAGTCTACTGTGTTAAAACTAATAACCTTGTCTTTCTCTAATGATCTGATTTTGATATTGCATCTTTTTTTTTTACCCCTTTCCCTTTCAAGCATGGAGCATGTGTGAATGCAATGGATCTATGGCAATTCACCCCTCTGCATGAAGCAGCTTCTAAGAACAGGGTGGAAGTATGTTCTCTTTTGTTAAGTTATGGTGCTGACCCAACACTGTTGAACTGTCACAACAAAAGCACCATTGATTTGGCTCCAACACCCCAATTAAAAGAACGATTAGCATGTGAGTATAAAGTGAGATCAGTTCTACAGTTATAGCCTGTGATGTGTGCTTATGTTCCCTAGACATTGACCTGCCAGAAATCAGATTGGGAAAATGCTTACACTTTCCAAGTAATTGTGCACTATTGAACAGTACATTTCACTGTTTATAATTTGAGATTGCTAGATTTTCTGAATGTAGCATTTAAAATAATTTTACTGTCAATTTTATAGTCATGTGGCTGGAATGGGTTTTGTAGCTTTTCTTCCCTGAATACATGCTTCCCCTCATGACCTTGCCAGTACGTTGTCATTTTTCGTACTTGCTCCTGTCATTGTGTCAAGACTGTTGAATTACTCGGTTTTATTCCACAATGGTTTTTTTGAAGAAAAGGAAAAAGATAACTGTTTAGAATGGTGAATATATTTAAGTATGCCACAAACACTGCAAATGCCAAGAAATTGATGAAAGGCATTGATTTTTGTCCAGCAAACTAAAGGAGTTGAAAAGAGTGATCTCAAATTCTGTTCTTGACTGGTCGAACAATAACTTTCTAGGATATGTAAAAAATTGTCAGTAAATACTACTTTAGGCTTCATGTTAGCATCTAAAAAATGGTTTTCCAAAAATTGATCAGAATACAGATTTATATATGCTTGAATGGGTACATATATGAACAGTAAAACCTACAGAGTGATGAGCAAAATAGATCTTGTTCAGCCAGTTTGGATGTCTCTGGCTTTGATTTAGAAACAAAGCAAAATTCATAACAGTGTTTTGACTTAACTAACAAGTTCTGTCAAGTGATGTAAAGGCTTGAGTCAGAGTTGAAAATGTCTGCACTGTGGTCTGCTGAATAAAATGAATATTTTTGTCTAACTGAAAGAAACAATTCTCTTGATCCTTCTCGAACCAACCTCATAACCTTCTGCCATGTATTTATTTGTTTTTAAAGATGAATTCAAAGGCCACTCCCTGCTACAGGCTGCAAGAGAATCAGATGTAGCTCGTATAAAGAAACATCTTTCTTTGGAAACAGTGAACTTCAAGCATCCTCAAACACATGAGACAGCACTGGTAATATCTCAAGATTTACTAATGATTTTGCTTATATTGTGGCTGATCTAAGCATATTAGGTAATAGTTTAGAAAAAAAAATTCTCAGTGTCAATGAGTGTAACTCAGACCAACTGGAATATCCACTGTCTACTTAAATAATACTGACTAATATTTTGTTCTTAATGTTAAGACTAACTTAAATTGCCTTTTTGGGTTGTCTCAATGACTGGTTTTTGTAGAGTAGTCTCATTTTAAGCAACAGCAAGCTATGTGTGATAGCTTTGTTTGTAAAGCTTGATGGTTTCCAGCAGTTACCGGAGAGGGAGCCCTGGAAAATACCAGAGTAAATCCAAAAGCCCCTGTGGAATCTTCCAAATTAATAAGCTTCTACATGTTTTGGGGCTTTTTTTCTGTTGACTTTGTACACC
Organism: Acropternis orthonyx; assembly: GCA_035583155.1. Lineage (NCBI taxonomy): Eukaryota > Metazoa > Chordata > Aves > Passeriformes > Rhinocryptidae > Acropternis > Acropternis orthonyx. Next base: position 19,592,540 of record JAWWEU010000160.1, read on the forward strand.
ACCAGCTCTTAACTGCCAGCTGATCAGCAAGCAGTAAAAGGTATATATTGCTAGCTGGTTGGTAATCCTGAATTTTTTTAATATTCACAGCACTGTGCTGCTGCATCTCCATACCCTAAGAGGAAACAAGTATGTGAATTGCTGCTGAGGAAAGGAGCCAACATCAATGAAAAAACAAAAGAGTGAGTGGTTACAAATGCATACTCCTAAGTGTTTGTTTAGGAGATTTTGCAAAATACATTTTGAATTATTACTTTTTTTTTTTTAAAGCTTCTTGACTCCTCTACATGTGGCATCAGAAAAGGCTCATAATGATGTTGTTGAAGTAGTTGTGAAACATGAAGCTAAGGTATGAGTATCATGCTTTTCTTTCTGTTCATATTTGTGTACCATATAGGTTTTCATACCATGAGAATGGACAGCCAAGTAGACAGGCTCTTCTAAAGTAATTAATTTTGGAAGGTTCTAGATTTATACAGTTCAGATATAGGCCATCAATCCATCAGTACAGCCCTATATGTCATAGAATCATCATTGGTTTGGTCCTATTGTGTAAGAAATGCAGATGTAGTTCTCTTTGTGAACAGAAAGCTTTTGGAGTGTCTTATACAGTGCTTCATTGTCCAGCGGTAATAATGAAATGTGTAAGGAGAAAAACATAGGGAGTATATAGGAACATCAAGAAGTTAGACTGAACTGTGTGACAGGTAGATATTACATGACATTGTGTGCAATAAAAATTACAATGACTTTTGGAAATGTGCTAAATACATTATTGTAATTAAAATAAGAAGAGTGTATGTGAAGTGCTTCCAGTCAGCAATGAAAACATTTTTAATACTAACCTTTGATGGTGGTATTTCTTGTCTGTGTTATATTTAGGTTAATGCATTAGATAATCTTGGCCAGACCTCTCTTCATAGAGCAGCGCATTGTGGTCATCTTCAGACGTGCAGGTTGCTCCTGAGTTCTGGATGTGATCCTTCCATCGTGTCTCTGCAGGGTTTTACAGCCTTACAAATGGGGACTGAAAGTGTGCAACAGTTACTGCAGGGTATGCTGATTTATTCAAGAGCCACTGTAGTGCTTTGTTTTACTTGCTATTTCAAGTGCTGTCAAGAAAAATAGAGAAGACAAGTGGGAATAAAAAAAAGTGTGTTCTTCGAGAGATAGTGCTGAGTTGTGGAGTTTAATTCCCTGGTTAACAGTATTGTTTACTCTCTGGATTGTCAGAGATGCTCAGAGTGTTTGTGGCGTAGCCACCTGAAATAATTTTAGGAAAATCCTGACGTAGTGTGGGAGGAGTCTTGAAAATTAATTTCTAAAGCAAAAAATGTCTGCTTTGCACTTGTGAGCAGAGGCAACAGTGTACGTGGATTTTCAGGAGTAATGTTTGGACGTTATACATATAGGTAAGCTTGATACAGTCTAATTCTGAAACTGAAATAAGAATGCTTAATTGGTTCCACAGTACTGCAAAACAGATGGGAAGCATGTTGCTAAAGACAACTTTGCAAACACTATTAGCTCTGTCAGCCATAGATATAGATAGAAAGCAAAGACAAAACTCATCTGTAATTGGTGAACTTTATTTCAAGGATTTCCCTTAAAAAACCTCAAATGATTTCCTGTCGTAAAAAAATTCCTTCAACTGCCTACATTTACCTGTCATGCAACCTCATTTATTTTGCAGAAGGGATCCCATTAGGTAATTCTGATGCCGATCGACAGTTGCTGGAGGCTGCAAAGGCTGGAGATGTGGATACTGTAAAAGTAAGCTTAAACCTGTCCTTAAAAATGAGGGAATTTGTCATGCTTTAACCCCAGCCAGCAACCAAACACCACACAGCCACTCATTCACTCCCTCACCAGCGGGATCAGGGAGAGAATTGGAAAGGTAAAAGCTGGAAAACTCATGGGTTGTGATAAAGACGGTTTAAGAGGGAAAGCAAAAGCTGCACACAAAGCAAAGCCAAACAAGGAATTAGGTCACTGCCTCCCACGAGCAGGCAGGTGTTCAGCCATCTCCAGGAGAGAAGGGCCCATGACACGTAACAGTTACTTGGGAAGACAAACACCATCATTCCAAATGTCCCCCCTTCCTACTTCTTCCCCTACTGAGCATGGTGCCAGATGGTCTGGAATATCCCTTTGGTGAGTTGGGGTCACCTGTCCCGGCTGTGTGTCCTCCCAACGTCCCATGCAGCCCCAGCCTCCTCACCAGTGTGGCAGCACAGAAAGGCCTGGGCTCTGTGTAAGCCCTGCTTGCAATAACATCATCTCTATATGATCAACCCTGTGTTCAGCACAAATCCAAAGCACAACCCCATACCAGGCACTGTGAAGAAAATTCACTCCACTGCAGCCAAAACTAGCTCAGACTTATATCTATCTATACTTTTCAAAGGAAGCAATCAAACAGCCCCTCGCTGACTGCTTTAGAGTTGTGATCCCTGTCCTAAGACCATTATATTGCACAATTACTACAGATGATAAAATAGGATACTCCCCACCTCCAGATGTTCGCCTAATATAAAAAGCATAAATAAGTCACAGGTGTGGATTTGGGTGTAGGGGAATTTTATTGTTAGGGCACAATCTGTGCAAAGTAAAGATTTCACGTAAAAATAAATGAAGAAATAAACTTTAGTGGAAACAGTTAGTCAAAATTAAATGTATATAACAACATTCTATGACTAAATTAAAAGTACCAGACATATAGTGACATATGTTTTGTTTTGGGAAATTCACAGAAGCTGTGTACAGTTCAGAGTGTGAACTGCAGAGATATTGAAGGACGTCAGTCTACACCACTTCATTTTGCAGCTGGATATAATAGAGTATCTGTTGTGGAGTATCTTCTTCAGCATGGAGCTGATGTGCATGCAAAAGATAAGGGGTAAGTGCTCCAATATATATTTTCTTGGCAGTTGTAGTTAATGACATCTGTCATCTTTTGAATATTGCTAGCAGATAAGCATCCCATCCTCAGACGTTTTGTTTTCTTATTTTCATGGAAACTTCTGTTAGAGTGGTGGTATTCAGAATATCCAAAAGCATTTTGCAGTACTTAAGACCAGAGTGTCAAGAATTTTTCTGGCCTTGTGTTTTTACTTCAGTGCCATTGGTGATTGCATATTCACTGCTTGACAATACATCCTCCTACTATATTGTAGGGGGGACTATTGGCAGGTGGGAGGGGGAAATGAAGTTTTCATTATGGTTTGATTGTTGAAAGTGCACTGTGTTTTTTAAGTTTCACGTGGTGAAAAAATACCCTAATTTTAAAGATAACTTTTCTTTTCTTTTAACTGTTTCCAGAGGACTTGTCCCTTTACATAATGCTTGCTCATATGGTCACTATGAAGTTGCAGAACTGCTGGTTAAACATGGTGCAGTTGTCAATGTAGCTGACTTGTGGAAATTCACTCCCTTGCATGAAGCTGCAGCAAAAGGAAAATACGAGATTTGCAAACTCCTGTTACAGGTATTACATATGCTGGAGAAAGGCTACTTTCCTTTCTTTCTTGTTCACTCTGGAATGTAAATGGACTTTGAGAAACTGATTTGTGCTTTGTGGTTTCTAAATGCTGGTAGTTAAATGTTTTCTGTAAGAGCAATACTGTTAGCTCCTATATTGTTCTTTCTTACACAGTAAATGGAAGGTTCTCTGAAGGATTCCAGTATGTGTGAGCACATTTGCTCAGTAATCTGTAAGATACTTAAGAGGCAGCAGGTTTATTCTACTGATGTACTTACCCCCTGTTTTTGTTGTGCACAGCATGGAGCTGACCCTACAAAGAAAAACAGAGATGGAAATACTCCTCTAGACCTTGTTAAAGATGGTGATACTGATATTCAAGACCTACTTAGAGGAGATGCAGCTCTACTAGATGCTGCAAAGAAAGGTTGTTTGGCCCGAGTGAAAAAGCTGTGTTCACCTGACAATGTCAACTGTCGGGACACACAGGGACGACATTCAACACCACTACATTTAGCAGGTCAGTGTTCTAATTACTAGTTTGATCAGTTACTAATTACTGTGGCTGAATTTTCTATGGCTCAGCAAGTTTAACATGTAGCCTCAAGCTAGAGGAATTCAGTATTTTCTCTTTATTAAAATGAGTATTTCAGGCAGATTAATCTTACATTTCTCTTCAAACTGTTTAATTAATTTTCTGTTCTCTCTAGCCAGAGAGGATCTTTTTATTGTTTATTGATAGGTTTTAAAACCAAATACTCTTAATTAGGGTGAAACTGTCCTTGCTAATAGGTAATATACTGCCTTCACTGGGATTAGCATATTAACTAACTTTCAAGTAATTTGAGTTATTACTTCTCTACAGCCTATTGGGGGTGATTTTTAAATTATGTTTATTTTGTTCTGCAACCTTCCAGCTGGTTACAACAATCTGGAGGTCGCAGAGTATCTGTTACAGCATGGAGCAGATGTGAATGCACAGGATAAAGGAGGTTTGATTCCTCTGCATAATGCAGCATCTTACGGGGTAAATATCTCAAACTTTATTAGACTTTTTTTTTTAAAAAAAGTGTTGCATTTTATTGGCAGTATTGTGAGCCAGGACTCTGTAGAATGCTTTTGCTATTAAGTTATAATGTAATCTTACTTGTAAACCATAAAATTATTAATTCAATCATGACTCATATTATAGGTGAAGACTTTTATAAATTTGTAAAATCATGTTTGGAGTTTACAGAATTGAGTTTTCTGAGCATGAACACCTAGAAAACCAGCAGTTTGAAAGGTGTTCCATAAAATGCCTTTCCCTATCTATGCCACTTGAATTTTATCAGTAAAACCTCACTTTCACTTGCATGGCTGCTGTTAAGACAGCAATTAGTTTTTTGAACTTCCTGGATCTTTGTACTTTAATCAAGTTTTTAACCAAAACAATTAGAATATTTTCCAAACTGGAAATTTAAAATCAGTGTTTTTTTCCTTCAGATTCCCCTGGTTTTGGGACTCTGTTTTACTCTGTCCTTTTAAACAAGAGAACAAATCTTAACTTTCTACTGGTGTATTATAAGTGAGGAAGGAAACACCTTGTTTTAATACCAATGTTTTAATCGTAATGTATTCTAAGAAAAATCAGAATTGCTCTGATTACAGAGAAGTATCAGTTCTGAGTTACTTTAATGCAATGTGGTACCTTGGAATTTAACAGGTGTTTTTATTTTTCCAGCACGTTGATGTAGCAGCTTTACTCATAAAGTATAATGCATGTGTGAATGCTACAGACAAATGGGCTTTCACACCTCTCCATGAAGCAGCCCAGAAAGGAAGGACTCAGCTTTGTGCCCTGTTACTGGCACATGGGGCTGATCCTACCCTGAAAAACCAAGAAGGACAAACGCCGTTGGACCTGGTCACTGTAAGTGATGGGGCTCATCTTGGGAAATCTGTACTTACCTGCTCTTTGTGGTGGCTCATCTGAGAACTGTCCCTGGAAAAAAGGATTATACAGCAACTTCTGCAAAATTTAAAATACTGTGATTTGTATTTATCTGATAAGGAAAGTCAGTAGAGCCTTTGTAAAGCTTCTTTAAAGAATTCCTTGCTTCAGACATCCTACTTGAGTATAGATTGGGGGATAAAAAAGCACCTGCAAAAAGGAATTTATGGTTATAATTTGATGCTTTTAATTCAGTGCTAATAGTTTGACTAGAAGAAAAATTGTGACAATAAAATGTAAGCAAACTTTATAGCTACATAAATTTAAGAAACTATCTGGCTATTAAATTTTTGGTGTCCTTTTTTATAAGTATTAAAATGCAATGCAAAGCTACCCTCAGAGTAACTGTTTTGTTTCATAAATTCTGCTGCCAGCAGAAGCTTCTATTCATTTTTCCTAGCAAATTTAATCTGTTTAACTCTCCCTAAAGTTTCTACTCCTTACTTTATTATAGCTTTTATTATTTTTCAGTTTCATGGATGCTGTTGGCACAAAAGGCTGTTTGTAAACTGCACTGTAAAATGCCTATTTTCCCAACATGCATTTATTTATTTTGTAGTAGACTTAAGAAATCTGAAATAATGATAGTGCATTCTAGGAAAAAACATTGTGCAAAAGTGTTCCCCTGTTTTAATGAGTTGTTTTTTGCTCTTCAGGCAGATGATGTCAGTGCATTATTGACAGCAGCAATGCCTCCTTCCGCCTTACCGACTTGCTACAAACCTCAGGTTATAAGTGTGTCTCAGACTACAGGTTCTGCAGCTGATTCCCTGTCTTCAGTTCCATCCAGTCCATCCAGTCTGTCTGCTGCAAGTAGTCTTGACAACTTGTCTGGTAGTTTTTCTGAACTTCCTTCTGTTGTTGGTACAAACTGTGCAGAGGGAGCTACTGTTCTGGAGAAGAAAGAAGGTAAGCCTTTCTCAGGAATGAACAACATTTCTTAACATACAAAATCCTACAACACAAAAGAATAACATACAAAAGTGTGAAGTTTCCCATACATACATACAGTTATTACTGCATGTACTATTTCTATTCCTTTTGATGCCATTAACAAGGAACAGAAGTCTAAAAGTCTTGTGGTATAAGATTTTACTACTTTCCCCTTTGTAGAACCTTTAAAATGTTTTTTGCTGTACAGAAACAAAATGGTGAATTGTGTTTTAAAAACAAAGTCAAATGAAATTGGGCTCCATACCAAGCAATATTTTATTACAAATTTCATCTAGTTTCTAAGAGGCTACTCTTAGATCAGATATCTTAAAAACATTACTTCTATGAAATTTTAGTTTTCAATTTATTTTCTGTTTGAACTTGCATTTCTGGTAGCTAGTTGGTGGCTTATTTTGTGGAAGCACAAAGGCTCCTCTTAGTGAGGTAGAAATCTTAAAGGACTAGGGTACACTAAGTAATATTTGCTACTGGTTAGTGATACAGATATTTAATCCCACCTGCAAAAGACCACAAGTGGCTGTCTCTCTCATTGTTGCCACAGACAGGGTGAGATGTGTATACTTTGTTTTACAATACAGGTGTGAATGTTCATTGTGAGTTTTTCTTCTTGCACAGTTTCAGGTGTAGATTTTAGCATTAATCAGTTTGTGCGGAACCTTGGCCTTGAACATCTAATTGACATATTTGAGAGAGAACAGGTAAGTGACTACCTTTATTTCCAGATACTCAACCCTAGAGAGCAAGGGAATAAAGTTGGGGGCACTAATGTTCATCTCAGATTAACAGTGTAGGTGATCTTTCAGTGCTGTAAATGGTAGAGTGAATAAGTAGTCAATGTTGATTAGTAATATCAGTTTTTGTTTGCGTTGGCTTGGATACACTCAGAAAAGTATTTCTCAATCAAAAACACGAACCTTGCAAGCAATACCAGTTACACAATTGTAATTTGTAGCATGCTTGTTTAAACACAAAAGGTTTGGAGAAAACAGATGAGTAAAAGTAAAGTATGGGAACAATAGACTAAAGCCTCTATGTTTGTGTTCTTTTCACACTTGCTTTTTCTCTCAGCTGTTATTAGGTATATTATCCCTGTCACTGACAGTTGTTCTAGTTTTCAAAATAAATGGTGTTGCTTTCATTATAGATAACATTGGATGTGTTGGTTGAAATGGGACACAAAGAACTGAAGGAAATTGGAATTAATGCTTATGGCCACAGGCATAAAATCATCAAAGGAGTTGAAAGACTTATTTCTGGACAGCAAGGTATATATACTCATTTTAAATTATGACTTAATATTGCCTTTATAAAATTAGTTTTTATAAATTATTTATGTTAATCCAAATTGTATCTCATTAAAAAGTTTGGTAATAAAACTTGTCCTAGAAAATGACACTTCAAACAGTAAGAATGTCTTCTGACTTGAAACATGAATACTTTTATTTATGCTGTGAATTACTGTGGATCTTGCCTTTCTCTGATTAATTTTTTTCCTGTGGTCACTGTTTTGTGTTTACTTAGATAAAGTGTTTATCTAGTGCAAATTGCTCATAAGCTGCTTGAGGTGGGGAGTATTTATCTTCTTCAAAGCGCTCTGAAGACAAAGCATATTCTCTGTGGCAAGTTCAGGCCTGTTACATACTGTTCCATTGGGTCCTGCTGCAGAATACTGTCTTTTCTCACCCAGGAACACAACTGAAATTCTTATTTATACTTTTAATTAAAAATAGAGTAGGTGTGCCTTCAGTGAATCAAAATTAACATAATTGTTTTGTTTAACAACTTTAGCTGATATTGAAGTTTTTGCTAAAGCCTCTTTATTTGTGCAGCACTGTTGATACCAGCACAATCCTGGCAATCCTGAATTCATTGTAATTCAGTATACTCCCTTTAATTATGGCTGCATAAAAGGCAAAAAAGCACTCCAAATCTTTTTTCTCCTCTTTGTCGCACTGAAACATCACTTACTGTTGCTTTGCTATGTTTCACAGAAATTAAATAAATTAGTTAGAATTGGTAGGACTTTTTTTCCCCACTTGATTCACCATCTCTGAATTTTCATTCTTAAATTTGCACTCCACAGTAATGAGTCACTATCCCAAGCTCTAAATGACTTTTTTTGTCCTTACAAGAGTATTAACCAACCCTTAAGATAATTATTTGCCTAATAATGAACTATTTAAGTGAATCTTCATCATCTTCTCTTAGTTGTCAGGTCTTTTTAGACATATTTATTGAGTAATTTGGATAGAAGTTAGTATTCAGGTATGATTTAGGCCTCCTGTCCTCTTTAAGTTCAAAGTTTACACAGCCACTGACCATACACTTTTCCTTCCAAGTAGGGCTGATATGTTTTTGAACATCTGTGTATTTGTACATGTTTCAATATGTCTGTATATAGGCAGAATGTCAAACTTCTAAATCTTTCACCTCTCCCACCTTCATTCTTTCTAGTCTCTTGCTGCCTTGGCAGAAAAGGCCTGACATTTTTAGTTGTCACAATAACCACAACCATAAGTACTTAAACAATATTTCAACAGCTCTTGTTCTTTGTCTAGAGTATGGTTTTGGGGTGGGGTGGATTGTTGTCAATTTTATATATCTTGCCTTTGGACTCTTGCACTCAAGTTGTTTTCATTGATATTTTGACATCTCTTCCTGAACACAGTATAACCATTGCTTTGAGGTTAGCAGGGCTTTTGTGGAAGAGCTTTATTTTGGTTCTTGCCAGTTTGTTTGTTTTGGAAAACTTCCAGTTGCACACTGCTAACATGGGTTCCTGACTGTGGATAAGCCATAATTTCCACTTTCCCCCCATTTATCCTTTCTAAAGGGATCATGATAGACCCAGTGTCTAACTCTCGTCACCTGCTAGTTGTCTGGAAAGGCCATGGCCAGAAAAGACACTTGATACACCCTGTCTTCATATTCTTATATCAAGTAATTACATTCCCATTACTTTCCAGTTGTGATTGCAGTCTGTATGCAAACTGACATTAGATTCTGTGTAAAATTCCAATTTTTTTTGCGTATTTGAAATTAAAGAGAAATTTTCTTTAAGCATCCAATATCTTTTAAACTTTCAATATCAGGCTCAAGCCGTTTGGGTTCACAGACTGTCTTGGTTCTTTTGTTAGTTCTTTCTGCCTGATCTATGGGAAAAATAATTCCTACTGAATTAGGACTTCAAGTCACTTCTCCTCTTCATGATGCCATTGCCATCAGTAGTCAGGGACTCTGTACAGGGACAGGTTGCTCACTGTTCCACTGCCTAGAGCTGAAATGAACTCTGAAGTAAGCAACTGTTTACATTACCATACTGAGCTAAGCATAGACAAATGGGTTAGTGTGTCTGAAATGATGATTGTTGCTGAGAGAAGGACTGATCAGTGTCCACAGATCAGTGAAAATGATTGCAATTACCTGCATCCAGATCTAGCTGTTGTGTTTCTCATGGCATTTATAGAGCATGCATGGCAAACGTATTGGTATAGGTTACAGAGATGCTGAAAAAGTTTGTTTGAAGCTGATGAAATAATTTGAGGGATCACACTTTGATGTCCACAAAAATGTCTGTGGCCAGTAGAAGGTAATTAAAGTAACTTGTAATATTTTCCTTTCTTAGCAGCTAAACTCTTCATCTGGTAAACTTTAGTTTTGGGAAAATGGTCCCTGGAAAAAGAGAAGTCTCTTACTGGTTATTGTTCCAAATCAGCAGTCTTAAAGCAGTTTCTGAAACTGGTGTGTTTTATTGCATTGACAGGACTTAACCCATACCTGACTCTAAATACTTCTGGTAGTGGAACTATTCTCATAGACCTCTCCACTGAAGATAAGGAATTTCAATCAGTAGAAGAGGAGGTATGGCATTCTTTGTAGTCTCTCAGTATTTTTGTTATTGCTAGACAATTTAACAGTGCAATAAACATCACTAAACCTAAGAAAAAGTTGCATAAGGATACTTCAAATTTTTGACTTTGCACCACTTATAATCTGTGCTCATAATGTCTGTAACTTTTTTCTTCCTTACACTATTGCTGCTTGTAGTATTTTTAAAACCTCTACTGTCTAGAAAAGTTCTTTGATATAACATATGAATTCTGTGCTACCAATTGATTACCTGTCTGTTATATACAGCTTTAAATCACTTCCTTTCAAAGTGTCATAATCACACAAGATAGAATTCCAAAGAAACAGAATTCTAAGTGGATTAGTGACAATCTTCTCCAATTTGAAAACTAGTCAAAATACGGCGTTTTTTAAATATCATAAAACCTGTTCTTGTGCATTCACAAAATCTGGCATAATTTAACATACAGCCATTGCCTAAAAATTTCTTGTATAATTTTTTAATTGTTTTAATACATAATTAATACTTTTGATTATTTTACTTGTGTAATGGAAATGTGTGTTGAATGTGTTCTGATACAATGTGATCCTGCTCAAATTCTCAATCTTCAGATGCAGAGCACTGTCCGAGAGCACAGAGACGGAGGACATGCTGGTGGAGTCTTCAATAGGTACAACATCTTAAAGGTACCTGTCGCACTTTTATGGTCCATGGTTACACCTTTAGAATTCTGGCTGAAAGTAATGTGTCCATAAGATGTTCTACATTTGTTTGTGTTCCATAATATGATAAGATATATGTGTCCTTCTGAGACATACATAGGATAGAGATCATCTTTCAGGGAAATTCTGAATAAGCTTATATGGAAAAGCTACTTATGGGTTAATAGTCAGGAAGAAATTTTATGAGAAATTGACATAAAACACCTCACAGAAAACTGCAGAATGTTTGAAGAAAAAGGCAGGATGTTTTTTGAGAAACAAAAGAAGGTTTTTCTTGAGGAACAATGGGGTGGGAGGCGGGAACAGCCAGAAGTGAAAGCAAAACTCTTGAAATACGAAACTAAGGGTACTTATTTTGGCTTGATTTAACATCAAACAAGTGTAAAACATTTCGTTTGTGTTTCCTCCTGAAGAAATGGTAATTTTCATTAATATTATAAAGATTTTGATTTGCAGGTAAGTACTACTGAATTTTATTCTGAACTGATGTTACAGTTTTCCCAGTAGAATTGCCATGCTATATACACGTACATAAAGCTTTGCAATGTCCGGTGTACCTGTGCAGGGAGTACGTAATTTGTTTTCTTTTAGAAGTGTTCCAGAAGTCTTCATGGAAGGCACTTTTTAGTTTACTAGTTGATCGTTTTACTAGTGATTTGGCATTAAGTACAATTGTGACTAAACCTGCTAAATTTAAATTGTGAAGTACTACTCAAGAGTTCTTTAAAATGTCTTGATTCTTAATTATGTATATAGCTGTGATTTACTTGTCATGCTACAACAATCAGCTTGTGCAGGGTTAGAGAATTTGTGTTTCATTGAGTTCCAAGGAAAGTATTCTTGTTTAAGTGGCAGTGTAAGTGTACTGGGGTATAGTGGCTATAGGTTGTACATCTCTCCAGTAAAGTGAACAGAACTTTTCAGTTTCAAGGCGGAACTTGCATTTTGACCATTTCAGATTCAGAAAGTGTGCAACAAAAAACTGTGGGAAAGATACACTCACAGGAGGAAAGAGGTCTCTGAAGAGAATCATAACCATGCTAATGAAAGGATGCTGTTTCATGGTGAGATTTTGAAATTCATTTTGATCAACAATTAATTGGAGGGTTTCTCTTGTCTCAAACAAAGTATATTCCTCAATGGAAATAGGTTCTATGTTTTACTTAAGTTTTTATAAACAAGTGTTTGTATATGTCACAATGGGATGATATAATGTACTGTGTCTTTCTTCTGAAATTTGCATCTCCTTGTCTCTCCATGAAGGAGATTTCAAAGATCTAAGTGAAAACATTTTAGCAAGTAGGAATGAAGATTAAGTAGTGTGCCTCCTCAAGTGTGTTTTATTGGCTGTATTACCAAAATTATAAAAGGTCAAACTTTATTCTGCTATGCATTTTTGGGGGGTTGGGATTTTTTTTATTTTCTTCATTTTATAATTTTATAGGTCAGTTTTGTTCAGCATTTCAGAAAAGACAGCTTATCATTAGCAAATTAAAGCCAGTTGAAGGCTCTCCTGTGCACAAATACCTTGTTTGTCCTGATGAGCAAATTAAACAAATTCACAGTACCTGCTCGTAATGAAGGCCATGTAGTTCCCACCATAATGGGAATGGATGATTGAATTGTGACACATGCAAAATCTGTATACTGTATTTTCAACATTATATTTTCAATATTTTCCTTCCTTACTCTTAGGCTCCCCATTTGTGAATGCAATCATTCACAAAGGCTTTGATGAGAGACATGCCTATATAGGGGGCATGTTTGGAGCTGGGATTTATTTTGCTGAAAATTCTTCCAAAAGCAATCAATACGTGTATGGAATTGGAGGTGGCACTGGATGTCCAATTCACAAAGACAGATCTTGTTATGTTTGCCACAGGTAAGTCCTTCAAAAGAATTCTGATTTTCCTTTTCTATATTGTGTTCTGGACTATCAGTGCAGCAGAGTTTGCCCTTGGCCTTGATGTTGGTTTGGCTGTTAGACACAAATCTACCTTTAGAACGCTTATGAGTATGTTGTCAATAAGAGTGATGGGTTAGAAAACTTTTTAAAAAAAACTGAAGAAATGAAATAAATAAATAAATTTTAAAACTATTAAAGAATAGGTAGTGACAATCTCAGAGTATACTGTTAAGCATACTGTTTCCAGTAATTAGGATAAAGGATTTTCAGTGTTACTACCAACCATTTCCTTGGGCTAAAGAGCTTTCCAAGGGGAGTGTAACTTTCAAAGGGGAGTGTAACTTGTTCTTCAAAACCAAAGTTCCAAATTTTGTGAACTATGAAGACTGACTAAAGTGGCTTCAAAGTTCCACTGTTCTCCTCAAGTAAAAGTTTCAAATGAGAAGCTGAACAATCATCCATAAGCATTGGGTGTTCACAGTCCTTTCTCCCTTTTCACACAGGCAGTTGCTCTTTTGTCGAGTAACATTAGGCAAGTCCTTCCTGCAGTTCAGTGCTATGAAAATGGCTCATTCTCCCCCAGGACACCACTCAGTTACTGGGCGGCCCAGTGTAAATGGACTGGCATTGGCAGAATACGTCATTTACAGAGGAGAGCAGGTAAACAACTTTTGGGGTTGGGTTTTCAGACTTTTTTCTTTTTCCTCCAAAGGCATGTAATGCATTTTCTTATGTTTGAGGTGCTAGGACTTTCTTTTGTCTTAAAACACACTCCAGCTGTGGTTACAGGTAAAACCATATGTGTGTCCTGACTTCTCTGGGGATTTTACCTTTGACATTTTGGCCTTTTTTCTTTTGGCATTAGTAGTTTTTTTTCCTCTCTAACAAACATTTTGAGTTAATTCAGAAAGTGAAATCATAACAAAAAATGTGTGTGTCACTCTTTCAGGCTTATCCAGAATACTTGATTACTTACCAGATTATGAAACCTGAAGCCACCACTGAAGCTTAAGACAAGTTATTTGTGGGAAATCAGACTTTGAATGCGAAGATACCAATGGCTGCCATCCTGTTAACTACAAGTTTTTGTTGAAAAACTTCCATTCACGGGTGGTGTGGTAGCAAATGTGAACAAAATATAACAGTTTTGACTTGATAAAGCTTTAATAATGTACAGTATGTTTTTCTAAAATTTCAGAAATGTCCTCTTTTTCAGCACTTTAACGGATACTATTCCAGGCGTAAACTGGGGTTTGGCTGTACTAAATTATAAACAAAAATTATCTTGAAACAATGGTTTTATACAATACTGCATTCAAATTTATCAGAAATTGTAATGCTCTATACAGGAACTCATTTTACTAATACTGTGTCCTTTAAAACACTGCATTTACACTGAAAACGTTTTCATTTGTAAAACTGTAAATAAGAGCTTTTGTACTAGCCTGGTATTTATTTACATTGCTTTGTAATATACGTGTTTTAGAACTGCAATCTTGTACAAAATGTTCTTCCCAGATGTTTGTTTGTTCATCTGTTTTTTTCTCATGCAAGATAGATTTGAAAAGCAAATTTTTTCAGGTTTTATCACTTAATTGTGAGGGAGAAAGCAAATTTTATCTGAAGAGGTTTAGAAAGGTCCAACTTTAGATTGAATACACTAATTTTTGTTCTGTATTTTTATTTATGAAATATACATTCCTGAGAATGATGGACTATGAAAATAGAATGTTCCAGATGAATACTAACTAAAGTGGTTTTTCAACTACTTCTTAGAGTTGCATATTTTACTTCTGTAAAATGTCTTTTAAAGTTTTTTTTATTTAACTATGGGTATAGTTAGCCTCTATCCTCACTTCAAGGCTAGTAGACCTTGCAAGTTACAGTTTTAGTAAATTATTTCCTTTGAATGTAGATGGAAAATTAACCTCAAGGAGTTCTTTCTTGAGTTTTTCTTGCTTACATTTAAGCCAGGAAGTTAAATATTTTACTCCTAATATGAGGGCAAACAACTTGGCCTATTCTGTATGCTTATTTTGGTAGATTAATCTACCTTTGGTGCCCTCAGAATACGAGTATTGCAAGGCAGAAATGTTAAAAGCCATCCTGTCATCTCCTGTGTCTCTTCCACATTAACGCTCAGGCTGTAGTTGGAGCGGGTGTGTAGGGGTGTGTTTATCTGCGTTCAGCTGAGTGGGGCTGTTTGGGGTGCACTGTTCTGCTCCCAGCAGGGCCAGAGTGGGGGAGTGGGATGAGCAGCTCTTCCACAGCTGCCCTTGGTAGCCCTGGTAAGGCCCCTTTGACAGAGGAGGAGTGCAAAAGGTACAGCCCCCTGTCCCGGTCTCATTCAGGGTTACTGAATGCACCCATCAGTTCAGTCAGCACTATCATGGCTCTCTTCTATATTCTGCTTCTCTTCCATCTGCAGTTTTTACCTACATATTTCAAAAGTGTGTAAATACAAATTATAATTTACTTGGGGTTAAAGTGGGTAGGAGTATATTTTAGTTGTTTAATATTTCTACATATAGAACACTGTCCCAAAAGACAATTTGTTTGCAGGGCATGTTATCATACCATGGTTTTAAATGTAGTAACTGGTCAAGATAATGAAATCCTCTTGCTGATGTGGTGGTTACGTGATTATGCTCTATGTAAAAATGTATTGAACCTTACCCAGTTATGTGAGGAAACTGAATAATAAGATTGCAGAATTCTTGCAGAAAGTAATATTGGCTATGAATAAAAAAGGCTTTGATTTTTAGGTACTTTCTCCCAGCATGTTGCCTGTTCCCTAGGTATAGTAATGCTGGAATTGGTGTTCATGCGAAATCTGTTCATTATGTTTAAAACTTTTCTGTTATTGCTAAGATGCTTCATTCTGTATGAATGATCACCTAATGTCTTGTAAAATGTTGTGGTATGATAGCGTTTTAAGTGGTACCACAATGTTGGTTTTGTCTGGGGATTTTTTGAGCTGTTTTTTTTGCATGACATACCTTGCACTCTGAAGATGGAAGCTGTAATGATTTGATAATACTGACTATTGAGGTGAACCTTTAATCCCTTGTGCAATTAGTTCTGCTTTACTCATCTTGAAGTGTCTTTACATGTACTGTATGACATTCCATATCCATTTAACACTAAATAAATTTAATTCACTGGTTTTCTGGTAGTATGAGAGTAATTACAGATGTAGTATGTTAACCCATTGTTTTAAATGTTAGCATGCACAATACCGTAACAAACTACATCACTGGAGGTGAAATTAATTGCATTAAATAGGAAAGCTTTTAATGTGGGTGAAAATCTAAATGCTGTGGAAACTTGTAGTTTGATATATGGCAAACTAACAGCTTTAGCTAGCAGTGAAAATGTTTTAATAAATCCAGAAGTAAGCCTCAATTTGTGCACTTAAAACTCCATTTTATGGTCCAAAACTGAAAGAGAAAACTTGCTTAGATTGGTTTTGTAAAATGAAAAGTAACCTAACAACTGCATGTGTAGCAGTATGATAACAAAAGTAACTGCTTACATCCTTGGTAGTATTACAAGACGTAAATAATTTTGTTTCAGTGGGGCCATTTCTGATTCTGTGATTTATGTGGTAGTAGGTTTCCAAACCCGGGCTTGTGTAGACGACTTAAATAAACATGAGCACTAGAGGGCAGGAAAGCAAATGTTTGGTAAGATCAAGGGTAATGAAAATCTTTAAAGTATCTTGGGAGCACAATGTCTGATAAAAGGGGTCCCAAAAATTCCACCTGTCAAGGCTGTAAAAAATTAACATTAACTTTCCATTCTGCATTAGTTGTTTGTTTTATTTAATTATGTAATTAATATAAAAACAAGTGGTGCAACTAAGCAAATTGTGAAAATATTCGGAGGTTTTCCTTTAAAACTATTGCTCGTAACTTAGGCCTGAGTTCTTAGAAATTAAAAAATAATTTTGCCAGATTCTGCATGTTTAAGAGGTATGTTGGTGCTAATTTTGAGTGCAAATGACTGTGTATACAGGAATTGCACTGAACTTGCTCACTAACCATGTGTGTGTATCTACACACACACACACTTGCTCACTCTCTCACTTTGTTCATCAAGGAGCTGAGAAAAAGTTTAAAAAGCGACTTTTCCAGCAGACCATCAGTGTCAGTGAGTGTGCTGCAGCCCAGGAGCCATTTCCCCTTCTGCCAGTCCTGAACTTAGTATAATAGGACAGATTTTCCCTTTTGCTGGAAACAACAGAACCCCACGGGTGCCTTGCCTTCTGCCTTCCAGTTTAAAAAAAAAATGAACAGCACAGGGACTTGGTTGTCATTCATGCAAAGCAGCAGTGCAGCCAAGTCTGCTTTCCTGCCCTCAGTGGCCTGGAAGTGAGACTGGCTGAGGTTCTTGGAGCTGGTGCTTTTCCTGCACCCACGGATGTTGCAGCAGGAGGTGGAGTCGGTGTCAGCAAGGGAAGTGCTGCAGTCGAGGGCTGAAGGGCAGGTGTGTCCTTCTTTTTGCCCCTCTCCAGCAAGCATAAGCAGTGGTACTTCTGAGAGTATCAGGGGATTTCTTCCCCCCTCCCTGTGGCTCAGTAGATCAGAAGAAGCTGCAGGCAGCCAGAACGGAAAGCCAAGCAAAAAGCAAAAGCATGTAGATGACTGGTTTGAGGCTGACAGGTTCTGCTCTAAAAAGGGGAGAGATTGGTAACAGAGAAGGCAGACAGGAGCAAAGAGATAATAAACTAATAACCTGCAAAGAAAGCAAGGCAAATTCTACAAGCACCAAAAGGTTATGGTAGTAATTAATAATTATGAGGAATGGCCAAGGTAATTGTCGTACATCAACTTCGCAACTTATGTTTGAGTTAAACAGGCATTGATGTGTAGACATTACAGGGATGTCAAAACAGCTCCTCTTGAGAACACACATGTTTAGAAGGGGGAAGCTGCAGCCAATTCAAAACAGTAGTGTTGGACCTGGGAAATAATGTGTGCAAGGGAAGCAATCAGATTTAAAAACTGAAGGCAAATGCCCTGTACGATATCTCTTCAAAACTTTGCTGAAAACTCCCAGTAGGTGGCACAGCAGTAAAAGTATGTCATGTTAGATTATCCACCTGGAGTCTGTCTAGTGGTAGGATGTATACGGGGATTTTAATGCAGCCAGAAAATTTGAAGGAGGAAGTGGAGGTCAGATCCATCTCCGTCTGTAATTGTGATAAAACTTATGTTTCAGCTGGGATCTTAACGGGTGGCAGTGAAGGGGATTGGGGTGCTTCCTTACGTGTGCAGTGACAGAGGAACACTGGGTTGCAAAGTTTTTAAATTAGGAGCATTAGGAGTTTTCAAAAGATCATAGTAGTAGTCTTTGGAAACCTTAACATTTAAATTAAATGTAAATTGTTTAAGGAGCAAAAGAAGATGCACTAGTGCCTAAGAAATGTGTGATTGAGGCCTTTATAGTTGGAAAAGCAGCTTCATGTGCCCAGATGGTACATGTGGGAAAGGGTTAATATTCACCAGTGAAGCTCAGAGAAATAGCCTGAGAAATGGACTTTCTGGACTAGAGGTGTATGGCTTGGTGTTGTCTGGCAGCTCTTCAAAAAGGTAACGTTCTCCAGCAATGTATTTGGAAGCTTATTTCACAACAGGAAGTTTATTCAATGTTGTGAGGCAATGGACTTCATAGATCAATAGGTGTGCATAGAAGTAGGATTTCTTGCTAGCCTAATAAAGAAGCGAGTAAATAAATTAAGCAAGTAAATAGGATTGATATGTAAGTAGAACTGAAATTACAGGAACAAATAAACAGATTTTGTTGCAAAAATGAGTAACAGTAAATCAACCAGCGTATATAATATTTATAAACTGACTGAAGAGGATATTGTACCTAATAGCTTTTAATTATTGAAGTAGTCAAAGTAGAAGCTGACAGCAGGTACATTAAGTATTGTTTTAATTAATGATAGAGTGAGCTGCTAAGCAGTCCAAAAGTGTGATCCTTAAATAAATAAATAAACCTGTGTATTATGGTGACCAGTGCGTGGATAGTGATTCCCTATTGGAAAGTATTTTACTGAAGCATTGAAATACACAATGAACAAATTAGATTTGGAATTAAAGGGCTTTACTTTGAATAGTAAATATTCATTAGAGCAGTTTTTTCATAAAGTCTAATTCAGGATTTAGGGAAAGAATCTACTTAGCAGTTGGTTACTAAAACCTAAAGATTTATAAATAAACAAAAACTACAAGAATAATCAAAAAACTATATAAATAAGGGCAGTTTCACAGGTAACATAGTCCCAGTAATAATGTGAGGCCCCTGAAGTACATGGTGTAGAACATGTTATTTAATGCATAGATTCTAAAACCAACAATCAGACAGTGAAATAAATCTGACTTCAAACTAAATGAACTAATGCTAAAGCTTATTTCAAAAGATCAGGAATGTGAAAATGCACTAAAACATAGCTTTTAAGAGAAGAAAATGTTTTCCTGTTGGGAGTAAAGCTGTGTGAAGGGAGAACAGTTTAGCACATTACTCGTAAAATGGATTTCTAAAGGTGCAGAACAGACCTTGAATTAAAAATTGGGATTAAAAAATAAAAATAAAAAGAGAATGGAATTGACTGAACATCTCAGAGTGGTGGCAACTACATTAACAGAGAAAATCTGGTCAGTGGTACCAGAGGGTCTGAAATAGACTACACTAAATTAGAATGAAAGGCAGTGTCTTGATAAGTAGACAAAAATAGAGAACAGTGCTGCTCCTAACTATGTCAGGTTGCTGAATTTCTGAAGTAAAAAACCTTTACACTGAACCTTCAATCCAATGTCCTATTTATATATGCTGTGTAAGCATTTAAAATATCTTTAACAGCCTCAGCTTTTGTATAATCAGACGCAAAATGAGACAGAGGGGCAGAATGTTGCGCTGATGCTCGTTCATTTCAAGCAATCCTCAATAGGAGCACAGAGCAGACTAATCCCAGGGGGAATTCGCATGGGAGTAACCCATTATGGATAGGATTGGACAAAAATAATAGGAAGCCTGCTCCTTTAGCATATCCCAAGGCATTTCTGAAGTATTACCTGCTGTTAAAAGTGCACTTAGTCAATTATAAATTTGGAAACATTAATAAAAAGAACAGATGTTTACAAAATACAGAAATAAATAAGAGCAATTTCAGACCTGGACCAGTTAAATGGAGTATTTCAGCTGAAAGGAATATTTCATACTTACTGTAAATAGAAAGATTTATTCAGGGACATGCTTTAAAGCTTTGAATAGTTTTATTTATATAAGTACCATATGTCTGCTGTAGGGAGTCCAGTAGAAATACAGAAAGCATGACAATAGCTTGCAAAGAGATATGAGAACCTTCTATATGTGGCAACTTTTAAAAGCCAAGGACTTGTACAATATGATCTGTAAACTAGTAATTATGGGTTTAGGTGTGCCTGCTCTCTGAGACTTCCCCAGAAATTCCAGTTTTCAGTAAAGGATCTAACAAAATGTGTGAGTTAAATATTTTATATGTCAAATTTTGGTTGTGTTCATTTTTTTGAAAAGAAGAAAGAGTAATGATGTGATGTACAATTAAGAGCTTAAATATTATTAATTGTGTAATAGGGTGCATTGTTATGTATTACAGGTGTTCTATGGCAATATCAATAAATAACATATTTTCCTTAAAAAAAAAAAACTTTACAAAATAATGCTTAATATGTCTCCTTCACTGGACTGATTTTACAGTACAGATTTTGTGGAGTTTGTGGTTCAGCATCTTCAAGCTACTTGAAATACTGTTAAAATAGTGACCTACTAGTTTTAGCATAATGAATTATCTCATATCTCTAAACACAAATTTGCCTCATAATTCTGTTACTCTTAGAAAAAATTAATCAGAACTGTATTTATACATACCCTAATTTTGAAATACTGCTATTTTAAGGTTATTAAGCAGAATAGTTGACATCTCAAACTCAAGACAAAATTCATTCTCCCCTGTCATATCTAAATCTGAAGGTAAAACGTAACCAGGATTTCCCAAGCAAATTCATTATGTTCTTTAGTTTTAAAACTGACTTTATGCAGGTTTCTTCTTTTTTGTAGCATTTTGTCTCTTTTGACCCATCAGAATTATTTATTTAACGTGGCTACCTAGACAAAAAAGCTTCATTATCACTGTTTCTCCCTTATACTGAGATCAAAATGGGGTTTGGCAGGGACAAGGCTATGTACACATTTTGTCTCTAAACTTTACTTCCTGAACTAAGGTTTTGCTTGTTCACATCAGGAGGGACTTGTGGGTAGTTCAGTCACCCAGAATGATTTGGGTTGGAAGGGACCTTTAAAGGTCGTCTAATCTAAACCCTTGCAATGACAGGGACATCTTCAACTAGACCAGGTTGCTCAGAGGCCTGTCCAACCTGAACGTTTCCAGGGATGGGGCATCTACCACCTCTCTGGGTGACCTGTGCCAGTGTTTTACCACTTTCATTGTAAAAATTAGATTAATTCTGGCTGATGTTAAACAACCTAAATTGCAATTGGTAATTTTAAACCTTGTATTTGAGATGGATAAAATGAGTATATATTTCTAGAAGTCTTTTATTTAGAGATCTTTGCTTGCTTTGAAATAGGGTATTTCTATTCTTAATGTTGAATCATAAGAGTAAGATCACATCATAATAAAAGTTATTTGCCATTTTAAGTAGTTTTAACTAAATAAGGAGTATCTGCCTGAGAGAAAAGGAACTATTTGTAGTTTAGGATTCAAAAAAACTAAGTTGTGGACGCCACTAATACACCACTAATTGTTAAGAACAAGATACACTAATCTGCATGCTAGTGATGTCAAATGCATGTGAAATCTATAGCTCTGTATGTGGAAAGCAGGACAACCAAGACCACCAGTTCTGCCAATCAGTCATTCACATTTCCCACTGTTTTCCTCTATTGTAGCAAAATGTGAGAAGCTGCTTTCAGGCCACACAAACAATGCTCTTTATTGGTCTTTACTGAGGCATGATTGGGCGTCTATGCTGAGACTGCCAGCCTCAAAGAAGTGCTAGTGGATGACATCTGGCGGCCTGGCTTTGCTACAGATAGATTTATGAGCTGTGAAAGATCGTCAAATTAACATCTTCTGCATTCTTGACAGGATTAGGGTTTCTGGGACATGCAGCCATTTGCATATTGCCCTGACTTACCACATTAGTACTGTGTTTGTGGCTCATTTTAATAGACTGGGGGGCAGTGGGGCCTTTCTCCCTTTACAGCCTACCATTTTCCAGTCACTTTTGGTGGTGACACAGATGTGTTGATTTAACAGACCTAGTGGAAATCATATTTCTTGTTCTGACTTCTTCCTGTTACAGTCTTAATATGAATCAAGAGCAGCAGCAGTTGTCATAAGCCTTTTGACTCAAGCAAGGATGCTCTTCACAAGGAATGAGCTCATGCAGACACACACAAAATTGAATGATAATGCACTTCTATGAGAGTCCACAAAAGTCCCTAGGAGTAAAAGAGAGAAGATCTGACACAAGTTACCTTTTCTACAGCCTCAAGCAACTATTGAAGGCCTTGGAAAGCTTAATTTAATCAATAGAGGCTTAGCTAAAAACTCTGTTAGCGCTAGATGCCTGTTCCCATCCCTTCACCCCCTCCCCACAAAGAACTTAGACTACATGATTTCTTTTTTCCATTCTGATCACCCAGTGTTGCTAAAATACAGCCTGTGCTTGTCATTAGACTGGAGATGGCTTCAGTTTGCTGTGTGTGCTGGGTGACAATGGCCACGCACCCCCCAGCAGGTCCCAGTGGTCTGCCTGAGTGGTGGCACAGGACACCTTCCTGGGGGACAGGGAAGGGTTTGGGCTGGAGACAATGAGCCCTGGGCAGCACCAGGGCAAGGCTGACATCAGGGGAAGGAGAGGGTGCTGTTGGGGCCCCTGTGGGATGGCAGAGTTGGTGAGGTGAGAGCACGGCCAGGGCTGGAAGCTGCTGTATGAAAACACAGGCCACCTTTCAAGCCCCTGGTGTGGCTCTTGGTCCTCGGGATGGGTAGGAGTGATCATGGAGGATGCAAAATGCAGCTTAGATGCACCATTATAGTCCTGTCACTGAAAGAGCCAGGCTTGTCTGTGAGTGCTCATTTCAGCTCGTGGGCCATCCCTTATGCCGATAGGACCACCCGTGAGATCTGACCCAGCTGAAACCGCTCCTGCCCCAGGATGCTTCACCCCAGAGTGCTTCCCTGGTCTCATTTGCGAGGCAGCTGCATAAACACTTGCACTGACATAACAACATGGGCAGCAGCAAAAAAGGGAGAAGGACAAGGTTGCCTTTTCCAGCACAAGGCCACCTTCTGGTGGCTGAAGCTGATGGCTTAAGCAGTGTTTCCCAGCCTTGGGGTGACAGTGTGAGATAACCGGGTTAAGCTGCACAAGCATGCACTGACCAGCATTTCCAAGGCACCTAGAAAAGAGAGGGTATCCAACTAAGCACTGTTTCAAATTTACATAGAGTGTTTATATGTACTTACTCCTTACCTAGACTGTAATAATAATTAAAAGGAGCTATTCTTCTTCAGGAAATTGTGAAGAATTCAGTCTTCTCTTCCAAGTCATCTACTCCAATATTTTATGTTCACTTCCACTCTGATTTAAAGTTAGCTGGTGCTTCCTCTCCAGAGCAAATTACTTTTCCTGCAACTGATGAGTGATGGAAATATTTTCATTAACCTCATTCAGGGTTAGCTCCAGATTTCCAAAAAGAAGTCTATTCCACACTGAGACCTTAGTTTTAATAACTTGAAAGGAATTAGCATCTCTGAGAGTCCCACCACTCCAAGCTGTGGGCAGAGGCAGAAATGTACATGAGCAGAGGAGTGTGATCTTCTGCAGCAAAAAGGCATGAAGAAGGCAATGAAAAATCTGCAAAACCATGGCAGGTGAGGACCCAGTGAAAGGCAGAGCAAACTGTGACAGATTGTATTATGGTAGCATTAGGTATGTACTCCTAATTTTGTGGTGTTATTTCTTTACTAAGCCATGTCTACCACATGGGCATAGTAAAAGGAAGGGGGCAGCCAGTGTCAGGTGATTTGGGCTCTCCCCACCATCCCGGTGCTGGCAGAAAGGGCCAGCTGGAGCCTCTTGGTATCCCAGTCATGTGTTGTCCCCATAGGTGCTCCCTGCACATGGCTGGCCCCCACCCCAGAGCTACCTTCTCTCCCAGAAATTAAAATAGGAGCTTTATCTCCCTTAAATCTATAATAACTTCTTAAACCAAACTACTTTTTGTTTCCTGGTGCTGTTTTCCTACATGACTATGGTACCATAATGTTCGTGGCTCAGAGACATCCATTGAAACAAGTGGTCACGTTCCAGCTGCTCTTTGCCATGGGCTAATAAAGCTTTAGAAAGCCCCCAGAAGCGATTAAGATGCTGTTGATGTGTACGTGTGTGGCGGGGCCGGGGGCTGGAGGACGTTCATTGGCCCCGTGCTGGGTGGGATGACATCAGGCCCCACTTTCCATAGGGCCTCCAGCTTGCCCTGACGTCTGTTGAGGGCTGCAAGAGAATAGAGCTGAGGGGAGAAAACCTTCACACTACACCCTCTCGGCTCCAATGAGAACACAGGCAGCTTCAGTCAGGGATAAAAGTACCTTAAAAAAAAAAAAAAAAGAAAAAAAGAGAGAGACTGTAGTCTTGGAGCTGCTATTAACAGGAGATGAATTGCAAGAGACCATTTCATGCCAAGGGACTTTAGAGAGCAGCATCCCCAAGAGCCATTAACTGTGAGCGAGAGTCGTGCTGAAGCCCCTTGCTGTCAGGACAGAAGCATGCATATAAATTTTATACCATTTGTCTTTGAGCAGAAACAAAAGATCAGCTCTAAATCCTAAACATCTTGTCTTGACTAACCCTCTTGTGTGGATGTCTTGTTACTCTTTTCCCATCAAAACAATACTAGTGATAAATTTATTCATAATTTTGATAGGTTTTGCTCTTAAAATTAAAAAAGAAGCAGCAAACACATGGGGTTGAGGCTGTATTTATTCCTGTTAGGGCACATCACACTGTTGCTAAGCATGGCAACTTTGGGAGGTGTACGGTACCTTTTTTAACTGAAAAGGAACACGGCTTCAAAAAGTTAGCCAGTAGACTTTCTTCTCCTGCTTTTCACTAACTCAGAGGGTGATATATCTCATGTATTTTCTAGTGCAGTTGGCGGGGCTGGGGGGGGGGGGGGGAAGGAAAATTAATTTAGGACTTTTTTCTCTTTTTCAACCAAAAATTTGAACCCTACAGACATTTTCGGATGTAGGATACTCATGTGAGAAAAACTGCTTAGTCCAATACTCCAATTAATAGGGACTCTTAATATAATTTGCAGAATAAAATGCTTTACAATCTTTTTTATTACATTAAGAATGTATGCTGAAATAGATATTACATAAATTTTACATTTCAGGTGTTGGATTTCTTTTACTGGACCAGATTTTGTCCTATGGATTTCCTTTGTTAAACAGATACTTCAACCTCAGTACTTTGTGAACGTGTAATAAGACATTAGTTAATTCTGTGTTTTACCATGACACTTTCATCAGACATTTTCTCATTTTATGGCAGTCTAAATAGAAAATAGCATCATGTTAGAGTCTAAAATTAATTACCACTAAATCCTAAGAAGTTTTATTTTATGTGGAGCAATTATTTCTACGTTTCCTCTAGCAGATTAACACAAAACTTCTCCAGCTGATCCAACAGCTCTACAGTGGGTGTAAAATGGGTGGGTGAACTGTAGGGCACAGGTGCTGGCATAGTGATGGTGCTGTGTTTGGGGCAGTACCCTCTGCTCAGGGCACACACTAGCACCAAGCTCTTGTTAAATGCATCTACCTTTCCGAGGTGCAAAGACAGAGCTCTGAAATATACACATAAATAGACACAATTTATATATAAATAATTTTTTATTTTCCATTACTGAAGCAGCTGTGTGTTTCCCTGGTGTGCTGAGACCCCAGCCCTCAGTGTTTGTCCCTGTGTGGGAGCCTGGGGAGACCCGAGCTGCTCGTGGGAGGGCTGGAGTGGACTCTCAAAATCAGAGCCCTGTGCTCAGGCCACGCCACTATTCAGCCATCGGGAATGTGGGCTGAGCACGGCTGGGCCTTGCTGCCCCTCTCACTCCCTCTCCCCCCTCGGAGAAACATCCATCATTAACCAGCTGAGGGCTTGAAATAAACTGGGCAAAATACCTGCCTCCTGAGAGGCCAGTGCAGCCTGCACACACTTCAGAAAGCACAGCACATACCAAACCAGTCTAAGCCCTAAAACGCTGAATTATTTCTAAACCTGTAGATACTTCATACATGCTTGTATTTCAGAGATCCCTTCCACATTAGGAAGGAGTGTGAAGGCTGGGAGAGTTAATCTAAACTCTGTAATACTGTACAGTTAAAAGCCTCTTTCATGTAACCGTGTTCATGAACTGAGGTTGGAATCCTTAAAAATCCAGATTATTACAAAGGAAGGGATTTGGTGTTTGGCGAATTGACAAAGCTTGCCATTCACCCACCTCTTGTGCTGCTTGGCTTTGCAGTTAGTTTCAGACAGGGCTCACAGCACAAGGGAGAGCCTGAAATATGTCAGAGGCAGTGAAAGAGAAATGCCCAAAGACTTCAGGTTCCTTATCCAACCAGCTCCCATTTGAATAGTTGCTTCTTTTTTTGTGTGCCTCCACCTTATTCTTATTTGTCAATAGCCTGATGGGTTTTAAATTGCATCACGAATCTCCAAAAATATTGCATTTGTTTGTAGGCTCCCGCAGCACAGGTTGCTCATAAGCTCAGGTAGAAAACATCAGTGTTGAATGATCAGATGTGGAAACAATAAATGTACAAACAGGCAAATACAGCTGGTAGAGAAAAGGGTTGAACTATGACTGCCTGACCAGATTTCATTTGTTGAACCTGTGAATTCAGAGGAATTTTGAAGGCATGACTGATGGAAAATCAACAAAGATCTATTTCATTTATTAGTTTTCTGATTTCACTTTATTGGAAGGGGTTGTTACACACAGCAAGACATATTATTGCCTGCTTTAACCTTGCAAATGAGTAACATCTTGTAATTGTTCCTTCAAAATCCGGAAGTGGTGAAAGAGACATTAGTAGTTTGCTTTTAATAAGATCAAGGGATTTCTATGTAAAAAGATAGTAATTAAAGACAGCTGCACTAAAAGCACACCCAGAATTCATCATCACTGATTTCTCTCCAAAGGAAAATCATGAAATGGTATCCCCAGCTTTTGAGATTCTGTTGGAACTTGCAGTCACTGAGATGAGCTCAGCAACCAAAGAAAAGAAAACAATGATGCAATATGCCCCAAAGCTGATTCTGTGTATTTTTTTACATCTGAAAATTTCCAGACTTAGGGAATTCAATATCCAGAAGCTAAAATGTCAATGGATTATTTTTTTTGTAAGGTAGATCATGTTTTTCCTGGAAAAACAGGCATAGTGTCCTGATACGTTCAGCTGGCAGCACCCTTGTGATGACAACCCAAGCAGAAGCTGCATGTGGGGAATGTGCCCTCTCGTTAATCATACCCAGGGCCACCTTCCTCTGGGTGGGAAGAGCTTATCAAGCCTACAGGAAAAGCAGGTAGGGTTTGCCTCTGGCAGGTTTGCTACACACACTGGCTCTTCTTGCTGAGGACATCGGGTGGTGAGGAGGAGCTGAAGAGCGATGGGTGAGATGAGAGGAGCCATCCAAGCCAGGAAGCAGGGAAGTGGTGAGGGGCCACCACAGCTGCACCAGGGGAGCAGAGGTAAGATTGGCTGCACAGTGGCTGTGTGTGGGCATATTTGGGTGGCTGAATGAAAGCAGGGAGAGGGAGAGGGTATGTGTGGAGTGTGAAAAGTATATGTTGTGGACCTGCCATAGAGCTGGAAAGGAACAATTGGTTGGCTTAGCTGGTGGTATCAGCTGTTACCTAACCGTGGGAAAGAATGAAAATGTTGAGATAGGAAGCAAAAAGCTATGGTCTTCCACCTTAAAAAATAAAGCTGAGGATCTCACTATAGTTTTCCAGCCTTTAGGATCTGAAAATCAGTTTTTCAGTAGAAAAACTGAACATTTGTTGCTATTCAGGCATTTAGGTCTGGGTGTTATTAACCACAGTAAATTCAATTAATACAGTCTCTTGGGTTGTTGTATTTCATTACTTGGTGGTGCTAAAAGGAAGACTTTGAGCTCTTCTGGAGAATCAGGGGAATAATATGGTTAAACATAGAGTAAGGGACCCTCTTCTTTCTTCTCATTCTTGGGTAAACAATGAATTTGTTCAGAGTTCCTAGTTGGGTTTTTAAATGCAGAGTGATGTGGATAATCAGCTTGGTTGCCATGGTGTTCCACCTTTGCATGTGATGGTGTGAAATGCAAGCTCTAATAGTACTGCACAAAGCTGCCGTGCCAGTGCCATGGAAGTAAAACAAAGCTGCATTTTATTGCAAGATACTGTGCAATTCTGTGGCCAGCAGCCTGCTCTATGGCTGCTTGTGTGACTTACACATGAAGGAAAAGCGAGCTGTCATTAAAAAAATAATCATGTAAGTCACATACATTGATGATAAAGTTTTTGCATAGTGCTGCTGAGGATTATCCAGCTACTTGCTTGAAATGAAAATGCCTTGACACTAAGAACTGTACACAACAGTCCAGAGCCTTGTGAGATCCACTGGGCAGATCGTTATTACTTCTGGGTGGCCCTCTCCCAGACATCCTTAAAACCCCATAGAAACATTCTGCAAGTGTTCCTGATCCTGGGCAGGTGTCTGGGGCTGTGTAGGATCACAGGCAGACAAGGAGGGCTGGTTTGCAGAGCGGGCCATGCTTGTGGCTGTCCTCCTACCACCCAACCTGCGCTGTGACTGTACTCAGCCTCTCTTGCACTTGAAACACGAAAGAGGGTTGGGGCCAGCAGGGGGTTCAAGCCAAATATGGCTTTTTTATTAAACATGGGGATTAGTGGTGCAAAAGAAGGGCTAAAGGAGAGATTGCAAAGGCACACGCACTTATGGAGCTACATAAGCAACAGTTATGGTTTGGTACTTGTCTAGGTTAGGTTCAATTTAAAATTGTTAAAATTCTGGTTTAGGATCATGTTTGTAGGCTGCAGTGTTTACCTGTGAGGCTGAGTAACACTGTGCCCTAAGAAGCTCACCAACAGTTTAATTGTGAAGTTCAAACTTTTGCAACAGGATGTTGCCATTTCCTGGTATGAAAAGGTGAAATTCTATGATCCAGCAAGGTAAATAATGCTGCCATAAGAACACATATGACAGGGCTAGCACTCACCTGTCTGTAATGTTAGAGCTGTGACAGCGATGTCTTTTCCTGAGAGAGCTGGTTAGGCAGTGACTGCTAGCCTTGGGAAAATAGTGCTAGCTTCCTCTTCTAACACAGCTGCTTTTCCAAATGATTCTTCAGGTTAAAAAGTAAACGTATCTGATGCCTTCTGATGTGACTGCTCCTACAAATGCTCTTGTTTGAGGGGGATGGAGTTTTGTTTCTGACATTTACCTGTCTGTTTTATCCATGATTTATGTGGTTGTTTTACTGCACCCGTCGGGGATTTGATGTTTAATCACTGATCCCGTGTTGTGTGAGGGAACCATGCTAGATGCTCTGCTCTGCTGGGATGCTGCTCCTCTGTTCTCAGTCTGTCAATGCACATAACTGTTCTGGTTCAGGAATAATGTACAAGCAGCAGACCCCTGGGTGACTGCAGGGGCAATTTTGAGGTATCTCTGTGGAACAATTAGCTTAATATAAGCATTTAACCAAATCCCTCTTTGCAGACAGGTATTTTTCCAGTTTCTGCACAAGTGGCTCCCTAGGAGCATATTTTGGGAGTGAAGGGGCTAGGTTCTTCCCACATTTACCAGGAGTGTTGCCCTACTTTCTGCACAGCTGTACTGGACAGCAGGGCAGAAAAGTTGCCAACCTGCAGTCAGGTATGTGCTGCAGAAACCACAATCCTTTCTTTACCATCTGAGTGGGATGTGACTAAAGGAGAAAAATTGGGACCAAGGAAAACTTGAGCTTTCCTTACCAAAATGTACCATATTTGTGTGGACAAAGTATTCAACAACTCAAACCCCTCTTCTCACTTGGTAAAACAAGTTGCCTACTTTAACACTATGCCATTAGCAGGCTGAAAAGCCATTCATCTCCCAAATTCAGTCTGTGTACCTGGATGCTTGAGTTTCTCACTGAGCTCTGTTCATGTTCCTGTTTGAAGACAGTCAATTGACCAACTGTTTTGTGGAGAAAGGGCTGGACTGATTTATGAAATTTTTGCCAGCAAGAAATTTCTAAGGCTTACTGTTTAGTGACATCTCAGTTGTTTCTTTTTCTGGTATAAATGCCTGTTTTTCTAGTTGGGCGATTTCAGTGTAACTTTAGGCTTACAGAAGTTGATTTTGGGGAGGGAATAGCTGTCCCTTCGTGCTTATGTCCTTTGAAAAACTTTAATGCACTTGAGTGCACGACCCGTGCCTAGGTGCTCCCACCCGCGTTGGCTGTGGGCGTTACACACGCTGTTCAGCAGCGTAGCGGTGCTTCAGGTGAGACAAAGAATTACGTGAACTTCTTGTCATAAAATAGTTACCGCTTTATTTGGGGTAAAAGAGGGAAGCTGACAGAGCCGGGGGGCAGTGGCGGCGGTGGGTGAGGGCAGCCGATGCCCGGGAGCGTCCCGGCCGGGGCGCCTCAGCCCTCCCAGAAGCCGACGAAGAAGCTGCACAGCGAGTGCCACCGCTGGGCGCAGTAGGTCTCCGCGGGGTCCCCGGTGGGCTCCGGGGCGGGGGCCGGCGTGGCGGGGCCGGGGTCGGGGTCGGGCATCAGGCGGAGCTGCGCCTCGTGAGGCGCCCGTCCCGGCGGGCAGAGGCGGGCGCTGAGCGGCGCCCCCGGGGCGCAGGGATGGGACCGCCGCCGCAGCCGGGACAGGATCTGCCGCCAGTACTGCCGGCTGCGGGCCCCGTAGGCGGGGCAGCGCCGCGGCTCCCCGCGGTAGGCGCAGCTCCGCGCCGCCCCGCCGCCCGCCGCCCGGCAGCTCACCCGCAGCTCGCTGGCCCCGGCGGCCGAGCGCAGCTCCCACCGGCACCGCTGCCGCTCCTCCGTGGAGAACCGCCCCGCCCGCGCTTCCTCCCGGCCCGCCCCGCCGCCGCTGGCTCCCAGGGCGGCCCCCAGGGCCAGCAGCGCCAGCGCCAGCAGCATCTTCGGCAGCACGGGATCCTCCTCCGGCGCCTCAGCGACGGGGCGTCCCGGCAAAGGGCCCGCCGACCCGCCGCATCCTCCGCGCCCTGCGGAGACACGGACCGTGGCGGCCGCTGCCCCCGCGGATCCCACCCGCAGCCCCGGGGGCGGCCGGCCCGAGCCGGGCTGGGATTGTCTCTGCGGAGGGGAGCGGAGGAGGCTTGTCCCTCCAGGGTGGGGCTCTCAGCCCCGGCGGTTTAGCTTCTGTCCGTCCACTCTCCGGCCCGGGACCCTCCCTGGCCGTGCAGCCGTGACCGGACGGCGCCCGCCGGGAGCCCGCACCCGCCGGCTGCGGCATCGCAGCTGCGAGCGGTATCGCTCCTGCTGCCGCTCGGCTGCCAGCCCCGGCCACGGGCAACCCGCCCCCCCAAAGCCCCGTCCTTTCCCCCCGCACCCCGGGGCTGTCCGCCCGGTCCCGAGGCACTCACGGCGCGCTGTGGGCTGGGTGGCGGTGCGGGGACAGGCTCGTGTCGGCTCCGCGCTCTCGGGCTGCCCGCGGCGGGCCCCGCACGGGGGTTATCAATGCTCGGGGGCTGCCCCCGCCGACGCCCCTCCCCCCCCCGGGGGACAGCGCGGGGACACGCCGGGAGCGCTGTGCCCCGACGGCACCGCTCGCGGGAATTTTCCCAGCACACACACGCTTTGTTCGAGGAGACCACACGCCGGTACCTCAAAGCCATCCCGGGAGTGCGGCACCCTTGGGAAGCGGCGAGGGGAGCGGGATCCGGGTGCCGAGCTGGGCAGCGGCAGGGCGGCTGGGCAGGGGGCCGGGGGATAGAATGGTTGAGTGCCTGGTGGGCGAGAATCGATTTACTTATTTTCCTTTGCAACTGATGGAGTTAAAAGGGATTCCAATTTCGGAAGTAAAATATCAGTGTGGATTGTCTAGGATGATTATCTTTTGTTAATGTGGTGATGGCCTTCTGTATAGGATGTGTTTGGAAAAAAATGCCAGAAGTTTCAAGACAACGTTGTTATAACCTTTATGTTACTGTTGAGGATGGGAGATCAGATGCCAGTTTCAGAAATCTCTTACCGGAATTAGGCTTTCAAAGTCCACATGTGCTTCAGTTTCATGGGTGGTGGTGTACGTTGAACATCTGTTCCAAATTCCTTATTGTTATGACCCTGTTACTCAAAGACGAAGGCCACTGAGTTATGAGCAGCTCCCTGCTGTCCCCTCAGTATCGGATCACCAGAAGAGCATGTTCCTGTTCAGCACACCAGGCCCAGCCCTGCACTGCAGAGATGCTCCTCACCCAGGGCACTTGCAGGGGAGATGTGGGCTGTCACTGAGCTGTCACAAGCTATTGGAAAGACTATTATTGTTATATATATATATGTATACATATATATGTATGTATGTGTATATGTATATATGCACTCTCACTCATATACCTCATGTATTTATACCCCATATTTACATTGATGTGGAGAGCTTACCCAAACCATCATACTGTCACTGTAATGCAGTAGTTGGACCACAGCTGTCCTAAAGCAGGCAGGGAAGTGGGCCCAGTGCAAACCATGGCCAGCCCTGGTGCTCATCCCTTGGCAGCTGGTGGCAGCACCCTCCCTACTGTGCAGAGGACAATGTCAGCTGCCACCCTGGCCCTGAACAGTTACCAAGCTGTTGATGTAATGAAAACCGACTTGGACAGGGTAATCAGCTTTAGGCTTTCTTCTTGTGTCATCTCTCCTTTACAGTGACTCCTTCGAAGATCCCCCATGCTTATAGTAGGCCTGAATCTGGCAGAGCATCCCAAAAGAATGTCTCAGTTACACGTGGGTATTTGGGGATACTAGTACCCCTCTAATCTTTCCTCATGGGACTGCTTTATTTTGGACAAATAGTATTTACTGCAGTGCCCCACAACATCCTTCTCTCTAAATGGGAGAGGCATGAATTTGATGGGATGAGGAGTTGGTAGGATAGTCTCATCCAGAGTACTGTACTCAATGGCTCAATGCCCGGATGAACACCACTGACAAGCGGTGTCCCTCAGAGGTCCATATAGGGATCAATGCTATTTAATATCTTTATCAATGACATAGACAATGGGATCGAGTGCACTCTCAACAGATTTGCAGATGACACCAAGCTGAGTGGTGATGTTGACACACCTGAAGGATGGGATGCCAACTAGAGGGACCTGGACAAGTTCAAGAAGTGGGCCATTTTAGAATCTCATGAGCTTTAACAAGATCAAGTGCAAGGTGCTGCACATGGGTCAGGGCAACCCCCAACATCAATACAGGCTGGGGGATGAACAGGTTGAGAGCAGCCCTGCTGAGAAGGGCTTGGGGGTGCTGGTGAATGAAAGGCTGGTTGTGAGCCAGCAAAGTCCACTTGCAGCCTTGAAAATCAGTTGTATCCGGGGCTGCATCTAAAGCAGCATGTCCAGCAGGCCGAGGGAGGGGCTTCTGCCCCTCTACTCTGCTCTGGTGAGATCCCATCTGGAGTACTGCATCCAGCTCTGGGATCCTCAGCACAGGACAGACAGGGACCTGTTGGAGTGGGTCCAGAGAAGGGCCATAAAAATGGTCAGGAGGCTGAAACACCTCTCCTATGAGAAAAGGCTGAGAGAGTGGGAGTTGTTCAGCCTGAGAAGGCTCTGGAGAAACCTTGTTGTGGTCTGTTTGGTACTTAAAGGAGGCCTATAAGAAAGATGAGGACAAACTTTTAGCATGGCCTGCTGTGACGGGACAAGGGGTAACATTTAAACTAAAAGAGAGCAGGTTTAGGCTAAATACAAAGAAAGAATTTTTTACAATGAGAGTGGTGAAGCACTGGAACAGGTTGCCCAAGGAGGTCGTAGATGCCAGGGATGTAGAAGGCCAAGGAGGATGTAGATCCCTGGAAACATTCTAGGCCAGGCTGGACGGGGATCTGAGCAACCTGGTCTGGCTGAAGATGTCCCTGCTCATTGCAGGAGGGGGAACTAGGAGACCTTTAAAGTTCCCTCACAGCCCAAACCATTCTGATGTGACTCAATGGAGGAGAGAGGCTGATACTGACTCGTTTATCTTTCTGTGCAAAAAGTCCTAAAAGGAAAGACTTCTGCAGACTTAGAGAATGACTGGTGGAGAAGAGGTGGGATGCAGAGGCTTTTCTTCAATTCAGGGAGGGGGGTAGTGTTTTCAGATAGATCTCCCATTTCCAACCTGCATTGCATACTTAGAGTTCTCCACAGTTGGTAGTTTGGAGTGGAGGGGAAATGAGAGGGGAGAGAGAATTGTGAGAAGAAAATAAAATGGCTTAGGCAATAAACCATAGGAGAGAGTTTACAATGAAGAATCTCAAGTGGAAGCTGGTATCTCCTCCTGGCCTTGAATTCCATACAGAACTATCCTTGAAGGACAAGGCTTGTCTGACCACTGGCTGTGTGTGCCTCCTTTTTCAGCATGCTGGATTGTATATATCACTTTTATGGGTGCTGAGGACTCCCCATGGGCTGTAGGGGGAATCTTGGCATCTAACTGGGGGCTGTGGGTACCATGAGGCATCATAAAGAACTGCATTGTGACTTTTAAAACCCTCTATGGCTCCAGTGAGCACGTGGCACGTCATGTGCCTTAGCTTATTAGTCTACCAAACCCTGGGGTTGCTTTCAAATCAAGTTCTGACCACCTGTAATTGCTAGATATTATTAAACTGAGATCTTTGTCCATTTTCTACATTCCACTGTTACCATTCATGCAGTGTGGAGTTGTCTAATGGGTTTGAGATCACTTCTATAGCAGTTCATTCTAAGTGTATCATTTTGGAGGAAAATATTACTGTGTGTTTTAATATATACAAGTTATTACTCCTCAGGAACTAAAGAAAGAAAATGAAACAGAATGAAACTTATCTAGCCTCCACATATAGATTAATCTTCCTTAATCTTCTTTGCCATGTTCTCCTGGTACCTGTATTTACACACATTTTCCTCCATGATTGTGACTCATCTTTTGCAGTAAAGCAGATGTTAGGCTTTGGTACTCGTTTTTTCCATATTAATTTTCTTGCATAAGCTACAATTTTATCTCTTGGATTTTATGCAGATATAGTGGGGGGGGGGGCTATGGGGGGGGCGGAGATCTTACATTACTAAAATCACTGTATCCTTTTGTTCTGTGTTTGCAGTTTAAATCTAGTTAGTCTGTGTAGCTGTTGTAGCTGGGTTTTGACTGCTCTTTCCCTACTGTCCCCCTCACCTTTACAGTTCTAGAAGTCAGCTCGTTCTGGCGGCAC
Source organism: Acropternis orthonyx (assembly GCA_035583155.1). Taxonomy (NCBI): domain Eukaryota; kingdom Metazoa; phylum Chordata; class Aves; order Passeriformes; family Rhinocryptidae; genus Acropternis; species Acropternis orthonyx. The sequence goes on from JAWWEU010000160.1 coordinate 19,628,009, forward strand.
TTTTGAAAATCTGATCAGTGTGCACTGTGGCAGATATACTTGCCTTGTCTCTGCAGAGAGCCAGAAACACATCCCTGAGGAGTGAATGGGCCTCTCCATCTAAGCAAATGAAACAGTGTGCTTACTATGTGAGTCCTATAAGGAGACTAAACAGGAAGGAATTACAGATATGCCACATGCAATGCAGTTTGGATTCTAAAGATTCCAAAACAAATGCAGTTAACACGAACACTCATAGGAGCAGTGTAAGTCATGAGCTTCAGTTCAGCAGAGAGAAGTGCAAGATACAGGTTTGAAACACCTGCACAAATGCAAGGTGATGGATGCTGACTTAGTAATACGTCTGCATGCAAGGCTACACTGAATCACAGGCTGAATGTGAGACAACAGTTGTCCTGCAGCTGCAACAAAGGCAAACACATAAGTTAAGGATGTCACCTCTAAGACACAGGAAGTAACGCATTGGCTAAAGCCAGGCTTTGAGTGGGGCATTGTATCCAGTTTAAGCATTACTCTTCACAAAAAGATAAAGATCAACTGAATTGAGTCTATGAAAGAACAAAGAATTACAGACCTAGAAAACTCAATATATGATGAAGCAATTTAAACAATGGGCTTGTTACCTAACAAAGAAAAGAACTTAGCCAAATATGGCAATAGTAAAAACTGAATCACTGATTAAATCTATTTATGCATCTTTAATTTAAGAAGTTCAGGTCATACACTTAATCACACTTTTCATTGGTCAATGGTCCTGTTATTTTTTAACTCTGAACTGAAAAACTTACTTTCTCTTTATAGGCCACGTCAGTCACATCAACGATACTGCCCAGAAAACTGCGTTAGGGCTTTGACTTCAGGGTTTTGATCTTTAAAAGTTCAATTGAATTAACTACTTGTATTTTATAACAGCTCCAGTCACTATGAAGAATAATATTTATTTCTCTTATTCCTGCCCCGAGGAGTGCAGCAACCACTGTGAATGATTGCAAGAACTGTGTTGTTTTACAAGTGGAAAATAGTCAGTCTCCTGCCCTGTCATTATAAATTCATTTGCAGAGAAGTGGGTAGTGTAAACAATGTTGATAGTTCATAAACTTAAATTGTTTCAAATATACAAGACCATGGCTGTGTTTAAATTACTTGTTTGAGTTATCATTCTTCCTATTTCTTGTTACTGGCTCAAGAGAATAGCAGCATATTTAATGTGTCTACAGGGAGATAGATTGACCTTTTCAATTACTTGGTTTTGTTCAGGGCAAGCCAAGCTCTACACGGTACGAAAGACAAAAACTGGTGGCTGAAGAGCCATGCAGAGACACACATCTCAGTTTGTTCATGAAGCAGAATGAAATATTATCTTACACTGGGGAGGTGCCCAGCAGTTCCATTCATCTCTGCTGGACACCTCAGAAATTCAATTCCTAAAGAGTATCGTGTATTTTCTGGCTTTACTTTGGAGGTGTCTAATGCTTCCTGTCCAGTTGTGCTGGGGATTCTTGGCATGCAGACAGTTGTGAGGTCCCTCACTCTGAGCTAGTGCACTGCAAGGAGAAGTTGTAAAGCACTTTTTATCTTCCTTTCATCACAAGTGGGCAAGTAAAAGTGACTGCTGAGAAGTTCTCTAAGATTGTGTACAGGTTCATATACTACTAGCACCTTTGACTTGCAGATAGCTGAAATTCTAGGGTCTGTGTCCTGTCCCAGATTGTATAGAAGGAACAAAGTGAAAAAAGAATTTCCTTGCTCAAATTTATGTTTCTGAAGTCTCCCCTAGATCCTGTTTAAGTACTTTAGGGTCAGACCAATGCCTCTTGCCAGGTTTTTGACATGTCTGTGTGTTGATTCTTTCTTTCCTTGCCAATATAGTGCTATTGAAGTTCAACCTGAGCTTTCATTCAAAAGGTAGCTTTTTGCAAAATGAAAGAAAACTGAAAGAAGCTGCATAGTATTGATCAGGGGATTTATGAATCAATTTCTTATGCTGCAGAATTGGTTTGAAATTATCCACATGCCCATTCTTCAGTCAATGGATCATTTACTGAACGCTGTCTTGGAAGCCAAGACATTGCAGGGCATTTCAGAATCATCTCAGAATTACATTTTTCCCTCATTTCATTTGCTTTAACAAAAAATCTTCCACATATGTTTCCACCATCCTTTCTGTCTTGCATTCCCTGCAGGCTTTTTCACAAGCTGGTCTGAGTCATTTGCCTTGTGTTCTCCAAGGTTGTGTTTTTACACTGGAGTTCAGGAAATCTTAGTGAATTAAGTTTTTTGGTAGTGGCTCCTTTGCTCCATAGAGCCACTTTGTCCCTTGCACCATGTATATATTCCTTTCTTTAATTGATTTCTATATTCTCAACTCAGATTGTTGGATTTCTGATTAGAGATGTATAACTACCTGCTAATTTTTCTAAGCATGTGATTTTTCATATTTAAAACGCCACTGCTTAAATGTTTTCTTCTGTAGTCTGTCTTCCACCATGAGGATGCTACTTTATCAGTCATGTAAAGGTTACCATGCTTATTCTTTACCTTCATTAAACAAACCAAAGAAACTTTTTTACCTTACCAAACAAACTTAGGAAGTTTTTTCATTTCTGCTTCTCAAATGTTTGTCAAAGAGTCATTGTTGTCTCCATTCACAGAGAACCCACATGACCACTCTCTCCTACCTTCATTCTTCACTGTGTAATTAATGGACTGACCTCAGCATGGACAATGCCCCTTGTTGAGCTTGGTATGGGAGCTGCTAGAACACTCCTAACCACTCCAGGCTTTTCCATCAGCTGATCAAAATTGTAAGTCTTGTGAAAGGCTGAACTTCAGCTTTGCCTTTTCCATTCTTCAAGTTCACTCAAAATAATAGTGAATGAAATCACACAAATTTATTTCAGCTTGTACTAAACAGAGGACTTAATTAGGATGCCAAAAAAACCATTTCCTTTCCTAGAACTTAGGGCTGGTCATCCTACAGTCTATTTAAAGAAGGTGAAAATACATTCCTTGTTGTTCTAGCAACATGCATACAGACCTACATATAATTAAAAATACATGAAAATGAGCTCCCTTTTAAATTGCTATTGGCCCATTATTTTTACACACAGACAAATGGAGTGGGGGGAACCCCTTTAATCTGAATATTTCTAGAAACCTGAAGTGTTAAAATTAGCTCAAGAATTGCATCTTGGCACTATTTCTTGGCTGCAGTGCCAGGAAAGACTTATTTCATAATTTAAGTGACAAGAGTAGCTAAAGGGCAGAAGGGTGAGGGGAGCTAAAAGGATGCAGGAGATCAGCTATTAAAATGTTACCAGAGACTTCTTGTATCAGATGGTGTGAGAGTGCACTTCTATTCAAGAAGCAGCAGGGACATGAGCAGGGCAGACGGCTGGTAATGTAAAACCTGGGACTGTAGCATGAGCTCCCCATTCACCATGTATGGGAGGAAACGTACAGATCACTGACAAAACTCAGAGCAGAGGGACTACTTCTTTTTTCCCTCCTTTTTCTGAAATGCAAGGCAACTTCACATTCTGAAAATGTAAGCTGTGAGGGTTTCATTAACAAAACTGAGCAAAAAACTTCGAGGTCATATGTTGGAATACAAGTTTAAAAAAAAAAAAGATTTCTAGAACAAAAAGTCTAATTTACCAGATCCCAGTTAAAATTCCAGAAAGCATGAATGGCAGATTTATAAAATATACAATAAACCAACCTGGTATGTTTAACTGTATTTCATAAAAAACAATAGAAATAGTCCATTTTTTAATTGAGAAAAATGTAACATTGATAATGCTTCTGTATATCTCCGCAGTAAAATACCTCACCTGAAACTAGAGCAAATTCAGACATTTAATTTGCCCAGACATTCAGTTTATTCATACTGAATTCTTTTACCACTTGCTCATAGACTGAAGTCTGGAGATTGGTTCTCTCTGGTGTGAGCTGATATAGAGACTATTATAAGGAAAAGTAAATGTCAAAAGAGACAATTGTGAAAGATGTTCTGTACCAAAAAGGTGGATATTCTTCTAAGGAATTTTTTTATGGGTTATGTTTATTTTTACATTGTGTTTTTATCTAAAGATCTGAGGTAGTGGGGAGAATGCTGGTGTATTGAGCACAAGCAAACAATGAAGTTGGCCCTGTCCTATGAATTAAAGTAATTTTTATGGGGCAGAAATACACAGACTGTACAAGCTCTTGTGCACTCTGATGACATAGATTAATGGCTCTTGTATTACAAAGTTAAAATGAGTTTGATATTGTGTTTTTTAAGTAGAACTATACTATGCATAAATAGCCAATAAGTAAAAAAACCCCACATCATAACCCACATCAAGGAAAAGCACCTGAATAAAAACTAAGAACCTAATATTACTTAAAGCAGTTGTGTACCATGTTCTTGCTGGTGTATGTTTGCACAGGCCACCAAATTTCCAAAAGGGTATTTTCTACATTTGCTGCAAGCAGTTTTTCAAGCAGTTCTGGCATTTTCTTTTGTGTGTTAGAAAACGTGGTATTTTATTCTTGTGGTGGAAGGTATGGAATAATCTGCCTGTACAAGTGTAAGCACCGCACTTGTACATTTTTACCCATCTGTTTGCTTGTTGTAGTTTGCCATTGCCAGCTCTGTGCCAGCTCCCTCAAAGCCCAGGTACACCAGTCTGTGAAAGGCTTCTGGTACGTGGAGAACTTTACATAGGTAATTGTGGAAGGTTTGGAAATGATAACAGGATTTATATCCAAAATATAACTTTTTCTTCACACGCCATAACTGCTACTCTTCCCAAAGAATATAATTACTTTCTCTGTGGCCTTGCTACTCTCAAATATGTACCAAGGGATTAGAAAAGTAGGACAGAAATAGACAACTAATACATCAAAATTCCTTCTCTTATTTCTTAAGTCCAATAAGGGTTTTTTTTCCCCTCAATTTGGAAAGAAAAATTAATGACAAAACATAGAAATCAGCTTTAGTGCTAGAGCTTTAGAGTTGTGGAGAAACTAGTTAATTCATCCCCTTTGCTCTGCAAGAAAGGAAATGGGTGTTATTTCTGTGGTACATAAAGCAAAACTAAAATGCAGGTAGAACATGCTCCTGTCCCTAAGGCAGAAATGTTAAAAACCCAGGCACCCTGAGAGACAGATGGACAAGTCAGTTTCACTAGAGATGTGGGCTGGCTTTGGCTATGTTTTGGTGAGATCCAAAGGGAGAAAAATCATGTGAATGAAGTCCTGCCCTGACACTTGGCTGCTGTTCCTGTGCTGTAGCCCACTGTGTGATGGCTACAATGCTGGGTGACCACCAAGCCTCCAAGCAGCACCTGGGACTTGTTAGGCCCAGAAAGGATCATTCTTTGGAAACTATATTTTGATCTTTCAAAAGACCAGGTGTTTCCAAAAGAAGTCTTAGCATCATGGACTGAGTGCATCCAGAAGAAAGCTGCTTGTTGGAGACAGGAGATGCGGTGTGCACAGCATTAGTTTCATCGCTTCACAGAGCCCCTTGTGAGTGCACTTTGCTCTTTCGTGCAATTGCTCCAGGTGTGTGTCTTGTCTTCTGTTAGCAGATTGCAGTTGCTTTCCCCTTTCTGCATCGTTGTCTCTCTGGACCTAAAAGGCTCCATTAGAAATGGAAAATAGTTTTTTCCACTGTGTAGAGAAGCATTGTGATGAGATCTTTAGAATTAACCTGTCAGGGAGTAACAGAATCACAGCAAATGCCACAGTATCAGGCAGGGAAGAAACTGCTGGTAGTGTTTGGAGGTAGCAGGCAGTATAGAGCAGTGGGATTGTGTGCAGGCAGACTGAAATTTATGGAAAATCTATTTTGTGGATACTAGATTGCATGATGTTAGATGCTCAGCCTAAAAGCTATCAGTATCACAATGACTCCTGCTTGAAACATCCAGTTCTTCCCAGTTAACCCCTTAGGGGTGCTGAAATTATCTGTATTTTCCATGGCAACCTCTATCAGTAGTTATACAGTCTTTGTTCCTGGAGCAATATGCCATGAAGGGCTTTTCTCCTTTCTTATCACACACAATAACCTTGCCCAGAATGTTGGATCTTCTGCCCCTAAAATACTACAGCGTAAGTCAGAATATCATGCTAATGAGGAAAACTGCCTGTTTCACTGAAAACACGCTATAGTTGAGGGTCAGAGGCAGCAATGAGCATTTCTTGAAAGGAAGTTATGATTTTTCTAAGTAATACAGAAGCATTAGTGTCAATACTCAGTGGTATTAAAGGGTGTGAAAGTTTTCCCCTGTACAGCATGCTATTCTACCCCACAGGTTATTTGTTTTGGTTTGGTTTTTGTTTGTTTGTTTGATGGGGTTTTTTTGTTTGGTTGGTTTGGTTTTGGATACAGATTTCCTTCATCTTCTGTCATTGTGTTTCCCAGGAGTGTCTCTCATGACTGGACTGCAGGGGAGCAGGCATGTTGTAGCAACACTTAAGGAGAAAAATATATATTTGGAAGCATATGACTTGAGGCATTGTTTGAGCTCAGCTTGAGCCACCCCAAAATTGCACATTTCAGCTTTACAAAGGAAGACGTACTGAACAACAGTTGAAGCTCACAAAGCATTTACAATTCAAATTTTGTGCCTGTCTAGCTTGCCTGTCATTGAAAGTTAGGCTTAAGTTCACAAAAGGATTATTCAGAAGCAAAATAAAATGTAGTTTCTATTAAAAAAAAAATGTAGTCCATGTTCAGATAAGTAACTATTGTGCATTATATGGGACCAAAAGTGATGGTAGCAGGGAGTGCAGTGACCTCTGCTGCAAATAAAATCAGTTTGAATTGTCAGATATCAGCACAGCACAAAAGGCGTTATGTTTTATCTCTGTTCCCTTGGGCCTGGAATAGCCCCTGCTGTGTGAAGGTGGTGCCTCTGAGGATCATCATAGCAACTTTTTACTACACTTCAAGGAAGTGGCTTCCACTACAAACATCTTTAAAGCTACTTTGTACTTCCTCAGTATCACAAGCTGTCAGCAGTACAGTGACAAGCTAGAGCCTTTCTGAAAGAAGTCCGCAATGAACTGCTGTGTGCCCAAAGCCCTGTTGTTCCCACTAACAGGTGCCCTATATGTTACTTGTGAGGGTAACAGATGATTGGAAGTTTTTTAAGCTCTTGAAGAGCTTTAAACCAAGTCTGGCAGCACACTAAGGAGGTGTCGGTCTGGTGCTACTGTAATTCATGGCTTGGATGCCTTGGTACTACAGAATAAGCATGCTTAGAGTGGAAATTATGGTGTCTAATTACTGCTATCAATTAGTTTATTGTCACAATGTAGTTTGGCAGCACTAATACACTGCTATGGTCTAAAACATAAGAGGCAGTATCTAATTACCAGCTTGATCTCTTGAAACTCAGTTCTTTAGTATATTTCTCTCCTTCTGTTAACAAAAGTGCACCAAGAACATTTGTCGTGATGTTGTCTCTGATGACTGTATTATTTATTTAGGCATTAGTAAGTGCTCTAAGCTCTGCATTATTTTACGCATTTATTTATTGAAACTACTGTGGAAAACTGATACTTCTTATTACTTTGATTATATTTTTTATTTCCTGAAATCTAAATGGTAAGGTTAGAGAAACTTCAGACTGACCATCAAACAGAAGAGCAAATCCCAGCTCTGCATGCATAGTAAAGATCATTACCTCTTGTCAGGCTTTTAGTATGATCTCTAATTGATTCAGATTTGTTACCAATAGCAAAAACAGTGGAACTAGTGTGCACACTGGATCATTTATTCCCTGTCTGTTACTGTCCTTCATCACTGGCTTTCTTTCCCTTATCAGCTAGTCAGTCTGGTTTTTCCTCTCATCCTAAAGTAGGTATCTTCACTTGATTCAGTAAATTGCTCTAGACATGTTTGACTCTGTGGCCTAGATTTCCCCTGATAGTAATAGAAGCTCAGTCAACTTGCTCACATGTTTCATGCAAAGGCATCACAAGATGTAAGCCTATGAAATAGTGTGTATAAACTCCATTAAACCAGTTCAGGTTTAAATATGAAAAGAGTAAAACGATGTGTTGTCACTGAGGGTAGGTGCAAAGATGAATTTTATTAGTTAAAAATACATTAAAATGTTGAACTGCAGAAAGCTCTATGAAAGTGTTCTTTAAAGGAAAAGGGGGACCTAGCAACGGTTTCTGCAAATTTTACAAATGGAAATGTCCTCTCACTAACTAAACTAAAACTGTCTCAAGATATGAAATTCTGCTTTTCTGGTTGGTGAACATAAATCCACATTTTCCCTAGCATTTTCATTCATTTTATGCTATGTGCATGCAAAAAAATCCTAGGTACATGTCCATACTTCATTTATTGCTGTCAGTAGTTCCACTGATAGGCAGTTTTCCTATCATGCAGCTTGTTAACTTAGAAAAACATGAAATGCATTCATAAGCCCTGGGTTTTCCAAAATGTCTTAAATGATAGACGCAGAGTGGAAATTTTTGAAACAAATTTTGAACAGCAAAGCTGGCAGCTTAGCCTGTAAAAATCAGCATGTTTAAGCTAAACTAGCTGGATTGTACCGGTTTGTAACAGATTGTTAACATTTGGTCATGTTTTTAAGATCCTAGTTTCTTTGTGCCTTTGAGACCACAGCCTTCATAATGCAGCCCACTGTTTTACTCCTGCTATGACACTGAAAATTGGAATACCTTTCTTGTTAATGTGTCTGTAAGACTAACTCATAATTCAAACAATTGATTTAGAATATTCTCTAATGAAATATGTACTTTGTTTGAACAGCAGTAGCTGTAAAAATAACACAGGCTCTAAGATAAGAGCCAACTCCACATCTTGTCTTATTTGGAACCATCTGTAGTTCCACGTATGTGGATTTTGCCAGCATCTGCAAACCACAGTAGGTCTCTGATGTTCATTCCAATACTAAGGACTAAATATTAGTTTGCAAGAATTATCTACATACTTGCTAATTTGACTCAACACATTTACTTTCATTTAACCATCAATAAAATTACCCTAAAGAACAGAATATATTTGTTAAGGATTATAAATGGGACAGTAGATGGACCTAAGGCAATAAAGCATTGAAATGCAGAGAGCAATGCTTTTGCATATTCAGCAGATACTAGTGCTGCAGGGCTCTGTAGTGGAAGGTAGCTAGCATTATCCATATCAAAACAACTGTTTGCAGTGTCTCTGTGTGTCTGCAGTTCCCAGAATTTCATTATGCCCTACTAATATCGCTAGCTCCTCTTTAACATGCATTATAAGGGAAAGTCTATGTATCGATGCTGTTTAGCGAGCATGTCTGAGTGCCCTACCTCAAAGTTTTGTGTCTGTTAACTGAAGTAAAAGCTCACTGAGAGGTAGATATCTCAAGAAATTAATTTCCTGTAGTTGTAATTTAAGTAGGCATCTGGGTAGAAGTCAGAACCCCTACTAATAACCTCACCTATAGGAAGGTTGCAGTGTGGACTCAGCCCTTATTAAACACAAGAGAATCTGCACAGAGGGAGACATTGTGAAGGCTCTTACCACAAAGAAAACTTCAACAGATACATTCTTCTTAGATACCAGAGGATCCAAGTGGAAGATCCAAATGCTGAAGAAACTATACAGTGAGTCAGTAGCAAAGACAGAAATAGAAACATTGCCCTGCTTTTATTCCTATATTGGGCATGATGGAGTGAAGTGTAAGCTCATAGGAGAGGGAGGAAAGATAGACACTGGGGAAAACAAAACACTGTGTGAAAATCAGTGTGTGCAGTGAGTTGAAAATGCTCTAAACTTTGATTTTAAGGCCTATAGCTATTTCTTAAATTTATCTTACTCAGAATGAAACAGGAAGATTCTGAGAAAATAATGAAAAAAAAAAACTGATGGATAGATAAAATGGTCTCTTGTGACTCCAGAAAATTTGCAAGCTTGTTGCATCTGTGAAAAAAATAAAATTATTGAGAGAATATATGTAAAACATATTGCAATATATATAATGTCTTGATATTGTTTGTTTTCTTAAAATGCAGTCATTTGTATTTCAAATCTCTCCAAGAAGAGGAAAATAGATTTATATAAGAAACCAAAATCATTTACTTCTCCCTAGCCTTTCCTTCTGCTTGTCTTACTTCTCCTTTGTAAAATTATCTCTTCCTAGACTAAGTGTCCACATATTCATAGCACAGTCAAGAGGAGATCTGATTCAGAAGTTAAAGTTAAGCCTTTAGTGGTTTACTATGATTGCATTTGGAGCTCATGCCTTGGTCTAGGTTCCTGATGTGCTGGCTGGACAATTGAAGCAGTTTAAAACTCTGTGCTCAGCAGGATATGATATTTCAACCCAAGCATGAAGGAGCCTCCTGGAAGGGCACTGCAATTCTCACAGACTGTGAATGAGCCCCCAGCAGGTCAAGGACAGGGTCCACTCTGAGCCTGTGGGCTGTGCAGACCTACCAGGGTGTTGTGTGGTCTCATAAAGGATGGAGGTTGCAGCCACATTTATCCAGTGCCAATCATTGCTGCTTTGTCAAATGAATGTAATACCAACAGTGGTTAGTGAAATAGTTAATTTAATTTTGAGATCTTCTTCAAATAGGGGAGGATTATTATAATCAACTTCATGAAGTGGTGTCAATTTTTGGTGTGTGATCACAATGTGTAAAGATTTATTTAGGTACCAGTAAAATGAAGCTCTGGATTATTTGTCTTCCTTGCAGTCTGAAAAAACATTGTTAGTATGTGAATCGTACTAAACTGGGGTTTGTGATTAGCTTTACAGGGACTTTACAGTCCCCTTAGGGACTGGTTTTAAAAGTCTTGGAAGAAAATGCCATTGAAGGCAATAATGTTACATTTGAAACCAGTATGATTATCCATCTATCTATTCATCTCTGCATAGCTACAGAATCTATCCAATTTTGTGTATATATATATATATGTGCATGTGTACACTTATAATCTTGGCCTTATATATTATATTCATACTTTCAAGGCCATAAGAGTTTTGTGAACTTGATTATATACTGAGACTGCTGATCCATTTGTATAGTGAATCCAGCATTTACTGTTGAAAATAAATGAGTTTCTATTACAGAAATATGAATGATCTGTACAAGTGCATTGGAATTCGATGAATAACTGTTTCAGATACTGTCTAGAGAAGTTAAAGAATAACTAAATTGACAGCTAAGTGTCAAGAACGTGTTTAGTCTGCTCAGACTTAACAGAAATAATTTGAATTTGTGTCATCCATTACAGAGTCCACTGTAACTCTTCACATATTTCGAAGTTAATGTGGTTCTTTCAGAGATTTCACTGTGAGATGTTTAGCAAATCAGCTCTTGAGTTTGAAATACCTTTAAAGCTAAGTAAGGAAGAATAAAAAATATGTAATATCTAACTAAATTACTTTTCTGAGGTAAGTGCCCAGTGTCTTTCCGAGATAGAAAGGCCAGAGATATCCAATGCACTTTTAGGAAAGGCCCTCCAGGGATCACTATATGATGCCTTATGAATACCAGTCTGTAGGGATGCTGTGATGCTTTCATGTGATCTAATTTGGAGAGACCTTATTTTCAGTTGGGAATTCCTGTGTGTGTTAGGAGAACATTAACTACAGGGAAATAAATGGTTTTTCCACACTTGCTGGTATCATAGCACCGTGGGTACTCAGCAGTGAGGATGCTAACTTTTGTGTGTCTGGACCACTAAGTAGCTAAACTGATTTCCTTGAGAGATAAAGGGAAGGTGAACTCTTTTGACCCTTTAGGTCTCACACAAAAGCTGCATATTTTTGCTAGCAGCCTAACTACTTCATCTGTAAGTGCTTTCAGAGTTCTTGGGTATGCCACCTGGACATGATGACAGTCTTTTTAAATTATATGATTGCTCTGATTTATCTTGTAGATACTCTTCAGTTTGAGAGGATTACTGAAAAGATTACATCAAGAGTAGCCATCTTCCTATCAGGTCCTTCAGTTCAGAATTGAAGTAGAGAAGATAACATTCCCCTTTGCAAGGCTGCCGAAATCTTCTTCAATTATTCCCTACAACCTCTAGTGATACAGGAAATGCACAGATACATTCAGAGCCATACCATCCCTTCCAAGTGCTTTCTTATTCTCTGTCTGCTGTAGTCTACTATTCCTGAGGCAGAGGGTTGGTTCGCTTCCCACTGCTGGGTAAAGGCTGGAGAGACTCTCTGGGAGCACAAGCAGCTGCACAGAAGTTGCCTATACTTTGGAATAATGGATGAGAGAGCCCTTGAAACCTCTCTGAGCAGTGATGGTACCTTGCTGGATCTGTCAGCCAAGCCAGTTTCCTTCGAATTGTATTTCCTGTGATAGATAGCCCTGGGCAAAACAGTTGTCATGATTTCGGAGTCAATAGGGACATTCACTTAGCTTCTCACCATCAGACCTGAGAAGAATATAAAGAAAGTTAATTTTAAGGATTTCAGGCTTAGTACTTTCAGTAGTCATTCTTATGTTAAAATTTAGTGGTTTATTAGCTGTTTTCACTAATAAATTATGCTGTTTCTTATGTGAATATGTCTAAAACATTGGATGCTACGATCTCACTGCCAGATCAGAAAGTATGTAATTTTTAACAGCATAAGGCACAGTTACTATATGGTATGATTAGGGTAGAATCACGTGCTTTAATTTCTTCACTGTCAGGGTGAAGATAAGAGATTCCCACTCTGACCAGTCATTTCCAGTCTCCAGGCAGATACAGTTTAACTCTTTTTGTGACAATTTAATTATTTGGGGGAACTTTCCCTAAAATGAATCAGTGAAATCATGTAGGATTCTGATTTTATAAACCAGATGATTTCATAGATGTGTAAGATTATTGGTAACATGGGACTGAAGTCTCACAAGGCTCAAAATGTGCTCCCTCACTCCGAGCCCTTTCAGCAACCCCGCTCTTAAAATTCCTGGATTTTATAGCCACCTATCTGCTATTTAGTCCCACTTCTTCCTTGTGGATTACTGATAATGTTCTGCAGACTACTTCAAGATCATTCAAGTCGGACTGAACTGAACTGGCTGAACACCTGCCTTTGATGGGAAGCAGTGAATGAATTCCTTGTTGTGTTTTGCTTGCGTGCACAGCTTTTGCTTTACCTGTTAAACTGTCTTTACCACAACCCATGAATTTTCTCCCTTTTATACTCCCATCCCACCGGGAGAGTAAGCAAGTGGCTGTGTGGGCCTTAATTGCTGGCTAGGGGTAAACCACAGCATTCCTAGAGGTGGGAATCAATGCAAATGCAATGGGCCAAGCAGTCTGACTTTGTGCAAAACAACATGCACAATCCTTTTGGAATCCCTGGCGTGATTTCCAAGTATCCCAGCTGCGCTGACTGAAATCAGCTCACCATAAACCAATCCTGTGTTATAATCTCAGTGCCAGTCTTCGTTTTTCTTACCTTGTTTAACATCTGGTGCTGTTTTGCAGCTTCTCCATTAATTAAATCATGGAAGTCTATTCAAGAGTGACACTGCCATACAGCATCCCAGGTAAATAATGAACACTGTGCTGAAAATGAGCACAAACACTCTATGGATCTGAGTGTTCCCTTAAGCCTAAAATTCTCACTAGCAAAGGCAGAGAGCCTCTATAGCACCCAGGATGTGTGTTCACTCAGCAGGCACGGTGATCAGCCTCCACATGGCTGAAATTACTCGGATCACAGTGGAGAACAAAAAGCATACCATCTTAGTTACAAAGCTTCAGCTAACCAAAAAGCTTAACTAGTTCATCTTTGTTAGTGATTTCTTTTGTCCACAGTAGCCTACAAAGCTCCCCCACAAGCAGTTCAGTTGTCATATGTCAGCACTGGTAATCCCGGGAATATTTACTGGGCATTTTTGCAAGCAGCTAAGGCCAATGGTCCCTCATCTGGCACAGCTGCAGCTGGATGACGCTGCATGCCTGCTATCAAGACAGGCAAGGCAAAGCAAAACAAAATCAGATTTGTTTTTTCGCCAGCCTCCAAGATTCCGTGTACTTTCCAGTTACTCAAGTCAAACGGGGCGAGATCAGAGTTGCTTGTTGCATGTACAACACCAGTGTTGCACATCTGACCTCAAAAGTACACTTACAGGATGACAAGGAAAAAAAGAGATCACAAGGTTTCTCCCCCCCCCAACCCCCGCCCCCTTTTCTTAAGCAAAACCAAAAAGACTTGATATAGCAAAAGTGCTAACAAGAAGTCATAACACCATGAAATGCATCAACTTTTTATTTAGGTGAAGATTCACAGTTTAAACCTTTTTAAGAAAAAAAACCGTGAAAACGTGAAAAGAGGATGGCTGTTCCTTCCCTATGGTGGGTGAGGCTGCTCTCTGGGCGTGCCCCACTTCTCTGCCTTCAAAAGCAAGGCAGTCCAGCCTGCTGCAGGACCTTTGAAGGTGGGGTTAGCCAACGGAGGGCTTCTTTGGCCAAGGATTGCCAGGAGAATGGCACTAGCAGCTGTGAGTATTTACTGTTGGCATACAGAAGTAGTCTCTTGGGTTGAGATGTTATTTTTGGTGCTTGCCTAAGATGTACTAGACCAAGCATGGGACCTATGCTGCTACTGCTTCTCTGGGATTTGAAGCCCCTTTGCCTTTTCTTTAGTGTGTGACTCGTGTCCTTGCTCCCTTGCTGGGCAGAGGGGACTGCAATACCTTGGTTCTCCTCTGAGAGATGCTGTGGGAAACGCAGGTGATGGGACCTGCCTCTCTGCACGCCCTCCCTCCTCCTTGAGGAGTTACACATCCCATCGTTGCTCGGGAGAGGATTCACCCCATAATTTCAGAGTGCCCATCCTATTTCCACCCCCCCCCTCCCCTCTGTCCCGTTCTCCCCAAAGCTCAGCTAGGTCCCATCTCCTCCAGACGGAGATGCTGGCGGGGCGGCTCTCGGCTGGGGATGCCCCGTTTCATCCCAGCAGGGGCGGCTCTGGGGCGGGGAGGGTTTTCCCGCAGCGGCGCGGTGCGCGCTGTGCGGTGCGCGCTGTGCGGTGCGCGCTGTGCGGTGCGCGCTGTGCGGTGCGCGCTGTGCGGTGCGCGCTGTGCGGTGC
>JAWWEU010000160.1:19643179-19689420 GCA_035583155.1 Acropternis orthonyx
GCGGTGCGAGCGTTTAGGTGTAATACGGTGGTGGCGGGGAAGAGCCTGTCTAGGTGGCGTCTCTATGGTTCCGGGTGCCGCCGCGCCGGGAGGCCGGGCGGGCGGGCGCTTCCTGCCCGCCCCTCTACGGTGACTTTCCGGGGGGACGGGCCGGCGGCGGCCCCGCGCGCGTGCGTGTGCCGGGCCCGCCCGCCCCCCGCCGAGGCCGCTGGCAGGCTCGCGGCGCCGCCGGTGCGGAGCGAGGCGCGGCCCGGCCCGGCCCCGCGGCGGCCGCAGATGGTGGGGCCGGACGATGGCGGAGCCCCGGGCGGCGCTGCCGTGCTCCCCGCGGGCCGGCGGGAGGCAGCGGCGGCGGAGGCGGCGGGGGAGGAGGAGGAGGAGGATGGGGAGCGGGATGGGAGCCGAGGCTCGAGCCGGCCGGGCGGCGGGCCGGGGCGGGAGTTTCTGCTGCGGCGGTACCTGGCGGCGGCCGCCGGGGGGAAGCGCTGCCCGGAGAAGCCCGGGGCGAACGGGGCCGCCTGCGCCCTGGGCCCCTGCGGGAGGATGACCAACGGGGACGTCGGCTTCCTGCTGCCGCCGCAGGAGCCGCCCCGGGCAGGACGGGCTGAGTCGGGCCCGCGGGAGGAGGAGGAGGAGGAGGAGGAAGCGAGACTGCAGAACGGGGGCTTCCCCCCCTGCCCGCCCGGGCCGGCGGGCGGCACCGCCTTGGAGGAGCCGCTGCGGAGCTGCCGGCTGCGGGGCGAGGCGGGGCGGCCCGGGGGGGCGGCCGGCAGCCCCTCTCCGCCCCGCAGCCCCGGCGGCGATGCCCCCGGCGTGCGGGACTGCCGGGAGCGGGCAGAGCCCCCCGCGCCGCCGCTCGGCTTCACGGACGTGACCCTGAACTCCCGCAACACGTACGAGGTGAGCCGCCGCCGCAGCGCCCCCGAGCACCTGCCCTGCGGAGCGCCCGCCGCCCCCGCTCCGCCGCCGCGGGAGCCGCCGGACAGGGCCCGGCACCGGGCGGGCATCGCCGGCGCCAGCAGCACCTTCGCGGAGTTCTTCGCCAGGTAAAGGGGCCGGGGGCGCGGGGTCGGGGCTGCCGGACCGCCGGCGCTGTGCTGGCAGAGCGGAGCGTGTCTTACTGCAGGAAGCGCTAGTCCAGCGGTGATGGGCTCTTTGGGCAGCAAGCGGGTACTTTCAGAGTAAGATAGAAGCTCTGCCTCGGACCTGACGGCAGTATGATAAAGGCGCTTTTACTGCTACAAACTACATGGACTTCAAACTGGAATTTGCTTCCTGTAGCAGGGCATTTTACTGTCTGGGTGATCACAGTGGTGATCAGTGGCACTGATTAAACCGCTTGGGGAGTAAGGTGAAAGTTGTTGGTATTGGAGGCTACTTTCGAATCATTGTGGAAGTTGCAAAGGTTCATAAAGCCTTTGCTACTTGGTGATGGTGTAGATAGTTTATTTATTTATTTTAAAGTGTGTTGTGGAAAGCTTGAAAGGCAAGGCTCAAATTCTCTTAAGTTTCTAGCGCGAAGCCAAAAACTATAGGACATCCAGCTTTGTCACCTGGGAGCTCTGTAGCATCGCTCATTCTTCAGCATGCTACGCAGGAGATGCAGCTTAATTATAATAGTTTATAGCATACTCTGTATCATTTTTAGTATGTTTGAAGTGCTGAGTTTAGTTTCTGACAGTTTTTATTTTCCCAAACCCGGGGTTATAATTATTGTGCAACAGTCACTCAGAAAGGACAATAGGTCTCTTAAGTGTCTTAAGACAAAATAAGATTAAATCTATTAACTGAAGAATTGAGATAGGAGAGGTTTGATCTCAAGGTGGGATCCCAAACTGAGAAATGGGCTCCTTCTGCTGACCCTCAGGAAAGAGGGAGATGGATTCCTGTCTGAGGAAAAAGATAGTGGCAGTTGCAGAGTAAATTCGGTGTGTCCACTTTGTTTCAAGGATAGATGATTGAGGTATGTCCCTCTATTCCTACTACTTCCTCTTAGTGTTCTTCCCTCCCACACTTTTCCCCCCACTGTGTTATGTGAGCTGCAGTATGTTGCTTTCCTTTTGCCTCCTTTCTTGAACACTTTGACCAGTTACCATTTGTGCCTTTTGCTTCTTATCCCAGGGCAGTAGCTGATTGAAATTCTGGAGAACTTCCCTCTTAAATGCTGTGATTTAACCCCAGCTGGCAACTAAACACCACACAGCTCACCTCCCCCTCCTACCCCAGTGGAATGGGGAGGAGAACCAAAATTAAAATTTGTAGGTTGAGGTGAGAACAGTTTAATAATTGAAACAAAGTAAAATAAAATAAATAATAATAAAAACCCAAGTGATGCATGGTGCAATTGCTCACCACCTGCTGACTGATGCTAGACCCCATCCCTGCACTCCAACCAGCCCCTTCTGGGTAACTCCCCCAGATTATATTCTGGGCATGATGTTCTATGGTGTGGAATATTTTTTTTGGCCAGTTCAGATCACCTGTTCCAGCTATTCTCCCTCCCAGCTTTCTGTGCACCTCCTCACTGGTAGAGCATGAGACACAAAGTCCTTGACTTAGGGTCAGCATGACCTAGCAACAACCAAGACACGAGCATGTTATCAACATTATTCTCATACTTAATCAGAAACACAGCACTGTAACAGCCACTGAGAAGAAATTAACTCTATCCCAGATGAAACCAGGACAGTAGAAAAGACTAAACTTAGTGTGCAGTAGAACTTGTTGCCAATATACACTGACATTTGCTGTTTTCAGTAAAGGCTTGAGTAATATGTGGGAAAATTTAATTGCTTCTGTCCTGACAAAACCTGTAGTCTAGATGCCCCGTTGAAAGAATGGCTCTCAGCAAATCCTATTTCATAGCCCCTTACTGGCCCAGCTGGCTGTGCCTCTTGTGCATTTGGCCTGCTGAGCAATACTTTCTTCAGAAACTTTACCTTCACCTCTGCCTATATGGTCATAGAAGTGCCCTAGTTACAGGTAATTTAATCTCAGCAGCCAAAATGATATTTGCTAATGAAAACTTCTACTATTTTCTTTAAAAACAAATCCAGACTTGTCTTCCTTGATAGATTTGTCTCCAGATAAATAATACTAGAGTGGGTAATCTCCATTGCTTTGGAAAGTGATAATAAAACTTTTTATAACTTTTTTAGTAGTTAGTCCTTGTCTTCTGAATTTTAAAAGCTTAGGCTTCTTTCTTTTATTTTAAACTGCCCAGATTCATTCAAAAGTGATAGTTGCCATTGTAAGTGGATTACCCTTTGGTTCTTAGAGAATAGATCTCAGTAGTGAGGACTCAAATGGTATAAAAAAAAAAATCATCCTTTTTGAGTGTTGGTAGCAACTCTACTTCCTTGTGAAGCTTCTCAGGAGAAGGTTGCTTGTATTTTTGAATGAGCACAGAGCAATAAATGATGTTGTTCCCCAAAGTTTAAATTGCATGGAGTGGCTGTGTTCTATCAGAAGTACCTGCTGAGAGAGAATAACTGATTTGTGTTTTGTCAGGATATGAACTTATTCCCACGGTGTACAAAAAAAAGGTGCTGGATGTGCTAAACACCGGTAGATCAGCAACCTGGAGCATCTTATGTAGGATGTTTTGCCCTTAAAATGCTCTTTGTTGAGTTTGCAAACTGAAATTTGGGAGCTCCCACTGCTTTTCCTAATAGCCATAATTATGTGGAAATGGTTTTAAAAAGCAGGCATTTCTTGCAGTTATTTAAAAAATGAGAGAAGACAAGGGGGAAGTCCTACTGCCTTCAGTGTGAAAGCTTCACTGTTGTAATTGTCATGACTGAACAGCTTGACTGATCAGACAGATCTAGGTTAGGAGGCTGCTGTTTCCAGCTGCTTGTTCCCAGCTCTTCAGTTATCAGACTGGCCTGCTTCATAGTTCTTTGAAATAATCCATGTTAATTGTCTGTCTTTTCACTAAACTGGAGGAGAAACCAATGAGTTGAGATGGGGGGGAAAAAAGCAAGCAGCTGTCAACAAAAGCTTCTTACACAAACTCTGTGGCAGGAAGGACTGTGCCCTTGAGATTGTAATTAATAATTATTCTAAGATTCTGGGAAAGTTTGCATTAGTGATTAAAGTTTTTGTGTCAGGTAAGTATGAGGTGTAATATTTGGCCTTGGGATCTTAAGTTGTATATGTGTGCCAAATCATTAAGCCTGTAAAATCAATGCCAATAACTTTTAACTGAAAAATAATCGGTTTTGCTCTACTTCTTGTTTCTCTCAGCATGTGAAGTGGGATACCACAAGTAGATCAGAGGTATGTGGAGCAGAGTGCCATGTCAAGGGAAATTGCGTGGCTATGGTCACTTGTCTCCACTGTGCTACTGTTATGGTCAGAGCATCAAGTTGCTTCTTGAAAGTCACCTGTCACTGGCTTGTATTTCTGTGTATGATTCATAGTACAGCCATTTATAGGCATTGTTCTTATGGTTTATGGTCTTACATAGCATCTTACAAGGGCAGTGGTCTGTGCTTGGGTTAGTGGTTATTTTTGGGTAGCCCTGGTGAATTGCTATGGATACAGAATGGTTCAGTGAGCAGGAATGTTGTGTGGACAGTTGAATTAAATCCATGATGACTTGACTGATACCTTGACTGCAGTATGCTCTACTCCCTAAAGCAGCCCATACAGAGCAGAACAGTTAAAGGTCAAGTGAGAATAAGTATTCCGGGGCTGAGATAAAGATACAGTGATTCTGCACCTCTTAAAGATGAGTTCTACTTCATAGTTCTACAAGTATGTACCAGTCATCTTTTCAGCTTGTATAGATATTGTTCCTTTCTGAATTATATACTTACTAGACAAATTTAGGTATCTGGTAGTTGGCAGTTTGTTATTTCTGGATTCAAAGCTTACTGTTTACAACAGTAGTGATGCTTGCTCTGGTATAGTAGAACACCATTTTCCCAAATACTTTTTTCCAATATTCGTCTAACAAGATTCACAAAGAACTTAATTCATAATTTCCACTTCTGGTGGGTCTTCATGATGTGCTGTGAGAAACAGGTGTAAGTGGTTGTAAGCATGTATGGCTAGTTGGCACACATATGCTTATAGAAACTGTCTTTGGTCTCATCCTTCCTTCCTCACCCAGAATGGCTATGTTTATTGTCCAGAAGTGTTGAAAAATATTCACTTGGGGAGATGATGGAAAGCTGAAGGGAGTCAGTATTTGTAGGAACAAAGAACTAAGAAATCCCTGAAGCTCACATCTTCTTTTCCCTCATTGTAAAACCAGTCCTGTGGTTCCGTAAGTAGGTAGTTCTTCAAAAGCCACTAATCTTCTTGCCTCTACAAATGTCCTTGGCAGAGATTGTGGAGGGTTGAAGAGAGGCTCGCTTCCCCGAGTGTTGTTTCTTGTGTACATAATAGTGTCTCTATTCTGTAGTTTATTTCAGTTTATTACTAAGCAGCACTTGCCTCTTTTTTCACTACACAGGCATCTACAGATATATCCTATGAATGTGTAGTACCACAATCAGTGTTTTTCTTGAAGAAAAGTTCTGCATACATAAGGCAGCATGAAACTTCAGGGGATGTCTGTGCATCTATGGAGAAAAAATGTATTTATCAGGCTTTTAGTCAACAAGAGTTAAGTGGGAATGAGCTGTCCCAGTTGTGATGGATCTTCTAAACCTTATGTTCATGTAAAGGGAACTGATTGGTGAGGTCACTTCACAGTGGTTAATTTATGTTTTGGTATTACCTGTGCCTATCTCTTGGTCAGATCTTACCGACATCCTGAAAAAACCTGTGTTTTCTCTTTTTAATTGTTTTTATATTGTCCAGATTAAAATACACAAACCCAAACAAATAAAAAAGTGCAAATATACTGTCAAATTATTGAAAAGATAACTGGGGAGAAGAGCTAAGGGAATACAACAGAGCTTCCCCATAGAAATCATGAGGGCACCCTGCACCCTTCTGTTTTTGTTGGACCCAGTTGTTTTTGCTTTCTCTAAGCAATCTTGTAACGTAAGTGAACAAGCAGATACATATAATTGATTTGAATTAAAGCTGGAGAAAGTAGGCAAGAGCACCTGGACCCAGATCTGTGAGTAACTTCAAACAATCTTTTTTCCTGTGTTAGAGACATAATTAACTTCATAGAAATAAGAAAGACCATTCATATTATTGAATCGAGAAGTTCCTCTATAGGTTCTTCCTTCACTGTTTGCTGAGAATGATCTTTTTATGAAATTGTGTTCACGTGTTTCTGGCTTTCAGTCATATGAAGAACAAATACAAGGACAACTTAAGTAAATGTAATCTCCAAAGTAAAGCAGACTAGCAAACTTTGAAGATGAGTGCTCAGCATTATTTTTTTTTTATTCTCAATTGTTTTAATAACTGTACATATAAAATTTTATCCAAATTGTATAAAGTTTTATTCATAAAAAGGTAGGGAAATATCTCTGGGCACCTAAAGTCTCTCCCTCAAGTGCAGATCCCACAGGAAATTAAATATAAAGGATAGCACCCTTGTTTTTATTAGTGAACCGGTTCCAAGCAGTTCACAAAAACAAGCAAGTCCTCAAGATCTATGAGTTTAAAATGCCTGAAAGCTTCACTCTCAGGTCTCATGATGCATAGGTTTTAAAGAGTTCTGTGTTGCTGGAAGACATTAGCAATGGGTGTTTCACCATAGGTAAGATGCTATTCACCCATAGAATCATTTTGCTTAGGATGTCTGTTGTCTAGCAAATCAAAGATAATTTCAGGTGTGCAAGCAGAAGCGTGTTATGCTGATTTAACTCTGCATAGGTTTCAGATTGCCATATTGCTCCAGGTTCTGTCTCCAGCCAGTCTTCCCTCCCTCCAACCCCCACCAAAAAAAGCTGACTCTTTGGCTAAACCCTTAGAGCCATATGTATAGTCTTCATCATTTTATAATACCTAAAGTATTATTAGCAATTTCTCTGTTCTCCTTGGTGGACAGTGTAATATTCTACATTGGTACTTACATTTGCGTTACGAATTTTGTAACCCTAGTAAGAGTTTTCAAGAAGTTCTCCTTAAACTAATGCTGTAGGGATTTTTTTGGAGGGGAGGTTGTGTGTGGTTTTTTCAAGCCAAACAGCTGAAATTGCTGTTTAGTGTACAGCTAACTGTTGGATTCATAGCTTGTTTTGCTAAGGAGTGTTTTACAGAGGCATTTTAATTTAACCTGAAAGCATCTCCTCTCCCTCTCTCCCTCCCTTTCATTTTGCAGAAGGCCTTTTCATTATTTGGTCTCTTCTGCTTATTTTGTCTCACAGGATTTCTTACAGACTCAATATATTGAGAGTAGTGTGACAAAGTCAATGGGACCTCTCTTCTGAACAGGCTATGACTAAAAGGAGAGTGTTTTATTTATGGGGAATAACAACCAAAGGAGGTCACTTTAATCACAGCTGGCCTCTGAGAAAATGATAGTTTTATGTTTTTGCTCTCATGGCTGTTCAATTATTCATTAGGCTATTTTGTCCTGATTGCTTTAGAATAAAAAAGGAGTTTAAGGATTTTTGGTCACGTTTCGTTCACATGGATGCAAAAATTATTCCTCTCTTCAATTTCTTGGAACTACTGAGGTGTTTATGATATAAAGTCTGTCCTTTATTATCTTTGATTTGCTAGACAACATTGGTCTTGTTTGTTGTTCAACTGGGAAGGGACTAGGTTTGTTGGACTGGGCGGTAGGCATTTCTTTAAACTCCTCAGCTTCAGGATGTGCCTGTCTTTTTATTATTGCTTTCTAAGGCAGTGAAGCTTAGTTACTGCCTCAGCTCTCTAGTATTGCCGCCTGTTACCCAGGCTCTGTCAAACCTTTGAGATTGAGAGGGCTCCAGCATAAAAATCCTACAGATTTTTGAATGATGCCTGAACATAAGGAGAGCCTGCAAAAGAGAGACTGCTAATTTGGCTCTGTATTTTCAGAAACCAGTCAGCTGTGCAAGCCGCCTGCAGAGCATATTGCTTCTGGCTCAGCACTGAGCTAACAGCATGAGAGGTGCATGGATGTTGTGTGGATGAACTTACGAACTTAGGTTGTGTGGATGAACTTCAGTTAGTAGAAAACTAGTTTTCATGGTCATAGATGAGTTTATTCTTTCAGAACTTCTGAGGGCCAAACACTCAGACTAGTGTTCTTTTGAATTCCTTTCCTGCTTTCTTACCTCCTGACTGAAAAGCATACCTGTAGCCTATAGGAGTACTTTTCTATCATTTTTTTCTCTTCTTCTCCAAGGTGCTCCTTTATTAGGAAGCAACTATGTTCAGTTTCCATTGTTGTATTAGGAAGTTTTATTGAATGTGCCCTTGGGTAAGTGAATGAATTTCTTTTGATCATGTCGTATAATAAAAGGTTCCTTGTTGGCTCCCCTTGACTAGGGCATTCTGTTGATCTAAACTTCCTGAAGGCCAGCTACAGGAATAGGCAAACTAAGGGCTTATCTAGGAGTAAAGGACAAAAGACACCAGAGAAGATATAGCAGTGAAACATCTATAGCCCTTCTGCCTCTGCTGGAGCCACAGAAACCAATTCTTATGGCTGCAGCCTCTGTTGCTGAGGAAGACACTGTGGGGAAAGGGTGCATTGCACACATCTTGTGTGCTCCAAAAACAGCTGAGTTGTTGATGCCAGCTCCTTTCCTTTCTGTAGCAGGGAAAACAGCCCTGGTCACATCTCAGACCTTGCAAAGCTCAGCCCTATCTGTATTGCTTCAGTTGCCTAATGCATCCATTAATGTATGATCTTGCCTATCTTGCTGCTGGGCAATAATGAAGCTGTTTGCATTCTGGATGCCAGTATACTTTAAAAAAAACCTGAACAATTCATGTACTACCAAAGCTATTTGGGTGGTTGGTAGCTGTGAAATGGGAAGCAGTGGAGATTCCAGAGTACAAAGGATCTGCTTTAGGCAGCTGAAGAACTGAGGTCATTTAGTGTGGAGAAAAGGAGGCTGAAGGGAGGTGTCACTCTGTACAAATACTTGAGAGGAGGTTGTAGTTAGGTGTGTGTCAATCTCTTTTTCCAGATATCAAGCAGTAGCATGAGAGGAAACAGCCTTGAGCTGTGGCAAGGAAAGTTTAGATTGGATATTAGCAAAAACGTTTTCACTGAAAAGCCAGTCAAGCACTAGAACAGCCTGCCAGGAAGTAGTTGAGCTGCTATCCCTGGAGGTATTTAAAAGACGTGTAGGTGTCGCACTTAGGGGCATGGTTTAGAGGTAGACCTGGCAGTGCTGGGTTAATGATTGGATTCAATGATCTTGGAGGTCTTTTGCAACCTGTTTCTATGATTCTAGCTTTTTGTTGTTGTAAATGGTAGGGGTTTTGCAAGTTGCTTGCTGTTTCTGAAATTCTGTAGGTAGCTGACTGGTAGATTAGGAACTTTCTTCCTTGTTTTGTGAAAAACCATCAAGCGAAACCAGAGGGAGTCAGGCTCTTGCATTCAAATATGACCTAATAGATGAAAAATGAATTCATGTGTTTTGTAGTATTTCTGCAATTGATCACTGAAGCAGTGACATAAAATATATTGTGAATTGCCAACCATAGCAGAAACCTGATACACTGAGTGGCTACAAAAGTACTACAGTAGTACACTGCATTGCACAATCAAGTAGTTGACAGGTGCTCTGTCTGTGATGAGAAGGGAAAAATATTAACTGAGGTTTAACCAGTTTGGGCAGAGTAGCAATCATCTCCAGCTCTTGAGACAGTCTTCAAAATAAAACTCTACCCTGTGTTTTAACTTACAGTTCACAGGCTTGTAGGCTGTGTCAAAGTGAGAAGTCTTTCTCACCTTTGTCATGAAAGCGTATATTGTATACAAACATTTGAACTGTAAGGATAGTGACTGCCCTGATAAATCTGGTGAGTTCTGCCTTAACTGAAAGTGACTCACTACTAGAACAGTTTCAGGTAGTTTGTTTAATTAGGTTGTACTTTTTGAGATATCTTGGTGAGCTGATTGAAGAATTTGCTGTTGTCAGGAAACAAAGAAAATGTTTCTTCTCTGCTTCTGGTATTTATTTGATCCTCTGTGAGCTGCTGTGGCTCATTAAGCTGGGGAGGGAAAAAATGTTGATGATCTTCTGTGGGATTAGTGAGTTGAATTGACTTGCAAGGTATGGAGAGTTGGAAGTGATGCAGCAGAAGGGGGGAGCTTAGGACATTACATGAGCAAGGAGGAGAAAGGGACTTCCCCTTAGTGGCCACCATGTGGGTTTGTGGGAGAAAGGAGTCTTGTTCCTCTAGCAGTGTTTTGCTTGGAGTATGTTGCTGGTTAACTAGCTTTGACTTTGCTGAAGTAGATATTCCTGGCTATGCAAGAAATAGCAGAATATCTGTAAGCAGTGGGTAGAACTTCTCCATTTCTTGCAGCTGTGATCTAGGATTTCATTTTAGATACTCTGAGCAAGTGGCATTTGATTATTATTATGGAAGATTGACCATATTTGATGTAGTGTCAAAACAGCTGCTGAACTACCTGATCAAATATGAAGATGATAGAATAGTCTGGCATAGAGCTCTGTTTTGCTGCTTTACTCTGAAAAGTAAGAGTGAGTCTGGACTGATTATCTTCCTTTGCTCATTTTGTGTTTGAGCATTCTGAAATTTAACCATGTCTACCTTGCATATGTGCCTGCTTGTTTATGTAAGTTTTTGAATGCTTGAACTGTTTGTAAAGCTGACCTGTGCAACAGCTCTTTGTTAAGAGTATAATGTAGAGTGGTAAAATACTGTTTATCAGTAAGTGCTCTGTACAGAGTGTTCTGTAATACTGCTAAACACTTTCAACTCCTAAAACTTCCCAAGTATTTGTGTGCCTGTAGTAAAACTGCTTTGCCCGAAGAGTTGGTAAAGCCGCTTTGGGATTGGTATCAAATGAGAGTTTGAGCAATAGCGTTGATATAATTTAGTCTCTTCAGTGCAGTTCCACAATAGTTCTGTTAATCTTTCTGTCCTCTCTGAGGGGCCAGAAGCCACCTCCTTCCCTACCTCTCAATCCTTAGCAGCTATTCCTTGGCAGTTCATTGAATTTCAAGTATACCTAATTGTAGGTGAGGCTTTAGTTTACCACTAATATCAATGGAAATGTTATATTTAATTAAAAAAAACACCAAACTTCAGGGGTGGTCTTGCTGAAGGTACATGTTCTTCTGGTTAGGATTTTTTTGTTTCCTTATTTTAATTTTCTTTGGGAGGAGGAGAAAACAAAAAACTTGCTTATAAGCACTAAAGACTGTAGGTTTAGAGTATTACAGATGCAAATGTGGAAATTCCATTTGGAGAGGATGGTTTGGGATATTCTTTGGGTTGTCATGGTGCGGAGAGAAAGAAGATATCTTTGTACTGCTAAAAGGTGCTAAAACTAGAAATCTTCTCTAACAGATCTATGTTTGGGGTAATAAAATTTAAAGTGAAGTTTGTGTCTAGTTGCTTCTTGTGGCAAGATAGTGGAAAATATGAACTGTGAAATTAGTTGGGTCATGTCTCCTCCAATGTAGGACAGAACTTAGAAACTTGTGCTGAGAGCAGCCATATAAATGTATTGAAACAAAATGGGCTGACATCATTTGAAGCTATTGCAATTGAAACTGTAGAATGTTTAATACGTTCTAAATCTATTAATGTTTTGTTCCAAATCTCCATGTGAAGAGTTTTAAGCTAAGCCAAAAAATACTTGCATATTAACTTTTAAATTAAGGTTGAAATGTGAGGGTAAAGGATGAATTTATAAGTTCATGAATTTAATATTTGTAAAGGAGGGGGTATTTGCTCTTAATGTGTTTATGTTCATGTCACTTTTCCAGCCATAATTAATGGGAGAAAACAACTATGAGTATGTGAAACTGAGCAAATAGCTCCTGGATGTCATGCAATTCAAATCTAAAATCCCAGGGAAACTATGACATTGGTCTAAGAAGTAATTACTGTGTGCGCTCTGACCATATATTGTGACTTTTTGGACACACTTTTTAGTCAATTCCTACAACTTGTGTACTGTAGATAAACAGTTTAAGATGTAGAAATAGAATCCTAGCTCTGTTGCTCTGCAGGCTTTGTAGGTGGCTAACCAAAAAGGTTTTATTTCCTTTTAATGATTCATTATTTATGCTTAGAGTTGAGTTACGTTTGTTTCTGTATGTAAATTATTGAAAAGTCTTATTTAGAGCAGAGGGACTAGTGGTACTTAATAAAGCATTGGGGTTTGTTCTGCTTTTTTTTCCAAAGTATTGTGCAGAAGTCCTTAACAGAATGGACAAGACTGGAGTATGAAGAAAAATTCTGTTGTGTTCTTAAGCAGCTTTGGTGTTTTACACATGGTAAAGACGTGCCAATGTGAATGAATTAATTCTTGTTACGTACTCGGCTGTAGTAATGAAGCAATATGGCACCACAGGCTTGCAGGGGTCTTCAGAATTTGTGCAGACTGTTCTGAAAGTACAGTTTTAAGTAAAAACTACTCGTTTTAATGCTACATCAGTAAAAATGCATCTATAAAACAGTTCTTGGGACATACCTCTAACTCCTCATGATACAGCTGTCTGGATGAAGATTATTCAGTAAATAAGTAATTTCCTTATCAGTTTGTCTTTCAGCTAATTCAAATGTCAACAAATTTCAAATGTAGACCTATCTTTTATGCTTAGGAAGCTTATTTAAAAATTAGCATAGGGATGGAGCAAGAGCAGACTGTGTGCACAGGCAGAACTCTGTTCTTTGTGGAGATGCAAAATCAGTTGTTTTGTAATACAAATACAGTTGTTAATGAATTTTGTTACATCAGATACTTCTTTTACAAATTCTGATGTTTTATTGGAATCAGTAGATTTTCAATGTGCTTCAATGATTGCAGAGAAATGCAGCTTCCAGGGCTTTTAACTGCATCTCTATGAATTTTTGCTCATTTGTAGTGTTAATTCTGTGCTGGATTTCCCCCCTAAGCCTTTGTGATTCTGTGAAGAAAAGTTACGTTTTGTAGAGTGAGGATGTTCTTGATGGGATGCTGATTCCTTCCTGTTTGTGTTGCTTCCCTCGTTTTAAAATCAGACAGTTGTCTATGCAGTGTTTACTAACAGGTACTAGATGCTTAATCAGAAAGAAAATCTAATCAGCTTTCACTTCCTTTGTCAGTTCCTGTGGCTTTCAAGTCTTGTTTTCTCGGTACTTCTGTGTTATCAAAGCTCTTGAAAGGTGGATGCAGTGAGGAGAAACGATTGATGATGGAAAATGACAGTAAACCAGATTATGTGTGTGAAGTAAAAAAAAGTTTAGCTTTTTTCCTCTTAAAAAAGTAATTTTTAGTATGCTAACACAACTTGAGGTCTCTTTTTGGAACTATTTTATTTATAGATTAGTGAGTAAACATTTTGAGCAAGGTCGAAATTACCTTGCAAGGGAGAGAACTCAAAGAACAGTAGTCTAGCTCTCAGCATAGAGATTTAAACACAGTATTTCATCTATTTCTAAAATAACTCTGAATTCTGAATATTTTATTTGGAAAAAATTGTTTCTTTGGTGCCATGCTGCAAGTTTTGCAAGGATTGCTTTCCAGGGATGCTCACAGTTTCTTTGGGTTGTCTTTGTCTAACATGGAGTAGCATTTTGAAATAAATTAATTTGTATTATTAAAGTGAGATATAAGGAACCATGCTTTGTTGTTCATTTATAACAATAATGATGATCATGTGGTTTAAGCTCTCTTCTGAGACCATATCCTTGTGTCAGTAGTTGATACCACTTGAATTTTGCCATTTTTTGTCATGCAAGATTAACAAATGGGAGAAACATAGGCTCGTTTTTAATGTTTTATACTGATACGCATCTTAAATGGCTCAGGTGTAAGATCCAACCTTCCTCTACACCTGAAATCTGTATGTAGTAGATTGCTAAAAGCATCAGAGCCAGGTGAGGCTTGAGCCTAAATGTGGAGTTCTAATGATTGGATTCTCTTAACACCACATAAAAAGTAGATCGAGGCTATAGTCATTCCCTCCATGGAGAAGAGGCAAATCCCTATTATGACACCTGACTGCTTTGGCTGACTAGTTATCTTTGAGCTTACTGTGCCTTTAAAAAGTCTGATTAAAACTGCATTGCTGGACTCACTGGCTATTCAGTTGGTGTGGCTTTCTAGGACATCCTATGCTGGGGTGGCACTTAAAACTTTGCTGAATCTATGGATTTGATGGCTACAGTTTTACAGAAGGAGTAGAAACATGAGTCAGGGTGTGTATCTTGCTTCAAAGCTAGAGGACTAAGGGCAGATAGAGACCTGTGAATGTTTCCAAGAGTATTGTTAAGAATGCTGAACTCAAATGGGACTTTTAGAGGAAAAATGGAAGTAAATAAAGTTGGTTGCTTCAAGTAATGCACTACTATGTTTTAACAACATGAGAGCTGTGAATCATCAGAGATAAGTCTTCTGGTAGGCTCCTTTGAGTGTGTTATTGGAAACCTAGGGACGTGCATTTGGAGTGGGAAGGAAAGCAGCTTCAGGTGTGTCTGGGATGCACAAAGCAGAGGAATACTGGTAGCCTGTTGTTTGTGGCACACGGTGGAGTTGTAAAAAGGAAAGGTCCATATATGTGGTCTTTGTTGAAAGAACTGTAGCAGAATCATGTCTAGCTTGAAACTAGATTAGAGTTTGACATTTTTGGTCAAACTAAAGATTATTACAAGACAACTTGGTCTTGTGGAGAGGTGAATCACTTATACCTGGAGGCAGAGTGCTGGAGTTGTATCTAGCCTGGTGCCTTTCCTGCCTGCTGATGTTCATGGTTGCTGCTATTCAAAGCACTTCAGCTTTCTTTGAGTGACTGTTGTGTAAATATAACAGCCCAGTTTCTAGTCTGTTTTTGAATAAAGTTTAAAATCAAGCTTGAAGTAATTGTCTCCTATTGTTCAGTAACTTCCTTTAAAACTTGGAAATCTGTCATCCTCTTGGACTGACACATAAGTGGCTTGGAAATTGGAAAGAAGTTGTGTTCAGGTTTTTTCTTCCTCAGGAGGGAAGCCAAACCCCCAAAGTAAACAAAACAAAAAAAATCCATTAAAATATCAAGTTCCACCTATCCCTTATTGAGACTTAGTTCTAACTGCATTTAGACTTCACTACTTTATCTTAAATGGCAACAAAGAAGTGATTTTCGAAAGCAAAAGCAGAGTGGAAACAAGCAATTGCAGTGGTAGAATATAACATTAATGCCACTTGTAGAAGTGGTTAACATTTTTGAATTACTGTACCATCAGTATGGTGAAACTTGCACAGAATGCTGAGGGCACAGGCAGGAATAGTTGAAGCAACATTGTTAAAAATAAGGAGGAAAACCACCAGTCATAGCTGTCACTACAGCTGTTGTAGTTGTGTGAACAGAGTCCCATAGGTTTTTGCGTAGGGTAATCCAAACCTTGTTAGCAATAGATGTCTTGATCTGTGCCAGTAACAGCTTCTCATTCTGTGGGACTTCATGTAGTTTTCAATCTTTTGAAGGCACCTACTGAAACATTTTGGAGTGTCATTTGAGAATGTTAATATGTGTTCTATAAAAGTAGCAGGGAAAAAAGCCTGCAACTCTTCCCCTGGGTTTTTGTAAACTAGAGCTTAACAGACTAATTTAATACTTCTATCCCATGGGTCCTTGCAACAGAAAGTATTATTCAGTTCTAAAGTGTAGGCTTCTTTTTAAGGAATTCTGAAGTTTTCAAACAGATTCTGTGATTCTGTACCAAAATGCTGTTGACTTTTCAGCCATCTCAATAGATGACTCTTCCTGGGATCAGTGGAACTCATGAATATTCTAAGCAGCAACAAATATATCAAATCTAGTACATTTCTGCCATTCAGCGAATGCAACTTGTAAGCATTCACAGATGCTGTTCCTTAACAAGGCTTTTGGTAGGGCTTTACTGCTGTCAACAGCACATCAGATATGATACTGTTAGCTGCCAAAACAATATATTAGAAGTGTCCTTCCATCTTCAGCAAATCTTATTTGTAAACTTCTCATTAATTTCTCTTGGATTAGCATTCGTGTGTGAGGTTTATTCTGACATGATAAGAAGTTTGACCAGCTTTTCGCCTTCACGAGAAACAGACTTCAATAAAAGTAAATCATCTTTTCTTCCAGGCTGCGTTCTGGGAGGTCTGTTTTAATGTTATATTTATCTAAAAAAGAGAAATAAAAAAATGAGATGTTTTAAAAGCCATGAGCATGCTTCAGTCTTTTGTGTAGAAATATTAATTAAAACGATCTGATTGTTGACACCTTTCTTCCTTTTTTAAATCTACCAGTTTCCTGATTAATCATAAACCAGCTTTGATACAGTGACAGATTGCTAAAGGTATACATCTTTCAGTTTCCACAAGTGCTACAAGCAGTGGAGCTCAGCTGCCAAGTAATCCTGGTGGTGTTACATGTGCAGAGACTGTATGGTTATTGCTGTCCATGAAGTTAAGAACAGTACTCCAGAATGTATCTTCATGCATATGTGCCTTTGGGGGGAAAGGTCTTCTCCAGTTAATTTCAAATACAGCTGCTGCCGTAGTTGCAGATTTAAGGACAAGGCTGTGGTGTAGTGTATATTGGAATATTTGTCTTGTTTGGTGATTCTTTGAACACTCTTCTTTCCCTACTGAAGACAACGTAAAGCATTGTGAAAGGTGTCCTGTACCGTGAAGTGAGCCTTTGTTATTTATGTTACATGAAAACATACCTTTTTTTTTTTTTTCTTTTTTTCTCCTCGTAGTGGGTGGACCTGTTCATTTCACTAGTGGTGTGCGGTCCTTGGATTGGGTGAGGACAGGGTCTTTTAAAGACATGGGTACCATGACTTGGCTTTTTCATCAGTCCTGCTTTCTAGGTTATGTGTTGGAAACCCCTGTCTTGGTGTTTCTGAGTGCTTACATTGCTTCTACAGATATTGCAAATTTCCCTGATGGGAACAAAATTGTGGGATGTGTGGGTCACAACTAATGCTTCCTAGAACACCTTGTGTTAATCAAGCTATTACTAATGGCAAGCTTGATTCTATTAATGGCAGACAACTATTCATATGATGCAAGAAATTCTTCCCAAACGTGCTTTCTCAGTTACTGGGTTGGAACAACAGCTGGGGCACCTCCACAGAAGTGGCACAGTGTACTGAGGCAGCAACAGCTTCTATCTGGGCATTCAAAAAAATCTCATGGTGCTTTCTTTCATTAGGTGTGTATGTAATCCCATACTCCCTGCCTGCCTATAGCAGCTGCTGTTTTCTTGAATGCAGTCTTTTTTATTTAATTTTTTTTAGCAAGTTGTTGAGAATGGTAGTGTGTGCTGGTCACCTCAGATGGAATGAGGACAGTCTTGATGTTCTGCGTTTCTTGATCTTCCTGGATTGTACAAGGCCACCAGTCTTGAGCTTAGCAGTTCTTGGGAGGCTTCCATGCTCTATCAGCATTACTTCTCTATCTCTCCAGCTTGCTGTTTGCTGGTGGCTATATCTTCAACTACACATAACTTGAGTCTTTATAGAGTCCATTTACACAAACTTGCATGGAAGGGATTTTTGTGATAGGCATTTGCCTGTTTCCCAACTAAAAAAACCCACATTCTGGGAACTGAAAAGATATCTTGTATTTGAAGGCTGTACAATGTCTTAGAAGCACTAACAGTTCCTAACTGTAAAACTATGCTGCCTAGCCAGAAACCCTGACAGCACTGGAATTTGAGAGTACTGAGCACTTTTCAGACAGACTGTGGTTGTTGAGGCATGCTTCTTTTATCTGGCCAAGCCAAAAGACTGTTTGCTGTGCGACTGCATCCAATTTGAGAAGGAATTGTATCTTAAAATGCAGCAAGTACTTTAAGTGCACATTAAATCTGGGGATCTATTTCCAGAGGAAGAGTGTGAAGTTAGCTAGTCAGCACTACACTAAAACATCTTTCAGTAAAAGTGCTCCATATTCTGTTTGCTTAGAGGTCAGCTTGTAAGCTTCCTGAGAAATAACCTTACAGACTACTGAGCTTTTAATCCCTTTGTGTTGCAAGTTTCTGGAAAGTGACTTTCAAATATTCAGAATAAATACACTTCTTTCATTTTCTAAGCATTCATACATAGCATGCTCTGTTGGAGCCTTGTGATTGGAGTCAAATAGTACCGCTGAGTATCTACACAAATGGGAGCTACTGTGGTCTTGTGATGGTTGGCTTTCTAAGAAGTAAGAGCAATGCAGTCATCTGCTTTTCTGAGTGTGGTTGCTTTAGGCACTGGTAAAGGTTATATGGTAAACTGGATCTGTGTGATTGTTCCCTGCTTTTCTAGTCCATGTTATGGAAGTTGAAGGTGTGAAAATTGCAGAGAATGTTAGTAGAAGTAATAATTCACCATTTCTTTTTAAAATCTTAAGGTACGCAGTGTTTTTTAGCTGTTTTCATTTCAGTCTCCATATAGGTTAGTAAGATACATGTAAAGCAAACCTTAGACAGAACTCTGAGTGTCTCATCTGCTGTCTTACATTTAAGAAAGTGCCTTGTATTACTAAAAAAAGCTTTGATATTGCATAAAATAGCTTAGAGGTAAAGCTGAGTGTTAAGTACAAGTATTGGCATCAAAGCACCTGTAATGAAAGATGCTCCATTTCAAGTTAATTATTTTCAAGTAGAAGAGAAAGCTAAGGTAGCACTATGCATTTGCTGAGCAGTAAATATCTACAGTTCTCCCCAGTGGTGTTTAAAGAAGTGTAAGTGGGCACAACATTATTTGTTTATATAATAAACAAAAAGAAAACCCTCCTCTCTTTTCAGAAACTTTTTCACTAAAAAGGCGAAGGAACTCAAACCTGCTGTCCAAAGCGCTCCTGGCTGGAAGTTGTTTGGAAAAGTCCCACCCAGGGAAAACCTTCCGAAAGATTCCAAAATTATTCAGCAGGTGAGTAAAACATCGCACAACTCTAGGTATGAAACTTCTAAAAATAATACACGGATATTGCTGTTCTCTCCACATTCTTATATAACAGTAGGGTGCTCTGAGAAGACCCTTTTGGGGCTTTGTTTAACAAATAGTAGTTACTAAGGAGTTTGAGTTTTATCAAGTGTACTGTTCAGTACCTCTTAGTGCTTATAAGAAGGTCATACAGGTTCAGAAAGCATTTAAGCTGTTTTTTGACAAGACATCAGAACTTTTCTTAATTTCCTGTAACATTCTGTCTTTATTGTTGTGATTTAACCAGTACACTTATTTAATATGATATACTACAATCTTAACTCATTTTTCTGTAGTCATCGTTTCCTGGAAGACTTCCTATGTGGGTAACTTGTGACAAATTGCTTAGAATTCTGAAACGTCATCTTTAATGTAAAGTTTTAACCTCACTCAAAGTATTTTGTTCCAAAGTAATGCTGTAAACTGAACTTGTTTTGGAGTTACTGGGATACTTCGGAAAGGTACCTCTGATTTTTTCTTCCTCTGACACCAAGTTGCACTTCCATATAATTGTTCCTGTGGAATTTATTTGATAAAATAATATTAAAACATCATAGTCTTTAAAGGTGAGTAATTGGTAATGTATCATTAAGTTAATATTAACTTGCAAACCTGATTGTAAGATTTGTTGACATATGAATGTGAATGTCCCATGTGTTGGTTAATATAGTAACTCGAATCTCTTAAGAGCTGCTTTCTCTGCCTCCTTTCTTAAATCCCATATAAACTGATGTGTTTGGCAGGTGCAAATGGCTGTGAATGAAGCAGTGTTCAGTCATCTTCTAGAAGGAGCTTTGTGGCAAAAAGTGCCTTTTGGGAGCAGCTAAAGTGAAAAATGAGAGGTTCTTTTTGAAGAACTTGAATGTAATTGAGTTTGTCACACAAATGTAGGAAAATGAATACAGCAATTGCAATCTTGAGGGTTGAAACCAGATGATCTTTAAGGGTCCCTTCCAACCCAAAGCATTCTGTGATTTACTGTGAAGTAAACAGAATGGGTTTTGTTTTTTTTTTTTTTTTTACATTTTCATATACAATTTTCTTGTTTTGTTTTCTGGTTGGGAGAGGACAAGCATTTGTTGTTCGCTTCCCAGATGAATGTTGTTGGACTTGTGCTGTGAAAATGCTGTAAAAATCCAGATGTCTTTTCCATCCTGAGAAATGGAGAATCTGCACAGTGCTACAAGTCATCTGCTTACTGTTTTCTAGTAATGAAGATATTGGTTCTGGAGACCATGTAATAATCATAGAATGGTTTGGGTTGAAAGGGACCTTAAAGGTCATCTAGTTCCATCCTCTCTGCCATGGGCAGAGACACTTTTCAGTACACCAAGTTGCTCAAAGCCCTGTCCAACCTGACTTTGAACACTTCCAGGGATGGGGCATCCACAACCTGGCTGGGCAACCTGTTGAAAGTAATAATCTGGAAAAGTAGTTCTATTTCTTATTTGGTTGTCCCTCAGTGATTGTGTTTGTTGTAAACTGAAGCGTTCCAATTTTTTAACTTCTCCAAAGTGGTAGAAAAGCAAATACGTTACAACAATATATGATCTTTAAATATATGATTGAGTTGGTCCTAGCCACTAGTCACATGGTTTGTGTCATAATGTTTGCCAGATTAGAGTCACTGTTGGATTTACATAATCTTGAGTAAGGTAATAGCTAATATTTTTAGATTTCTATTTGGCTAAAGTATCTGTGGTCTTTAGATAAAGCCTCATGAGCTAAGAAATGCAGTTATCAAAGGGTGATCCTGATTGACAGTACACTCTGCACACGGATATACAATACCTAAAAAAATGTGATCTCTGAGAAGTGACCCTAATGTCTCCATATTTAGCATATGTCAAATGTGTTTAAAATTTACAGTATAGCTCCTTCTGCACATGCTTTTGAAGAAAAGCCAATGGTTTCTTTTCTCAAAAAAAATGTTTAAATTTGCTAAGCTGGTGATGAGTTGGAAGGAATGTAAGTATACTTACTTACTGAAGATCAGTTTGACTTTCTAAATTGAAGTGGAGGGATCTAATGTGATCTGAAACATAAACCCCGCATTCTTCTCCATTTTTTTTAGCCATCTGTGGTCAGAACCATGGCTACTTACTGTTAGGCAGCTTTTGTAAAATGAACTTCAGGTTTAAGACTGCAAGTAGAGTGGGCTTAAGCTGTAGGAAAGCTGCCTGTGGGGGAGTTTATGGTAGTTTATTATTAACTACAAATCTGGCCATTCCTGAACATTATTCTCGGTGGTTGAACACAGTTCTCTCACTTTACTGATGCCAGTGGCCAGCCTTGAGAGGGTGCAAATAAACCCTTGATTAAGGAAATGCAGTAATGAGTCAGCATCCTTCAGATAAAGGATGAGATCTTAAGAAGCCCTTTTGTGAGAAAAATTAACTCACAACAGGAAAAACTTTGTAATTAATAGCAGGAGGAAGTCTTTTAGATAAGAATAATACGTACGTCAAAGCTTTATGGCAATATAATGAAGCTTAGACTTTCTTATTAGTAAAACAGAAAAATTGCACCATTGTACATTTATACCCAAAATGTTGGTACAACTCAAGTGTCCCCTTTCCATCCTGGCTGTTGGAAGCATCCTTTGTTATCTTTACTATGGTAAGGATGATGTACTTAATTGATAATTACATTTAAATGAACGTTTGTGGCTTCCAGTCACTGTCTATCAGCTAGATGCTGCTGTACATACCTCTCCAGAGAAGTCAGGTAGTGATTCCAAATATATTGAATAATGTCCAAGAAAATCTGGAAATTTAATTTGGAATACTGTTTCAGACATTTTTCAGATGGCGGCGCAAGCCAGCTCTGCCTTCAGAGACCGTCTAATGAGTATTACTGTAAATAATTTCTTTGCGGGCTTCTTAGTGTATGTAGGAGATTAATATTTTTGTGGTGGAGCAGCCTGGGGGGCTCTCGTGCCCGGGGAGCAGCAGAGTCCCTGGCAGCTGCGCTGCTGTCAGCCTGCTCCGGGCGAGGTGCGCGCGCTCGAACTGGGTCAGAGGTTGGAAGTTCTTGGCAGCTGCATCTCCCCTCTCACAAGTGCTGGCACGCTCATCTCTCCCTGGATTTAGAGCTGCCCAGGCAGGATGTGATTGAGGCCAACTCTTTTGCTGGACATCTCCCTCCTCTGGGCTTCCTTCCTTCACTGTTTTTTAAAAAGGGAAAACAGCAACTCCCCAGGACTGCAAATGTCAAATGCATTTGATGGTTTTAGGAAGTGTGCCTTCTTTCATGAACTGCAGCTAATAAAGCTGGCTATTAGAAGAAGTAGGTGGTCATTAATGATCAGTTTGGTAGATTCTTTTCAGTTTGTACAGAAATCTGCTTTAAATTAGACTGCTGAAATATTTTAATGCAGAAGCATTTTAAAGCAGAAACAGATTTGTGAGTAGATATATAACATTTTGGAATGTATTGACTAGAGTCCAAGTTCTGTTTAAAAATGCAAGGTCAATTTCAGTTTCTGTCCTTATGGTTGAAAGAAAAGAGCTTTTAATACGTGATCAGAATTATTCTGAATATCAGGTCATTAAGTGTAGCTTTTTTTATCAAAGCAGTCTTGCATACTTTTTATTAATTTGTTCAAAGCAGTATGGTAGGATGTCTTTTTCCTAGCATGCCTGAATTAAAGTAAATTCACAATATGCAAATACACGTTGAAAAATAAAAAAAAGTAAAACATACAGCAAATTCATTTTATCAGCAGTTTTAACAATACTGCTCTCAGTGGCAGCCTTAAATGAGGTGGAAAAAAAGGCTTCTTTTCTGTTTAAATCTGACACACCATGAAAAGCTCGCAGTGATTTAGAAATGATTGCTTATTCAGAAGTGAAGCCATCTTTTCCAAAAGCTGTCACCTTGTGTACAAACTGAAAGGTTTTAGACAGTCCATTAAATAGTAACTTTTGACTGGGTCACTGTTGTAAAACTAACCTCTGAAAATGTATTGGGGTGTCTCTAAAATCTTTAAGAAAAGAAGTACTTGAGGGCTAAAAAACTCAGTGTCTTCACTTGCATATTTTTCCAGTGTTGTTATCTCCGGTCTGAAATCTAATGGAGAAATTGCAGTCACTGATTTGGCAGAATTCCCATTGTCTCCCAGGGACAAGGGTTTTCAGAGGCTTCTCTTCAGAGGAACAGATGTGTTTTGAATTGGTTTTCCTACGACTCTAACCTTCTAACTTGCAATGTTAACTCTTACCTCCAGTCTTAGTTGTTGCAGCTTAAAAGTACATGAAGCTCTTAATGCTTATAAAAATGTTTATAAAAAAAGTGTATGGTGTGTGTGTAAACAAACCTAAGGACTGTCTGTGAGAATTTGTACAATGCTAGATGCTTTTTCGTAGGAGTGGTTCTTAAGCAGATTGTTATTTAGAGGTCGTGTTGGCTCACCTTGCACTACTGCTGGAGAAAAGAGAAAGGCAAGACTTCTGCCTGTTTACCAGATACGGACTAGAAATACATTGGTAACAATCTGCCTTGAAACGAGGACAGGCAATAAACTGGGGTATTGGGTCTTGCAAGGAACATGTAACACCTGAATAACAATTTGCCCTATTAGCAGCAGTGAGAAGGCTGTGATGGTTTTCTTTGTAGATGCTGTGGCAGGTCGGATTCTCAAGACATGGACTGCATAGTTCCAGTATCACATGTGTAGTCAGTAAAATATCTATTCTAGAGGTAAATCAAAGACATTCCCCAGTATTTTAGATTTCTGCAATGATTATCTTTGCAGTAAAATGGTAGTGAAACTAGTAGGACCTCAGAGTGAAAAATGCTTTCTTTTGTTTTGCGTAGAGGACATAAAATACAGTTCAACTCCTACTGCCAGAGCTTACCCATCTGCTTTGACAAGGAGAACTTGTTAAGGAGAACTTTTCATGATGTCAGTGCTTTGCTGGTGGAAAATGTATCTTCAGGGGAGTAATTTACAGTGAGGATGGGATCAGTGTTTTGAAAATAACAGAAACATTAGAAAACAAAGTCTTTGAGGACAACTACTAAGGGAATTGAAGCAAACTTTTTCTTCCTAATACTTGAAAAAGAAAGCATAAGCATTGTATATGTTTTCATTTCTGTTCTTGGAAGTGAAACAAAGAATAAAAGTTAACAAAAATTATAAAACTACTTTGATTTTGTGGGACATGATGTTTTGGGGCTTTTTGTCATCTGGATTCTCTCTTTGATGGGATCCCTCCCCCTTTGTTTGGCCTCTGAATTTCTTGAGCAAAGCATGGTACGTTTTTTTAATTCTCAAAAGGAGTGAACATTTACAGGTTAAGCAGACATGCTGCTGAGCTTGAGGTGCTGACATAGCAAAATCATAACCTAGCCAGCTGTATCAAATTCCAAAAGGATAGCATTTAGCAAAAAGATTCAGGTGGTAATTCTGCTGTCTTTCATGGACTTTTTTTTTAAAGTGTGGTTTTTGTGTGTTTGTTTTGTTTTGTTTTGTTTGTTTTTGTTTTGGTAGGGTTGTTTTTTTGGGTTCCCCCCCGTTGTTTTGTTTTTTTTTTTTGTTTGTTTGTTTGTTTTGTTGTTGGTTTGTTTTAACATAAGCCTTACCCTTCTGAGGCTGGTATGGTGCTTCAATACTGAAAAGTCAAAAATAGTATGTCAAGGGAGAAGAAAGCCTTTAAAATGCTTTTCTATTATTCTGAGGTATATGCATGGTGCAGAAGACTGCAGATATGTTCTGTTGAAGTCATGATAAAAAGCTTATTTTCCTTCTTCTAGGTGCTGTAATTCAATGCCTGAAAGCACTGGCTGTGTTTGTCACCTCCCCTGCACCCCATTTTTAAGCTTGGCTTTTCTTTCCATTTGAAAACCAGCTTTGACTTTTGAATGGAAATGTGCAGAGCTGTGGTTGTACAGGGTCTCCTCTAGCTGGGCATGTTTTCAGCTGATTGCCTTGCTGCTAGTGGGCTATAAGTGGTTTGTTTGGTGCTTAGAATCTTACTTTTAATTAAAAGTGACTGTTTTTCAAAGCCTTACAAATGCATCTCCATTCTCATCAGCTCACCAGTAATGTTGAAGTGTAGCTCACTTTTGAACTTTCAGTTTAGAAATACCAATTATAATGTGGCGGGAGGAGGGGGAGGGGACAATGTTCTGTTTCTCCTTTTTAACAGGTACCTTCTGAGGCTAGTGTAAGTCTAACTTTTGCAAGTGATGTGCAGTAGGGAGAGACAGTGTTGTATTAGGGACTGTCTTTTGTCATGCACCTGAGAAGCATCATGGAAAAAGATCTTCCTTTGGACAAAGATGCTGATTATTGAAAATATAACACATCAATTAAACCAGGAAAATAATCCAATCGATGTCTGTATGCATCTTGAACAAGTGGGTGGTCTTTGTATGTGTGTCTGCATATTTTGAGGGCTGGAGAAGGAGGAACAGACTCATCTATGTTTCCTCAAACATAGAAGATAAATACTCTACATGTGAATTTAAATTTTGGCTTGCATGTTGCTATATTGTAATGGTCTTTTCCTTCATTTATTCACTTTGCTTCTGTTTTTCTCATTAGGATGACAGTTCTGGCAGTCTTGCATCAATATCTACTCTCAGTCTGTTAAACACAGGGGTATGAAATTTAATATATACTTTTTTTAGTCGTATTCAATGCCATGCATGGGACTGTGTAGCACTCATTAAAATAGAACAAACATCACATTTTCACGGCAGCATGAATATTTTACAGCACTAACCATCAACTCATTAAATACCATTAGTAAAATAAATAAACAAACTTCACACATGAACCTCACTAACAACTTAAAGTGATAGACTTTTATTGTTTATACTGCATGTTCCTGAATAGCAGGAAAGAGGTAATGATAGAGTTTGACAGTAATTTACTTTCTATGTTTGCTGTGTGTTGTTTAATGGTAAAAGTTCTTAAAAGGCTTAATTTGTACTATTTTTGAACACCTTATTAGGTTTGAAAATTGATATACTGGAATCTCTTTTCTATCACTAAGTCACACAAGCTATTAATAGTGGCTCTTCAGAACTCCAGGTGCTTTTAATCACTTATTTCCAATATGAAATTGGAAATCTAGAGAAGTGTAGCTATTGAAACTTTTGTTATGTCATGTCATCTATTTGCTATTATTGGTGTCCTGAAATTGCCCCAGTGTGCATGCCTGTTACTTCGTAAGCTTTTTCTGTAATTTCACCCTCTGTTAAACAGGAACAGTACAAGTTGGCTCTTTAGTTCTGTGAAACTTGCTGCGGTTTTTGTGAAAGGGAGCAGGAATGTACCTGTCAGTTGATACTGGTGCCAATGGTTACATGGTCCGGCCACTCTCAGCTCTTCTATGTCGGGCCCAAAGCTCGTGGCTTCTTGTAAACAAAAGAACATGAAATTTGATGCACCTTGTTAAATATCCAGTTGAGGAAAAAATAGAGAAAACAAAGAATTGAAGATGGATGGCATTATTTTGAAAGGTTGACCCAGAAGCTCTTAAGTGTCAGTTTGATTGTTCTCTTGTACTGTGCGAAGATTAGTATTTTTCCCCTCATCAATAGAAGTTCTACCTATTTCACCTGCAAATTAGGCAAGAATGTACTCTTCTGCCTGTCCTGATAGCATCTGGAATTCTTAGTTCTGGGAAAATGCCTAGTTTATGACTCAGAATTTTTCAGCGACATCTCTCCTGCTATATAAACACATCTTTGTTTATGATCACCTTGTAGCCAGTGCTAGCTTTAGATTTTAACATTTAACCCAGAGCCAACACACATGATGATGTATGACTGTGCATTAGCAGAAATTCTTCCTACCTGGAGGCTGTCCTAAGTGATTCTCTTAATGCTTCCATTCTGAATGATCAATTCTGATTCACAGAATCACAGAATATGCTGAGTTGGAAGGGATCCGCAAGGATCACGGAGTCCAACTCTTCCTGCACAGGACCGCCCCCAAGAGTACATTCAAATAGATTCAAATGAAGGGATACAGTTTTTCCAGTAATATATCTATTTAGCTGTACAACATCATGAAAGTAATCATATAGATAGTTTGTAGACCCATCTGCTGCAGTCATGTATGTAGAGGAGAGAGTGGTTTAAAACCATTTGCACAATATGTGGCAATCCCCATTCTACTTCCTCAACAGAAGTCGTGATTGATTGAATAAAGCTTGTTTAGTATCAGACTTAGAATTTTGGAGGAGAAAGCATGTTAGAAGAAACTGTCATACACAGGGTGCATGCTTTGTTTAATTGGAGTATTAGTATGCCTTGACATCTACTTTAAATAAATAGAGGCAATCTTTAAGATAGGGGAAATTAATTCAGTATTGCCTATTGATCACTTTCTCCTCCAGCATACCTGAAACAATTGGATCTGTGGTGTTTTAGCTGTATAATTGGTACTGTGAGAACTTTCACAGTCCTTGTAATCCAAGGCATTTATTGCTCATTTTCAGAAGTTCAGCTTTTGTTGTTGGATCATAGATAGATCAAAACTTAACCCAGAAAGATTCATGTTAAATTTTATGGTTGGTATTTACTCCTTTACAGCTGTATAGTTTGGGCACTGTACATGCAAGTTTGTCTTCTAAGACTGAATCACTGTGTTCGCAGTTAGTTAAATACTTTATCCCCACAAGCATACCCCATTTAGGGTCAACTAATGCTTTTGGAATGCTGCAATGCAGCTGGTTTTCCTTTCTGTAAGGTTGTTAAGTATTGGAAGAAGCAGCTATGGGCAATTACGCATATTACAC
The DNA here is from genome assembly GCA_035583155.1 of Acropternis orthonyx. NCBI lineage: Eukaryota > Metazoa > Chordata > Aves > Passeriformes > Rhinocryptidae > Acropternis > Acropternis orthonyx. The sequence continues at coordinate 19,670,917 of JAWWEU010000160.1, forward strand.
AGAGCAATGCAGTACTGTTTAAACGTACCTAAAGTAACTCTCTATGGTCTGGCTATTCCAGATGGTTCTTCAGAGCAGGGATGAAAGAAATTTCAGTTTTGTATGTTTTCCATGTAGATAGCAAAAAGGTGCAGGCAATAAACCTCTGCAGGTTTATTGTTTTTCTTTTATTTAGAACACCAGGACATTTTTGTGGTAGTGCTGGGGGGCAGGGTTTGTTTAGTAGTTTCTTTGGTGTGTTTTTTGTTTGGTTGGCTGGTTGTGTTTGGTTTCTTTCTTTAAGAAGACGCTATTTGGGATATCTTTATTTTCGGCACAAAGGCAGTTTACAAGCAAAAGGCATTTTTTCCCAGCCACAGTTACCTGTTACCTGTCTGTAGGTTAATAGGCATATCTGTATTTCTGCAGGATAAATACCAGAAAGGCAAGTCCCTCTACATATTGAAGCACTCTTAAATGTATTATCACAGTGTTTTTTCAGGAAAAACATGCTTTTAGCCTGTTAACACGTTAATTATTGGCTGAGAGGATGCATTTCCAGCCTTAGTAAGGCAATAACTATTTTTGCTTTCTATTAAAGTTGAAATTCGTTTGTCTTTATTTTGGGATTGTGAAATGTCCTGGAACTTTCAGTAAATACCTGATATGTTGTATTAAAGCATGTTTAACAACCTTCTCTAAGCTTATGAAACCATACATGTGACACTTTCAAAGTAACTTTTTTTACATATATAGGTCTTACATTGTCTTGAATCTTAGCTGTCAACTGTTCTGTCTTCTGGCACGTGCCCTGCATGCTAAGATTTGACAAGACATTTGACTTTAAATTTTATTTTTACCTTGTTATGGAAAAGTATTACCTCACATCTTTTGAAGTGAAATTTTACATGAGCTCAAACTTTTTGTCCTGCATCAAGAATTTTAGGTTCTACTTCAAATGAGTAGTTAAGGATATTGGATTCTTTACATCTAGTCATATGAAGTAGTCAGAAAAAAATGGATATTTTAGTTGCATAAGTTATCTGCATGTGGTGGTTCTAGGATCTAATCTTCAAATAAATTTCCTAGAGTACAGGCTTCCTGGGTAAGAAGCATCTTCTGCTGGGAAGTTCTGGTACTTTGGGAATGTATTTCAATTTGGGGAATGTGCCACCATGACAATTTGAGCCTGAAGCTATTTTGATTTCTTCTTTGACTCTTTCTAGTAACACTTACAGTCTTCCTTTTCTGTTCTCGTGATCTCTTCTTGTAAAACCCAGCCATTCATAATGTGTACTTACTTTCTGAAACACGGTGGGAGGATGAGTTCTGCCTTTTGTGGAAATCTCTGTTGAACATGTTAGTTGTTTTTGGTTTTTTTTTTTCCCCCCCTCTCTCTGTTGCTTTGGAAATAATATATCAGTACTTTACTTAACACATACAGTAGCCAGAAGCACTGGCATTGCTCAAATGTATTGCTTGTATTAAAAAAAGGTAAGAGTGGCTTCATTTGTAATGTACATCTTGCATTGCCTTTTTTTTTTTTTTAACTTGCATGCAAATGAGATATTTAGGAATGTTGAAAAGGTTGCCTCATCTCCGACCACTAAATGAGCTTGATTTTGTGGCTCCTATACACAGGAGAATGTGAAAGTAAATTAGAACTTCTACCAAGAACAGAAGGGATGACATTGTTGGTGTGCTGCAGCCTGAATGCTGAGCTCTGATTGCTTATCACAGGGTACATTCCTAATGTATATACTGGAGAATCCTGAGGTATACAGCATGTATATTCATTCATAGGGAAAATGTTGGTTTTTTTTTTTTTTATTCCTTCCCCCTGATTTTTCTTGTTGTGTGAATTACAACAGACCTCTACCAATCCTATATGTCCAGTTGCTCAAGGTACTTGTCTGAATGTGACAAATGGTATTGGATGCATATTATTTTAAATCAGAAACTGTCTTGGGAACTACCCTTCAGGAGAGGGTGTGTTCTAGGATATTTGTATAACCACAGTTCTTGGCCAAAAACTTACAAATATTAAGAATTAAGTTGTATTTAAGAAGACTTGGCTAGTAACTTCTAAGTTATGTTTAGAAAGAATTAGGATTTTAGTGTGAATATATGTTTAAATGATGATATCAAACAGTTGCAAGGTGTGTATTTGGGCTTTTTTGAAGATGGAAAAGCAACAGAGGTTCTCCTCTACTTGAAAGAGTAGGCTGGTTGCTATGGATTTGTGCCTGTCTTTTCGGGACACAAACAAAATGAGGTATTTGGTACACTATGATGGGGAGGAGTATGATACAGTAGTTAAAGGATGGATAGCTGAAGACTTTGTGGGGTGTGGAAACCACTACAAAAGATACTGAGAATGTTTCAAAACCATTCTTTGCTTGGTTTTGTGGAGGTGCAGTGCCCTTTTCTCATCAATTAAACTATTGTTCTGACTCCCACAAACTAGGAAAAAAAGGGAATAAGATGAGGTTGGAAGAGACCTTTGTTAGCTTCAGGAATCAGAGAAGGTCAGGTGTGTTCACAGTCATAATGACATATGCATTATACGCCACTATACTTTTCAGATCATGAGGAGTTATCTGGATGGGAAGCAAGTGGGGAATACTGAGTGCTGTAGCCTCTGCCTAGCAAGAGTAGAGTTTCTATCCATGGTGATATTAAAAGTCTGGCTGAATAAGGCCCTGTGCAACCTGCTATAGTTGACCTTATTTAGAGTAGGGAGGCTGGACTAGATGATCTCCAGAGGTCCCTTCCAAATGCAATGCTCTATGATAACTTTAGTCTGGAGATGAGATTAACGTGACAGCATCGAGATCATACTTTTCAGGTAATTTAGTGTGTTATGCCCAATGTGGAAGAACAGAAATTTTGTTACAGATTATTAAAATGGACAGGGTGAGGGGGCTGTAGAGCAGAAAGCTCTAAGAGACCTTAGTGTTGGACTTGTTGCCTTCTCTGGAAATCTGAGATTGCATTGAGCATTTTTAAGAGGTCTTTTCATGTTTAACTTTATGAATTGTTTACTGAACTTTTAACCTATATAATAGTTTTAAAGTTGTCTGCTCTGTTTCTACAATGCTCTTGATGAACACTGGCTATGCAAAGCTTTCTGTTTCTCCCTGAGAGAACTAAGGTGTACCTGAAGCTGTGTTTAGGTGTGAGATTCATTTGGGAGCAGTTTGAAGAGAAGATTCATGTTTTGTTGAGTTGCTCTTGTGGTAAAAGGAGTGGGATTCTTTCTTCCTCAGAACCTTGTCTGTATTAAATATTTCTTTCTAAGTAGATTGCATGTTTTAACCTCTGAGAAATTATACAAAAGAGATGTGTAATGATAAATATTGTTATATTTTCACTGAATATAGTGTAGGTGGTTCTGGTTGAGTTTGATGGTCTTGCTAAAGGCCTCAAAATGTGAGGTTTAGTGGATCTTATGGGTGGCTAGAATGGAAAGGAAGAAATGCAGGAAGAGACACGTTCTTGGTTAGTGGCTTTTGTTGTTAGTGGTGGGAGTTTTTTATTGCCAACTCTAAATATTACTTAAATATACTTGCACGCTAATTAGGTTGGGAAGATTATGCATATTTCCTAACTAACTGATTCTCGGGTGCTCAGTTGTAATAATGAACTAGAATAGATAAAAGGTTAAGTTGATATGAGAAACTGCATTCTCATTCATCTTTATTTAGCAGTCCTGGAAAGCTGCGCTGTTGCCATCAGCAATTTCAACTTGTAGTGTCTTGCTTGCTGTCTTATTAAATAATGTTAAAATATATAATGTTAAATTATTTAAGTATTATCATGCTTACTAATTATGGGTGAGGCTGAAAGTTGAAATTTATTTTATATTGATAATGTTGTTTAGGAATATGAAGCACGGACAGGAAGAATGTATAAACCTCCACCCCCATCAGCAAGACGTAAAAATATTGAATTTGAACCACTTTCAACTACTGCTTTGATTCTGGAGGATCGACCAGCGTAAGTATGGTTCTGCTGTGCAACTAAATTTTAGATACACTTGTGATGAGCTAAACTTCACAAGTCTTATGTGAAAATATCATTGGGTTATTCTGTCCCAGATAATAGTCTAAAAAGTACCTCCAGAAGAACCTTTTAAGGATAGTATAGTCTAGATGAGGACTTCTTTCTCACTGTAATAGAGCCACTAGTCTGTTATCTACTGTATGTCACAGCTGTCTGTGACGGTGTTGTAGGCATCCTTAAAGTCTTCAGGAATTTTCCTCATCAATTTCTTCACTGCCTTCTCAGCCTTCACTTCCTTCTCCCTGCTCCTCCTTTCCCTTGTTCTGGAAGCTTCATTTCCTAGACCAGTTGAGAAGACTTAACAGTGACAGTTGTCACTTCATCAACTATGGACTTCTCTTACCACAGGAATTTTTAAAAAGGAAAAAAAGGAAAGTTATTAGGTAGGTAATGGCAGGATCAGGAAGAATTGCCTTGGAAACACAGGCAGTACTTTCCTGTCACAAATGCTGAGCGCTCATTTTGTGTCTGGCAGCTACAGTTCAGTGTGTTGTGGGTACCAAAATTGTACATTCACTGAAACTCTTCCTTGGCCCTGTTCCAGTCAAGTTTTCATGACTTCTTAAAACTACAGCTGAATGCAAGGAAACAGTAGATGAAAATGTAACAAAACCCACATTAAGTACAAATAAGAATAGTAATGAAAAAGTGGTAATAAATTGGTCAGTATTTTCACCTATACAGTCTTTAGCAATTTGAAGGAAAAAGAAGGACCTGCTGCCTTGGAACACGTACTTGAGGAAAGCAAATGGAGGAACGCTTCAAATTGCACCATGAAAAAGCTTGTGATGGCACTGTTAAATGGTTGTTCTTATCACTTCCAATTAGGACGTGGAAAACAGAACATATTAATGTTTCTTTCAATATTCTCTCTAGGAGCGTATAAGCTCATTCAGTGCTCAGACAGAAATATCCTGAATGGAAATATGGATTGCTAAAAGTGTTTTTTTGTAAAGGTATTATTTCTTTTACTGTATGGCAGAGAGTAAAATAAGCAATAACTTGATTGCTGATGCTTTTCTTTACTTTCATACTATTACAACTCACAAATTACTGTATGTTTTTACAAATGACACTTGTTTCAAACTGGAGTGCCATCCTGAGTGCCATCCCAAGTGCCTAATGTGCTGCCACAGTCTAATCCTTGAAAATATATTCTGCTCTCACTCTCATTGGAAATACTAACAAGTGATCTTGTCTGCTTCTATAAGAGGAGATGGAAAATTTTTAATATCAAAATGACAAAATGCCTTCTATTTATTTTGAACTAAAGTAAACTAGAGATTGGGTAAGAGGCTGAGACTAAACATTGTCCTCTGCTTTGTTTTGAAGTGAGTCCTCTTGGTCAAGAGGAAGCATGTGTTTGGCAATTAGAGGATCACTATGCAGCCAAAAAACACATTTTAAGCTGGTGAATTTGTATCAGTGCAGCAAGCTTCCTTAGACTTAGCTCTGATAAAAATGATGAACTATCCTTTCTTTCCTTGGGAAACCTCTCTTCTTTTGTGGGAGTTTTAAAGGGCTAACTATAATGAATAAAAAGGTTTACCTTTTGTTGAAAATATGTTAGCATACATGTCATATGAACAATTGGATATGAATATGCAGGCATCTTTAATATTTAAAATACATATGTGCAGAAATTCATTGGAATAACTAACTGTATGGTTTGTCAGTATTTTCCTTTTGTCACTTAATTTGAACATCATTTCAGATGTTCAACAAATTTAATAACCATACTTTGGGAGAAGCTCTAGGAGAACTGAAAAACAGGTACAGTAAACATCTGATAGTTTATACAGCTGTTACTGGAACACTGGTAGTGTGACAACCTCAGAGCTCACCTTAGATGCCAAATTTAAACCTGTTCTGAAATGGTCCAGAATGTCATTTGTGTGTATTGAATTCAGGAACAACTTGTTTTCAGAAATCTTCCTGCCAAATCAGTGGAGGAGGCTTTACGGCACCGACAAGAATACGATGAGATGGTGGCAGAAGCAAAAAAACGAGGTATGTTAACTGCCAATAATCAGTAATTCTTTTTAACTGTGCAGCAAAAATTAAGTAAATCCTGGCTTGTAGGCGAGTAGGTACATTAAAGAGCCTCTTGTGTAATATCTGGGTTATTCTCTGGTACATAGGGGCATGCAGTTTAAAACAGAACTCAATTATCAAATTGTTTTCTTACTCCACTACAATGAATGTAGCTAGGTTCAGAATGCAGCTTAACATTTATTTACTTTTTAAGGAAAATCTTGGTTTGTTTGTGTAATATGATCAGCTAGAAACCTTCTGGGTACTTGGGCTCTTTTTTTTCAAGCTGTGCTGCTGCAGTTGCCACTAAGAGCCTAAGTATAATAAAGCTGACTGCTTAAAGATCTGGTTTCTTAGGAATTTGAGATCAATTTCAATGTGAAGACAGATGAAAACTTTGGGTATTTTTTCCAAACAGCTGTACCTGTGTGAACTTTCCTACTCCCACTAGATACGTTTAATTTAAAAAACAGATCTGTAGCATCTGGTACTGTATCAATGAATAGTTGTTGAAAGGACTTCTGCAGTCTTGTGCTTAGTATTCAGGGAATAAGATATTTTAAGAATCTGTGCTGCATGCTTTATTTGGGCTCTTGTCAGAGATACAGGCTTCTGAACCGATTGATCCTCTGTAGATCTGTGGCAGCTTATTTTGAAAGATGCAATAAGAAATCCAAGGCATTTAACAATTCATGTCACTCTGCTCTTGTGGTGTGCGTCTTGTAAGTTGTGATCTGTGGTCCATGTTCTTTGATAAGTGCATCTTTGGAGGTTCAGCCATGTGTAGTGTTTTTGTATGTGTGCCCTGGTTTATTACATTAACTGTTGCCACACAGAGAAAGCTTCAGTAAAAACTTAATGAAGCTGGTTGGCCATATCTGTTTATCAGGGAGGGCATGTTTAGGCTGTTGATGTGTCTAATGCATGTATAAATAGAAAATGTCTGGTCACAGTGGTTCTTAGTGATGTCAAGATAGCACTGCTCTGTCCTTCTTTTAGCCTTTTTAACAAGAGGGATCTATGAATAATCCTTTTTTAACAGAAGGCAGAATATTGTTCTCTTGTTCACCATTGTGACTTTGTCTCAGGTCTTTAGGTCCTGTTTCCAGAAAAGAAAATACATAATCCTTTTAGGTGCAAGCTTCAGTAAAATTTGAATAATTTTAAAATGGGTATAGAATTGTACCTTTAAATAATAGTTTTATCTATAAATATTGCCGGTTAGTCTAAGTAATTAGTAAGGCTCAGCTAGAATGTGGTATGAAAATCATGACAGGAGGAACAGCTTGCTTTTTAGTAATTCTGTGTACTGCAGAAGAGAGTTCTGTGAGACTTTTAGTCACATTTTTGCTTGTCTAAACCACTGTATTTGAACAACTTAGCTTAAACTAAAAAAGTGTCCTGAGAAATACACCTACAATAAATAGAAATATAGTATGCACAACTGTAACTTAGCCTCAATCTTTCAGACATCTAAATAATCGGAAAATAGCTGAGTTATTTACCTAATAATTTGTATACACTAATACAGAATTATTAACATGTTATGCCTAACAGAAATTAAAGAAGCACATAAAAGGAAAAAAATAATGAGAGAGCGTTTCAAGCAAGAAGAGAATATCGCTAGTGCTATGGTGATTTGGGTCAATGAAATACTACCTAACTGGGAAGGCATGTAAGTAAAGTTCTACTGTGTAAATGAGGCAAGGGTGGCTTGTTTCTCCTCTGGAAACTGAGGACCCACATACTTTATTTTCCTTTTCCTTTCTGTGTTGTCAAGAAGTCAGTTTTTGTTGCTGTGATATAGTGTGAGGTCATTACAGAGCAACATGAAATGTGCTTTCTGGGAGCTTAATGTTTTGGGAGTTTTTAACAGAGCTTTAGCACAAGCAGGGATCCTTGAATATTGATTTGGTAAATGGTATGTTATTTTGCTTGTAAACTGCCCAGTGATTTTGGAAAAGACGATGTGCAATATATGCCCCCTTTTTTTTTTTTTTTTTTTTTTGTGTTCTCCCTGCTTCCCTATGCACGGCGTGCTACCCGAAGAGTTCGAGAGCTGTGGTGGCAGGGGTTACCCCCAAGTGTTCGTGGGAAGGTTTGGAGTCTGGCTGTGGGAAACGAATTAAATATCACTCCTGGTATGTCTTAACAGATCACATTTTAATGCAAAATTAAGCTGGTTATTTTCAGAGAAAAATGTAAACTTTTGTTAAAAAAAGGTATAAGTCAGAGTATATATTTCTTTCTTAAGAACTGTATTTTGCAAGGTTAGGAACAGCTATGTTGTACAATTAGACACTGTAGCCTCATAAATTATGGAAGCAAGGTTCAAAACCTACTCACAAAAACATTTTAGAATTGTAAGAATTAAGATGGGGTTTTCCCCCCAAAAAATAATTTTTATGTTTAAAATTGAGAATTTCTAGCTTTGTTTTTCTTAAGGGGGTGAAAAGGGGAATTGCTTTATTTCATAACTAAGGATTGTGATGATTTTGTGTTCCATTCACGAAAATGAAAGTCTGAATTATTTGAGGCATGATTTGCCTTTCATAATTTGCATGTTCACCATGGCAGAAAGCATAATACACTATAAAACCGTATATGGTGGTACTCCAGTGGTTAGTGGTAACCATCTAACAGATTCTTCCCCTGCCCGCAGTGACTAAGATGAAACCAAGCAACCAAAGCCAACAATACTTAGTGTGCTTTTGTCTTGGATGGGTGCTTTTCTTACTGCTTCCTTTTTTGTGATTGATTTTGTTTTGCTGTCTTGCAGAACTATATGAAATCTTCTTGTCGAGAGCTAAGGAACGATGGAAAAGCTTCAGTGAGACAAGTACTGAGAATGACACAGAAGGTGAGATCTCCTGAGTGCTCAGCAACCTCCCCTTCCATTTTACAAACCCAGGAAGTCTCACAAAGCAATTGCAGCATTAAGAATACTTGTTAAAAGTGCTCTTGGGTAATTCCCTTCTTAAATGTTTGTTTTCTTATAACAAGTCACGGAGTTTAGCAGTATTTACTGTATCAATAAAAGATGCATTAAAATAATGCATATGCTAATTCCCTTTCAAATGAAGGTTTTCCTCTGAAATATTAGGACCAAACTCTCATGAAAATGTTAGATGAAATGTAAAAAGAAATGGGAAACGAAATTATAGTATGTGCTCTTGCTTAGCTCTGCTTAGATGGTTCTTACCTTGGTATCCCTTCCATGATCTTGGGAAAGGAAAAAATACTCTCCATTATTTGATTGTAGAACTGAGAGGTGAAGAACGTATAACATGACACATTTCAGATTCCACTTGAGTTTCTTTGGCCGCCCAGGTGGTCTTTCCTCCCACATCTATTAAGTGGGGATGTTAGCACTCTTGTGTGTATAATGGAGTTTTTTCACTGGCATATTGCTATCCCCTGTGGGCATTCTTTCTTTTAAAAGTAGTATTAGTGGTGTCTTTAATGTTGGATATATCCTTGTTATCAACTCCTTGTGCTGTTAATAGATACTTTTTAAAATGCTGCCATGTGATAGTGTCTCTTCCATTACTATTTTTATTTGTACTTGCCATATTCAGTCCTCAGTAACTGCCTACTTTGACTGTAAATTATTTGGGTCTTCCATAGGCTACTTTTGTGACTGACTTGAAGCTTGTCTTGAGACAAACAAAAAATTCCATGTCTACGTGACTGAAAATATGCTTATCCTTGGAAAACATGTTTGCAATGCCCCTTGGTTTGTGGGGTGGTGATTTGTTTGTTCTTTTGTTGTGGTGCTGTGGGCTGTCCATGAGGAAAAGTTAGGTAACTTGTTTATTTTGGAAAGGTAATAGTTCTGGATGGGAAAGTGAAAGGGGTCCATTTTGATTGTGTCAGATGTTCTAGGAAATGTAGTAATAAGGGAAGGCTTAAGAGTAGTAAAACTTTCATCTCTGGTTGAAAAGCAAGCAAGCTGACTGTGCTTATTATTAATAGTTGGTAGCAAAGTCTGAAAGACCAACCATCATAGTTTTAGGAGTACTGGCATAAAATGCTGTTTTTTAGGCTTCAGCAGAGCAGATTCTTTTTAGCCTATTCATCAAATTCTCTGATCATCTGCTTTCCAGATGGCTCTTGTCTGATTTAAGCCCTCTGAAAGATCCTTTTCCCCAAGTGCCTTCTGTCTTTTCCACCACATGATCACTAGTTATTTGTATCATGTCCCTGTGTGGAGGATTGGACAGAGATAACTCAAGGGCCAGCTGAATTTCAGGAGGTCCTTGAGTGAATGCTGCCTTCTTTCCTGCCACTTGAAGAATGCTAGTCCTAAGGATGTAGAAAAATCTGAGTCAAATAAAAGTTAGAGTTCAGAAGTATGTAACTTCTGTAGATTGCAACTGTGTGGTCAGTTCTGGAGACACTGGTGAAGTTTCTCTGTGTCTTAGTTAACCTTCAGTAACAGTGAGACTTGAGAAATGCATGACTTAAAGTTACATGCTTGACTTTGCAGGTGAAGAAATGTTAGCTTCTTGTGATGATGTGATTAATCTTTTTCCTACCCTCTAGTGGACATAGTATATTTTAATGCTGTTGTTTTAAATGACACACTGCATAAGCTGATTAGGAATGAAAAATTTGAGAAGTCTGATTCTGCGGGATCATATTTACATCAAGAGTAGTGCTCTCACTCTGTGCTCTTAAACCCACTCAGTAACTAAAGTCTCAGTGGAATATAAGAAAGAAAACAGGGTTTTGAGGACTGGGTTGGGCAAAGTTAAAATTCTAGTTAATGTGGGATTAGTCTGGGCCTGAAAAGACTTGAAAAAGAATGCGTAGACAGGTAGTAATTACTGATAATTCACCTCACTTTTTGGAGTTGTTGGCATATACCAGCTATCAGTGGACAGTGTTAGCTCTTGAATTATAGCACTGTAGAAGTTTATCCCAGGAATTAAAGCCAAATATTTTTCCCTAATATCGTAAGTCTTTATGTGCCTATGGGAATTTTATTCTGAAGTTTGTAGAATTTATCAGTTTTAATAAGTACTGGTTTTGCTTGCAGATGCAGGAGCATCTGTTGCTGATCGTGAGGCCAGTCTGGAGCTAATTAAGTTGGATATATCACGCACATTTCCATCCCTGTATATTTTCCAGAAGGTGAGATTCCTGTAACTTTAGTTATGACAGCTTTAAAATTCTGAATAGTTAAACAAGAAAAAAACCCAAACTGGCCATATGTGGTATAGTTTTTGGAAGTTGTTTGGGAGGTTTAAATGAGAATAAAGTAGAGACACTTATTTATGGCCTGTAAGGAGTTTTTTTATCCTGGATAATTTGCATGACGTTCCTATTAATGATGCTAAAACTACAAGGAGAAATGGGAATGTTCTCAGTACTACATAAATCTCAATGCATCTTAGTACATTTTTTCAGTGTTTATGATTTTTATATAGATGTAATATAGGCACATACATGCATATAAAGTAGCATGCAATATTGTAATACAGTAACTTGTGCTACTAAGAATTAAAGTATCCACTGTCTGTGAAAAGGAAAGACTGACCCTGGATATGTACCAGATATCCTCATTTTCCATTATGAAATCATTCATTGGAAATCACATTATAGGTCTGTTCAACATTTCAAAAGCATGCATACTAACGTTTAGAGTAAAAACTCGTAATTTGAGATGTGAACAAGACAATAATTCACTGTCTCGCATCTTAAAATACTGGCTTGTGACTTTCCTATATGTATAAAGTGATTTTGAAAGAAACCAAACAATTTTGTTTCTTCCTCTTCCCCCCTTCCTTTTATTAGGGTGGTCCTTATCATGATCTCCTGCACAGTGTTTTAGGAGCATATACATGTTACAGACCAGATGTGGGATATGTAAGTATTTGTTGTAAAATGTTTATAACATGGCAAATAAGCTTAAGATGTCACATGTTAGAGTGTATTAAATAAATAGGTTCTCTAAACTTTATGCTATAGCAAAAAAAATAAAAATTAATAATTGTTACAAAAAATTAAATTTTGGCACTTATTTCATAGTGGTTACAATGATGGCAGTTCTTAGACATAACTAAATAGCTGCAAATGTACTGAATGTCAAGGATGACTATATTATCTGGCTTGCATGGAAAATTTTAAATGAATGCATTCACAAGGCATTATGGTTCTGACAGACCTAGAGTATCTACAGAAAAAAACCAAAACATGCCAGTGGACTTTCAATTAGCACTTCACCTCTTCTGTTCTACTGTTGCTTCCACCATTTCCATAGTGATACTCTCTGTTTCACTACTGCATGTCCTAAAATCCAGAAACTCCTTATTGGTGTCTTGCTGACACAGAATAATCACTCCATCTGAGTTCAGTGAAGATAAGACAGTTTTCAGCAAACATTACTACCTTTGAAACAAACAAAATGATCCTATTAAAAACTGTCAAAACCCCCTGAACAAACCAACTAAACATCTCTCTGAATGGTGTCAGCTTACAGAAGCATTTAAATAATGAACAGAAACTTTTTTCCCTCCTTTCTTTGTTTCTAGGGATATCCATGAAAATCTTTCACAAATTCTAATGCTTTTGGGCTCAAAAACACTTGAAAAGTTTTAAGTCTCATCCATGCAACAAAGCATTATTTAGCACAGGGTGTGCCTTCCTCTCTAAATCAGATATGCTTGGGACTCTGCATAAATAACTAGTTGGTTTTTCATGTTCAAATGTTTTCAGGCCCAAATTCTGTCATCTGTGACCTCATTTTTGGAGACTTTCCCATATTCTTTAAGCGAGATTATAAACCCTGCAGGTTCGGAGACTGCTTGTTTCCAGGGTGGAGTTTTAAAAGGCAAATAAGTAATTTTTCCTGGAAAAGCTTTCTCGTTTTCTTCAGGAATACAGCTAGCCTAGATATTTCTCACCACGCTTTTTTAATGGTAATATGGGAGTAAATTTAATGTAATCATATTTCCACACCTATTTATCCCACGAAAATGGAAAGCTGCTGGACTGTTTCTGATGCATATCAGTATTCTTTTCCCTAGTTGGTTAAAATGCAGAGTGCATTTTTTTTTTAAGAAGCAGGCAGCATGAATGATTAGAGATGGTGAAATAATGATCATTGCAATTGAAATTGGTAAAGTTATTTTTAGTATAATGAGTATTCAGATCATCACTTAACAATTGCAAGAATCATGCTCTTCACTTTTATTGCAGTCTGAAGTCCTTTTGATAGAGTAATCATGAAAAAATGTAAACTTGCATTGTAGCTAACCACTTAGAAGTAATTTTATGTATGTGAGCTGTTTGGGAAGTGGAGAAATGTGTATTGACTGTTATGAAACAGAATTTTGTCCCAATTCCAACATACGTCTGGGTCTAAACTGTCCCATATGTGAAGTTTTTCTCCATGACTGCTTTTCCCATAGCTTAACAATGAACTTGAGGCCAAGCTTTGTCTCTTATGAGCTCTGCATTCAGCCTGTGTGGTTTTAACTTCCTTGCATTTGAAGTCCTGAGACCTCCCAGTACTTCCACTGAGTACCTAAAACCAGCAGCTGAAGAAACATTTTATTTTTTGCTGAAATCGGATTGATTTGCATGCATAAAAATTCATCTGTGTTGTTTCTATTCATCCGGAAATGATGTTATGCAATGGTATTTGATGTATTGCAGACTGTAAATATTTCCATTTCCAAAGATATAAGATGTACTGAACCTACTCACCTATATTTGCCTGATGCTTTTCCCACTTGAAGGTACAAGGGATGTCCTTCATTGCTGCTGTGCTCATTCTCAATCTGGAGGAGGCAGATGCTTTCATTGCCTTTGCTAACCTTCTAAACAAGCCATGCCAGCTGGCCTTTTTCCGTGTGGATCACAGCATGGTATGCACAGAGTTTTTGGTTTGAACTGTAACATTCTTTGGTCTTGAAGCATAGTTGATTTATTGATGACTTCCTTTTGTCCTACAGAGTAACGGAGAACTTTAACCTATGATTACAAAATTGAGAATAGAATGAGTTTTACGGATTAGTATCTGGTATTGTTTTGATTTTTCTCCTAGAAACATTTAATAACTTATCCTGAGAAGTCACACTGTGCTATGTTGACAACCTCAGTTATTGGTGGGGTTTGTGTTAGTTTAGAGCTAAACATTCTTTTGATGACTGCTTATGAGGTGCTTTACTGTCTCTACAGATGCTGAAATACTTTGCAGCCTTTGAAGTATTTTTTGAAGAAAATCTTCCCAAACTGTTTCTTCATTTCAAATCATACAGTCTTACTCCAGACATATATTTGATAGACTGGTGAGTTCAGAGAACATAGCAAACCTAACCTTAGAACTGTTGGAATATTTTCTATTTCTGCTATAGATTTTTCAGCACTAGAAAACAAGCATAAAAAAATGGCATTTGGTAGGTGTTTATGTACCTCAGCTTTCTAGGTCTTGCGTAATTTTGGTGAACTGCTTTGTGCAACCACAATTCCTCTGGCATGGTTCAAACTTTATTAACAGACGTGTTCAGTTACAAAATGAGACATACAGGCATCCCGTGTGTTCATTTTCTTGTTGCTGCAGTTATGTGTGACATAAGTAGGGGAGAGGAGGCTACTACACCCTAGTAGTCTTACAATTGATTGTAAGTGACCTGATGAAATGAGCATAGTCAGCTACTGAAGAAAGTATGACTGTAGGAATAGAGACTTTAAAAGTAAAGAAGGATGAAATTTAGGACCTGGTTTGGGAAGGGATAAACTTGCAAATATAGTGAACAATTTGAAGTAACGAATGTTCTAAAGCAGAGAGTACCAAACTGCATTACGTGCCTGCAATGGAAGGCAGTAATGCAAGCATCCTTCAAGTGTGGTAGAGCTGCCAAATATAGAATGTCTGTTTGTGTGTATAAGGATAAGCTTCATATAGAAACATCTAACCCATATAATAATTCTAATAGAGTAAAACTAAATTGGGTAGAATTAAATAATAGAAAAAAAATTTTCGTCTGAATTTTGCCTATGAGATGTATCTTATCAGTAAGCACTAAGTCTCAGCAGGAGCAGGCTATACAATAGCAGAGTTGAGTGAGAAGTGTGTTGCAGTCCTGAGAGTTTAGGCAGCTCAAGAGAGGTATGTATGTATGTTGTGGAAATAGTGATGCTGTGCAAAGTAGTAGAACATTCTGCTTCCAGTTACTTTGGAGAAATGAGGATTGTTATTCCTGCACATGTTTCAAAGATGACCTTGAGACAGAGGGAGCTCCTCTTGTAATGGGAGAGTGGAAGAGGAGTAGTCTGTGATAAGGAGTGTTCTGGGGTTTATGAACCACT
This sequence comes from Acropternis orthonyx, assembly GCA_035583155.1. Classification (NCBI taxonomy): domain Eukaryota; kingdom Metazoa; phylum Chordata; class Aves; order Passeriformes; family Rhinocryptidae; genus Acropternis; species Acropternis orthonyx. Next base: position 19,686,313 of record JAWWEU010000160.1, read on the forward strand.
TCCCAACAGCAATAATGGGGAAACAGATAACACTGTGCTTTGTTTAAAAGAAACCACTCTAGAAGTTTATGTGAAGGGATTGGATCTACAGTATGTTGCATACAGCAGACTGAGCTCTTCTGCCCATGTGTAATGAATGCCTTTTAAAACTAAAATGCAAAAAAAAAAAAAAGGCAATTGGACTCTTTACAATAAAATAGAACAGCAACTGTCTTTACATTTTTGCAATTTTTACTGTGAGTAGAAATTCAGAAATGTATCACAGAAATGTAGTTACTGAATTATCATTAGTACATTAGTGGGATGTAGCCCTCTGAGATGATTAGTAGCTTTAGATTTAGTTCAGGAAAAAAATGATGACCAGAGCTGTTAACCTTTGCCATTTAAGCCACACAGTTTAAGTTACACAGTTATAATCTTTGTTGCATAAGTTCTTATCTGTATATTACACTCTGAGTATGAAGAGGTTTGTAACTTCTTGCTGGAGCTTCCTAAGGGAGATGGTATTCAAGTGGAGGGTTTCCTGTGCCATAAGAAGAGATGAGTTTCAGAGTACAAGTTCTGACTTGAAAAACTGGGGACTTGGGGATTGTTGAAATATGGAAAAAATAAGAACATATGAAATAACTTGTCATCTGCCTACTCTGAGCTAATGTAATTGAGATTTAAAAGAAGTTGTATTTTCATTTTTCTGAAATAAGTTAAACTATTCTTTTTTTTTTTTTTTTTAAATTTTAACTCAATTGTAGGATTTTTACACTCTACAGCAAGTCATTACCACTTGATCTGGCCTGTCGCGTCTGGGATGTTTTCTGTAGAGATGGAGAAGAATTTTTGTTTAGGACAGGATTAGGAATCCTTCGGTTATATGAAGATATTCTCCTACAGATGGACTTTATTCATATAGCACAGTTTCTAACAAAACTTCCAGAAGATATTACATCAGAAAAGCTTTTTAGTTGTATTGCAGCTATTCAGATGCAGAATAGTAACAAAAAATGGGCACAGGTGAGTTTCATGGACATATATCTATATACATATATATAAAATCAGAGATGTCAGCACATGAATATATGGGGCTTCTGTATGGGCTCTTAGTGACTATTATATGCTGTTTGCCTGACTTCTGTGCAATGGACACTTCCTTTATAGTGTCTCTTTCCAGAAATTAACCTCCATGCTAATATTGGGGTGGTTAATATGGATACTTTTATAAGTCTAGCTTTTTTTATAATTCATTAAATTACGTACTTTTCCAGGTGTTTGCCTCACTGATGAAAGACAACAAAGAAGGGGACAAGAACCACAGCCCAGCACCGAAAAACTAATCCTTGTAACGTTGAAGTCAATTGAAAATGTGGAAAACCACTTAATGACAAAGAAGCTTTCACATCACTTCTATGTAGAAAAAGCACTATAGAAAATGTGAAAATGAGATGGAAAAATGACATAGCTCTCAGTGGAGTAATGAACTGAAGAAATCTTCACCCTTTTGCCAGTATTAGTTTTTGTTGTGGGAAGACTTGTTTTCACACAGAATACTAAAACCTATGAAACTGAGAAGCAAGAAGTTCATACTTCAAAAGTATCAGCTCAATGCAATAAACATTTGTAATAACTTCTGTTGGTACTTCAAAAAATTTTGAGGCATAACTTTTTTTACAAATACCACAAAGGCACTTTTTTGGGGGATGAGGGGAAATGCTAGCTCTTAAGACCCCAAAACTGCTATCAAAACCAAATGTTTTGGTACAAACATTACCTCCAAAATTAACAAATTGAAAGTATTGAGGACCAAATAAGGTGATAGGGTGGTTTGGTATGTTTCTGTGCAAGATGCTTAAAATTTGGAAAGGGATATTGTCTTATTGTGGTTGTGAGGTTTTTTTTTTTTCTTCTTTTTTTTTTTTTTTTTTTTTTTTAATTTGCAGCTTCATTCTTCAGTCTGGGCAAATGTAATTAACTCAGGAACTGTAGAAGTATTGTGCCCAAACCTAGAGTAAAAATAATCTGAATTTTAAACAGTGGCAAGAACAGGGCTGCTACTTTCACTGTACAGCTTTCAAAGTCAGTGGTGTTAAAACATTTGTTTTGGTGTATTGGCTGTGGAGTAAATGGAGTGAGTATTCTGTGAAAGGGTTTTGCCAGCAGAGGTTTTATTTTGTCGAGCCATTGCCAGCTAACAAATCCTTGTATGTAATGGTGAACACTAGAAAACGACAAAGCTGTCTGTGGACTTTGTGTTATCAGAGAAGCAGCCACTTTTAAAACTTGGGAATAATGCAGACAGAGATTTGGTTTTGAAACTGTCTTTTATTAGTGTGCAATACTGAAATCCAAAAAGCATCTGATGGTTTAGTGATACTGAATTCTTTGACATCTTTTAACTGTGAGACATAAGGCCGTTCTGTGGTGTCAGGGCAGTTCCTTTGAAGCCTGTCCTGTTCTCTGAGATGCTGTACAACAACCTGTGGTTGTAGGGGACAGAAGTCTAATATGGATAGCTCTGCAGGTGAGGAACACTTGCGCTCTCTTCATCCATTTTTGCTAATATTTAATGTAAATAAATTCCTTACATGTGGGTTTTGTAACTAGTCCCTCTGGAAATCAAGTCAAAATTACCATTATGTATTTTTAAGTGCAGGAGGCTTCCAGTTGTCTGGTGTTTAAAACATAATCGGGGTAAAGATTTAGTGTGGTGTAACTTACTACTTTGCTTTCTGGTCTAAAAACAACATCTATGCTACTCATAACATTACGATTTGAAATGTAAATGTCACATTTTTCTTAACTTATGTATCCACTACTTTAATTGGATCCAATTTGTCTTATATTTTTGTGTTATCTTGTACAGTTTTCTTACTTTTCAACTATAAATCTGTATATAACTGTAAATAGAAGGATCAACCCTTCCTTTAAGACCACTAGTAACAACTCCTGTGTAAATAAAACTTGACAGCAGAAGCGCGCTGTGCTTCCTTTCCCTTCCCGCGGGCCGCGCGGCAGGAGCTGGTGGTGTGCGGGGTGCGGTGCTGACGGTAAGCTGGGTTTAAGCTTTAATTAACGCGGTCATTAATTGGGGTGGGCTCGGGTGCGGCCTCCGCCGCC
>JAWWEU010000160.1:19689631-19802717 GCA_035583155.1 Acropternis orthonyx
AGCGGGGCTGAGGGGGCAGCGGGGCCGGGAGGGGCTCGGGGCTGAGGGGGCAGCGGGGCCGGGAGGGGCTCGGGGCTGAGGGGGCAGCGGGGCCGGGAGGAGCTCGGGGCAGCGGGAGCGGGGCTGAGGGGGCAGCGGGGCCGGGAGTGGGGCTGAGGGGCAGCCGGCTGCGTGTCCGCCGGGCTGCAGAGTGCCCCGGGCCGCGGCTTCGCCGGTGTCCGGCACAGGGCCGGCTGCGCTGTTCCCGCAGCCACACATGGGAAGGGAACTGACAAAACCTGCGCCAGCCGCTTGTCCCCTTTCTAAAGGGACACATGGCCCCCCAGCGAAGGGGCTGCGATGCCCGTCTTCTCTCCACAGCCCTCTCCTTCCCATGCCGTCAGTAGCTAATCTCTGCTGCCTCCCCCCCGGGCACCCTCGGGTGTGTTTCGCTGTGTTTTTGGCACAGGACGCCTGTGTTGTCCAGCCCCACCGTGGCTCTACACCCACATTCTGCTGCTCTGAGCCTTGCGGGCAGCAAGGCGGGCTCGCCAGGCCCGCCCCGCTGCTGGTGGCGGAGAGTTGCGGGCAGGAGAAAGCCAGGGCTCGGCATGGGGAAGTGTGCTGCGGGAGGGCGTGTGTCCCAGGCTGTGGCCTCCTACCTTAAAGTACCCCAAGGTACCTTATCATGTGTCATCCTTAAGAGAGAACAGAGTGCTTGTAACCAGGGAACTGCACCCTAACAGCCTGTTTATCCTACTCCGAGTGTCCATGCGATGTCTAAAAGTGATGGGTGTAGGGTTTAATAAAATTGTTGTCAAAGAATGTTTCTGTAAAACATTTGTCATGGGTCTCTCTCAGAAATGCAACGTGGTTGTGTAAATTTGAAGCTAACTGATGATACTGTTCGGAAGAAACATATTGCTCAGCCCTGATAGAAGTAGAAACTTAATGAGGCTTCATAGTGAAATAAATTTCACAAAGGCTGTGAATATGTCAATGACTTATAGTTTTCTGTTTGTTTTCTAGAGAAAAAACACAAAGCGAGTTCCAAGCTTTCGGAAGTTACTGAGAACCAGTCAAATAAAACTTGACAACAAATTAAAGAATAAACAGTACAAGCAGAAGAGTGCTGCTAAGAAGTATCGAAAAGAACAAAAGAAGCTAAGGGAAGCTGTCAGAGATGCTATTTCTAGAAAGCCTTTTCCGTTGGAAGAATGCAAGAAAAAACAAGTTGGTAAGTGCTTGCTCAGAGTTGTTTTAGTAGGCAAGAAGATACAAGGGTTTCTAAATATCCTGCTGCCTCATGCTGTAAAATTCAAGAAAACAGCACTGCATTTTCTGTGTAGAAATAATTGCTGTTCTTGTTTAAAGAAAGGCAGAGTTGTGGAAAAATATAAAACAGCCATTCTGGCATCAAGATCTGACAGTTGGAGATGGTGGATGTGTTTGCACTGATCGTTACTGGATGTCACAGTAAAGGGGGGCAGTTTTCTGGGCTAACACGAAACACATGCATAAAGGTCAGTGACCTCCAGGTTGAAGTAAAGCTTAAAATGATCTCACAAGTGTAGGCAGTATTAGATTTTCAAGTTTGAATATACGTACAGGATCTTATTCTGTAAATCTCATCTTCTAAACAGCTGGAAAACACGAAGAAGAGGAAGAAGATGCTCTTCCACTGGACATGATGGATGAAGATGACTTAAAATTAATAGAGGATTTGGCCCAAAAAGCCTCCTTTTTAACCAGAGATCTTTCTTCTAAGTGAGTGTTGCTGTGATGCCTAGTTTTTGTACTAACTGGGCCTTGTGTGATTAATATGTAATACAATACATCCATCAGGAGGTCCCTTTCAGTCTGGTGTTTCTTTACAGTTCCAGGGTAATGTTTCCTTAATCTATCAGTACTTTCAGTATTAATTTGTATCAGTGCATTCACCTGTTCTGCCTGACCTTCAGGATACTGTTTCTGCAGTGTTCCTTCCTGTGAGGGTGCTGGCTGTGAGATGAGTAGCATTCCTCAAACTGAAAGAAATGCTTTAATCTGTAAACAGTCTTTTTTTTCATATAGAGAATGTTCAGGGCATTCCTTGGACTTTGGGCCTTTATACATATTGCATTGCAAATTGCTGGGGAAAAAAAAAAGTTCTTGGAACCCATGTGTGTAAACACATGCAACACCAAACATTAATACAAAAGATTTGTTACCGGTTTTGTGGAGCAGGGTGTTGGGTAGCGTTCACAGTGTAGAAGCACAGTGCTCCTAGTTGTAGAATTGTAAATATTTGCAAATACACTTCTACAGAATCATCTGGTTACGTGATGGTTTGAAAATCTTAACTTGGCTTTTTTGATGAATGTGAAAAGACTGTATGCCTGGCTGCTCTAGGGTGGTTATAATTTGTTAATGCTGATTAATATCAGTATCAGTTACTAATCAGTACTACAGTACTGATTAGCATCAATAGTCAGTTACTAATTAATAATTTGGTCTAGTTTTGAATTAAAGTAGTAAATGGCTTTTCATTTCCAAAGTTGCAATTGTGCTGTACTCTAATGCATGGTTTCTTGTAGCCATGTTACAAGTTCTTGAATTAAAAGAACTTTATTTTACACCTTCCCCTCTCCCCAAACTAACTGGGTGTGACATAAGTTTAAAGACTTGCAAAACTCAAAATTTATTGTGTGGTTTTATTTAGCGACATTTTGCAAGATGTAGTTCTAAGTGTCTTACATTCATTATGCCAAAACATTTTTAGAGTGGTGGAAAAACAATGGAAGTAGTTGCTCTTTTACTTGGTTTAATGTTAGTGGCTTTTAGCTCCTTTAATAGTGTTCCCTTAATCTGGAGGACTGGTCTTTTCAATCTGCCTTACTCTGGTCAGCTGTAATCATTCTTAAAAACTTGTGAAATATTATATCGCTTTTAAATTATATGTTCATATCAGCAAAGACTAGGTACTGATATTCCTATTTACTAAAGTGTAGTTTAGGAACACACCTGCAAAAGGGTGGTACACCACACTGTGTTATTTCTCTTGTTCTTGGAGAGTGGGATGTGATATAGGCTTTCCCAGTAAGCAGACTAGAAAAGTAGTAGTGGTAAAAGTAAACATAGTGGGGTAAATAAAAATGTTCACTGACCCATTCATTAGCAAATCCTGGTTTACACTCACCTGGGTCAAGGCACAGTAAGAGAGAGAGAGGCTGTGGGACATCTTAAAGAAGTCTATGGGCTGTTTGTCCAGTGAGAGGATCCTAGTCCTGCTTGCTTACTGCTGGAGTCCTTCATGGCAGGACTACATGGGGTAAAGTTTTATTGAGCCTCAGGCCTGCCAGGGCAACCCCTCATGCTGTGGGGGAGCACAGGGGAGGAGGAGGGGCAAGTAAAACAGCACCCTGGCCTAGGTGAGAAGTCGGCATTTAATACAACTAGTACACTGTCATACGTGGCTCTTGTCAAATTCATTTAGTTTGCATTGTATTTTTTCAGTGAACCTGTTCATGTCAAAAAACGAAAACATGAAAGTGTGATTGAGAAATATGAGAAGATGCCAAGGCGCATGCAGACAGAGCCAGAAAAGGAACTCATCCATCTGCTCCCCATCAAAGACAAGAGTGGCATTATTCCTCAAACTGTGGAAAAACCAGGTAAGACACAGTAGCCAAAAAGTATATATGTTATTATTTTAAAATTTCACAGTGTTTATTACAAGCTTGACATTAGACACTCTATTTTTGCAGTTCTTAACGTTGCACATGATGAAGAAGAGGATACAGAAGAAATGGAGGAAGCAGAGGGTAATAAAACATTATGCTTGTGTTGTGTTGGTTTTTTTGTGGGTTTTTTTTTTTTTTTTCCAAATTACTGACATATCTAAAGAGCACTTTGCTGTTTCCTGAGAAAGTTTGTAGTTGAAGTGCATTTTGTTCAGATTTTTTGGATATGTTCATTACCATGTTGCCACCAAAGCATAACAGTTATTCAAAGCTTGCTCTCTTACCTGTTACAATCTCAGGATATGAGGAACAGCTGGCTTCAGAATCTCTTCAAATTATTTTGATTTTTCACCTGGAACTGATGTTTGCATGAAGTTACTTTTATCAGTTGTGTCATCTTTGCTAGTAAGAAGGAAAATACTGGTCTTACATAAAAGTTTCATACTGTGGTTCTATTTTGATCACTCTGAGATCATTTTGAAATGCAGTTCAGCATACTGTGTAGACTTGTGTAGGCTTTTGAGTGTCTACCTTTGTCTTTGAAATTCTTTGCTTAGAACATTGGAATACCAGGAAATGGAGATTTTGATTTGCAGTTGGCTCTCCAGTTAGGAGTCATTTTCAAATAACAGTTGCGGTTGTAACTTTGCCACTTCTGGGTCGTTATTGTCTAAACATAATCTGAAGCTGAGGAAGGACATAAAATAATACTCACAAAACAATGGTATTTTTAAAAGAAAAAGTAACTGGTGAATAATTCACTGCAAGTTGCAGAGCACTGCAGTTTCCTGGCACAGGTGGGGGTAGTATGTTGAGTTTCTATGTTCCCACTCTACTTAGGGAACACCATTTAGTCCACTTCTTTTTGCAAGCAAAAGATTTTGAAGTGGAGCAAAAATTAACCTCTGGGTAAATACAAGCTCAGCAAAGTAATTAGTAAAGCTTCTTTAACTGTGGAACTTCATGTGTTACCTGTGTGAGGTTAACATGGCACACATCTGAAATGCAGTATCTAGAACTGTAGTTTGCAACATAGTATTTGTTAAAAAAACCTCCCCACTGAACATCTTTTCTAACTCTCACACCTTGTGCCAGAATTTAACGAGGAACCTCTGCCTGTTCTCACTGCTGAGGAAATGGCTGCTCAAAGGAGACAAAAGCTGCAGGAAAGGAAGATGCACATAGCTGCCTTAGCATCTGCCATTCTCGCTGAGCCAGACAACAACGTACGTAGCATTTACTTAACACATGTGCCTGTGTTGTGCAGTAAGTCAGGCAATAAAGATCTGAAGTGACCAAAGAGGAACAAAAGCACAAGAATAATACATGGGTAGAACAAGGGAAAGATCAGTCTCAGGGACTGTGAAACTACTGCCATGGCTGGTATAAAGGATTGGAATCACGTGAAGATCTTGGGTGACTGTTTTTGCTCTGTTCAGGAGTAATTTGGCCCTCTGAGTATTTGTGGCTTTAGGAATAATACTGTCTGTGGTATTTTCTGTCCAAACTACCTTGTTCTTTAAGCATGACCCTTATGTAAGGTCTGATTTCAGGGTTGTATCTGGTAGTTCTCAATGCTTCAGGATATACTAATAATTTTCTGTAATCCTATGCCCGTTTGTAATAGCAGGACAGTCTGAATATTCCCGAGATTAAAATTTTTGGGGATATGTAGCATTTCTTGGCTCTTTATGCAATGCTAAGTACAGTCTGAGTAACTGCTGAGTTAATGTGCATTGTGCTTGTCCCTTGATTTGTAGTTGGTCGTCAGCTGACTTGGTCTGCCTGTTTTCTTTAACCAGATGAAAAAGCTGAAGGAGCTGCGTGCCATGCTGATGGAACAGGATCCTAATGTGGCCGTGAGTGTTCGGAAGCTGGTCATGGTTTCTTTGATGGAGATATTCAAAGATATTGTGCCTTCTTACAAAATTCGGCCTCTGACGGAAGCTGAAAAGGCTACCAAGGTGAAGTATCAAATTTGTTTATACGGTACTGTGAGTAGTTCAGAACTTTTTCAGTTATGCCTAAAATTAAAACTGATTTTTTAAAATGTGAATTTCTAGTTTTGAGCAAAGAGTAACAAATAGTTGTGGAAGCTGTGACACCTTCAGGTGCAGGTCTTTGTTTTGAACTTCTAATTTGTACATACTTCCTTCAGTAAGTAGGTGACATGCTGGTGGTAATCCAGGGGAAAAGTAGTATATGAAAATAGTAACCAAACCTGGGTGACTTTCCTCATAAACCTCGGAATAAAGTCCCCCACTGAAGAGAATGAGGAAAAAAGCAAATTATGCACCATTGGTACCTAACTGGCATAGATTTCTTTGAAATGTGTTCAACAATTTGCTGAATAAATGTAAAATAACTTGTTTTCTGAAGCTTGTTTTTAATCAGTTCTTTAGAAGGTTTCTTGAGTGTAGATTTAGTGCTGTTTAGAGTCATGGCTTTAAAAGAACATAATGTGACTTCACTCTCTATAAATGAAATAGGCCATCTGAGTGCATTGGTAGAAAAATGCAGAAATAATTTATTTTTAATACATTTCTAGGAATATCTGTCTAGAAGAAAAAACTACTTAGATATCTGATATTTAACATTTTTTCCCCACCATTGGCTAATTTCAGTATTTAGCGCTCCAAATAAAATGTCATTACTATTACATTTCCAGGTTAAAAAAGAAACTCAGAAACTGAGAGAATTTGAAGAAGGCCTTGTGAGCCAGTATAAATTTTACTTAGAAAATCTGGAACAAACAATTAAAGGTACAGTCCACACCTCTCATTTTTTGTAATAAAGGCAAAATTGTTTGCAGCATCAGTTTCCCTCTGAACACTACCTGCTGTCTTTGAGATAGTACTTGCATGAAGTATGCAGGAGAATGCTTGCAACCACAAAAAACTTAAATATTTATAAGCTTCCCATAATTCTGAACAGTAATCACTAAAAATAATTAATATTTTGTGCAGACTGGAAGCAAAGGAAGTTGAAGAAAAGCAATGTCATCTCATTAAAGGCGTATAAAGGTCTAGCGGAGGTAGCGGTGAAGTGTCTGTGCGAGCTTCTTGTGGCCCTCCCCCACTTCAACTTCCACAACAACATTATTGTTCTCATTGTTCCACTCATGAATGATCCATCAAAAATGGTAAGTTATTTTCTGATTAGAAGAAAGAGTTTGTGTTTTGCATAAAAAATAATCTGTTTCTGAGCTTTATTCCACAATATCCAGATCTTGTGGCCATATCTTTTCACTATTTTACAAGCTGTGTCCACTTCCTAGTTAGTAAATACCGTGAATATCATCTGGTACTAGCTGTTGTCATGGACTTGGCTTGACAGGAAAATGCGTGTGATTTCCTTTTTCAGATTTCTGAACTGTGCTTTGAGGCAATTAAGAAGCTCTTTAAACAAGACAAATTGGGCTATGCTTCACTTGGTGTAGTTAAGGTCATTTCTGGTCTTGTGAGGGGCAGAAATTATGATGTCAGACCTGAGGTAAGAGTCTTTCTGTTATACCTCACAGTATTCTTCTGTCAAAGATTTAAAAAAAACCTGAATGTCAAAGTCAGCACAACTGCTGGATACAGACCATAGACAATTTAGGATTAGACTGAGCCAGAGGGCTAGAAAGAGAGGTATGGGGCAATGGAAGGAGTCTGGGAGGTGGAGATCAAATCCTGACAGAGATGTGGACTAAGTCAGACAGGGAGACTTGAAGTGAGAGGCTCGTGGAGGAATGGATAGAAATGGACAGTGCTGGGGAAGGAACTGGGAGAAGAGATTAGAGATACAGGTATGGAGGAACAGGAGGAGAGTAAACAGAAGAACCTTTGACTAGCAAAGCCCACTAGCTGGAATGGAATTTAGGATTTTTTTACGCTCTGTTTCTATGTATTCATTGTATTTATTTTGTTTTACAATAGGTGTTAAAAGTATTTCTTCACTTAAGAATTAAGGAAGTGGAATTACAAAAAGATTCCGAAGACATTGCACCAAAGAAAAAATTCATGACTTACAAAGAGAAAAGAAAAAACCTTTCCAGAATGCAAAGAAAGGTATGATGTGCTTTCTTGTGCTTTTTCTCTGACTTTATATAGCAATCTGTTCCAGCAATGATTGCACATCTGTTGTTGCCATTGTTAATTCTCAGCATCAGTGATTAGTGTTTGCATTGTACTTGAACAGGGAATTTAATTATTTTCCTATCGTTTTTTCCTCTCCCCTGTGTTGATAATGCTTTTGATTGATTGTTTCTGATAGGAATATCTAATGTAGTTAGTAACTTTATAAGGTGACATAAGCAACTCATCAAGCTCTCTGGGTATCTTTGCAATCTAGATATCCAGACTGGCTGGAAACATTTAATCTGTTGTCTTAAAATCAACTGTATATTTTCAGTGGAAAAAAGCAGAAGAGAAACTGGAACGAGAACTCCTGGAAGCAGAAGCATCAGAAAGTAAAGAAAAAAAATTAAAGTTGGTAAGTAATTTAAAGATTATTTCCCTGTTTTTTCAGTGGTGGCTCCTAACTGTTTTGTAATCAAGTGTCTTCCTTCCAACCTGTCAGCATTCCACATCTCTAGATAATGTTGTCAGCTAACAAATGCTTTGCCTTTGCCAGAGGTCTAGGTTTTAGTAGACCAAGGTCTCTCACTTTACGCAGGAAGGCCAGCTTTGCTGTTCTATTTCCTTCTGCACTCTGCCCAGAAAGATATTGAATCCGTTGACGTGTGTCCTCCAGGTGCCCTATTCCGTAGGACACTATGTGATGGGTGTTACCAGCCTCTCAGAGTGGCCTTTAGGCAAAGGAGGAGTGCAGCCAGTGTGACTGTTTAGCCAGGAGAGTGTGAGGGGACAGAGGCAGGAGAGCATGACTTGAGCTTTTCAGCATAAGAAGAGCGGAAATGGTAGAGCCAGGACTGGTTTGGAAGGCCTGAGTGCAGGCTTGGACAGAGAGAAGCATTTTCAATTGAGTTTAAGTGAAGTAGAAATGTCTGTTTTCCATGATTGAGTATTTAATTTTGTTTTCTTACCTTCAGCACACAGAAACCTTGAATATCGTATTCGTAACTTACTTCAGAATCTTGAAGAAAGCTCAGAAGTCTCCACTTTTGCCAGCTGTGCTAGAAGGTCTTGCAAAGTAAGAACTGACTGCCTTCTTTTGTGTGTGTTGGAAAAGACATAAAGCACAAAAGGAATTTTTGACTTTGAAGGGAATTTATAAGCAGAGAGAGAAGATGGTCCCTGGCAAATTAGTTGTAATTATTTTATTTCTTACACTGAAGTTCTCAGCTATTTCCAAATCCATTTCAGTGTGATATGAAATTTCCCATTATAGAATCAGTGTGGTGCAAACCCAGCAGGGTGTGATGTGTTTCCATTATTTTGCCTCATCACTTCCTGAAGGACACGAGCATGTCTCAAGAGCTATGGGGAAGCCACGATTAGCAGATGGGGGCTGAGTCATTCCTTCATGTGAAGACAGTAAATATTCAGCATTTGACTTAGCTGCTTTTAAGGTGTGGAATTTGGCAACTTAAAATACTTTGAACTGAGTTCACAGATATATTATCTTGAGCTTAAAAATAAAAATCTCTTTGATTCAAGGTTTGCTCATCTCATAAATGTGGAATTTTTTGATGACCTGTTGATTGTCCTTCATTCTCTTATTGCATCTGGTGTAAGTTGAATTTACTTTTATTACAGTTTTCTTAAATTTACTTTCTTTTGGGTACTTAATTAGTTCTGTATTCTTAGGGTTTAAGCTATCGAGAGAGTCTTCATTGCATTCTCAGTGCTTTTCATATACTCTCTGGTCAAGGTAAGAGATTTTGAAAAACAAACTTTTGTTTAATATTGTCTGATAAATCAATGGAGTAAATGTGTTTATTTGGGATTATGTTAATAGGTGATGTTCTTAACATTGATCCAATGAAATTTTACACACATCTGTACAAGACGCTGTTCAGCCTACATGCAGGTAATTCCAGATTGTTATTTTCAGTGTTTACCTAGATAATGTTTATTCTTTGGTGTCACAGTCTTAATGTAGTGTTAATAAAATACATTTGTTTTAAGATAGCTGAGTTCTCAAAAAATTACTGTCTGGTTTAACCTACTTATTTCTATAGTTGCACATTGCATTACTGCAGTACAAGTACTTGAAGTATTACTGCAATAACTGGTAACAGGTTCTGATGATGTCATTCCATTAGGGAATGCTGAGTATGTGATCTTGAATAAGCATTTATCCTGTCCTCAGTTTGAATTTTTTTACTTCCTTATAATTGTTTCTTTCATTGGCAATTTAAAAATTCTGCGCTTTTTGCCCAGTTCTTTCTCTAATGGAGAAGAAATCTCTACTTTTTCCAGTATTAAATTTATTAAAAAATTTAGTTTTGTCATCTAAAATTTTCTGGGTATATTTCTGATTTTTATTATTCTGGCATTCTGATCTATATATTGCAATAATTCAGAGAAGTTGAATAATTTAGGAAAATGTATTTTTAAAATTTGAAACTGGCATAATTTTAATTAATTTCATAAATGTGTATTCACTAAGGAGGAAAGATGTAGAAAAAATATTCTGCATTTCTGGATGGGTAAAAGACTAAATCTCTGCACTGTTTAATAATTTATAGAAGATGATACAGTGGATGCATTTAGGATTAAAACAGTAGCTGTCTCTGATGTTTAGACATTTTTGATGTAACAAATATTTTCTTAGAAAGGAGCACAGAAACAATGATACATTTTTTCTGTTCAAAGCTGGAGTATTTTTACCAAAAAAAGGGTGGCTGCTTATGTCTGTATCCCACAAGAGCTGTGTTTGAACCTCTTGGCTTTGGTGCTGTTCCTCAGTTTCCAGTGTCTGGTCCATAGCAGAGTATTCAGTTGTAAGTTCCACGAAATGGTTATTGACTCTTTGTCTGAAATTCTGCTTTTGAGGTGGTACCAATGAAGATATAGGGATTGTGCTCCAGTGCCTGGAAGTCATGTTTGCCAAGAGGAGAAAGCAAGTTTCCCAGCAACGAGCTCTGGCTTTCCTAAAGCGACTTTCCACACTTGCTCTTCACGTACTTCCAAATTCCAGTGTTGGGATATTGGCAACAAACAGGGTATTCATGCAAGTAAGTTTTACTTGTTGAAATTTTTAGCTTGATGACTAAAGGTTATTGAATATTTTGACAAATTGACTTTATGCAAGGTATTTTAAAGCATCTTAATCAAGAATGATGAAAATAGGGTATCCTTAAATGCTGCTGAAACTGAGTAACATGCAATGAATCCTGAAACTGACTTAACTGTGTTACAATTGGATGTGTAATAGAAGCAGCTCAACTGGTTTTTTTGTGTTGTAGATGTTCCCAAAGATGGATCTCTTACTAGACAATGAATCTCAAGGCAGTGGAGTTTATCTCCCAGAACTAGATGAACCAGAGCATTGCAATGCTCAGAACACAGCTCTGTGGGAGCTGCATTTACTGCAGGTTGGTAACTGACGGAATTGGGAAGTAAAAGTCAGCAGTAAATAGCTGCTAAGTGTTTGTGCGCTTTACACAAATAGACAACAGAGGTTTTCAGGCTTATCCATCAAAACTCGCCCACATGAGTCTATTCCATACAAAGAGAAAGAGCAACACAGTGGTATGGAAGGAAAGGGCTCAAAAGGGCATGTTACATGTCCCCTATGATAATACCACACTGGATCTTACTGCAGGTCCTCTAATAAGATTCCTTTGCAGGTGTTTTCAATTTGTCAAGTTCCCTTGAAGTCCAGCCCTTGTCCAGGGAGGAACCGGCACCTTGATCTGTTGTTCCAGTCAGAGTTTAGAGTCTGGGGCTTGAGGAGGGCTTCCTTGGCCCTTTCTTCCTGTTTTTCTGGCAGTAGGAGTTAAAATAACTTTGGAGACTCATGTTCACAGCATGACATATGAGTGAATAAATGTACGACTGGGTATTCTCATTCACTTAACCCCGCAAACTGAGCAATTTTGAGGTGCTTGTCCTGTAGATAGAACAAAAACAGGACATCCCATCTTATAGAAATACATGTGAGAATCCATACATAAATAAATTGTCCCTCATCCTTCAGTCAACTGCCTTCTTTCTTCCTTTCTTTCAGAGACATTATCATCCAACAGTGCAGAAATTTGCAGCTCACCTTATTGCTGGAGCTCCAACTGAAGGCTCAGGAGCTCTTTCACTTGATTTCAGCCAAAGGTGAGTTATCAAAGAGTTGGGGGTTTTTTTAACTAGTGCCTTGAAAGGAAGCTCTTGCTTATGATTTATTAAAGGAATTCTCTTAAAATAACTATCCATAAAATTGAAAGATTCTGATCTTCAAACTCTTTGTTGTTCTGCCAGTACAGAATGTTGGCTGCCCTTTTTTTTTTCCTTTTGATACTTCTTGCCAGGCTCTGACGAGGGTAAAAATCTCAAAGTGCAGTGTGTTTTCTTCCCATGGGAGGAGAATATCTGCATTTTCTCAGCAGCAGCCCTGATCTGAATATGGATCAGGATCACTGAACTGTGGCTGTCCAGCATAAGCTGGAAACCAAGTTGCACCATATGGTCTTTAGTATGTTGAAATACGAGAACAGCCATGGTTCAGACTGAGGATCTAATTTAGCATCCTGTCTTCAGCAATGGCTGAAAGCAGGTGCCTTGTGAAAAGTAAAAACAGGGTGTACATACAAGACATGCTCTGCGATGAGCATAGTTGGTTAGAGCATGCTGCTGGTAACACCAGTGTTGTGCATTCAATCCCTGTATGGGCCATTCATTTATGAGTTGTACTCACTGATCTGTGTGGCTCCCTTCCAGCTCAGAATATTCTGTAATTCTGTGACACGCTCTGAGGAGTGTCCTGGCCTCTGACTTGTTTCAGCCTGGTAGATTTCCTCAACCTGATACCATTTTCTCTTAGTACCTCTCTCTTCATGGAGTTCTTTCCAAAACTTTTCATTTTGCAAATGCAACATTGTTTGATAAGGGTTCCATGAGTCCACAGCTCTGTAGGTTAAGACCTGCTGTCGTTTGTTTTGAACCTGGTGCCAGTGTGCTTCATTTAACAGACCCTGGTTCTTGCTCTGGGAGATGAAATGAACAGTCTGCTCTGATACACTCTTTCCATGCCTCACAGGACTTGGTAGGCCCTCTATAATAATTGTCCCTCCATCTGCTGTCTCCTCTGACTCAAGGAATCCAGCTGAGACAGGAGCTGTTCCATACGTTTCCTCATCTTTGTTGCATGTTCCTGAACTTCTACCAATTTAAGCATTTCAAGATGAGGAAATTGGAGACCCTGTTGCAGTATTTGAGATATGGATGATCTGTGGGATAACTAATTTCTGTTCTCTGTTTCTTTTCATCTCTAAACAGCATTAAGGTCACAATCCCATAAAATTATCTGTCATAACAAGATTTTTTTCCCTTAAGTGATAGTTGTCAGCTCAGAGCCTATTGTGTTTATGTAAAGCTGAGATTGACTTCTTTTTCCAACACTAAATGTCATTTGCCTTTTTACTGATCATCTCATACACTCTATCTGAAGTTCTTCACAGGTAGCTCATTTTCACTGCCACAAATAACTTGGTACTCTCCTGCTTATCTTTGAGCGTGGTGGAAAGCACAGGTCCTGGAACACACCTTGTGAAAATCCAGTTTCTTCCTGCCATTGCAAAAACTGACCACAGACTCCTGTCTTTTAACCAGTTCTTTTCTCATGTGAAGGTCTTTCCTGTTCTCCCATGTATGCTTAGTTTCCATAAAACTATTTGGTTAGGAGGAACTGTTGGAAATTCTATCAGACTGTGTCAGCTAGATAATCTTCATTCACTTTTTTCCCCCCTATTTCAAATATGTACAGATGAAGCAGTGACAGGTGGAACTCTGCAAGCCAACAGAACAGTTTTCTTGTCTCCCCCTAGCTGAGTATTTTAGACATATTTTCCTTACTTTGACTTGCATTGTTTCCCAGCTGTTGGATTCTGATCTTTGCCAGGTGATGCTCACCACTCTGAGAAGTTCTCTTTAAAGTGTGGTGGGAGGGGGATAGTGGTATGTGTGAGAAGCTGCTCTTGGATTGTTGATGTATCAGTTGAAGATGTATCTATCTAATGCCATTTTTCTTTCACTGTAGGTCTGCTACAGAACTTTTTGAGGCATACTGTATGAAAGGAATGACCTTTAATCCCCCTGTTGCATCAGTAACACCCAGAAGAAAGGTACTGTCTTCTGTGTCCTTTTTTAACCACATGATGTAGCATATAATGTGTATATCTGCTGGCTCACTGTGCAGTGCCCAGGCATTGGCACACTCACTTTGGCTTTCTGGTTTCTGTACTTTGTGTGTCAAGTATTTTTTTTAACTGGCATAAGATAGGACTGACTATAAAAAAGGAAAAATAGCTGTATAAATAGTTCCACCTTCCACAGCATCAGTTAATGTGGGAAGATGAATATAGTAGCTGTTATTTTGAACTTTACAGAAAAGGGCCAAGAAATCTGCACTGAACCACTGCAATGATGAACTAATGTTTGTTCAAAAAGCAGTAATAAAAAAACCAGCTCTTTTCCCAGTGTGTGTAGTTGGCAGGGCAGCTGGGTTTCCAGAGCCTTTGATTCAGTATGGAGAGGGATACTGATCCCTATTAGTGTCACTATAGCTTTACATTGTAAATTTGAGGGGAACAAAGAGTTAATGTATAGAGATGAGAAATGGGGCAACAGTTTTTATATCCTCAGCACTGTTCTAGATGCCAGCCTCCATTAAATGTCCAGTGAGGAGTGTGTCCTTTAAAAAGTGATAATTTTCTTTCTTCCTGATGAAAACAGGAAGAAAGGACCTTTTAACCTTGTCAATGTAACTCAGTAATGTCAGTTAAGCCTTGAGAGCACATTTTTTTTCCCATTTTAGAGAAGCAGCTTCTGAAAATGTGTTTGTACTTAACTTACTCCATCATGTTACAATGACTTCTTGACATGTCTGTCCTGCTAGGGAGTTGGATTAGCACCTCTGACAGAGCAAGGCTGGGACAGCAGATAGGAGAGAGATTTGAGTTGTTGTAGTGCCTGAATAAGGAAAAACACAAGCTTTTTAAGGTAGCAGAAACAAAGGAAGAGGAAAATAAAGAGCAAATTGTCCATAGGTGGTTAAATGGACGTAACTGGGAGAATTACCCTGGAGTAATTGCTTGCTCTCTGGTTGTTGGGCTCATTTAACAAATTTTGGCAGTGTGGAAGTTTTACCCTCTCTGTCCTGCATGTTCTCTGTGTGCTAGGATGCCACTGTCTGCCAGCACCTCCCTGCTGTTGATGGTAAGATTCAAATTGGAGCCCTGTGCACCACTAAAGAGAGGATCTCATTTGTCCTTGAGTGCACAATGTACTTGACTTGTGTGAGTGCTAAAACTTTGGCAGGGAAGTTTAAAACATGTGCATGATCATAACTCCTTGTGTGAGCACCAGGAAAGATCTGAGGGCTCCAGGTCCGGCTGGAGGCAGGAGGGTCAGGGCATTCCTTTCTGACTCACAGAGCCTCTACTGTGAGCATCATTGCTTTCACTAGCCTTTTAATCAGAGATGCTTGATTTGCGTATATAAGTGCTCTCACCAAACAGTGCTTGATTTCTGTGTTTAGGGTGTGTTGAACAGGAAGCAGTGTGCAAGGGCCTCCAGAGTGGAAGCTGTGGCTGTGTGTAGTAGGTCATCTTCCAAAGCCCAGTTTACCACGAAACAAACCCTCCCTGCCCACCAAAACGACAAGCTTATGAAGGACTGACACAGCACTTGCTTGCAAGCCAAGGGAAACTTACTGGCAGGCCAGGGCATGAGCTGCTGTTTCCATACGTCTAGTCTAGATGAGTGGGGACATGGAAGAGTAACAGGACTGCTAGTTTAAGCTATGTGTGAAAAGACATACTGGCCTCATTTAGTAACACAACTAATATTTTGTAATTTTCAGGATACATTCTCACAAATGGATTCATTTGTAGATGACGAGCTAAACAAGCAGCTTCAACAACACATCAGTGAGACTGTTGTTGACAAATCTTTGGATTTTGCTAAACACTTGAAGGAGTCATCTTTGTCATGAACGTACCTATCATTCAGCTTCAGTTGGCTTCTTAATTATGGAGAAAGATTGGCTGAAAGAAATTTCCACTCATCATTAAAGGATACAAGTAGGCTTTTGTTTGAATATGGAAACACACACAAATGTGACAGCAGTTTTTCACACACAGTTACAAAGCCTGTGACTGTGTTCGTAGGGATGGGGAACCACAGTGAACAGTCACACCAGTAATTTAAAAAGATACAAAACAAGGTTATTTTAAACTTGTTTGCAACCATGCATGATTGTATTTTTGTTAATATATTTTCTAATTTTTATAACAGAATATAGACATAGGTGTTTCTAAAAACTCACTGGATTGTGTTGATAAATTAATAAATATTTTGAAAAATGTTAACAATATTGACTTCTTTGATATCTAAATTTCTTAGAGATTTGTAATATGTGTTGCATTTTTCCTGTTTTGATGTCTTCTAACCATTTATCTCATTTTGAAATGATTTTGCATTTGATGGGGTTTTTTTCCTCTCTGGTGCATCTTGGTATTGGCAAATTGAGAATATTCAGTTTCAGTTCTAAACTATCATCATGACTGAACGCTCTACTGCAGTGTCTTCAATAAACTGTTGCCCTCAAGAATGATGGACAAATACAAGGTAAGAGTGTAAATATTTATTTTTTTTATCTTGGAAGTAATTTTCTCCTGATTCCTCAAGTATAAGTTATTGCCTGATTGTTTTAGAACCCATTTTCAGCTGCATGCTGGCTTTGCAAACAGTAAGTGAAATAAATTAATTTAAAGGTAAGTATTGTCTTCATGTAAATTCCATTCTGCAGGGGAGTGTGGTGGGCTGCCCCTGGCTGATAGCTCATGTATTTTTGTAGTGCTTAGTCTATGATGTGATAATGATATGTGCATGAGTTTTATAAAGCTTGCATTCAAATCAGAAAATATTTTTTTTTCTTCAGGGTATTTAGTTCTTTATCCTGATATATGATTCTTAGGTTTACAAGTAATTTTTTTTCTTTTAATACATGTGTTTAGTATTAATCACACTAGTTCACCAACTTTTAAATAGTTAAACTCACACTTTTAGAATAGACATCTAAGTGTTAATGGATTAGAAAATTCCTATTTTACTCTGTAGACTACAAAACTGCATACATACTACTGAGAGGTTATACATGTGTTTCTCTCTGCTTAGGTGGTGATTCCCAGAGCTTTTGCATAGTTATTTTTAGTTGTTAAGTGTTGGCAAATATGGATGTGATTTAAATTCTGAAAAATTCCAAGGGGGCCACTTGCCAATACTTTTGTCAGTTCAGGAAGGCAAAAGCAAAGAGTGACCATCTTAAACCATTTATTTTTTTACAACATATACAAATACAAGTTTATTCTTCAAGTCAGCAGAGAGAAAATAGTCCAGGTGGAAAAGTCACTTTTGAAATTGTTCATTTTTCATAGTTTCCAAACATATAAAGACTGGCACATAGTGATGTTGCATTGTCAGAATACTTTGACATGTTTAAGAGGCAGAGGAAGACAACTGTACAACTAAGTCATTCTGAAAGAGCCTGTACATCTATTGGCGCAAAAATCTATTTACTGCTATTTATTTTCGTGTTTAATTTGCTAACTCTGCCAAATGTCTATCACTATTTAAGTACAAAACATTTATCACAGACAGGAAAAATGCCACCATTGGTATGTTTAGTGGGCTACCCTAAAAGTAAACTGAGTTTTATAGTGGAATAATAACTGACAGCGATTAAAAACCAAATGTTAATTTAAGCATTCAAAAGAGCTAGAGCAGAACAGACAGTTCAGTTTCAGAAGCTGCACTTACCCTTTCAGTGAAATGTAAAGTGACCAGCAAGGTCTTCTTTCTTGAAAATAAACTATGAATGTAAGAGAAAGTGTTCCTGAAATATTTAGATATTTCCATGTTGAAGTCTTTAATTCTCAAAAGCATGTAATTTGTAGAAGCAGACAGCTTCCTAGAAGTGGCTATTGAGACACTTCACCTAGTAGTAATATTTGTAGCAAGAAAAATAATGTGACTAGGCTTTAAAAAATTAAAACTGAGATAGTAATTTTTAGTCTTCTAACTGCTATAATTTGGGAAGAGAAAGATAAAAAGAGAAACCCTTCAGGCACTAGAGAAAGTTACATCCTGGTGTGCCCTAGACAGGAGCTGTGACTGCCCCTCTTGTGTCCCACACTGTCACACCACTGCAAGCAGCATGTGCTGCACAGGGAAAAGTTAAGAAATTGGTGGAAAAGTAGCAGTTTTTAAAATAGTACAGAATAAAATGCTTCTGTATTTTTGCCAGTAGGCAATGGAGCATGAGATTTCCACCTGTGACCTGTTCAGCATGAGGCCTGCTACTGCTCAGAGACTGCATGTTTCTGGAAGGTGTTGATTATTTACATTCCTTTCTTTCAAACTTTATCCTGGAAGCTGCTTCCTGTAAATAGTTTGTAATGTAAAAATGATGTATTTTCCTAATTGATCTCCATGCCCAGCCAAAAGCAGAGAAAGTAACTTTGTCCTTTTGTCAGTCTTGTCACAGGAGTGTGTGAACAAACATTCCTGCAGAAATAAAATCTGTGGCTAAGCAGAGTAAATTTTCCTATTAGCATAACTCAGGATATGAAAGTTCTTTAACTGAGCTTTCACAAAAGTTAACATACTTGGACCCAACAGAAGGAAGGCTTTCGTAATTCTTTTCCAAATTCACCCCCCAAGTGTACCATGTTTCACCAACAAAAATTTACCTGGATATTTACCAATACCTAAACTTGAAATGAGATGATACATGAACATTAATGAAAATACTGCAACAGGGTAATTAGCCTTACACAATTCCAGATGTCTGCATGCCTACAAAGGGTAGGGTTTTTAAATAAAAAGCCAAATATTTTGCTGTTCTCTTTCACTCAATAAGCTATTCCCACAGCTATAAAAATTATTGTATTAGAAGAAATAGTACAAAACTGATTTTAAATTGCCACCAGACTTCAGGCTTGTGTTAGACCTCTGTTACACAATGTGACATAGCTATTGTTGTCCCTTGAGGCCCCAAGGTTGTTCTTTTGCACTTCAAATCTGTGTCAGAAAAGCACTAGTGGATAACAACATGGGTATAAGAACTTTGTATGTAGAATCCACTTAATTAGCAAGTGTGTTTCCAAGCATACTGTGATACTTACAGGTGGTGCTAAGAATTTTCAGTGCTGCTACAAATTAAAAAAACCCCAACAAACCACCACCAGAAAACAAAAAGCCAAACAGGTAAGAGCAAACTACAGGAAATTAAGTATTTTTTCTAAAATACCACAAAAACACCAAAAAGAAAAAATTCTTAGTGATGTGAATCTGCTACTGTGTTAAAAATAAGAGACAATGAAAATAATTACATTAGTTGACTATGCAGCAGGTTGATATAAGTATTTCCCAGTAATGCCAAAGTATTCCAAAGAAAACAATGCATATAAAAACTGTGTTTAAATTATCACTTCTAACATTTGACTCGGGACCAGTCTTGCCTTATGCATGTGCAGGGTTCGGACTGGTACAAATGAGAGATGAGGCTGAGCTTGGAGCTGGCTGGGGGTTTGAATTGGATTTTACTATATCAGTTCAAAAGTTTACTTTTATAAAAGATAAGCAGGGGGAAGTGCATGGTCTCTATCAGGATATGCCACCAGGAAATTTTGACTTTTTTTGTATGTCTTGTATGTCAGGTTGTTTTTCCTGAATGCTGGAAATGACCTCAAGAGGGCACTTTTTTGCTTTGGTAATGGCTACTTTATAGGCATTTTCTGTAGTGTAAAGTGAAAGACTGCATAGTTTCTGGTGACAGAAGGCAGGTTCTGTCTGCTTGTTTATATGCCAGTTAATGACTTTTCTTTCTTTTATTTCACTTTCTAATTAATAGGGGGGCATTAGTTCTCATGAGACTACTGCCAGTAACTACTTTCCTTTGTTTAGGGATTGCTCTAGTGAGACAAAAACTGTGCAGAGCAATTTGTTCACCACAGACACCTTTCTTGTGGGAGATCAAAGGGATGGCCGATTGCAGCAGTTGCTTAATTTGTGCCCCTGTAACTCGGTATGGATTGTTTTAAATAACTAAATACATTAGTAACTTCCATGGAAACAAAAAAAGAGATTATCACAACTAACTTTATGTATCAAAAGATGAATTCAGCAAACGTAAAACTTCACAACAGTGTTTCTATGTAAACAAAAATGTTAAGAGTTATAGTGTAAAAGTTCTTCATACTCTATACTTTACAGACAAGTAGGAAGATAGTTTCTGACGGTATGGAAAATGTATTTTGAATTCAAAATTTTGAAATGTTAATTACATTTATCAATGCATTGTTTTGAATTTGGTCAGTTTTGGGTATTAAACATCTTGTGCTGAATAGAAACAACCAGAAAAGTTAAAACATTTTTAGCTCTAATGCCACAGAGAGGTAAAAATCTGCATTTTCTAAAAGGTATTATATGATAAATATATTATACAATGGCATGTACTTTGGAACATGATAATAAATATTCTTTCTTTAAACACAAGCCTGGAAAACTAGAACCTACAAGAAGAAGATGTTGTTCCTTGTCAAAGTCTCACTACCAGTTAGGTGTATTGAGCTATTGTACATTAATTTGTTAAAGAAGATAAACCATAAATAATTTTGAGTGTTTTGTGTATAGTCACCAGAGTTAAACAGATATGCAAAGGAAGTTACAGTATATTTAAATCTCTTTACAATCACTTAACACAGTGTTTAACAGAAATCTTCAGGTAAAAGTGCGTTATTTTAAAATAATACAGATAAAAGAACACTCTGGTTCTCTGTCTTCAGTTTCCTTTGAGGCAACAAACTAAAATTGTCTTTTGTTTAAAAAGGGGAGGGTGAAGACATATGTTTGTTTACAACACACAGTCCAAGAAAACCTCCCCATCCGCCTATGGAGAATGTGCAGATGTGAAGATAGAGGAAGAGAAGAATCTTCCGCTAGTTGAGAGGCATCTTTCCACTCTACAGTATCCCATCTAGGATTCCCAGATTCTGGATGTTAATCCAGCAGCATTACCTGGATCTGTAGCACAGGGCACACAACTGTTGACCAGTTCAGTCCCCAGCAGGATCCTTCAAAGGCACTGCAGAAAGGATTCAGTGATGTAAATTCCAGGTTTTTCTAAACAAAAGAAAGAATAGGGAAGAGGGAACCTTACTGGGATCTTCCCATAATTTACTTGGCTTTCCTTGAATTCAGATACAGTAGCCAAGAAATAAGGTATCAAATTTGTTCCTTCATATTTTAAATACCTTGTAAATGAAAACATTACTTGAATTCTGCTAATTTAATGACTTGTCATACTAGTGCTAATGCATGTCAAATAATGTTTTAATAATTAGATGTATGCAGAAAGAAAAAAGGTAATATTAAATTTGCCATACAGGAGGTGGGATTATCAGCACTGGAAAAGATTTCTTCTCCATTTGCAATGAGCTGTAACTTCCCAGTTGCTGTCTCAGTGCTGTAGTAGCACCATGTAAATGTCTGGTTAGTGTACAGTGCTGGACAAGTGGCACTTACTATCTCCATATAAACGAGACAGTCCTATGTTGTGTATTTCAGTTGTTTGAAGTCAAGCAAGATGGAAGACATTGAAGATACACAGAAAGGATAGTATAAATGTTTAAACATTTCTGGCAAAATTCCCACAGAGAGAAATTAACACTATAAACTTGTTTTAGCTAAAAAGGAGATCGCCAGTCCTGATGATTTTATTATCTGCACCTAAGAAAAAATAATAAAAGCTCTACTGGTTACTTCCATTTCTTTGGCCCAGAGCAAACGAGTAACAGAACATGAGTAATTAAGCACAATTATTCATTAAAATGCATAGTATAAAATCAACCAGGCTGCAACATTTTGGTTTGGTTTTGTGAGTGAAACACCAGTCTAATTCACTGGAGTAAGTGCCATAATAAAGGACTGGAGACCTCACTGATGTCCCTGTGAACACCAATGTATAAGGCTTTTAGGGATCTTTCTGTCAGTGCCTTGTACCTCACTCTGGTTTAACCAGCTACGGAAACGTCCTCTGTAAATCACATAAAGGATTGCTCAGCGTTAGGATTGGTGCCTCATACCTGACCAGACCGTAGGCAGTGGGGTGACTATTCCACGATGTCACTGAAAGTCAAGCCACATGCAGCCCTTTCGTCCTTGCTCTGGGGACTGTCCGACAACACCTGCAGCGGGGGCGACATGAACCCCCGGTACTGCTTACTCGACTTGGTTAGCTTCTTGAGTTCACTGGTAAAGGAGATGCCTTTTCTTTTGTCATCTCGTGCTGCCTGGAAAAACAACAAAAATAAATCATAGAAGTGGTTTATCAGCTGCTTGTTGGCTGTGAAATACCGAATTAATAGGAGAACATCTAACGTATTTCTAAGCAGGCCTTCCTTTTGAAATTCAGTATGGCTGTGCTTTCACAGGCAAGCACATCCTTTTTGTTCTGAATAAATTAATTAAAAATTATGCCTTGGGAAAGATATGTTTAGCAAATTTGGTATAAACTTGTATAAAAAGATCTGTGCTTATAATACAGTTATTTTAAAGCAACAGCTGTGGTGGATTGGTGGTGTCTGCAGGAAGGGAGAACACAGCTCCCTCTCCCAGCAGGCATGTACTTCATTCCTGCCATTTTCTAGAGCCTGAGATAAAGCAACAGAACAACTTTTTCACTGGGCAGGAATAAAGGGGACTTTATTCCAGTAGCTTTTAAGCTCTGCCCTTTTGAATGGTCCTTTATTTTGATGGAGAACATGGCATGCACAGCCAGAAGATTTT
Source organism: Acropternis orthonyx (assembly GCA_035583155.1). Classification (NCBI taxonomy): domain Eukaryota; kingdom Metazoa; phylum Chordata; class Aves; order Passeriformes; family Rhinocryptidae; genus Acropternis; species Acropternis orthonyx. Next base: position 19,712,286 of record JAWWEU010000160.1, read on the forward strand.
GAAAAACAGAAAGCTGGTAGCAGATAAAGGTTGTCCTGCATTTGCAGGCTGGGAGAGAGTCATGTTGCTGGGTGTAACTGATGCAGTTTTGCAAAGGAAAAAAGTAAGGAAGCTTTGGGGAAAAGAGGAGTCTGTTTTGCTGTAATCTGTCCTCATGCCAGTTGTGTCTCCCTCCCATTGAAAGCAGGTTCCCATTAAGCTGATCACACACCATCTACAACACCTGCTGCCACCTATCGCATCTTTTACCTGAACCTGTTCTTTCAGCTTAAGGATAAATTTTCCTGCTCCCTTCCACTTGCTTTGGGCCTGAAACACACACTCCTGATCAGAGAGAATCCTCTGAGATGGCTTAGATGTTGAGGACTTTTTGTTTGCTGGCTCTTTTGTCACCTCTTCCAGGAGCACATAATCACTTGGATTTGGATTGTTCAAAATGCTGTAGGAATACTTGGCTTTGCAAAGAGTCTGTTTAAAAGGAGAGAAAAAAAGAAGGCATTCCCTCAGATTCAGGTCACTAAACCAATTCCTCAGCTAGTGCTGAGAACAAGCCCCACCTTCTCTCATATGAAATCAGCCTCCACCCCACATGTTAACACGAAAAGGTGCAGCTCACCTGCTGTATGACATCCTGAGCCGTGCTGAAGCGTGGGGCCTTGATGACAGTGCGTGGTTGCTCTGGGGAGACATCGTGTACCTGAACAAAGAAACTGTCATCCTCAGAGCTGATGGCTGCTTCTTCCTTGGCTTCTTGAAAGACATTTCTCTCATTTAGGTTCTACAGAGAAAATGAGAGCCACATTCATTTACTTCAGAGAGGTAACTAATAGGTGGTGGTCACAGAAGGGTTTTATCACATGGAAAGTGGAGACTGCTGTTGCCCCAGCACCATTTTGTTAAATGCATTATAGAGGAGTTTTGACAAGCCACTACTGAAAAGCCTTGCACAGGCGAGGAATGAAGACGTATGTATAGTCACTTAAATCCTTTCTTTCCTTATGTACACAAAATCACTTTGTGTTGTGTAATGGTGGCAGTGAGATGGGAGATGGTGGAAAGGGTTCTTTTCTCTCCTGTCCCTGCACTAAAGCCAGAAGTATTCAGAGAGCAAGCAGTCTGAGCAAACACTTTGCTGTGGTGTGCAGCAAGAGGGAGGCTGCTTGTTTCTCTGTCCCTTCTCAGGCTCTATGACTACTGCAGTTTCTAAGACAGAATTCCTTCCTGCACCTTCTCAGAGAATGCATTTCTGTCCACTGCCTTGGAACATAGCTTGGATTCATAAGCTGTAAACACCCTGCCAGTGAACCCACTCCTTGTTTTTCCAATCAGATTTGCAGCTTCATTTCTCTAGTTCCAAGCTCTTGAGTTGTTGCCATCTGCAGAAAGGCTCCAATGCGATAATGCTTTGAGGTACTTACATCACAGGACAGAACTGCAGCATCACTTTCACATGAGCTAAGGCAGATTTTAACCCCCATTTTCTGAAAGAGTAGGGCTTGGCAGTGACAAGTTCTATCAAAATAATCAAAACTGGTTTTTTTCACTTTAAAGTATCTCAGAAGATCTCTATCATTTGTGTATATAAAGTCTGTGTACTAAGCAAGCATTTTTATAGGCTGAACTGACCAAAGAAAATGTGTGTGAAAATGAGATCATTAAGTGCCTTTCTCCTGCTTTTTTTGTCTCTCTCTCACAAGCCTGGGCACAAGCATATTTTCAAGCTGTAGATGCTTTGCTCATAGTTTAAAACGAAAGTAATCACTCCACCTTCCTCCTTGAAATTAAAAGAAATCACCTAATTCATTATTTTAGGCTATCATTGATAATTTAATCATCCTTTGTGGCTTTTACAATTTTTCTTTAATATTAAAATTATTTCTAATTTTTCTAGACAGATAAGAAGTTGCTGACATCTAAACTGATTGGGAATTCTGTTATCTGTGATTGTTTGGTATTAACTATTATCTTTCTTGATAACAATTTCCTATCATGGCATAATGTAGCTTTGCATTAAATTGGAACCCTCACTGACAACAGTGAGGTAGTGGCAATGAACCTGTGACAGAGCAATAATGATTAAACACCACTTAGCTGATACCAGAGCTGAGTGAGGTCCAGGTAGTGTCACACAGGTGCATAAAGTCTAGTTGTCCTTGCTCACTCAAGAGTTACGTTTGTTTTCAAATAATGAACACAGCATTGACATTACTTACCAAGCAGTGAAACAAATAACTGCACCCTTTTGTTTCCTGGTCCAAAGAGCTATTTTTAGCTATCTTTGTAAATAACAATTTATCTAAAACAGACTTACTTCCTCTCGGGTTTTAAAGATAATCCTTCCAACATATCCTTCTTCTGGGAACCAACTATTCAAAAGCTGCACTAGCCCTTCTTCAGGACCAATCACTCTCTGGAATGGTGGTTTTCTGCATTCACTCTTTTCTTTAGATATGAAGCTTTTCTCTTCCATCAGAAAATAGTCTGCAGCACATGACTTGGTGCCTTTTATGGTAGCCAAGAGCTAAGACAGACCATAATAAACACACTACAATTAGAATGCTAAATATAAACACTGCATAATTAGGAGTTATAAATGAGAATGAATAAGGAAGCTTTAAGAATCAATAACTGTTCTGACAGTGCAGGAAGGATTTCTGATGTGCTATTTATTATTCAGATATTTTACTCCAGGGTAATGTACTGTTCTCTTTAGCGTAGCCAAGCAGTTCAACTATCCCAGACAAGGCAGTACTATTTAAGCTTATTTCTGTCCTGTTTGGCTGGCCAGACAATTTATTCATAATCCCAGGCCAGTACAGTCTTTTCCCACTGCTAGAATAACAATCCCTGTTGAGTTAACTGGTTTTTCTACTCATGAACTTAGCCCTCTAACTTTTACTCTGTATTCCTACAGTGCTCAAGTTCAAAGAATTGTGCAGAAATGTTTGCCCTTGTAAGGACAGCCCACCGCCTGTGTCAGCCAGAAGGATTGCTTTTCTCATCTGCATATGCCCAAATCTTAAAATACTAATAGGGAATATGTTCTAAAATTATAAACCCATTCTCTGAAGCCAAGATTGGGAAAATTTCACTGATTTTATTCTGTGTTTGCAATGTAATTAATTCCACAGCAATACATTTCTACCTTGCTGTGATGAATGAACCTACAAGGACCCTGCAGGGAGAAATGCAGGGAGACACATGGCCGGGACGATGCCAGTGTGGATTCCTGCAGCTGGAGGAGTCTGCAACTCAGCATGAAGTCTGGTTGTCTTACCTGATGGAGCAGCTGTGCAGCCGTGGTGCCCGTGCTTACACTGAAAACAGTGAAAGGCTCGGGGCCTGGAATTCCGTGAACTGTCACTTTGTAAGTCACAGCAGCTTTCCTTTCCCCCAGGCTAAACAACTGTTCAGACAACATTCAACAGGTTACTGGATGGTTTTAAACAGGCATGTTATTTCTAGGTTGCTTAAAAGAAACCACACATGTTGTAAGGACCTTGACAGAGCAAAGCTATCCAGTTAATACATAGGTCTTTCTTACACTACAGATTGAGGCATCTAAAAAACCCCCAACAAACCCTCCAAGAGACTCCACCCTACCTTGGAGCTGAAGAGAACAAAGAAAAAGGAAGTTTTCCAGTGAAGGGCAGACCTCCATTGCTCAGTACCATTGCTGAGCACAGACTATTGGGACTCAGCATACAGATTACTGGGTGGAAATCTGTAGCTTTGTTTTAACCTCCAAACTATTTATATTCTTCCTTTCTGCCCTAGTAATTCACCAAGATGCATGTTTGGCATATATTCACAGGAGGATAATATCAGCAAGCACACACAGGAGCTCAGGATGTTTTATCTAACACTAGAGGAATCAGCAAAATGATAATATACATGTTTAAAGTTGGCAAAACATGAGTAAGCCAGGTAAGCTAATATTAAGGGCTATTAACAAAAAAAAAAATCACATCCATCTATGCATGCATACATACGTATTTTTAGGTATGTGTATGTGTATGTATACATGTTTGTACTTAATATGTGCACACACATATAAATATGTGTATTTACGGAAATAGGAAGTCCTTATTGAATTCCATAACAAGAAAATTTTACTCTCATTATTCCAAAGTTGTTGGTAATTTGCATAATTTTTTTTTTTTTTTTTTTTGTCCCAAATGCTTTGCTTACAATTCATGCATAAAGGAATGCATGAGGCAGTACTGGACCTTACTGCTCAACCACACTCCTCCAGCCCAGGAGTTCTTGTGCTATACCTAAATACACCAGAGAAGCCAGGCTTTGAAGAGATTTACCTTCCCACAGTTTTAGCCAGGTGGGATAACCTTACTTCCATCAAAGCCAAAGAGAAGCAGGCATCAAGGTGCTTCTAAAGAATGTGCAGGTTTAAGGGCTAACATCCTTGAAAAGTCTGGCTCCAGAAGTCTTCATATCATAGTAGTTATTAAGACAAGAATACAGGCAATTCACACACACACAAAAATTAAATTACCATAGATGCAGGCAGAGTGTTTCCAGAGGGACTTTCTTCCATTCTCCGACTGTTTATGAACAAACTGGAAATCTCTAATGTTTCATTGTGCAGGTTATGGAGCTGGACATGTCTGTAGCCTAAAGAGGAAAAGTCTGTAAATACTTTGCTACATCCTAGGATACACGTCTCATAAATGAAAAACTCGAATTTGCTCTATTTATTGCTACAATTTGCCACACAGGATTTAAGGCACTGTAATAACACTGTACAACAATGCTATGAACTGCTGAGTGGCTCATATAGCAGCCTACCTTTCTTTTGCCGTAACACTCAATGAATATCTGAATATTAGAATATGAATGAAACAAGGTCAAATTCTCACTGGGAAAATGCATGTCTGTGGCCAGATCTCCTCATATGCCAGCACAGAGAGTTGTGTGGTATTAGAGTGACACAAGACAAACATGAAAGAGGTGTCACTACAAACTCTACTGTACCTCTCTTCAGGGCTTTTAGGGGAATGATCCTCTGGGCTGTTACAGCTGAGCTGTTATTTTCAACAACTGCAAACCGGAGAAAGACCAGATCTTCAAAGTGAACCCGGAAAAGGAACTGTTCATTCCACATGGGGTTGAGAGTATTGCGATGGATGGGCTTTGTGCGGAAGTGGCAGCTGTCCAGAGGCATCCCCAGCACATCAATTTCAATGCATGGACTGCCCGTGCTGTTACTGGGGCAAACATTCTGTCCAGACACGATCTGAAGCCGAGGAGTACACAGAGAAACCAATTAGTGGAGTAGTTCTTTTGCTGACATGATTCTCAGCTAAATATTGTTTAGTACACTCCTAAGCACAGTTTGTTAACATGCTGATTTAATTACGACACTCCCTTACTTTTGTAATTGCAGGGCAGTAATTTTAGTAGCGGAGCTGCCTTAACCCCACCCCCAACAGCACTGCTATGGTATCTTTCCTCTGAAAAAAAACACTCTATACATCATGAGTGTAACCATTCAAGGCATCTGAAAGCTAATCCAGAAAGAATGTACCAGTCATGTAGTCAAAAAGGATCACATTTTCTTCTCCATTACTCTGGGGTGATGGCACTGACCTCTGGCTTGCTTTGGCATGTGCACCACAAGAGTGAGGTGTGCAATTACCACAGCTGGGAGAATTCTGATACTTATGAATCTCACTTTTTTTTTGTGCCACAAATACATGAATTATATATCTTATTATGTAATTTTTAAAAAATATTTTTTCAAGATTCATTACAACTTTTCATAATTGCTTTTTTGTGTAGCTTCTCAAGCGTTCACCAATGTGTCAAACACCAAGGTACATGTGTAATTTTACACAGTTGTGTAGTCCCAGGGAAAATGCTTTCAGGACTGGGTTCTGACAAATATTGTGAAGGAAACAGTGAAAGTAACTATGGATACAAACCAGCCAATAAAATAAAATAAATACAAACCTTTGCTCCTGCCCTCTCCAATTTCTGTTAGTTATGCCGACCTTCAGAGGTCCAAGCAACAATTAAAGGTTCAATCCTTACATTTAGAAGCATGACTGTAGTGCTGGTTAAACTGTGCTTAACTGCAGCTACACATTGTCTACTTTTATCTGTTTGGCTGTATGAAATTCCCTTTTAATGTACTTACTGTTAAAGAATATATAGCTGGCTCCTTATTGTCAAGGTCTCTTTCCAATGGACAAAACTGCTGGTACATTGAACAATTTTTATCCCACAGAACTGGAGGTTTCAAAACATATCCACAGCCACCATTAGCCTCAAACATTGCTGCATTGAGTTGCAGAGGAAGATCTGTGAAAGTAAGGCAGCCAAAACTGACAGAGAGCAATGATACAATGGAAAAACTAACAGTGAAGACAAAGTCATGTTTTAAGTATCTTTTTTAAAATTATTTTAGTTGCTTACTATCATTTCATTCTTGTTTTTCAGAGATAGCTGTAATTTATATATCCAGTTTATCCAATAATTACAGAAAACTATAAGAGCAGTTTATTCTTTTCTATCCCTTTTCATTGTCTTTATTGAACTGTAGGGCTTGCCTACACACCAATTCTCTGAAAGGTTTCTACTTATGTGCCCTGAACTGAAGAATGGCTGTGTAGCTTTGTAAATGACCTAATGGATCCCCCATCAAAAAGGTGAAGGAACAAAAGGTAGGACAGCAGATAGTCCAAAAATGTTTTGATCAACATTAAACCAGCATCCATGTCAGAACTTTAAAGTTAAAAATAGTTCAGCATCTGTTTATGCTTGAAATTATCAGAAAGTTATAACAGTTTCTTGAACTGGGAGGGAAAAAATAACCTTCAGCAATAAAATAAAAATGGAAGGTCTTGCTGTCCAGGCATTTCTGTGTTACCTCAGGATGTGCTGCATTGGCATAAAGCTCCTGAACTCTGGGATCACTGCTCTGAAGGACCAGATTGTTGTACTATGAACCCGCTTGTGCTGGGGTGCACTGACAGGTAGATCCCCTTGTGAGAGCAGGGAAAAGCAAACACCAACTACAAATTCACTTTTTAAGGACATATCACATTTAAAATGTATTTAAACATGTTTGTGCCCCCCCATACCATCTGTCTGGTAGTTCAGAGCCACGAGCTGTACCCCATGGAGCCAGAAGATGAGTGGATGGGGGTTTGAGGAGTCGATACGTGTGGCAGCAGGGTAGGTCCTCAGGAGCTGGCAGGTGGTGTGCTGGATCAGCTTCTGGGAGTAGCGCCGGCACAGCCGCTTGGCAGCATTCTCGTTCAGGGAGGAGATGTGATAGCACTTGGGCGTCCTGATGATGGCACTGAGAGAAGCTGGAGAGTTGTAAGGACAGCAAGGATCTTCCCACGTCTGCCGCATCACATCCAAAGGACCTGGAACATAATCAGTACCCTCAAATGGGGGTCCAGAGACTCTAAAAATTCCATGTTTTCTAATGGAGTACGTGGGCATGCTTTAGCTAGGGTAGAAAAAGTCGATCCTGGAAAATGACACTACTCAGGGTGTCACACTCCTTCTTACACAGTAAGAACAATCCATGAGAGGAAACATAATGTTTAAGTACTGAAGTAATACAATGATTAGATGTGCTAAATAAATACCTAATTGGCATTTGTCTGAATAAAATAAATGAATAAAACTCTCTCCTTCTTGATAATACATTTTACAAGAGGAAAAGAGACAAGGCTGGAAGTCATCTGTTAAGTCTCCAACCAGGCAATCTGCTGAGATTATAAAAGTTAGGAAACAAAGGCAGCAAAATAGTTACATACTTTAGAATTAGGCACCAGACTTCTTCATTTTTAGGACACTGGCCTCTAACAGGAAATCTAACCTGTCTGCTGCAGCTGTGCCCTTGGTCTGCAAGAAATGCAACACTCCCTGAGCCAGAAAATGAGTTCTAACTTTGTATTTATGGCAATCACTTGAAAGGCAGGGGATCTGGGTCTCCAGAATATTTTCTGTACTTTCTTTGTATTTCTTTACATCTGTTCATAGGCAGAGGCACAATTTCCAGGTTCACAAACTGAATCACCTGCAGAGTCTGATTTGCACAAGCACACGTTTGGACTTGGCTGAATTTTAGGCAACTAAGTCCTACTTCAGACAATAAAAATTATTTTCTGGATCCAGACCAACAGTTCTGCCTTCCATTTGTACTTTGAAAATATTCATTTATACTTTTTAAAATATAAACTTTAACATACATCACTTAAAATGTATGTTAGTTTTGAATTGTTTATGAACGAGGGTCATCACATTTCTGACCCAGTAATGCTGTTTTACCATTCCACACTCAACACTTTGGTTATAATAGTGTTACTGTAATGACTGATGCACTCACGAAAAACCACTGCAAAATTCAACATCTTACACATTGCAAAGTATTTGATCTTTAACAACCTGGTCTGGTACATGTGTTGGATTACAGAGTCATTCCACATGACTGGTGAAAGAAGATGCTAACTTTACCTTTTCCAGATGCTTTGGCAAGAGCAGCTGACTCCCCAGGGCTCAGCCTGCCAGGATTGTTGCCAAAAATGGACTTCCTGCTTTTTCTTTCTTTTCCTCTGCTAGAGCCAGATGGGTTTAGAGTTGACAAGCCTGTTCCCATAAATGTAAAATAAATGAGCCAAAACAGATGACCAAGAGGGCATGATATTTTCCATCATATTTTACATAATTTTTGAAGGCATGAATACTCCTGTGTAGTGTATTTTTCTCCATAATTTAACATCCTTACATACATACCTGCCTCTACATATGTATATATTATGTACATTTTTGTATATAACAGATACATGTATGTGTATAAATAATGTATATAACAACATATACAAAGCAATACAATATACAGTTCTCCCTCTGTGGTGTAACTTTTCTCCATTTTACTTTTTGGCTTGAAGAAGGTAGTGGCTTTCTCTCAAACTACCAAACAGTCCCTAATTTATACTAAAAACAATCTGTAGTAACAGTCCCAAAGTATTCATCCTTAGAATAATTTTTAAAAAATTAAAATATTTTCTACAGAAGTAATAAATCTAACCAGAAGTGAATATCATGAAATTCATCTAGGATAGGATACCTACATAATTAAACAAATGCAAGACTGTGATTTAAAGATACAATATAAAGGGAAAAGTCCAAATGCTGTTGATTAAACAGTTTAAGATATTTTCAGAGCTATCTTCTGTTTATTTGTATTTCAATGTTGGGAAACACAGGTAGGTGTGCAAAATCCACTATGCATTTAATGGCCAGTATGTACTAGAAGTGGAGCTGGAAAGCCCCAGTGTAGCTGTTAGTCACACTTGTGCATTCTAGAAACACAATCATTAAAATCATGACCTAAATTCCTATGAAGTAAATAGACTTAATTCCACTTGAGGTCAGTTTCTTCTGTTCACTTGGAGAGAGCACAGGGCAGACCAAAGCTAAGTAAGTCAAAGACAAAAGGCACACTGGTTATTCTGGCACCCACAGCAGTGAGGTGTGGGATGGTCTCAGAGACCCAAGATGTATTTGTAATATAGAATACAACTAAGCAAGCACACTGTTATTTGCTTGTGACTCCTAAAATGTTCCTCATTAATTCACATCAGTTCACACCTGTCAAAAGACAGTTCTGCATTTAATACTATTATTTCAAATACAAATGTAAATCACAAAGAGGATATATCACCTTCTTTTCTACTGAAGTCTGTCCACAGCTGTAAATTTTCAGCCCTCAATCTTTATGGCACGTGTACATGTACTGAGTAAAATTATGCAGATAGTCTCAATGGAACTGCTTGGGTTAGTAAAATTAAGGATATACATAAAATGTTTTCAGCATTGGAGAGGTACTGTCTCTTTGGGCCAAAGCACACACATAAACCACAGAAGATGGTAGAAACTGAGATTAATGAATATGAACTGACTGAAAGTATGAGAAGTCATGCACTATGTGCTTCCAGCACTATTTAATCCCAGTTTTCAATGGATCAAATGGATTTGGCAAGCAAGATCCAGGTTTCAAAATCCTGTTGTGGAGACCAGTCACTGAGGAAACAAACTAACCTCATAAATCACCAGAGAGTGCAGTGCAAAACCCCGGGGTTGACAGAACCCTGAGCGTGGCCACAGGCAAAGGGGCAGCTTTCAGCCTTTCCCATGGCCATGCTTTGCATGTGACGCATCTCTTCCCAGAGGCAAGCTCCATTTTTCACTCCAATTTAAACTTGACTCCAAAATACAGCGTCACCTATTCACAGAATCATGTATTTGCAAAATAATGGAGGTTGACAAGGATATGGAAGTCATGTGGTCCACCTCTCTGGTCAAAGTAGAACCAGCTTAGTTCCCACCATACTGTACATGGATCCTACCATACTACCACAATTACAGACTGAATGTTTTGTATTTCTCTGCAACCCCTACACCATGTTCTTCCTCTTATAGAGCTTAGTGCCTGTCTCTTGTGTTAGATATAAGCCCACTGCTTTTAGATTTTTTTTCTAATCCAAAGGACTGCAAACTTCCCTGCCCTTCTTATTCTAACCATAGTGACGTAACACTTGAAACTGTAACTGTCACCTTCTCACCACATGTTTCAGACCAAGAGACAGTCTGGAGGTTTGCAGACCTTGAAAAAGAATTTACAGCATTTTTATATGTAGAGTGACCCCTTTTTATGTTTGCTTCAATTTCTTGAAAAGTGATACCATAGGGGCAGATAGTCTGACACAACGGAGACAGTGCCTGAATTTCATGCCAGTCAGCTCAGGTGATTCCCTGCTCTCTCCACTTGATTGTGCAAATTCTACTTTTCTGTACTCAGTTTCTGTGCTCACTGTGTGAGGATCCCCAGCACCAAGGGCAGTGGGTTACAGCAGTGCTCTCCCATCCTGGGAGACACGGGAGAACAGACCTGCACCCTCTCAGATAATATGATGATATCCAACAGACTGAAACTGAAGTTAAGCAAGGGTCAGAAAGCACGGAAACAACAAGAGCTGTGGTGGGTTCCTTGTTACCAGAGATTTTATAAACAAAAAATGTTATTTTCTCCACATGATACATTCTGTTTTGACCAGGGAACGCTTAGGGAAGTCTGTGTTACTCAGTAGGCTAGAGTAAGTGAACATAATGGTCCTTGTCCTTGTTTTATAGTCACAAATCAGTGATTAACATTCAGGGATGTAGGCAAGTGTAAACACAGAATAAAAATATATGAAGACAGGAGAAATAAAATATTTACACCACTGATTAGACACTGACATGAATTCTATGTTCCCTATTTCCAAAACTCTTCCATTTTCTGAGTTGGTTAGGAATGCAGTCAATAGAGGTACAAAATCATGGATCTACCAGACTTGTTTCCCTCATTAATGGACAATATTGGGGTATGGCACCTCACCATGTCTGTGCCCTCCAGCTGAGCAGAGGAATCCCACCAGTGACATGCTGGTCATGCAAGTCTACATTACTTGTAGAGAAGGCAATATTTGTCTCAAAGGAGACAAAGTTTGTTGGAAAAGTAATTTCTACAGTTTAATGTGTTCTCTGTGAAAGAAGCTCATTTTCTTAATGTTTCTATTCATAACCTCTTTAAAGCAAGGGGAAGAAGTCTGATAAGGAAAGCAGGTATTTTGTATATAACCAAACTTACATTAAAAATGAAATATTTCAAAGTTTTTTGAGAACATCAGAACTCTTGAATGTGTCAAAATGCTTGGAACAACTCAAGCTATCTCTGTTTAATCTTGAATATCTTTCTTTAAAGGAAAATATTTTATTTGAAAGATATCTCATTGCGGATTTCATTGAAAAGAATATCAGATTTGAATTTTTAGAAGTCATTATTTTTACAAGTGACACCTACAATTCTTAAAGTTATAGAGGATTATCAAAGAATGTCTGTCCATTTTTCAGCATGTTTATCTTGCCTATTTGACACTATTTTATGTTTGGTTAGCTTCTCTAATCTGATCATAGTTCTATTTGTATAAGATCATGATTTGGCAGAATTGCTAATTTTCCACAGAGAAGCATTCCACTAAAAAGCAGATTTTTCATTCAAAACGTTAAACACATCAATAAAAAAATAAATTCTCAATTTAAAAGTATTTATGCACACAGTATGAGCCAAAATATACCCAACCTCACATTCAGTACTGAACAAGTAACTATCGGTGATCTCTTGAGTTACTTCCTCCCCTTTTCTCTGCAAACATTATTCTGTCTACTGTACAGAAGACGACACTCCTATTTCCTTAACTCCTTCCATGAAGATTGTGTGTGAGTGTGGAATCAGCTGTTCTCACCCACCCCATGGAAAGGCTCCTCTCCTGTCCACTTGGGGAAGAACAAAAGTAGGCAAAGGTGAAACACTCTAAACTGAGGTCACTTCAAGAAATGTGACACACCGTTCCATCAAGGTCTTAAACGTATTTTCCTTCCTAATTCACTAGGTCCTTACATGGAAACTCAGAGCTCTTAAGATAAAGCTTTCTGTCATCTGGCATTTGGCACTGAAGCAGTTGTCTAAGTTGTGAAGACTGGCAAATTTCACTTTTGTAAACATTTTAATATGACAAACAGTATGTAGTCACATAATTTATGGATACTACTTCTCGGCCAGGAGCTGTTATTTTGACGACTACCAAATCATCAAGAACGAAACTCCTCGACTACTTCAAACTAATTCCAAACATAAACATAATGTCTCCAAGAATTAGAAAGTTTAGAGCAATAAAACAGAGCCGTGTACTTACCAGGGAACTTTACAGCTTGACAGTAAATGACAAGATCTGATAGCTCTGGGGCTATTTGTCTGCTTTCCTTCTTATTTTGTGGAAGATAGAATTCTTCACCCAGCTCCATGTCGTAAACCTGAGTGACAATTCCAAGAACATATAATAATAATATTACTGAGTGTGGACAGAATCATGCATATCTTAATTATGTCTTTAAAATATTTTTCTCTTTCTTCCTATGGTTGTGTCTTCACCTAACACCTAACCCTATGCACATTTATGCAGCAACACCTTTACCTGATTCTGCAGCAGTGTGCCAAGGCCTTAATCACAGTCCTACAAACATTTAGACAAAATACATCCATGTTCAAGAGAAACTATAATTTACTAAACCACAATGCACTGTTTCCATTGTCAGATGATTTAATAAGAGGTACTGTGGTTACGTGATATCATAGTGCGGTATTTTAAAGTTATTTTGATACACAAAGATGATGAAGATTCAGATGAAATCTTCAGTGCTGTCAATAGTGGAAATTAAATATCTAAATAAGCTTATGGATCTCGCTTCAATGAAGCTTTCCTTGAGACCAACACTGGTTAAGTTTTCAGCCAAACAGCCTATATATACAATAACCTCTGAGGGCTTTTCTTGAACAGCATGTTGAGCGTTTGTTCTATTTAATCTATTTTCTCTGCTGCCTTTCCATGCTTTCTATTATTTGTCTTCATTAAAGTGCATTTGCCATCTGATATCTCAGTTACCAAAACTGCCCAAATCCTTTTGAAGCTGGGAAGAAAGGAGGGAAAAAGCACAACTACCTTTCCTTTATTACTGTAAGTAGCACAGTCAGCCTTCTTTAGTCGTTTGGCAGTCTCTTCATTATATTCAAACTGCATTTTATCACTTGATAATTTATTCTCAGGTCGGTCTTCAAGAATGTTATCTAAAAATTAACAGGATTTTAATAAACATAAAGTTAAGCAATTTCAACTGGAAATTTAATTTGAATTAACAGTATTTGTGGACAGTGCTGTGAATCTTATATAAATAACCAGATGCTAACATAATGCATTTACTGGTCAAAGCATCATCTTCTAGCAGAAACCTTCTTCTTTAAAAATTTAATGCTTGGCTTTGGTTAATACCTTTAACTTTCTTTAACGCTGAGTCTTTTGTGCTCAAAAGATCCTTAAAACCAAACCATCTAATGAATTAAGTTTGCCATCTAAAAACAACTGATAGTCCTGAATGACAAAAAATGTTCAAACACAATTAACTACATCAAATATGCACACATTTTCGTACAGTGAGTTTTGACTTTCCTCTCCTTACTTTCACCATGCACGAATATTTTTCCCATCTATAGAAATACCTCTTCAAAGCTACATATTTATCAGAGAATAATATATCTACTAATTTTGTCTTTCTGGACCAAAATATTGCAACTGTCACAGAAGGAATGGTTTAATTTCATTCTCGATATTTCTGATGCTTTGACCGTATTTTTTTAATGCATAATCAGTGTCACACATGCAGCCTTCTAACAGCTCTGGAGCAGTATAAAAATATCTGATTGCATTTATGATATGAAGTAAAAACCATATATTCACATTGTCACATTTAACAGGCTGAAGATGCAGTGCTGATTCATGCAGTTAAAATGCTCAACCAAATGGCTTTTACCTTCCTGGCTGTTAGGAGCAGGAGAAGCATTAAGGACATCAGCTACAGGGAAACGAGTCAGAGAGGGAATAAGAGTAAAGGAAATTAAGATTCATAGCCAGAAAAAATGAAAATTTAGTGTCAGTTGTAAAACTATTAGACTTACACAAAAAATATATCAGTAAGAAAAATGAAACAGAACCTTTTTAGAAATTTTACAGACCATTATTTAGATTAGTTTTGCCATAATATTAACATAATTAAAGACTCCAAAGAATTATCATTGTAATAAAGTAGTAAACCATGCTGCAGATTTCTTCAGATATTGAATGGTGTCAATGTTTCTTCATAGCTTCAATTTCTCAAACCTTCTTGTTACAAGAACATTGCTCAAAAGTAACTTACTGCAGTTAGTTTGCAGCATTTCTTCACAAGTCTGTTAGCAAAGATCTAAGTTTTCACTGCACTATCTCCACCCTGTCCCACACGAAGAGTATTCTCAAGTAGCCAGTTGGGCCAACTTTCTAGCAAAACACAACTGAAAGTAGCACTGACATCAAACTCATAAATGTTCATATTAGCATTAAATAAATCTGCTATTCCACAAGCAGTGTCAGGTCCTGAACTGCATTCGTTAATGTTGTGACTGTTTTTTAAATTCTTAAACACAGAAGCAGGAAATGTAGATAAGAGATAATCTGAAAAGAAGTCCTGTGCTGCAGGACATGCTCAAGCCCTACATCTTCTCGGACCATGGCACCCATAGAACTTGAACAGGTCCCCACTAGACTTACAGGCTCAGTGAGTGAAGTATGTCACTGTTTCCTCAGAACATCCCCAGTTGTGTCAGACTAATTGTCCATCTGACAGGGGCAACAGGAGATGCTGTTTAAAGAGAGCAACCAGCCACTAATCATGGTCCACTTCCCAAGTACCACCTCAACAATCACAATTGCTGAATATCAGGGATGTTGGACTAAATATTCCCAGCTATGACATTTGCTTATAAATCTGTCCATGAAGTTATGCAATCCTTTTTCTTTCAACATGCTGATGCTGTTTGGCTCTGCAATTTCCCATGGCAGCAAATTCCAGAAGTTTACTACGAGCTGCACAAATAAATATTTTAGCTGTTTTAGACTGATCTTCCACTTGTTTTACTGAGAACCTCCTAGATCTAATGAGTAACTGCTCTGTACTTCCTTTATCCACCACTTCATGATTTAGAAAACCTGCTTCCAATTCACCTCTCAGTCCCCTTCTCTACCTGCTGGAGAATTCCAGCCTTCTCAGCCTCCAGCAAGGCCACTGCTACACTCCCTTTACTTTTGTGGCTGTCTTTCACTCTAACTTCCTTAACTCCACCATATCCTTATTGAGAACTGGAGGCAAGATCTGGACACAGAACTCAAGTTTGGCATATAAAGGTTTTATACGGAAGCAAAAAGGTTATTTTGTTTTCAGCACTGTCCCTGATGATCTCCATCTTTTGGCTGTCACTGAATACCAAGCTGAGCATTTCAGAGAATTTTCAGTAATTCCATGATCTCTGAAACTGATACTGCCATCGTTGATCTTAGAATCATATAATCAACGTTTAAAGGTTTTCCCTCAAATGTATAACCTTACATTTACCCACACTGAAAGCACATCTGTAACTTCTTGTCCTCTTGATCAGTTTTGTGACTCATTTATGGAGTTAAACAATGGTGCAGGGTTTAACTACCCAAAGAGCTTGGTTTCACTTGTACCATCACTGCTATCTCATTGGGTAAACACACTGTGATATACTTCGATTATTCTCTGAAAATTACTAATTAAAAATAGCAAGTAATCCATTTACATGCATTCAGCTTGTTCAATCCATACATGGAGGTTCTGACAAGCATCCTTTGACAAAACTTGACAGAATTAATCATTTTTTTTTGCATTTTCTGACTCCAATTGTTTCCTCTACCTGAATCAACCAGCCCCAGAGCAAAAGATTAAAAAATGCATGATTTCAGCTCAGCAATCTCAGCAGGGCACATTCTGTCCTCATTTGTACCAGAATCAAGGAAGTAGTGGAAATTACTAACTGCAGTAATTTTTTATCACCTCTGGCATGCTAATCATTAATCCAATCTATGAACTGCTCCTAAAGGTGGATTTATGCTGCCACTTCCTCAAGGGTAGAATAGCCAAAGTATAGACAGCCCATGAACTTCCAAGGCAAGTCACTTAGGCATGTCTTGCCATTTTTTCACTGGGCACCTGAAGCATTAATAAAACCATCTTCACTGAATAAACCAAGGACTCAGCAGCTTCTCTTCCTTTACTCATGAACAGCTGAAGTCAAAGGTGTAACTGAAATGGTACTTCACAGATCATGCAGATGCAAGGGCTATTACCTGTTGTAAACAAGAGCTTTCAGGAGTCTGTATAAGTAACACAGTTTATGAAGACTAGAATTTAGCATACACTGCACAGTCAAAACATACAACGGTCAGACAAAGTCACATCCAAGTCCTCTATTTAAATTCTCATTGCTACAGTTCTAAGAACAGCACTGTAATAAATAAGTAAATAAGCAAATAAATAAATAAATATTGTTACCATCAGAGAGAGATTCATAGTCATAGTCATATTCATCCTCTTCATCTTCTTCCTCTTCATTGGTAGGTGTAGGGTTGCTTGTACCATTGCTAGCCTGTGCTTGCATATGTGCCAGCTGGTGAGCCTACAACAACAGAATCACCTATTACATTATTGGCAAGTACTTTTGAAAAGCAAAAGGGTTTTCATCACTGTTTGCATCTTCTTTTATTTATATGAAAACACTGAATGAGAAATAATTAAGATCAAACTAAAATACCATTTTAAGGGTGTGAATGTAAAGAAAACTTGCATTAAAATAAAAACACTTGATAAGATAGGAAATCTAATTAATTATGGGAAATTTCCACTTTGCACATCATTCAAAGGAAGACTGCTTTTTTCCAGACTGATGCATGCATTTCTGGAAACAGTTTATAACTTTTTCAAAAGATGGAGAATGTCCATATACTGGTACAAATCAGTGTGATTTACTCATTCTGATACAAGAATTTAAGTCTAATGCAATTGTGTTTACATTTTCAAGCATTCAATCTAGGTGTTGATTAACCATAGACATTATTATATTGAGGCTATTATAGATGCAGTTCTAACTTTTAGAAATCAAAAAAATTCTCACACAAGTATAAGCACTGTTTGAATAGCAGAGTCCCCCACAAAAAGGGATTAAGAAAGAAAATATTTTCCTGGCTTGAATATGAAAAAAGAAACAAAGCAGAACTCTACCAAAAATTACTACATATTGTAAATACACATACTTAATGCATAACACTATTTCTCAATAAACATGAATAGTAAGTGTTACAGCCTCAGAAAGAAAATTCATTTATGTTTATCAAATAGGGCATGTGGTATTAATGATAATATTATGAAGTACTATAGAATTCACATACACTCAAATTTAGTTATGCTGTATCTATACTTTACTATATGTCTTGTCTACTCATTTGGAAGCGTTGCAATTCACTGTGAGTCTTCCAAGCATGAATTATTCTACTGTACATGTGGGAATAGCACAAAATTCAAACACAAATGAATTATTTCTAACAAGAGTTAGGTCTCACTGCTTGCTATTAAGGAGATGTTTTACCTTTTGTTTCAATATATCCACTGGTGTTTGATGGGCTTTCAACTTCTTGTTTTTAAGCAGGATTTTTCTTTTCAGTTGGCCAGGGGAAGGAAGCATGGGATCATCAGAAAAGTCACTCTCAAATAAAAACTTTGTCACCAGCTTATCTCCAAATACGTTCTGAAATGTCAAGAACACACAATACATTATGGAAAATGCCAAGGCACATGCTGAGAGTGACTTACTGCCACTTATGGCCTACCTTGAAGATCTCGGCCATCTTGCGCTGCTGGGGCAGCGAGCAGTGGTTTTCTATGGATATGATAACGGGCATGTCGGAGGTGACGAATGCATTGCGATCAATAGCTTCAACCACCTCCTGGGGGACAGAAAGGCCACGGAAAGGTGATTATTCTGCAGCATTTGGTTAACTTACTGTTAGCTGAAAGAGGAAGACATGTTTTCCTCTCTAAGCGGGAAGGGTCCCCAGTTTGCTTTCAAAGCAAGCTAGCATCTTGTTACAACAGGACTGGTAATAAGTACTTACGTTACTTATGTTGACAACAAAAAGACAGAAAATTACAGCATATATGCTATAAAAATTAATTTTAAAAGCATAATCTTCAGTATTGAGGTGTTCATGTCTGACATAGTCATAATTCATGTTCTAATTAGGATTTAGCCCATTAGGATTTGTGTTTTTCAAGTAGGCAAATTTTTTCCTTCATTACAGGAAAAAAAATACTGATTTTTTTCTCATTTCTTTTTGTTTCTATGTGCAATAATCAACATACCTTAAAAGAGATCTTAGTAGTAAGAGTGTGCCCATGATAAATGATAGGCATCCCGTCATCACCATCCCAGCAGTCTAATTCCACACTTCTGCAGCCTTGTAAAAGAACCTACAATGCAGTTGAACAGTGTAAGCATGTCCAAGTCACAGTCTCTTGCCACAAAGTAGAAGAGAGACATTGCAGAGCTGAATGAAAGCCCAGTGATTCAGCAGTAGTGTGGAAAGAGCAACCTCTGTGAAGTAAACAGCCCACAGAAGCTGCAGCCCCAGCTAACTGCATTCCCTAATTAAATTCCTCACTTCCCATTGAAAACTGCATTCCCTAACTGAATTCTTCATTTACCATTGAAAAGGAATGGCAAAATTAAGAAACCATGTATGTTCTTAGAATTACCACAAAGCTTTGAAATTCACAGTATTTTACAGAACGCAGAATTTGTTTGCAGGAGGTGGTTCCCAATGTATAGCCTAATTTTCTGAGGGAGAGAAACATTTCCATATTTCTACATGAAAAAGCAGCTATAAACCAATATGGCAACTTATTCCAGGTTGCTCCCACGACAGGGTATGGAACAGCACCTGCAGTTTGTTTGCTGGTTCTTTTTGTTATTGTTAGTTTTATAAATAGAAGATGGTCTAAGAAGGATTGTCTGGAGAAACAACTTCTATGAGCACAGTTAGAATAGAAATGTGCCAGGCCATTCTAATCAATTATATTAAGCTAATTGACATCCATTCTTTAGTTATTCATTCATTTATTTTAGAAAGCCCTACTTGCTAGAAAACCAGAGAAGGATGCAAAGCGGAAGTATGAAGGGAAAGATAAGCTAACTCATCTGTTGACAGCCCAGCTTATTATTGCTATCAGTATTTAGCACGCCTGTCATCTGTACTACAATTAAATATTTTACTGAATAGAAAGACCTCGACAATCAAACCCACCCCCAGCAAAAACACTCATGAACAAAGCAAAAGTTACTTCTCCTACTCAAACCCTGAATAACTGTATTTCAGACAGTTGTGTCCATAGCTGGCACACCACCACTTCTGTGAGAGCTGGACACACTGAGCCAGAACAAAGTGCCCCTTCAGCTGCCCACAACGACTTGAGGGACAGAGAGAATCATGCAAACCCTGAAGTCAGCTGAGCTCTATCCCACCTTCTGTCCATTACCAACACAACACTCATTGTGTAGTGCTACTAAAGAAACCCCTGCAACTGCATCACTCAATGTACATTATTGAGGATTTCCTAACGCAGCTTCATCCCCCTGTCTTAAAACCCCAGGTGAAGGAGCACAGAGGACACCCTTGTCAATGGTGAGTCATTAACATTCAAAGTAATGAAAACACTATTGACAGGAAGTTTGATGCTTTCTCTAGCATTTTGTAAATACAAAGACATGAAAAAATATATCTACAAACAAACACAGAACAAAAAGCCCTAGGGAGAAATCGTTCTTTTCCTGTTCACCACCAATAAGGCATAAAGTCTAAAAAACTGTAGAATATTCCTGGAAGTAATGTTTTTAAAAGTTATAGTTCCATTTGAAATTTGTCTTAGCATTGCAATGTACAGTATTTCAGTAGTGTTTCTGACATCTGAATGAACTAAAATATTAGATCAGCCTTTCCTGTGGGAAAGTCTAATTTTAGTAGGTTGGGTCAGACCGACTGGTGTCTAAATGCTATGAATCTCAAACTAAACCCTTTTTTTTTGTCTTAGAAAAGGCATTTGAGCACAACTGTGCTTACAGGCAGCTTTCCCACACACCATGTTTTCCAACATTTTGTAAGCAGGGGTTTAGGACATTTAGATTTTCAAAGCAAAAAGGTCATGTTTCTGCCACTTGCCAGTAAAACAAACAAGTTCATGTTGAAAGCTGCACAGTGATCCAATCCTGCATACCTGGCTGTAGAGCTCTACTGAGGACTCCCCTTTAAGCTGATGGCCAGTAAGGTAAGTGTTGTGTGAAGATTCTATGTAGTAATATGAGAGAGGAAAGTGCAAGTCCTCAGCATTCTCCTGTGATTCATCATTTTTGGAGGCAAAGTTGTCTTTATCCATCAAAAATCTAGAAGTGAGAAGATGTGAGGACATTTTATGCTGTGTTGAGCATTTTGTGACTGTCATACAAACATCAATATACTGGTGGGGTTTTTTTAATATATATATATATGTGTGTGTGTGTGTGTGTACGTATATGTATAAATTAACACATAAGTAATTACCTTGCAAATCCTTCAAAAGATAGCAGCCCCTGCTGGCACATATTCACACTGGGTTCAAATTTCTGTAAGGAGGAAGAAATTTAAGAGATATGTAATAACAATTCTTAGAAATACGCCTTTGCCATGTTTTCACAGTGTAGTCTGCTTATAGCACTCATCAGCTGGTATGCAAAACTAGTCTTTCTGTGGATAATCACATGCCTTCAAATTGTGTTTTACAAATCAGTAAACAAGCATACTAAATTCATAATTGTAAGTCACAGAATCATTCAGGTTGGAAAGGATGTCTGGAGGTCATCTGCTCCAAACTCCTGTTCAAAGCAGAGTCAGCACTCAAGCTGAAATCAAGCAGGATCTATGACCAGGCATCCTACTCCTATCTATTCTGCTTAAACACAACATACCACCATCTCAAATTAAAGAGATTTGTGGTATTCTAACTTGATGTTTCTTTAGAATTTCTGTCTTTAAACTTGTAAATTTGTATTATGTGTTGATAGTTGAAATATACAGTTTTTAGCCATTGTTAACTGCCAAGTGGGGGTTAATTTTAAAGCATACTAATGATGCATATTTGAAGGAATGAAAAATTTTCCTACACACTTTCTAAAATCTTCAGCAATTGTACATTAAGGAATAAAATGTCCATGTTTGCTTCTGGAATTTTTTTTTTATAATAAAACAAAAATACGTGGAAATGGTGTTTTTTTAAGTTACAAATTAGGGTTAAGCTCAATCAAATGTGGTCACAGATTAGGAGAAAACAATGAACTGAAACGAATACTTTTCCTAAGTAGTGACCTCTTCCCTGCTAAAGCATACATAGCCAATAAAACTTGTTTATTTGCATGATTCTTAAAATGGATTTATTTATGTACATTCACACAATTTTCTAGCCCAAAATAAAGATAATACTAAATTTTAAGTTCAAGTAAACAGTAGTGACAAAATCAGCGTGAAAGGAGATACCCACACAGATGCTATTGTGACTGGCAGACAATGCTAGTGCAAGTAACAGGAGTTCAAGTAAAAAGAAATTGCAAGATATTTGTATTACAGACCTGGATAATACTGAGGATTTCATCGTAAGTGCAGTGTTCTCCTTGGCAATTCACTAGGAAGTCATTTAGCTGCTGGATTCCCACTCCAAATATTCCCAGCGACGTGCTTTCGACTCCAGTACCATTGGTTACAATGCTGGCAGCAGCAATGGCATCAGATATTTGCCTCTGGTTGTCTGATAGCTGCTGCCTGCTCTTAATGAACAAACCAAGGTCTGAAACATTTCTAGTCAACAAATCTTAAAGGAAAAATAAGGGAATATAATTATGTGTATTATATCTACTGTAGAGAATATAGCGCAGTATACAACACACACCAGTACCTAACTGAATATTTTAGCCCTGACATAGTAAATAGAACAAACCCATTCTTCTATTTACTAATGAAAGCAAGAGATTCCGTGGGAGCAGACTGTAAGTATTCAATTATTATGAACAAAATCCTGGAACCTTTAACACGGATCCACAGCCCCTCACACACTGCCTCGAAGCCTTTCCTTCACTGTGTGTAACCCCATTCCCTTCCTGTTCAAACACCATTTATCTTCTTCCAGTCCCCCATGCCAATTGTTCTGCACCCTGCCCACAAGCTGCTTGGCAGAAATACTCCGTTTTCTTTAAATGCAGCCAAAGTTCCAGACCTGGATTATGGTAACTGGGGAATGTAAAGGGGACAGAGGCTTCCTTCCCCTTACCCCACATAAAGCAGATCCACTATGAAACCAGACAGGGAAAAAACAGCCAAATGAGACAGAGGGCACAGCATCCTCATTTCTCCTCCCTATGTTTGACCAGTGTTTCAGCCCTTCCAGAACTCCTGTCCCCTGTACAGATCCTTGAGCTCAGCCACTCAGCAACAAGTTTTATGTCTCTGCTATTATTGGTTACAAAATACTGGGCTAATTGAAAGCTGGAATACTTTTCCTTCCCTTCATTTCTGTCTTACATCCTGCTAACCAGGTATTAGTGGAGGCATGACAGCAGTCCTCTGATTAAACTTATAACTGATAGCTCTTTTTAAGACAGAGACACTTTTTATTAAGGCCAATAACCGAAGTTGCTCAGCAGTCTAACAGCTCAATTTTTCTCTTTAACAAACCTAAATCAGGCTGGAATCCACTGCTATTTTCATCAATCTTCAAATTAGTATAAAGTGGAGCAGGGTCTAAGCCGGATCGATTGCAAGGCACAGCATAGATATCAAAAAGGTCTTTCAGATCCTTGCGGCTACGGACACTGCAAAAAGAGTGGAAAAGTTCAATTTTTGCCCTTTTATAAACTTGGCTGAATGAAATTAGTACAGAATAAAAATACATTTTACCTGAAAGATTTGAAGAGCTCTACAAATTCCACAAAAGTCATGTTGCTATCGGACACCATAAAGTTCTGAAAGCCCTTCATTCCTCCTTTAACACGGCCATGCCAGCTACTGCTGCTCCACGTGCTAAATCAGAAAAAGACTGCTGTAGTTTGATTACACTAAACTATTTATTGAAATAATATGCATTACTGCAGTAACAGTTTATTTGTGCTCTCCTTAATGCATGTATTAACAATATCTGGAAGAAGCAAATAAGGCAGTATCTCACAAGATGCAAAACGACAGTTTGTACCTTCTTGTTTTACAGTAGCTGCTCTTTTCCATCAAGACAAGTGAAAACTTTGCCAGAATAAATAACGTATATGCATTCTGTTTAAAACTTTCATGTGCAAAAGTGCCTGATGCATATGGCACAAATGAAAGCATTCTTTTTTTCCCTTTAAAGAAAACAATGCCAGTATTCTTGTAATGCAGGCTCTTTATGAAGTTCTTTCAAGATTTGCTATGGAAAAAATAAAATGGAAGCAGAATTCCTTACAGCTCTGCTGTCAAAATAAAATACTAATATTCTGACTGGATATGCAAGAAAAATAAATATTTTCCTTATGCACATGGGGTTTCTTATATCTGGGAGTGCAGATTTTAAGAAGTATAATCCTTCCCTTTTCCTGGAATTCAACTCTCATTGTTGGGATTATCATCAGATACTTCAAAGACAAGTCAAACTACAGTTGTCTTCTTCTGTTAAGCTTGGACAGTGGCTCCCCTGAAGGCCATTTCCTTCTAGAAATGAGGTTCTATTGATTTCCTCCTTTCAGCTTTGCAGACTGAAGGAAGGAAAGCAAGCTGGAATTTCTTGAGAGTAAAGGCAGAAAATGATCACAGAAACAATGAGTTGTTCGGTGCTATTTATTTTAATTGATTTGAGTAACACCAAGCCCAGCCAACTGCTCTGTAACTGCAATCGTTAATCTAAGCTGTGCAGCTGAACAAAGTTTTTTAAATAGAACCAGTACATTTCCAAAAGTCACATCCCAAAATCTTTGCGCTACAACAGGATTTACATTTGTAAGTGCAGTTAGGCCCTGACTTGAGAAGCATGAACAAGCCCTTAGTGAATTACATGTAGTAATTTGCAATGAGGGGCTGAGCTCTTAATTCTCTTCCATGGCCCAAACAGCAATGAACACACACTGCAGGAATAGGATCTGCCAGCACAGCATCCTGAAAAAGGAGGGACCTAACTAAACAACACAAATATCAAGAACTGTCTAGTTCAAACCATAACTGCAGAAGTTACGGTATTTGTTTCAAAATATCAGACTAGGTAACTAGTATGTCAGACTTTATTGCTTGTAATGTTCAAATATACAAATCTATTAATGTATGAATTCTGCCATCGGTTTCAGTACAAATAGTTCCAACAGCTGTGATGGAAAAACAGAACCAGCTTGTTGTCCAGTGTTCCCAAAGACATGCCTGCAAGCAGGTAAGTTTTTACACAAATATGCTAGATCACATTCCTCAGTTTACTCTTGGCCTGGGATGAATGCATGCAATTGAAAACAGCTTGTGACTTAAAAGTATTAAAACCCACAATATACTTTAGTTGATAACGTTCAATTTGTTTGACATCATTACAGCAAGTACTGACATACTGCATGTAACTTTTTTTGGATTACATAATTCCTAACGTTTTTATCAGGCAAGAAAAATAAACCGTGATGAGGAAAGTCTCTAGACTCCAGAAAACAGACTGGAACTGTAGAGTACCAACAGCAGAAGAAAATGTTCAGCATTTCACCAGATCTGATCACTAAACACTATCTTCCAGAGTAGCTCCATGGCCAATACAGGTTGCTGAAAAAGCACCAAAAACCCCACCATCACCAACAACCAAAACTTCAATTAGTAACAGTCTGGATTACATCTGTATACAGTTAATAAGAGAGGCAGTTTATTCTCTCTTCACAAAAAAAGCCCCCATCTCTGATTTTCCATATCCTGTGCTCCATTCTCCAGTGGCCTTCTCACCCTTTCTCCTGCTTCCTCCACTTCACAGGTGGCACTAGATTGCCAAAGAACTTGGAAATTTGTCAGATGCACATCTGCTTTGAAAGAACAACAAAAGCAGCTACAGGCTGCCTGTGTTCAGAAATCATCTGGACATTTGGATTGTACTGAAAGCAAATTATTTGTAAGGACATCAGGGATACCACGGTTATGAGTTGTAGTTGTAAAAATATCATTTTTCACTCTCTACCCATATGGATTACTATTATTTAAAATGTACAATAAAGACAGCCAGGTCCTCCTCTTTTTCAATTTTTATAATGATATTTAGAGGGGTCTTTCATTTTAAGAAATATAATTTTATTTAGCCCTTCTCATTTAGTGGAGACGTCCTAATTAACTGCTCAGGTAAAATGATGCACATATTATATGGCAAGGGAAAAAGAACTAGAAATCTCTCTTGCAGTCCTCCTGCTGCACTGCAGTGATTTGTCACCAGCTCAGCTCTCTGTGCTGCTGGTGGGACCCTCTGCCTGCTGCTCTCCTAAGCTCCAGGTTGTGTGAGGGATCATGCACTCACCTAATGGGTATAACCAGCTCATGTCCAACTGTGAAGCCTTGTCAGTGTTTGAGCCTAAATCCAGATGTTAATCTGAATTACTAAACTCTGTTAGCTCTCATCTGTGCAGAGCTGTACAAATGTGTACAAGCATTCCCAGCAGATCCTGGATTTCCTGGGTTACTTCATTATCTCGTTCATTCAAACTTTCTGTTACTTTGGAAAATGGATACTTCATTTTATCTTAATTTATGATGATACTGACAAAATTTGTAGGGTATAACTAAGTATATAACTTGATTTGTATGAGACTGCAGATCAACAAGAAAAATGGAGCAAAAAAGAAACAATGATGGCTGTGTTCAGCCTGTGTGGGGTTCCCAAAATTACTTTGCTTGCGTATCACCAGGGTAAAGGGCAGCAGCTTCCAGGAAGAACACTGTGCTACTCACAGCCTTGACGTACCACAGCTTGTGGACCACTGCCCCTGTCTGCTCCTCCATACACACATATAAGGTGGAAGATCAAAAGAATTTGGAGGAAAGCAGAGAGTCAACTATTTGATAACTCAGACTCACTGACCACAGTTGAGGCACACGTGAAGTGTCCACACGCATGAAAACTGACCAGCACAGTTCAGACCTAACAATGGTCCAAAGGCTAAATACCAAGAATAGAACTCTCTCCAGTGTTCCAAATCTCTTAATGGCTCATGAAAACTAGGTCAAGGTAATGGATAAAACATATTCTGAGAAGATTTCTTCAGGACAGATGAAACAGCCATACAGTTGTAACCTGAGCAAATTTTAGCAAGAAGGGTCACAGCAAGTCTGGGAGCCCTCTACCAAGGGATGTGTGGAGTTGCTGAACAACTTTGCCAGGGAAAACCTGTGATAACCTGAGGAGGCCCACAGTGCTAAGCTATGCATGGATCTGTACAGAAACCCGGGACTGAGAGGATTTAAAAGAACATTAGCTGTCCTTCCCCTGGGAATGTGAGTTCTCCATTGAGCCTTTTAATCTCTTTTAGACAACAACAAGCATTTTGGCATAAAAGGAAAAAGCAGATTTGCAAAACACAGAAGCATTTTCCAGAGGTAGTAAAAGCACTGTTTCTTCAGTTTAATGTAAAAGAAATCTGTTCTAACTCTTTAAAAAAAATAAAAAAATAAATGCTTACAAAGACAAATCCAAGTTTGTGAATGACAGTGAAGAAAAAGTAAAGAATATAGTAAGAGTCTCAGAAAACAGTGGTAAGCAGAGTTAAGCCAACCATGTAGGTCCACGTGTGGCTCTACTACTCACACCTGTTGTCAAATCCAACTATTTTAAGTATAAATAATATCCCCAAGAAATACACAAGAGGAACCATTGCACATGACGTGTTTTCGAAAGTAACATCATACCAGCATCAGTAATCTCTTCCATTGTTTACTATTGCTCTTGTGGAACCCCCAAGATTTACACTCATAACCATATTTCATTCCTTCTCTTAAAAGGCACTGGAAAGCCTCTGTTGAGACTTTTTGCATGTCATGAAGTACTATCCACATCCCTGACACATTATGGTTGTTACATTATTACTACTGTAACTACTACCATCACCACCATTAATATTTATTTAATTAATACAATAGTGCACTATGTGACTGCACATAACATAACCAGCATAAACTTTTACACTGCTTAAGTGACATAAAAAGGATGAATGTTCAAGGAAAAGAGGCATTGAGAGAAAGATTTCAAATCTGTTCCTCCGGTTCACCACCAGGAATGTCAGCAAAAGTTATTATTCCCCCAGGTAGAAATGAACTGTGATGAGAAACCTCAGAGCTTCAGTTCACACATCTTCAGCATTTCTGTTGATTTTCTTAATACAGAAGATGTCTATAACTACATTTTGGAGAAAGAGTTAAACTCCATATTTGTGTAGTTTTAGAACAGCATTCCTATCTGCTTCTGTAACAGACATAAACTGAAGCATGCTGCTCAGGGACTTGCTAAAAGCCATCCTCAGATTCATGCTATTTCAGTTTAAATGTCCTATGTTGTTCTACAATATGTTTTCGATGTCTAGAAAGGCTAATGACATTTCTGGCATTGCTTTTGTCAGATTTTATTAGTCTGGCACAAACCCTACATTTGATGGTGAGCAACAGTAGCCTTTTAATTTTTTTTTTAAAATCAAAGCATTGATTTAAATCCTTACCTAGACTGACTCTTGCTTGAAGATATTACAGGAGAGGAGACTGGCCTTGCTGGTGAAGGTGATGTTGCTCCTATGTTTGGAGACCCAGATACTGTCAGAGAGTGAGCTCTTCTTGATGGCAGGTTGTTAGATGGAGAAGCATTAATAATAACATTTTGATCTGTGGAGAAAACAAAAGTTTCCATCACAATTACAACATCTGCCCCAATAAAAATGCTTTTGTCCAATTTACTAACACCTAGTAAGACACTAACAGGATTCTACATTTGTCCCAAAACAGCCAAAAAAGTACATACCATACCACACTTACATACACATTTCATCTTAATGGAAAGGGAGTGCTACTGAAACTAAATGAAAGAACAATCATGAACAACTACATAAATTAATTTAAAAGTCTGCAGCAGTTGGAGTTTCAACTGCAAAAGTAGGCTTATATAATAAATTTATTTTTAACACCACAAAAAATGTCTGCATAAAAAGACTTTGAGCAAAACCCAGATGGACTTATAAATATTGAAGCAACATATCTACCTGGTTCTTCTTGTTCATCAATATCTTGAGGATCTGAACCACTTCTATTACGATATTCCTTACAGCTTTTTGCCTTCCGAGTTGCCATTTCATCATCAGTGGCCTCTCCACTTTCACCCTAGAAAGAATGAGAACCACAATAAACAACCCAAACTCACCACTCCTCCTGTTCTTTATCAGTGCAACCTGTAAAAAAATCATGAGATAACTCAGTTATTCCTTATGAAACAGACTCCTGCAAGGGCAATACCAGTAGAAAAGAGACAACTTAAATGGGATACATAGCAAAGTGTGGGACCACTAGCTGTTACCTCAGTTTGAAATCACACAAAAGATGACAGTGATTGCACCTCTGTAAAGTGTTTCAGCTGGTTTTACATTATTTCACTGGTGCACAGGAGCCCTAAAGAGGATGGTTCTCATTTAAGGATCTCCCCTACCTGGCCACTAGAACATGTGGGTAGTGTAGAGCTGCCAGTCACTGCATTTTTCTCTCTCCTGCCTATTTCTGAAAGCAGTTGAGTCCAGGAAAAAAAAAAGAGAAGACTGTCAGACCAGGTCACGTTTCTGTCACCCACATGAGACAAAACTGAATGCTAACCTGAGGTGGGATAACTGTGGGAATGGTTTTGAAAACATGAAAACAAAAAGGATTAAAAAAAGTGACACCAGACTCCAGACATCACTTTGCACATTTGTATTTTTATTATTACCAGTATTTTACCTTTATACTAAGGTAGTACCTAAAGTTTGCAAGAAGGTTCTGTCCCCTTCTCCTAGCCCCAGCACCTACATGTCCTGAGAATGCTTCAAGCATGAGAAAAGAAACCAAAACTACGGGAGCACAATAATCCCCGAACCTGAAACTTCAATAAACAGTTTTAAAATTATAATCTTTTTTTCTCTGGTTCAGAACAGAGTAACTGCAAGAAGGAAACAAACCAGGCAGATAAGCAACAAAACAAATGAAAAAGAAAATATTCTACCCTTATGAGCAC
Organism: Acropternis orthonyx; assembly: GCA_035583155.1. NCBI lineage: Eukaryota > Metazoa > Chordata > Aves > Passeriformes > Rhinocryptidae > Acropternis > Acropternis orthonyx. The sequence goes on from JAWWEU010000160.1 coordinate 19,742,094, forward strand.
TTTCTTCTTTTTCTTGGCTGTGCTTATCCCCAGAGTGTTGTTTCTCTGTACGTTAGGTTTCTCGGTGCTCTTGGTGAGAGATCCTGTGCTTGTGTTTCTTGCGCTCCATCGTCTCCCTCCAAACAGTTCAACCGCCTGAGCCAAGGTTGGGCCTTCAAACCTTCCATCCTCCTACAAAAACCCTCAGCGTTAACAAAACAAGGAAAATAAGAACAGACACATTTTTTTGAGCAATTATATAGATATCTCTGAAGAACCAATGAAAGACAAAACATTAAGAGGAGGCAGTTTTTGATTACTGCGTGAATACCAAAGGGCTATTTTGTTTGCTGCTTTGGGGGTTTTTTTTGGCCCTAGCTCTCATCACTCAGTGATTCAGCATCCTTTTCAAGTACTGTCATTGTTTTCTCCTTAATAAAATACTTATTCCAAAACTCCAAATATATGAAGAGCTTCATAACAAAAAACAAATTTAACCTCAGTGTATTCAAAACTTGCAAGGTTTGACATAACATTGTTTGGAGAACCAGATCTTATTGACTTAAGCCGTGTTACAAAATTGGAGACTTGGTGCTCATCTTTAATCTAACCTTACTTATAATACAAACTAATTGCATTACATTAAGTTGTTGATATCTTTGAACTTTTCTTACAGAGAATCACAGCATCTTTTACCTGGTAAAGGCTGACATACTGTTTCCGTAGCCACTGTAGTCTTTGATCAGGGAATCTCCTCATTTTTCTTACAGCTTTAGTCAATTCCAGCAATCCATCATACAGCATTCTGGCAGTATATTTTGGAGCAACAAAGTGCAGCAACTTATTATCAGTAGTCTGAAGTCCATAAAGTAGTGTTATACCATTTTCTCCAAGGGACATATTACAAAGTTTATTTTGAACACACACAGTGTGCATATCAATGCCCGAGTGTCCCATATATACAGCCTTGGCTGAAAACAAGTCCAAAAAGCCTTCCACCAATCCAGTATTACCAAGAAACTGATATTTTCCAAGCTCAGCAGTATTACCCAGAACACTCAGTTTTGCCTTGGCATTTGCAGGGCAAACTGTTGTGGGTTTTGTCCAAGTCAAAGTACTATTGTCAGGCTGAAGCTGAAGAAAGCAACGTGCTGAGAGATGTGTCTCCTGGTCATAATGAATGACGGTTGCCCCTTGTTGCATGAACTGATGGACATCAGCCCTGATAGATAACACGTACCAGGGAATGAGTTCTATCCCATGGCAGAAAGCCTTTTGTTGCTCTTCTGTTGAATTTGTGTCCCATTCCTTCAACTGCTCAAATATGTCACTTTCAGAATCTGAAAGATCTCCAATTATAAACCTGCATGTGAGCGAAGATGAGAGACTTATATTTAGTGATACATATGCTGGTTTATGCTATGATTGATAAATATTTTTTCTGCTGTAGTTTAAATAAATAGAGTACTATTATCACTATATAATTGGGACTTACAGGAAGTTCTGTAACTTTTATAGTATTACAATTTACATCATTGCAATTCTGAATTAATTAATAGATGCTGTAACAATATAATTATACTTTCTTAGAACTTTCCAAACTTTACATTAACAATAAAAATGTCTGATCGGTTCTTAAAGCCAAGTCATTCCAGTTTTTAAATCCACAGCATAAGATTGCTTCAGTTGAAATATCAAGTACCATATGTGGAAACTGTAAGCAAGATCTAGTGGACTGAAGACAGGACTTCTAATCTCTTTTCTGTTACTGATTTAATGTGCAGACCTTTCACATTATATAATACTCTGATTAACACTAGTAAAATAGTGGTTAAAATACATACCTTCCTCGTAAGAATACAGTAAGAATTTTATCAGACACTTTCCATCAGAAAATTTAATTCTACTTAAGGAAAATATTAACATAAAACTTGTATGCAGCAACTGACATTTTTGAAATATTTTGCCCTAATTAGAAACAGCAGACACAGAGCAACAGTACTGAACTAATAGAAGAGGCAGTTTAAATAAAATGCCTTCCCTGCAGAAGCTCCTAACGTATGAATGCACAAATGTCCAATATTTTGATACTTCTTCAGTGAACATAAAAAAAGAACAAACAGTTCTGTGTACAACAGAACTAATGAAGCACATTTTCCTGAGGATATCCAGCCAATAAAATCCAAACCATCTTCCTCTACATATCCTTCAAGACATCTTGTCCTAATAACCCCCATGCTTCCCCTTCACATTGCCACAGTACTTTCAGTCCCTGCCTCTGTCCTACCAACTGCACAAAACGGGATTTGTGTTGTGACTTGCTCCACTACCTCCCAATGCTAAACTGCATAGGTGACCATTACTCTTCCCTCCAACTCTGCTCTACCTGGGCCACAAATTAATTTATGAATTGATGACATCTCTACCTCTTCACCAAATTTATGAAAAAGTGGCCAATAGGTTGAGGATTTATTGCTTGTGGTGATATGACTGACAGAGTAACTGCATCAGCCCTAACTGTAGCTCTGTTTCTTTAAGAAATATTTCTAAAAATAAAGGCCATGCATTATAACTGCGCTGATACACATTGTCTTACCAGAGTCTTACCAGACACATGTAAATTGAAATATTTACCTGCATTATACAAGATTAACATTTTAAAATTAAACAAACAACTGAAGCAGCTCTTGTTCCTCCATGTCCTCAAAACAATCAAACAAGTCTCTGTAAAAACGCTACCAAACGTATTCTGAGACAAGGTGTGCATGGCAGGAGGAGTCTAATACAGAAGACAGAAAAGGCAGAGCTTTGTTTATGCCTTATTTCACGTTTGACAGCATGTTGCAGGCTGCAGATTAAAAAGTACAAGCAGCAGGTAAGCCACACACACACGTAACCACATCTAGAAACAGAACCTCTGGCATGAGCTGCCAAAAGCAACACGGCCATCAATTACTGAGAACACACTTGCAGAACCTGATTTGAACCAGAGGCTTTCTTCAAATGTGCTGCACTGAGATGCATGGAAATGAAAAGAAAGGATAAAGAAAACAGTAAGATTGCCGTTTTAGAGGAGAAAATTGCAGGGTATACAAAAAGAAGAGAAAATGAGGTTTCCCCCTATTATTTTATAAGTCATTTACTGTAATTAGAAAAGCTTAAAAATGAACATGAAATGAGGCTAACCAAGCAATGCATCAAAGTTTAGAGTATCTAAATAGGTCAAGTGATTAACAATTCTATAAAAACCCTATTTCAGACTTGGATGTTTTTTTGTATTTTCTTGCCTACCTTTATGTATTTGAGACTGTCAAAACAGAGTTCGAATAAAGATCAGTGTTTAATATTTATCTCCTAGGTACAGAAATTTAGGGCAATTAGATGGGTCACTGATTACAGAGTGATAGAGTTTATTTGCTAACTCAACCAGGAAAGTAATTATACCCATTGTCCACTGATTCTATTAGATGTCTTTCATTTTCTTCAAATCAAATTAACCTACCAGCTTTAGTGTGCTCATGTTCCACAATACTAATCCAAATCATCAAAAGGAAAACTAATTGAAAATCTTTCTTGCAATTATAAAGTAATTAGGTACATGTTACGCAGTGAATTTTTTTGCCTTTATGACCACAATGCTACAATTATCAGGTAATACATAATTATGATATAATTTGGATTTCATAACACTGTATGCAAATGTGACAGGTCTCACAAGAAAAAGGATTAAACTTCTTCCTTATTACTCTTCAGATGTTTATAGAATTAAAAATAAACCAAATATCACCACCTCCATACAAGAAGGACAACAGAACACAGCCCTTCTGCCTCTGCAGCAATTTGATCCTGTGCTTTACCCAGGTCTCTGCATGCCCAGGAAAGAGATGGCAAGTGAAAAAGGAAATTCTAATCTCTGAAGTACTTGAGCTAAATCAGTACTTTCAGAAGTATTCTACAAGTCATTTTGCTGTTAAAATCAGTATTTATTGCATCAGAAGTACAGATACTACTAAGTAGTTAGTAGCCTGTATCAGGAAACATAACTTTAATTACTTATCTGCAGTTTTGTTAATTTAAATTTTAAACTTTCCTTTCAGATTCATATTGGCTTTTTTTTTTTAAATTGAATTCCTACTTAGAGTGGAATGTACTAGGTTATATTTAAATATAAAGCAAAAAAAAAAACTAATTCACCAAGAAATTATTTCATAAATACATTGAAAAAACCCTTAATTTTCTCCATATTGGTCTTTTACATTTACTATTTATTTTGCTCATCCAAGCAAAGTGTTGATTTGCCTAGTTTATTATTCATTTGAACTGTGATTTGCAGGTTGATTTTAAAGCACATTAATTAACAAAAAATAATGCCTGAGTGAAAATGTTTTGACTGAAGTAAGCCAAGAGATAACATAAATGGACAGAGAAGTGGGTCTGCCTTTCTTGCCTTAATCTAGTGCTCCACTTCTCAGAAGCAACTAAAGCCAGATGTGAATAATTCTATTAGAAACCATTCTTTCAGGAAATAATGATTATTTATTTGAAATGAAATTTAGAATTATATGTTAATGAAATAAATGCATTTTAAGCAGGAAGATGGTAGTTGCTTCTCAAGCAGCCACTTATTAGATTTTATGTTTAAGCAGCTGAAATATGTTGGATAGTTCTGAAACATATGGATATTTCTGACAGACATTATCAATAAAATAACTCAAGCAGTGACTTAAGCATGTTCTTTTTAAGCAAGCCCTCATGTAATTTTACAGTGTTCCCCCTCAGAACTGTATAGTTCTGTTACTTAACTCTGTTAGTCTAACACGGTTGCTCAGGTTAAAGCTGACCCACCTGTGTCTACATGGTCTTTGGAATGAGACTTCATTGCAAAGCAACATTCTAGAAGATCATGTATTAAACTTTGTATTTACTACTCTTCCTGCTGATGACTAGCACAGAATACATCAGGTCTTCAAAGTGAAATCTGAGACTACTGAACACTGGGGCTTTTTTATGTGGGGCATAATGAAGTAAAGTTCTTTGCAAAATAGCAGGACTACAGCAAGCTGAGAATTCAAAATGTGTACTCACAAATATCTTCTGGACAAAATTTAAAAGCCTCAAACCAACATGTCCTTAAAAGAACAGGTCTTTTGAAGCATAATAAATAGCCTTTATTTTGAAGGGGGCAGAACACTGCCTGAGCATGTAGAATACAATGTTCTGAGCTCTGATAACAAATATGTCCTGGTGCTATTCCTGTCACTAGAGATCAAAATTGTAATTGTAACTGTGGATTTTTAAAGCTCTGTGTGTAAGACGAAAAGGATTTACCCTTACCGTGAGAGGAAGTAATTATATCATGAGGGAAAATATGACTATATAGAGAGTTTACAAGCCACTGAATATCAGATACTTAGAGTGATTGCAGAGGGGAAAAAGTTCTGAGTTGGAAGAGCAAAAATACAAGGGAAGTTGTTAAAGTTGCCCTTATTTGCCTTACTAAAAGCAAGCCTCGGTAAAACGAAATTAAAAATTAAACCCATGAAATATATATGTGGTGATAGTAAATAAAATGAGACCTACTGGTACCGGTTTTTGTCCTTCAAAGAGTTTTTCCTTGACTCGCTCCCTTCACTGACAGTATCTTCACCCTCCTCAGACTCCAAACTGCGATTGCAGCTCCGAATAGTTTGAAAGATACTGTTTGTTGTTGATTCTTTATCTGGATTATTTAAACCATCTTGACCTACTCGTTGCAGGAAATTATCTTGTCCACTGTAATCTGAAACAAACTAGAGATATCTAAAAGGTTAGTATAGTTATAAATAGAATCTTTTGTCATCTACTTCTCACTGTAGAAATGTTTACAACTAAGAGTATTTTAGTGCATATTTCCTATTAGCTTCCATTGGGATTTTGTGCTTACTTACAATCCAAAACAGACCAAATCACTTCATAAATCAAGTAACATAAGTTACAGTAACTCCCGAAAACTTTTTAAGAGCCTCAGTCTTAATCTTTTCATCTAACTGGGGCATTTTTCTTTTAAAACCAAAATGATAAAACTCAAAGGAACTGTTTCTTTCTGTAGAGGAGAAGCTTCATCCACTGAGCTTCTAAATTCCATTTTTAACAGACTGAAAACTTTCCAATTCCCAGTGAGCTAAGTGGAAGGTCACAGCATTTAGCAGAAAATAATTACATCTTTAAGGTTTTACACACTTACTTCACCCAAAGTATAAATGTGATCCTTTGCTACTAACGCTAATTTCTCAGTACTCTGATATTGAACTATGTATAAGCCACCAAACAGAAATTGCTAAGTAACTGCAGGAATTAAATGGAGGTCCATGTAACTGAACAGTCTAGTAACAATCTGGTGCAGAAAATTTTAGTTAGATGATGCCTTCGTGTAAAATTACATAAAATAAAGCACTGGGTTGCTATGAATATAACATCTTAGAATACCCATCTCATTTACCTCTAATGTTTCTTCCTGGGAGTTATATCGTGGACAGAGTCTGATGAGGCTTGATGCTCCATCCAAAACTTCACAAAGCTCTTTTAAAAATACACCACAGAAAGGAACAACTTTACAGCCTGGAATATTGAGTGCCCGGTTGACCACTTTCCTATATTCAGATGATGACTCATGTTGTGCCATAGCGTCTTTCAGACTTCGCATGGTTTCAATATCAGACTGGTCCATAAATTGCCACATTTTTAAAACTTTTCTTGACCTATTGCAAAAAGAGATCACAATATTTATTAAAAAAATTTGAAACAGTTTACTTTCAGGTTCAACACCCGCAGCATATATGTAATAGAGGAAAACATCATTGCTCAGAAATGAATGAATAAATGCAACCAAAGTCATTATTTGTAAGAGATTTCTGCCCTCTGAATTATTAAAGAACAAAGCTAAAAAGGAGAAACAAGCAGTATGATCTACTGGAGTAACATTTCACATTTTCACAAAAGCCCAGCTGCGTAAGAAATACCAGCAGGCTTTCCAACACTTTCATTGTGTCATTGCCTAGAATTTCTAAGGGCCTAGAAAGAAATGAGAAAAGATGAAGGAATTTACATAAACCAATGTGTTTCTTACAAATTCCTTTAATTGTATTATGAACCATCCATTAAGTTCGCAAAAGCTGAGGGGGGGGGGGGGGTTAATTAAAAATATTTTTAAAAAGTGCTGGCTGAACTTTTATATTTCTATTTCTAGCTTCCCCCTCCCCCCCCCTCCAAATTATTTATTTTCCCAGAAATAGGGAAGTCAGGACCACATTCCAGCTCTCATGAACCAGTGCAGTGCTGTAGCTGAAAAGAAACTCTGATTTCTAGCAGAAACAGCTCCAAGGACTGCAGGTACCCCTGGGAGCTCTCTCACCATGTGAGCCAAATGTCTGTGCAATTATACAATTTCTGCCCACCCCTGGCCTCAGACACACCAAAAGCTCTATAGAAATGCTCACAGCAGAATGCCCTTAGCCCCACTTTCTGTCTCTGTCCTGGAAACACCGCTAAGCAGCACTAGCCTCCCTCTCCTCTCTTTCCCTTGTGCTGTGCAGATGCTTAGAGATAAAATTAAGCCCTTAACTGGCTTTGCATTTTCCCTCATAACTTACATGTCTTAAAGATTGTGGAAGTATTCCACTGAAATGTACTCCCCTTGTCTATGAGTGTTTGAAATGTGTTTTATATACCAAAATATAAACAAGTATCTCAATGAGAATCCTTACTAAACCACAGAGAACAGCAGTGCAAACACTTTAAAGCTTGTTACTTCAAAGTTGGTTGCACAAACGATACATACAAGGAGGGTTAAACGCAAGAGATGGGAAATCTGATCTTAACTCTTCCCCATTCAGTCCCACTTGCTGTCCCCTGAACAGTCAGTGCCAAGGCACTGCTTTCCTGCACACCTGGCCCTGCATGGGGAACCTGTAATTCCATAGGGAAGAAAGCAGTGAGCTGCCTTTAATCCCCTACTCTCTCCTGGAGATACTGCAGGTCCTTCTATATACCATGACAGCTTGAGATCCCAACATCCATTTGTATAAGTAAATTAAACCAGATACGGCTGTTTGGTTTTGTTGGGGTTTTTTCATTGTTTTGGGGTTGGTTTTTTTTTTACATTTAAGACTGATCCTTTTAGAATGTTACCATGATTATATTTCACTTATGTTCTGGAGACCTCAACCCCAAGTTACATTACTTGTAGCTCATTAGATAAACTACAACTGCTTTCCCATCTTCTTTTCACATTTTAAAAATTTCAGTTAAAAAACAAAAAAAAAGAACAAGAGAATGATGTTTTCTAATACAACACGTTCAGCGAGTACCAGGAAAACAGATGAGTGTCCAGTGCATTTTGAGGAAAAAAAAAAAGCATTTAAGCATGCTTCATTTTTCCAAAAGGGATTACTAGAAAGTCACAGCATGAGATGATGTGATTTAGTAATGGATTTCTGTTTAGTTCATTGTTCTCCAGAGACATCTGCTTAACAGAAGCTGAAGTGTAACCTATCACTGAAAAGCCCTTAAAAAAAAAAAAAAGTTGTCAGTACCTTAGCCCTGCCAGAAATTCCATTACAGCATTGTAGTTGCCCATATTCCAGCAGCATTTTGCCACATGTACTAAATATGAGAAGACTTCTCGTTTCTCCTCCATAGAACCTGCAGTCAGGATTAGCCAGGTAACCCACGAGCTCACCTTGTAAAACAAAGACACAGTACAGTCAGCCAAAGCAACATCCCTTGGAGCATTCGTGTAAACTTGACAGGTAATGTGGGTCTTTTTGGTTTTTTTCCATCAGGAGGTTATCAGTCAGAATCCCACTTCCACACTCATGGCCAAATCACATACACATTGCAAACACAGCTTACACAAAGATTTAAATTATTAACTACTCTATAAAAATTTCTATTAAACCAAAAACTACTGCATCTTAGTATGTTCTGAATATGCATTGAGGCCACAGAAGAAAATGGACAGCCTAAGCTAACACTGATTTCTAAAGTTGTCAGAGAGATCTGCAACGTAAATTCTCATTTACAAGGCTTAGAAATCTCAGTTTCACACTGAATTACCCTTGTTCTTACAACATGGACAGTGAAAGTTGATACATTGCAATTTTTTTTGTTAATTTCACAAAACTGGTAGATGTATTTAATGCACAAATTTGCTAATTCCTATATGCATCAAACATTTAGGATAATTCACATTATCTACTTGCAAGATCACAAATTAAGTAAACAGAAAACCCCCCCATCTTCCTAAGTGTGACCATACAACCATTTGATGAATAATTAATGCCAGAATCAGAAATCAACTTAGTACACGACTCTGCTTGTATTTAAACAAATAAAAATCAAACCTTCATTTTATCAGTGTGCAGATTTTCTCTGCAGTTTATGTTCCCACAACATCCATAAAAAGTAGCTATATTTCACATGGAAACCTAATTTAAACCAACTGTTTCTTTTTACAATATGACTCCCTGGAGGTTTGATTTTTGTCATTGTGTAAACACTTAGGAGGCAATAAATGTGATTTGTTTACTGACACTGAGTTCCATTCTTTGGTCCTGGAGGACTCAAGTGTTTACAGACAATACCAGTCTGAGGAGAGGCTTTTAAAAATTAGAAAATGCTAGTTGATCCCTCAGGGGGCATAGACTTTTTTTAAAAAAACCAAATGTGTGAAATAAAATGTATTAGTACTAACAGGACTAGTACTAACATTAAAATGCATTAGTACTAACAGGAAAAAAATTCACAGAAAATATATAGGGCTTCCATTTAGGCAAGTCTATACAAACTGAGTGTTACGACTCTCCCACTCCTGAGGGAGAACAGTCAAAGAACATGAAGAATCTAAGTTACTATTTAACCTTTCTGATGCTCAAATCAATCAAGAACAATAAATGAGAAATGTCCAGCTGAGATGACAAGCCATAGTTCCAATATATGCAATCTATATATGTCTGTACAAAAGAAAAAAAAGAAAAAAAAAAATCATGTTTTTAGGACTCAATTCTTGAAGAAATTAATTTGCTGAGGACATAGTGAGTACTATGACTACGGGGATGCTCTAATGGGATGTGAGGATCAGGGGACAACAGACTAATTACTGCAGCAGCTCAGAATGAGAATTTTAATTCAGTAGAAGTTTTATTTGAAGTGTGCAATTGGTTATTCCTAAAATATAAAAACTGAATTAACAAAGAAGTGCATACCTGAAGAGCATGAAGGTATGGAAAAACGAAAAAAAAAAACAACAAAACCCAACCAGAGCATGGCATGACATGGGGGGCAAATGAGGACAAAACCAGAATAAAAGGTAATAAAATAAATCCATTAAAAAAATCAGAAATCATGAAACAAAACAGTCAGATCTTTAATTTAAGGTTGGCATAGATTTGTTTATGTATGCTGGAATAAAATTACATATTGTTTTTGGATATTATTCCCATTTTCCAGAAATGGCTCTGTTAGGGAATGCAAATGCTAAACATGCAATCTGACAAAAAAAAAAAAAAGTATTTGTTTGGTACGAAATACCAAGCGGGGTAATGACAGTTTGATTAATATGATTTTAAACAGTTTAAAGAATAATGTAATTTTAAACACATATGTTTTAATCTAAGGCAGTAAAGATGTAATGATCAGGAGAAAACAGTAACAGAATTGAAAAAGAACGTCTAAAAAGGCAACTGACTTCAGACTCCCCACTAAGAGGAAACCTTGAAACTAGGGCAACCACTCGTTGAAATTTTATTTAATACAGAGTTCAGAACTGCTATAAACAGTTATGATGAACTCTTACAAAAAATCTGAAAAAGCAAACAAAAAATTAAAAAGGGCAGCATGAACAAGCTTTTGCAGCCTCCAGGTACTCCCTGTACATGTACAAGCAAAAGAAGGGCACAAAAGGCCCCATGAAGTTTATGCTCACTCCTCTTGCAGGGCAACAGTAGAATTAGAGGCAGAAAGAAAACATTTAAAGAATCTTTCACTAAACAAGAAAGAAAAAGAAAGTGCCTGAATCTCTAATATTTAGAACAGAATGGGCAAAGGCAGATATAACAGATACCCCAAAACTGATTTCTTGGAAGAATTCATCAGCCAGACTAGAACAGAGATGATTAAAATGCAACAGGACTGTCAGAAAGGAGGGATGAGAGGAAAGGAGCTGTGCACAAAGGCTGAGTGCTGCGCCTAATGCCTGCAACAGCTTTTCTACTCCGGCTTTTTTAGTGAAGACAGAAGGAAGGTGAAAAGAATTCAGCCAGATAACAGAACTGAGGAAACCTTCCCCAAAAGTTAAACGTGGTCCTTGAAGCCCATCTAGGAAACAAACATAAAATTAGTATGCAGAACTATCAGTTATCAACTTAAAATGCCTGGGGAATTTTTCTTATAGAAATTTTGAAGGTGGGAGATCTGGTTGAATCCGTAGGCTTTGAAGAAGCAGAAAATCAAAGCTGAATCTCAGCTGGCTGAGGTCACTTGCCAGCTCTGAACTCCCTGAAGATTTTTTTTCTGCCCTCACAGACTGAACTGATGAATCCAAGAAGTTTATCATGAATAATAATATTTAAAAGCTCCTCAATAAATGCATACTGGAATAGCTTGACATTAATTTGAGGTGATTACTCATAATGGGCCCAGCTAAAATCACTGATGTACAAACAACACTGAAACGCAGGTGAGATGAAAGGACTGCAATCTTTAGGAAAAACCATGGATGACCGCTTAGAGGAAATGTATTAAAACACACACTTACTAAACAGTACGCAGTAAACACATTCTTTAACTTTGTGATTTACTGATGAATAAGTGAGGAGTGCTCAGTATGTCCTTAAAGATATGCCTCCATAATAACTGACATTCTGATATGTCTGTGTAGCTGCCAAAATACCTGACAGCGCATATACTAAATTTTTGCTGCCTGGGATGCATAAGCTTCCTCTGCACTGATGGTATTCAAGAAATAAACTTGTCAAGACCTTCATTCAAATGGAAGTTCAGATGTGGGATTCCTCAGATGCTGTCTGTGTACACCTGAACCAGAGGCACCTCACACAGAAGACAAGCAGAGAACAACTCTGCATATGTACTTATTTCTTGGTGACTATGGAATTCATCTGAAAGTGGAATTCAGAACCCTTTCTTTCCACTTTGACAAGCAAGTAGCACAGACAGTATTTTGAAGTGGCAAAACTTCTCTGTCACTAAAATCAGGGGTTTCTAGTGGGGGAAGAGAGCAAAGGGAAGCTCCACCCTCGCAGGCTCTGACTTCTGGACACTTCATCCAACTGAAAACAGAACAGTACCTCCTCTTCCAGCAGCTCACTCTTGGTTGGCTTGCTGAGCTACCTGCCCAGTTGCAGCACACCCCAGGAACACCTCAGGTGAGGATGAAGCACCACTAGGTAGCCAGCTGCCTGGTTATCAAGCTCCCACTACAGCAGCACTCGAGCTTTGCATCGCAGGTGGTGCCTGAAGTAGTGCGGGGACCACAGACAGCACAGCCAAAAAGAGTGCACAGTATTAGCCTTGCCAAGGAGACCGAAATACGTTGCAAGTATTTCTCAGACTAAGCTGTAAAGGTTTTTGGACAAAGTTTTTGTGTTAGATAGCACTTTAACATCAGATCACAATCTACATATCAACATAGTAATCATTATTTCCTTACTTTACTTTTTTTTCACACTTGACTTACATAGTTCTGTTTACATAACTCATTTGAAACTCCCTTCAGAACAGAAATCACCACAGCAAACCTATAATTAGATTTCCGCTGCACTGCTGATGAGTCCGAAAAGTATGAGAAAATGTATCCTGGCTTCGTTACTGTAATCCACATGATTGCAAGACACAAGAAAAGGAATAAATTAAAATACAATCCCACTTAAACAACTTGATAACAACACCAGTCTTTTCATTTAGATGGATAACAATGAGTGTTCTTCAGGATTACTGTGTACTAATATTAAGTATTAAACAAGCAAAATCAAGTAAAACAGGCATTTATTTAAGATTTATATCTTTTCTGGTGCCCTAATACAGAGAAGCGGTGACAACATTGTGCCAACTTTATTTCAGATATATAGCAGAGTAGCCTCATTTGCAAATTTTCAGAAGCACAAGAATCTCCTTCAAATCTGAATCTGAGCACACAGGACCTGCACCAGATGTCTGGGTAATGCAAGCTGTACTGAGCAATGTTCTCAAGTACAGCAGTACAAAAATATCTGTACAGTTTCACGTTTTACAGAATTGTCTTTTTATATCATCCCTTACTATTTTAACTGCACTAAAATTTATTCTTTTCAATTATTTTTTTAAAGGTTTTTAGGCTTATCTTACTTTGATCAAAGATTTCAAATAAATTGACGTTAGATATTGGTAATGCACTTGGAAAGGCATATAACCCAGGGTTAAAATTTTTTACTTTTAAACATGGGAAATCAGTATCAGTGATTAAAAAAAAATAGTATGAGCCTATGTTTTTGATGACATAATCACTGAACTACCACTGATTTCAAGTCAAGTCTATATGCAGGTAAAAATCTCCCAGTTTGTCAGGAGCAGGACAGAGCTTATTAGTGACACTCCGCTGCTTTTACTAATGAAATCTGAAGGATGTAAAAGAGATTCCCATGATGGAACTTGATCTTCAAGTTATGGCACATGACCTTAAAGGCTTTTCAAGTGTAACCTACAGGATTTATCCTTTACGGGAACCCTGCTACGTGTAGTACACAGGAAGGAGTGGTGTTTAATGCATGTTGAATTATTAACTGTACCTCTAAATCTGTCACGGGTTTTATTTACTCATTCTCTCATTTTAGTTTTCTAATACTCAAGATTATACTAAAGCATATACATGTACATAAATATAATTATTTACGAGCCTCTCTACAGTTGCTAGAGAAAGTATTATGTGATTTTTTTTAAAAACGGGAATGAATTTATTGTTTATATTTTATCAGAACGTAAACGCAGTGGTGATAGGTATTGGGGGATGAAATTATTAACAATCTCCACCTGCAAAGTGAGGTGTTTTGTCATTTGTAGTGTTTTGCAATCATTTCCCCAGTGCTTAAATTTTTAAGGCTTTTACAGCCATTCCCAAGCCACACACTTCAATGGGTGATGCTACATAGAAGAAAAGATGTCTTTATTTTCATATTATATTTTTAGGAACTTCAAAATACTTCAGGGGTGCAGCTTTCAGAGGTGAAATTAGCTACCACAGCTCTCTGCATCAAGTTTAACCCTTACCATTGCTAGCAAGTAAAACAAAATCTTTTGGTTTATCACAAAGTAAGATTACAGTACATGCCTTCTCTAACACCTAACATAAAATTTAGCTATGATATTGTTTTATAATAAACTGTAACTGATTTCACTTCTACCTACATTGGAGAAGAAAGCAACAAATTTTAATACTGGTGAAGTAACGTAGGTGTGTGAAAAGTCTCTGAATACAAAACAAGATGATGATTTTTTAGGTATCCAAAGGATAAGCCAGGCAATCTGTAACCCATTTAATCAAGTCATTCTGGTTTTAATAACTTTGTTTGATAAAAATCAAGACATTTAAGCAAAATCTGAAGAACATGAAAAATCCATGGGAAAAAAAACAACCCTCACCAGGTGTCATGTGGTACTTATGACAGAGGGAAAAATATACATTATCTTGCTTAAAAGCAGAATTTTTTGTGTATCAGGACAGTCTGATTGCATCCTTTAAAAAAAAAAATTAAAATGTAGTATATTAGCACTAATAGCTGGCTGTACCGAGTTCCCTTGCATTGCTGATTGCATAAACCTACCAGTGCTTACTGATCAATATAAGTATCACAGGGTATAATACAGAACTGGAGCTTTTTTACATGGGTTTCACTTAAGTTTAAATGTTTTTGGGTGTAATATACAAAATAATTTTCAGATGCAGTTTTAAAATCTGAATATTTTAAATTGCATGTCTTATATGTAGATGGTTTACTTTACATGCTTGAGTGGAATTATATAACCTCACAGAGAACATTTACCATTTTAAATCTGATTAAACACTATTCCAAACAAGGACTGGAAACAGTTTGATATTTGTACAAACACAAACTTTTTAAAAGCATTATGCAAACCCATTTAGGCATTGAAAAAAAATGCTGAACTAAGAGTGCCATATTTATTTACATTCCATTATTTCAGTAAAATGATATGTCTCCGTTTTGCTAGTGAGGTTTAAATTTGTGTTTTGAATGAACCATGAAAAAAACCTTACAAAATTAAGCCATTAAAAATAAAACTATCATCACTAAGTGTCCTAAATAGCCATATTTTTAACTAACTTTACTGAATGTAAGATTGACTTCGCGAATGATGAACCCACTCCAGCATTAGTGCTACACTGGAGTAGTTCAAACTTTTTAACCTTCTTAGCTTATTTTTTAGTAATCATATAGTTCAAAAAATCACCTCATGTATTCACCATCTTATTTTGCATTTTCAGTTCAGGAGTGGGACTACCTTCAGTCAGCTGTTTGAATGATCTTTCAATCTGGTGCAGCCCTCAATCTATGACATCACAACTGATTTGTATGCATATCTCAGAAAATTAAATGTTTCATTTTGCTTTAAGATTTATTCCTTTTCTTTTACTTGAAGCTGTATCCAGGAAGATCAAATTACAAAAGACTCTTTTCATGTTTATATAAAGCAATGACTGAAATTATTTTAAATGTTTACATGAACATTTACAGCATGTACATTGTACATTGTGTTTCTGTGGTTGCTTTGCTGGTAAGAGGCAGAAGAGTGGCTGGAAGTAAAAGCCATAAAGCTGCAAGAGCCTGGGAGGGTAAAGATACAGAAGAAGGAAGAGAACTTCAGGGAGACTGTGGCATATGACACTGAGTAAGGACCACAGCACTCCAGGTAAAGTAGGGTGAACTCATGTCAGAGGAATCAGAGAAAAGAACTAAATGAAGAAGAAAAAGTCACAGTAAGCCACATGGAAAGATGGAAAAAAGCATGTTACAGTTCTCAGGGTCCTTAAACACACTTAGGTACCATTTGCCTAATTTGTTCCCATCTAGCAAGGCTCTGTCAAGTACAGAATCTCCTTAGCAGTTTCTTTCCACAGTTTCACAACCACGAAAATAAACTTCTGGTAATCAGGGCTCTATCAGAGCAGAAAAATATATTACTACTGTTATTAAGTGCACAGTCTTAGAGAACCCAAAAGCCAATAGTTTGTAAAGGTAGATGTTACTACATTTCACTCTAATCCTCCCACACTGGCCACTAATTCAGAATCAGCTTTTAATTACATTTAATAACAGGAAAGACTATCTGTCTTTAGCTTGGTCTACTGCCTTGCTCTAATAAGACTCTATGATCAATTTGATATTATTAGCAGTAAATGAAGTATCAGCTGTGTCTCACCGATGAGTATGTGCTGTGCTTCACTATCATGCAACTACAGCTTCAATAAAATTATAGAGACTACAAGCTTTATTTTCAGTGATACTGAATCCATGTAGCCCAAAATCTTCCTGATTTACTGTCATTTTAAACAGGCATTATAAAGTGTTCCTCATTAATATATACTGCCAGAAAAAATACTAAAAAGCACATTGCTTTATGAAAAATCCTCTAAATAATATAACAGTTATTTAACAGAACAATGGCATGGAATTGTTTTTTCCCCATTATGTATCAGAAGCCTGTCATCCTGAAAGTAATTTTGGCTCCCACATTATAAATACACTTCAGTATTTCTATAGGCAATGCCAAAAATATCAGCAAGTGCTCACTGACTTTTGCCAACAAAATCATGACTCTTTGCACAAGAATTTTCTTGCCATTTATAAACAAAGGCATTTTGAACATTCATGCTTGTGATTGGCTCCAGCAACTGATACGCTCTACCACAAGATAAAGCATATAGCAAAACAGTGATTTATTACAAGCAGCAAATATTGTACAATAACTCCTCTTAAACATGCAACATCTACGTTTTTAGGAAGTTCTTCCAGATTATACTTACAGTAATATATCACACTAAATAGCATAGAATCTATGCACCGAATATTTAGGAATTAAATCAAATAGCATTATCAAACAAGAATTGGTAGACTACAAGAAGTGCAAAGTCACAAATCTCTAAAAGATCGTGTTAACTATTTTCTCAAAAGGCAACTTTAATGCTAAAATTCTCATTGGTATGGAGCAGACAGACATTTCTGACAAGACTTCTTGTCCTACTTGTTCTTCAATCCTGTGATTCTTCAATGTCACAACACAACGACGGTCCACCTAATTTGTACAGCAACTGCAACTTGTCCTCTAGAAACTGCTCTGGCATTGTGCCTCACCAGCTCATACCAGAACTTCACCACTGCACCTTTTCCCCATTGCCCTCACTCTGGTGATCACCGTAAGAGGAGCACCACAGCAGCTGGATTCCTCTCCAGCTACGCACCAGCCACAGTGTTTTATTAAATACTGTAACTAGAGCTAATTTAAACAATTTTAGGCTCTGTTTAAAGACTGAATATTGTAGTTGCAACTTTTATGTATGTACCCATAATAGAATGAGGTGAGAGAAGGCAAAATAGTTACACTTTTTTAGTTGCCAAATCTCAGTAACATGCAAGAGTCAGGAATACTTTGAAACGTGCTAGATATTCACCTACTGATTCTTCTGTGCCAAGGATGCAGGAAGTTCAATGGGAGTTAATATATATTCTTCTCCATCTGCTTAATTTTATGCTGGTTTTTTTTTCTACCTGCACAATTTTCATCCCTTATTAAACCCTAAAAATGCAGTGGATAGCAAACCAACAGAGCACCAAGTCAACCCTTCATTTTACTGCACTTCTATGAATCTAGAAACTGCTAACATTGCACATGTTTCACACAGAAACAAAAACCAAACCAAACCAAAAAACCAAACTCTCCCCCCCAGAAAAACTAAAAAAAAAAAAAACCCAACCAAAAAACCCACCAAAACTCACCACCAAAACCAAAACCAACACAATCCCCCTCAAAGAAAATAAAAAAGAAATTGTTTCATGTTACTGTAGCTAAAATCTGAGGGTTTATTTAGCTGGTTTTGTTTTGGGTTGCAGTTTTGGGTGGATTTCTCTTATAATTTTCTCCATCCTTGATCAATTTTCTATTAAACTCATCAGAAGATCACCTTACTAAAAATAAGATAAAAATCTTAGACTTGGCTTGTGAAAATGTGTTGTGCCAAGTCACACTTCTTTGTATAACATTCAAGATACACATAGTCATTAAACAAATAAATTGTGCAGATCAGTGTAGTTATATTACAGAAAATATAGAAAATTCTAGTTTATAATACTTCTGTGCTGACTCCTAAGATCATGCTTAGTCTACAAAAAACCAAACCAAATAAATAGAACTCCAGCTCTTAAACAAAATAATAAACTGACTGAAACCATACCCCATAGTGTCAGTATAAATACAAATAATTAGAAGTTTGTAATCTTTTTCTTCATGTTTACTTTATAATGTGCAAGAAAAGGTTGGGCTGCCATTTTCCAAAGTCACGGAGCAAACTGGTCACATAACTCCTATTAAATTCAGTGCAAGTTATTTAGCTAAATCCTTGGTCATCTGAACTTCAATTTTAGAAATCTGTCGTTACAGCTCAGAGAGAGAAAGGAAATAAGTAACCCACACATCAGGTAATAACTCCTTTGCAAAAATATTTTAAAGTTATGTTTTACCTCATTAAATCTTGTCACAAGATCTTCTACAGCATTATGTTCACCGTTGGGAGAAGAAAGAATAGTAGCAGATATGGAAGCCTTAATAGATGGCAGCTTGCTTTGACATTCAGCATTACCCAAATCCCTGGTTAAAAAGCAGAGGTAGTCAATGGGTAAGACTTTGCGGTAGAGCTCCTGCTCCTGCTCCGTCAGAATGCTGGCAACCTCCTCCGGGAACTGGATGAGGTGCTGCAGGTCGATGAGCTCCTTGCTGATACCAGCCACGCTGGAGGGCAGGATGTTGGAGCCAGCCATGGACGTACACGCTTGGCGTTCTAAAACAAAGCCAATAAAACATTAATTAGGTTTTGCCTTTAACTTTTGGGCCGGGCTGTGCAAAAGAGAGACAACTTGTTATTTTGGTTTGATTAAACTGTTCATTCATTTACTCAGCAATACACTGCATCCTAACTACTTTCTTTATATTTAAACAACCTCATACGTTCTTTTATTTGGGGGTTTTCTGCATACTTCTGTATCTGGTATTAGCTAGATAGCTGGCAAGTAGGGCTTATGAGATGGTTAAGCCTGAACTTGCCAAAGCAGTCTGTCCTGACATGTCCAAACACCTGTTTCAGGCACCTGAGCCCTGTGCAAACCTCAAATAAAAGGGTCATCTGGGCAGAATATGCCTCTGTTTTGCCTCCATATGAAAGCAGAAGTGCAAAGCAGTTTGAGGCCTTGACTGGGACACAGACTCTACTGCCACAATATATAATGTATAATGACCATTTAAAACCCATGTGGGTCAGCATTTTTCTTCACATTCCTCTTGCTCTCAGATAAATTGTATCTGAGCTGACTGCATTGTGAAACCAAACGTCCAAAGTTACAAAGCATTTCTCATTTCTCTTGGAAAATGCATATATTTGGGAACATGCATGTTTTATCCATTAAGGCAAAACATTCATGGTAGTTTTATAATATCCTAGCAGTGGTATCTCTTGAAAAATAAAACTTTTCCTAAGAAGGAAGAAGCCAAACTTTGTAAGATCATGTAGGAAGCATGAAACACCAACACAATGATTCCAACACACTGAGTATGTCTTCTCGCTAGATAAGTTTAGAATGTGTTCTTTGAACAATTTTTCAAGAATTACTTAAATGTATAAACAATCTAGTACTCTAAATTAAATAGTACAGTAAATTACATACTCTTCCTCATTCTCAGAAATTTTTTTGCATTGCTTCACAGAATACCTTCAGAGATTTTTTTCATATATCTAAAACCATTACTCTCATTTCACAGAGGGAGCAAATATCCTTTCTTTTCTCCAAAAAAACCCCAAGTTCATAATGACTGATTACAATTCAGTCCCTTATAACGAACATAAAATATGCTACACAAGGTTTCCTTTTTTACGTTCATTTTACACAAACTATTATTAATCAGTGGGAAGTTAAAAAGACAGAAAATTGCCTTTTCTTAATATATTCTACTAAAAGTCAAAAGATAAATTACAGCAGCCCTAAATAAAGTCTTTGGACTAACAGAACCTATTGAGAAATGTTAAAATACAGAAGAGGCTTCTGAAAGAGCAAAAACAATTTTTTTTCTCTGTCTAGACTAGAAAGGAAATTTGCAACAAGCAATATCTTGGTTATATTGTGGGGAACACACATAACTTCAGTGATAGCTAAAAAGTGGTGGACAATACCCCTGAGTATCGAGAAATCTCTGTCACTGAAATGCCTGCAAGAAAGAGCAGGCGAAAAAGACAGGAAAGAACAGCACATGGACACATCACTGCTGGTCTGGGCAGCAGGTGAAGCACAGTGGGCTTCTAGGCTTTCTCTCAGTCTTGTTTACTTTAATTCTATGTGAGACTCCAATAGTGTCTCCTACTTCAACCTGCATAGAACAATTCTGAAAGGTTTTTTAATAAAAAGCTCATAAAGCTCAGGTGCATTATTCTGAACTTTGCACCAGAACATAAGCTTATGCCAAAATAAAAAAAATGAAAAATATAATGTCCCTTTTATATTATAAGGATTATGTATTTACACAGTGCTTTAAATATATGGACTGTACTGTCAAACCTGCATTCTCTCAGAAAGAGGAGGATATGGCAGGCATGACACAAACATCCACAACGACCCATTTGCTCCCTAGAAGTCACAATGCCTCGCTGACTCCTCATTCATGACAGCTCCTCTCACTCAAGGCAGAGAAAGTACAGCCTCGTACCAGTCTCACAGCTGAAACAGAGGGTGTATTGGTTGTGTCTCTGTTGTGAACTTGTTTTAGATCACAAATGCACTTCCAAAGAGAATCTCCCAAACATCCTCACTTACTTTGCTTTAGTTTAGTCTTAGAGCAAACAAAGTGGATCCTTTTAGATGCAAGTGCACTCCCAGTAGGCAACTAAAGCATCCCAATTGGTAAAAAGCTGCAGCTGTCAGTGGCGCCTGATCTCTGGAGCAGGCACTGGGTCAGGAATGGACAGTTGGCCCAGACAGCTCAGATCAAGGCTCAGCTGCAGGTGACCGTGTACCGCAGGAGACAGACAGCAAGTACCATGGACAACGCAATGCCACAAACCTGCAAATTCAACCTTATTCAGTAACAACAGTTATGAACACCTTTTATCTATCAGTATTGCAGGAAAGGAAGGCATAACTCTATAAGGAGTGCCTGTTCAAGGAGAGACTGATGGAAGAGCAGTAACATGTGAGTCAAGAGGAGCTGTTCCCCAAGCACTTCTTGCTGAAAGCATTTAGAGATGCATTCTTAATAATTCACCTTCTCCATTACAATACCAACTAGAAAACTCAGCCATATTCCCACTTTCCATCTCAGAACTTGAGCTTTGCTCAAAGACCTCAAAATCTGACAAAGGTTGACACTGAATTTCCAATAGACTGATCATGATCCTTTTCACATTGCTTTGCCTAACTAAAATCACCCTTCAGGCTCCATTTAGTACAGCCTCTCACATCTACGAACAAGGCTCAACACACTGAAGAGACCACAGTTAAGAGGCTGGCTCCAAAATGTAGTGCCAGACATTACTAGGAATATCTCATTAGAATTTTATTTCCCTAGACTGACTGCTGATTGATCAAGTCCAGCAGAAAGCTAATACAAGGATTTTGAAAGCCTTTAATGAAACTATGTTTAATGAAACCATTATCTTTTGCAAGGAAGGCGTCACAACCCAGCTTCACTCTACCAGAAAAATGAAGCTGTCAAAAAAGGAAATATTTCCATAGAAGCTAAGCCAAGATGATCCAAAATCAGCCACTTGTACTGCTGGATTTGGAACAAGACAGAAAATAAAACACTTCCTGATTCAAAGCACTGGATTTCAAACTAGCATTTCTCAATTCTTCATTAAACTGTAAGAACGTCATGTAAATTCTCTGTAATGTAAGAGTCTGTGGAACAGACTGCTGCAGCAAAAAATGCAGCTGATATCCAAGGAGAGACACACAGGCCAAACAGAAACCTGAAGCCTCAGAGCTCATGGCTAAAGTATGGCTATAAATACTGAAGAAGTAGAAATATATCTTATTTCTGCTGACTATTTCTACACCTATAAATATTTATTTCTTCCATAATTCATGTGTTTGCAAGTCTTGGTTGTTGGCATAACTTACCTCTCCAGATTCAGATTTTTTATCTTTCCTCATTCCAGCCTGTGTTTTATCACAGAAAATCCAGGATCCTTACTCTCAGCTTCAACACCCTTGATGATTTACACTCTGCACAAAATCTAGTCCCTTTTCTGTCTCTTTGCCTCTACTAAACTAGCTTTTTTCCTGGCCTATCTTTTTGTCTTTTATGTGCCTAAGACTTTTACCATTTCTCACTCCAGGAACAGATCTGCACTTCCCTGTTTCTGCTATAAAACTCTCTATCCAGTCTCATACACAAGTCCTCCAGCTTTGTACTGTCAGTTTATGTCCTTCAGGAAAGAGATGGTATCTTTCTGTGGTTCAAAGAAAGATTAACTTGCAGAATGGAACTGCCTTCAGGCCAAAAACTGTAGGTTTTTCTACAGTTAAGGAAGGATGCAATCCTCACTAGAATTAGCTGCTGCTGCAGTAAATTATACTGTTCTTTGTGCTCTACCACATCAAGTTAATGCTAAAACTACTAGATGAAAATGAGGCTCCTGACTATTCATTTGCAAGTTGTCTAAAGCCAAAACTGATAGCTTTGTTTATCCTGATGATAAGCAGCTGAAGCAGATAATCTTTTAAATAGCAAGCATTGCTTTTTTTAATCAAAACAAGATAACTTCTGCCTAGCTTTAAAAGAGGACTCCTGGGTTGACTCAAGCATTGCTAATGCACATGGGAACCAAAAGGTCTTGCCTTCTCTAACTAAACAATAACCTGTATATGAATGGGAGAGAAATACAGGATGTCTGCTTCAGGATAGCACTCAGCCTAGGCTCATCATAAACTATAAAACACCCTGTCTGAAGAACAATGTATTTTTATTCTTTTTTAAGATCCTCTACAAGGTTTAAAGGAGCCCTTCTATCAACAGAGTAACTTAAAATTAACTCTGCCTTTATTACTATAAAACTCAGAAAATCCATGCATCTTGTTTAAGTATAGGATCTACAAAAACTATATTGAAAAAATGAATTTCAAGTACATAAACATGGAAGAACTGTGTGTGCATTTTTGTTCATGTATACAGAAAAGTTTCACGCCAGTCTTCAGAAACTGGGTTTTTTTCTGGTGTTTTTCTCTTTGAACCATATTATGTTTGTTTGTTATATTAGCAAGAGAATTGCTTGTTCCAGTACTTTCTTAATTTGAAAACCAGGGAGGTTCACTTAAAGAAAAAAGGCAAAGAAACTTCTATTAAAAAAACAATGAAAAATACTACTAGAAAGGCTAGTGCTAATTATCTGCAACCATGACATTATACTAATGTGACTGAAATTACAAAAAAATCTTAGAGGATTATTTCTCTCAGCTGGTTTTAAAATACAGTGCAATAAATGGATTATAATAGATGCCTTTTTAACAAGCTATGCTACAGATACCATCTACACTGTCCCTATGCTTTTTGAGAACACATGGATTGTTTGCAGTGAAAAAATAAAAACAGATAATGAAAAAAAAGAAAAAAACCAAACCAGTCACAGGTGAACAGCTGTCAGTATGTAACTTGCAGAAGTGTTCTGCTCAAAAAAGAAGAAAAATACAATAATAAAAACCTCCCCCAAACAGAAGACATCTATGCAATATACGGCAGTTTAATTGAACACCAGCTTCCAGCACAGATCAGCATAACTGGGATAGCATTGTTTTGCTGTCCCTTAGATGCGACATATCTCAGCACCATATTAACCAAACCAACAAGCTTTTGTTAATTTCCTGTTCCTCTTCTATCTAATTAAAAACATACCTCTCCCACTTTAATTGAACATGAATTCACCCTTATCAATTCTGACTGCAAACAGCTCACTCTGGTATCAAAGGGTCTGATATTTAGCTTAGTGGGAAGCTTGGCACAGAACAAGATTGAGTTCAAGTTTAATTTCACTGTAGGATCAACTGAAATTAATAGATTCATTTCTTCTTCCAATTTGCTCATGAGTCAAGTAATCAAAGGATCAGAAGATGCACAGGCACTCTTGTCTATATACCTAAATCTGTCAATATGGGCTACCTCTTAAAACTGCCTATCAGGATGCATTGTAAATTATTAGCAGGGGAGCTCTGGATCTACAGGGTACTTGCACTAAAAAGCCTGGAGTTCAGTATGACCTGAGCATCAATAAGCAGAGGACATTACTCTGAGATGACCTGAAGAAAAGATTAGCCAGGGTCTGTACAGAAAATAACTTTTTATTAGACCAAGTGATACTACTGACACGCTCTGAGGGCACAGGATTTTTTTCAGGTTTACAACAGAAAGAGTAAACTTCACAGCTAGTCTGAGAATACATGTTTTGAGAATTTAAACTCTGCTTGTGGTTGGATTAGAAGATCCTGGCTGTAAGCTATTTGTACGAGCACTGACATAATACCTGAAAGGAATTCAAAGTATCACCATGATTTCACCACACCTGAACTGCCGTGCCTGCCTCGCATCATCCCCAGTGTACAGCTACACACTGCCCTGTGTAATTGCATCCACGCTGCTGCTCAGATTTCTGGAAGTGTATCCCAGGGCTTTTACCACTCCACTAGCTTGAGTCATTCATGGAAATATTTTGCATTGTACATGGGAACTTGGCTGCTTGTCTCTGAATCACCCTATACTGTCAACACATTTAACCAACCATTTCCCCTCTGTACGCAGGTTGGCTGGTACTGGCTACAGCTGGCAGAAATAATCACAGACTTGTCCATGGACAGTAAATGTATCCATTGGGTTTTCTTCTGGCTGTAAACTCACAAGAAAAGAGATGGAGCCAGTAGCAGTATAACTAATTTTGATTTTTGCAAAATCAGCAGCAGATCTCAGGACAAAATTTATCCCATTTGATGCTGATTTTCCGATTTCTTTCCATTTGAGGGCAACTAGCAAAGAACTGAGACTGCATCCTCATGCAGAAAAGGATGACTAGCAATGTCTCCAGAATATCTGAATAAGAATCAATGTGATATTGTGGGTTAACCCCAGCCAGCAAACATTTCTTCTGCACCTGAAGTAATAGTCTTTGAAGGCAGTGCCCTAACAAATGCCCCCGAGGCTAACAGGGCAGCAAATGGATACCTTATCTCCAAAGGGTACCCTGTGTTACATACACAAGGTTTGGCTGAACGTAGACATGCTTAGAGATATTATGGCGAGATGAATCAGCATTGTGTACTGCCAGAAGTCTGAGGAGATCCACCATCTACGTGTTTAGACAGAAAGCAGCTTTCTTGCTTCCAGTCTACATGTATGGCAATGGGTCACCTGGGACCTGCTGTTTTAGGGGACCTTCACCTGCTGCTATAATTCATTAAACTATTATCCTGATTTCAGAACACCTGCCACAAGAAGGTTTATTTATGAATTTGGTAGATAGATAGTGAATGCCTGGTTGAAAACTAGATCTCAAAAGCTGTTCGATGTCAACATGCTATCAGCCTTGGTGCAGCATGTTCCAGTATGTGCTGTGCAAGACCAGACACAGGATTTTATGGCTTCAGAGGCAGCAGCCATCATGAAGGCTGGGTGAAGGGATTGTGGGGAATAATGACTGACTTCTAAATCCACACCTTTATACCACAGTGTAACAGATACAGGAAAAGGCTGTACAGAGGTTCATACAACACCCCACACTTGCTCTTAAACTGCTTTCAGCTTTTTCATCATTTTCCTGCAATGAAATCCAATCTAATGAATTCCATCCTTTCCAAAACTCCTGAGAGTGTTTTCAGAAATATTCCACTTGCACATACATTTCACAGATCTTTCTCCTAAATGTTGTCACAGTGGTGGTTCTACAGGATTTTGACCTGAGCGACACACCAGCAGGAGGATTCTCCATGCAGCATCTGTATTCAAGACCTTTAAAAATACTGGATATAAATACAGCATAGCATATGGAATGTTAAGTTCAGATGCTAAGTAAATGTACATATAAATTACCAGATAAATTCTATCCCATAAGAATGAAAGGGAAGGTTTAGGAGTCAAAGGGGAAGATTTACAAGTTTACTTTGGAAGAGGAGTGTTTTAGAAAAAGAACAATACAGTTCTCATTGCTAAATGAACTAGTTACTGCTTGAGTTAAAGCAGAACCTAAGCTTTAATCTCACCCCCAAAACTGATAAAAAGCATGTTCAAAATCAAAGCAAGAGTTGTTGTTCAATGACAGAACAAAATTAAATTAAAATGCATACAACTTTGACTTAACTGCAACGGAGAGATTATTCACTCATTAAACAGAGAGACTGAATCTCAGATCAAGTTCCAATATTTGAGTATTTTGCTCAAGACAGTCAAAATTAAATTTATTTTGATTTTTTTTCCATTTACATAAAGCAGGGGCTCATGATACTTATTTTTTATCTTTTCTTTTTCTTGTTTTAGGAACTTTCTAAATTTGAAAGACTATACAAACTGTAGCTGCAGTAAAATACAGCATTCATAATGTAAATAACAGCAGAACTGCAACAACAGACATTTTCAGAGTTTCAGAGCCTCAGCCTTGAATCATTCCTTTCTAGCCTGAGTGCACTTGTCTTTGAATCAGCAATCCCTGCTTTTAGCTAATTATCTGTTGAAGTTTGTGCCTTCGCTGTACAACTTTCAACAATTACCACAAACATGAACTCAAACTGTATTTTTGGATTTAAGATTCTCAGAAACGCACCTTGTAAAAAGCATCACCTTCATTACTTTGGTCTTTTCCTGACGATCAGAGTACATGTGACAGGGACCCTTCAACAACAGGTGGGAAAGGCGAATGTTTGCTCCCATGTGGTCCAGTTACCCAAACACTGCACAGAAATGCCCAAATTCAAATAACTATTCAAATGAAAACTGTTTCATTTTGGAAAACAATTATTAAGTATAGTTCTTTAAGGTAAAAACAGTACGAATGTTTACTATGGCTTCAGTGTCACACCCAGTGAAGCAAATACTAAAACTGCCATTGGTGGTAGTGGTACAAGATGAAGACCAGATGTCAATCTAAGAAATTAATTTTAAGTATTATTATGTCTCATAATAATGTGAGAATTAAATAAGAATTCTTATGATTCATTATTCTTGCTTTCATATAAAAGATAATCTGGTGCATGAAAGATGCTACCAGATTTTCTACATAAACCAAAGGGCAAGCAAATCTGCTGCATAAGGTATTTTGGTTATTATTCTTACTGATTAGTGGAACAAAATTAATCCAAGTCACATCCAGTAAAAACAACAAGACTTGATTAGATGTTCCTGACATAAGCCCTGAAGCTTAGCAGTGAAAGAATTTTAAAGGAACGTAATACACTTGTGAAACATGTTTGATCAATTCAGAGGTTTCATCATTCTGGCCTGCTCTGAGCAGTTACCTAAACAGAATCTGATCCTAACACTAGCCTGTTTGAGAACTGTCCTCTACATAATTATTTCACAAAAAAAGGATAGAGAATAAAACCACTACCAGCAGACACTGCATTCTCTTATTTGATACTACACTTTGAACAACACAAATTCAATTTCCACATAACCATAGCGCCTACAGATCCTACACCTTCACCACTTAGCTTTAGTGAGGATTCCATTATTCACTCTACTGTGTGTTCTGAATATTCCCTGATGATGAAAACATTTTGTTATCAGGAGAATTATTGCGTCAGCCATATCCAAGACTTTTAGAGTTCAAACAAAAACAAAATCCAGGAAATCTATCTGCATTTAAACAAAAACATGCACAATGAAATGCCTTAAGACACACCAGAGAAAGCAGCATGATGCACTAAGGCATCAGTCAAAAACCTGTATTGGAACATCACAAAACTATTGTGACAATATTTTTATATTTTTTTGTGTCAGTAGTGTAGAGCAGGAAAAACCAACCAAGAACAACATGGCCTTTCAAGACAGTACCAGAAGTTATAAAGACACTTAACAAAGAGTTAATAAGAAAAGTGCTACAAAGAAATACTGCAGTAATTCCTACCTATGAGTTCAAAATTCACAATGTAGAGGAAAATACAAAAAGATTCTCTCATACAAGAATAAATGAATGAATCGACACTAATTTAAAAAGATGCCAAAAATGAGGAAAAATTATGAACTGAAAACACTTTGATGGATTTCACAACAGGGTGAAGGGCAAACCTAAGGATCATAATCCACAACCATTTAGTACTTGCACTTCATTATTAAAGAAATGGCTTAAAAGTATTTTAAGACTTACTAAGAGAATATTCAGCGGAACTGGTCAAAAAGAGAGGGAGATGTTTAAGATGTGAAAATGAATATATGATTAATGGA
Organism: Acropternis orthonyx; assembly: GCA_035583155.1. Lineage (NCBI taxonomy): Eukaryota > Metazoa > Chordata > Aves > Passeriformes > Rhinocryptidae > Acropternis > Acropternis orthonyx. Next base: position 19,770,792 of record JAWWEU010000160.1, read on the forward strand.
TAATGATCCAGTCAGTAACCTGGCTGCAGCCACAATATCTGCTGGGAATGCTGTGCAGCACATGCACAGCTCTTCTCATGTGTCCTGCAGTGCACTGTCATGATGGTCAGCTCCCCCTACTCTACCCCCACATACCCAGACCTGTGCAACTCTCACTTAGGCTGCTGCACTCAAAATATCATTTGGTCTGTGTCCTGTTTAGACTGCACAAAAACACAGAGGTAAAATCATAGCTGATGCTCTTGCTGTAATAGATATGTATATTCCTAGATAAAAACAGGCAGCTTTTCTTAAATTTAAACTAAAAGAATTAAGGCTAGCTATTGCAGTTGGACTAGATGATCTTGTAGGTCCCTTCCAACTGAACAATTCTGAATTACTCTATTCTCTGTATCATTTACATTTTTTCTTGTAGCTGGACTTAAACATGGACTATCTTCAAAGCTAACATTAATAGAGTCACATTTATGAACTGCCATAAACACAATGTTTGACTATATAGGCAGAGTGTCAAGTTGAGTAGTATAAAAGGTACTTTTGCTTAAAAATTAGTTTAACAACTTATAAATGTCTTCAACATTTATTGGTTGTGATGGAGAGGCCATAATGAAAACAACACAATGGAAATAAAGTGAAGACAAGTTTCCTCTTTCTCTGAGAAATATGGTATCATGGGCTAAGTATCATGGGCCAAATGCTCTCAGGACAAAAAGTATGTTACTTTAAAAGAAAAATATAAAAATATCACAGTAACCTAAGATGTTTCTTCCACACAAATGTTGCAATATCAAGGAAACAAGTAGTTGGAGACATACACCAGGTGAAAGCTGTGGGAACCTCTCAAAGCATCTGCCAGTGCAGGTAGCCACAGTCACCTGGAGAGCTTTCATGGATAAAACTACAATACACAGAGCAAAGAAAACACAGACAGCTTTCCTAATAAGTGTTTATTGTTTATTTTGAGGGGGATTAGTGTATGTTCTTTTTCTCTTTCCCCAGACATAGTCTCTTCTCCAAGTTCATTGGTGAATACGTACTATAAATATACAAAATGTCAAATTAGCATTTTTCATGTAGGGTTAAGCTACAACCCAGGAAGCCAGCCTTGAGAAAAGGAAAGCCTGTAACTACAGAGGAATAAAATAAAATCGTTGCCATACTGTTTTGGTTTTTTTTTTTTAGAAGGGAAGTAATTCAGCTCTTTTCTTCTGTAAACTACTTTCTCTTCTAGCTTGAAAAAAGTAAACCCAATCTCTTCGCCTAGAATAGCAGCAACTCTCTTAGTTTCCAGTGCAGTATAATATTTGTTTGGTAAACTGCAATTACTACAGCTAAATCTACTGAGTAAAGAAAAGGATCCTGTAATGAGTTTACAAAATTAAATTAAAGAAGCTATTTTTCATTTTAGAATGCAATTTCCAAATTTTAAAAGGTAATTTTTAAAGGTATTTTTCAATGCAAACATCTAATTATGCCAGTTACCGGAAAACTTCCGAAAGGGTTATAACAGGAGGAATCCTGAACAAGCTCATTTTTCTCATGACGAAGCTGATGGGAAGATAAAGGAAATTCATATACTATTTTTATAAGGGATTAACATGAATTTACAACTTCCCATCATGGTGAAAATGTTTCTGATGTTATATGTATTATATCATGCCAGTTCTTCTTTTAAGAAAGTATTGCTACTAGTCACCTATTCTTAGCAATGTTTCTGGAATCACAAAGACTGTGCCAGAAGAACAACTCAAAGGATGCTTAGAGACATTTTAAAAGGAAAAACAGAAAACCCCAGCAAAACCCAGGTCAGTATGACCGAAGTCCTTCAACTGACACACAGAACACATCAAATGGACAATCACACCCTTTCAGAGGCCATACCAATGACTGAAGGATCTCGACATCTTTGATATCTGGGGCAACCTCAGCACTCCAGAAAGAGCCACGACTGCCATGCAGTAAATTGTAGGATTACGCAAAAGCAGCAGTTCAGCTGTAACATGTAACTCACTGAGCTAGTTACTTGTCAGGTCAAAAGGAAAGTTTGTGTATATGTCTAACTATGACAGATAAGGCAATCATCAAACTAAATACTTTACTTGACAGTACAACCAAGAAGTCTAGAAATGGAAACGTAGCAAATATTAAGAAAATGTATTATTCTTTATGATTGTAACTGGTCAAAAGTAGTATTACCTGTATTCTGAAGAAAATTAAAGCTCTTAGCATACATTTAAAACACTTCTAGGAGAAATTAGTATTCCAAGCAAGTAACTTAAAAAAAAAAAAAGACATTCTTTTTGCCAGTAAAAAATTAGTTTCTACAAAATTCTAATATTTTTCCTCATAATACCACATGGTTTGAGCAGCCATGTGTCTTACATAATACATCCTTCACTCTTTAAATCCTTCTGTACATCTTCCTTGATGAGCTATTAAAACCACTTTCTCTGCTGTATCCTGAGGAAAAAAGTCAACAAACATGTGCTGTTCATGTGAAGGTCAATCTTCATAAATTCCCATAGGAAATTACTACAGTCAAAAGGAAAATTCACCTGTATATGTAAGTCAGCAAATGCTAGTGCATCTTTTAAGTTCCATGAAAGACAGTGGTGAACCTAAATTTAAGCTTACTAGAAATTCTGGAATCTTTTGCTACTCCTATACCAAAAGATAAACCTCACTAAGTGAAAGAACACATCTGTATGAACAAACTAGAACATTTAAAAATTACCAGAAAGCAAAGAACTTATTGTCAGAATAAACATACAATTGTATAAGGACTTAAAAAATTTCCATTTAAGAAAATCCTAAAATCCCTGTAGATTATAGCAATCAACAAAATATGCATAAGATTCTCAGCTCCTCCAAATCACCTTAAGTATATACACCCACTTATATAAAGGATTCATAATAGAAAGCAGAACATAAACCACCAAACCATTCACCTGGACACTGCTTCTTACACTACCTAACATTCAGATCCAGTAACTTTAATTTCTTTGATGAAATGATTTCTAGAGCTATACATCAGCAGTATCGAAAAACCGATCTGCAAACTGTTAGGAAAATCAGCAAAAACATATTTCAAGCTGAATTATTTGCTGAACTGTACAGTCTTACAGCAAATTTCATGGGCCTAACCACAAAGAATGTGTTTCCTCACAAACTACAGCTAACGCCTTAATATCTCAATTTGTTATTTCTTCATTTCAAAAATAATATTAATAACATTTTATTAATATGAGCTAGCAGTTATATATATCATCTTTTTTTTACCATTTCTTATTTTTTTACCTCTTCTTAATAGCCTATTTGGCTTATGAAATTTCCATTCTGTTTCTACTGCCTCTCTGTTCAGTTTATTTCAATAGTCATGATTTAACCAGGCTAACACACACAACCACATAAACTACTATATTGCCTGCTGGCATTCATTGATACCCTCAAAAGCTGTTCTAAAATACACATCTATCACAATGGAAATGCTGCTCTGCTTAATAAAACTCTGAGGTTCAAGAAAGAATTTATAGTTCTGAGACAACAAAAATATTATGTAGCTTAACAAAAAGCACTCAGCATATTATCAAGAACTGCTGAGAAGTCAAAACTGAAAATACTTTGTTTCTGTCTTTCAGATGTATTTAAATGACAGAGTGGAGGAGCCTGTGTGATTTAGCCTTAGAAGAGAAATCTCTTCTGTGGCACAGGAGTCTAAGCCATAGAGGGATTAGTGGAATACAGCAGACTGCAGAGAACAGGGCGGGCACATGTCTGTAAGTCAAAAGAGGTAAAACAATAGACTACACAAAGTATTAAATCAACCTTAAACTTAATAGAGATTTCAACATCTACAACTTGCCTCGATATAACTCCCTTCTTCCCACCTCAAATATAATTGCTTTAAGTACTTACTTATCCATGCAAGTTTTTACAGCCTCAGGAGTGAATTGCTGTAGTTCTGCTAAGACTAGACCCTGCTGTAAGCAACTATATTCTGTAACTGCTTTTGTTTAGTTCAAGCCATTTAGTAACCAGTGTAATCTAAATTAACAAAGATAAGGTTATACAAGATTGTGTTCAAGTAAACACAGGAAAGCTACACTGCTGTTAACAAGTTATCTTGTAAAAAATGAAAATACTTATTCCATTTGGCTTTCACCAGATTAATACACTTGCTACATAAAAGCTGTTCTAAACAGTCATAAGACTGTTTAATGAATTGGGTCTTTGTCATGAGCTTTAGCAGATTATATTAGAAAGGGTGTTTGCAGTCCTTTCCTAACATGAAACTTTTAAAAAAGTTAGTGATTTTGCTATCCAAAAACAAACTCAAAACTAGTACCTTCCTCAGAGTTTAAGAAATCTCCCTTAACCTGAACACTTCAAATGCAATTCATTCCTTCTCGAAAAGTACATAGTAAAAATAAACACTTCTCTTTCTGTTCCTTCCTTGAGGTGCCACTGCTACCTGTACTGTAGTTAAGCTTTAAATTGGAGTTAGGGCCAACCTTGTCAACAATATTGGTCAGCTGGTAAGAAAATAAAACAACTAGGAAAATAAAACACATCAGTCTTGCTTTGTGTAAAGTTGGACTAGGTGACCAGCACAGCCCTTTCCAATGTAAATGATTCCAGAATTTTTACATGGCACTTTAGCATTCTACCTTACAAATCTCAGCTAAATAGTGAAACATGAAGTTGTCAAGTTAGTGTACACATTGTAGATCTACTGGAAATCAGAGGCATTCTAGACATGAGAATTGCAAATCCTGTGTATGGAATGGAGTTTTGCTTTCCTAAAGGCAATGGATCTGAAAAAAATAAGATGAAACACTAAATATTTTCTATGAGCTTTTAGGAGGCGGTAGTGGCAAAAAAGAAGGTGTCAAAAACAGGTTCTCCTGTCATCACTGATGACATCCATATAGTACAATTATATTTTTAAAGACACAAACAAACCACAGAGCATACAAAGAGAGCTATAAAACTATTCCAAGCTTTAACAGTGAGACCCAGAGAAAGAGATTTATATCAGAAATGCATAACTTTAATTCAATAAAGTGATACTGGGAGGAGACTTGACTATAGCAGATAAGTAAGCATCTCCAACAGGGAAAATATATCAGATTTTAAATACTACTTTAATCCAGCAGAAAAATGCATAACAAGAACAAACAGTTGGTCCTTGATGACAGACAAACCCAACCAAAAATGTCACCCTTCTTTGACCTCAAGAGTCCCTCACCACTGGTAAAAGCTGTGCATGTGGATGATCATTCTAAGGCATCCTCTGAAGGCTCTAAAGTAGCACTGCGGCCTTTCAGCTACTGAATCTAGAATAGAGACAATAAGCAAATGACATCCTAAAAGAATGTCAGATCAGCTAAAGATTTCCACTGATATTAGGCATTTCAATTCTATAAGCTGTCTTACTTTCCCCAAACAACATGCACTTATTGCCCCCCATTTTTAAAATTTGATGTGCTGTCATTCATGCAATCACTTAACTTTTTTTTTTCCCCCTCTCAAGATTTCTGAAATATCTTTGGAAATTATTCTACCTGTGCTCAGTTAAATGCACCTCTTTTCTCACCACCTTCGCTGCTTCTGTCCCGCTAGTTACGCCAACCAACACCACTTGTGTCCATTTTCTTCAAGTGACATGTAAAGGAAGTCCTTCAGTTTGACTGGAGCCCTCCTCTGTCAAATACCCCTTCCCTCATAGTACCTATGGCAAGGTGCATTCTGCTCAGAGACACTTTTTGTCCCACTCCCAGCAGACATAAAGGAGAGCTGATTGTTTTCTCCTTACAGTAATGACTATCTATGTGCAGGTTAGCATGTAGGTCCTGAACATTTCTCTACAGAAAGTGCTCAAAGCTGGGCGGTCAACAATGACAAGGCTCAGAGGACTACACTGCATTGCTTTTACATATGAGCGATTTCATTTTGCCTCCCAGTAAATCAGCAAATATATCACCACAACCTGGCATACTTACCAGCAGGCAGCTTGTGATGCACTGTAACCAACAAGTGCTTTTTTCAGGCTGTTTCTCACCAGTCCTCCCACACTGACAGAAAAAGTGATAACGTTTTCTGCCCAGCAGAATGAGAAAACTGTTACCTTCATGAGTCCATCAATTCTGATGTTGCATCTATTACTGAGCAATAAAATATTATAATACTAACCTTATTCTACCATCAAACAAGTGTCTTCTACTCATTGTGGCTGGCAAAAGTAATGCAACAAGAGTAATTTTGTTTCCCTTTATAAAAAATCTAGTGAATTTCCAAATTATGCAAATATTGTTTTATTTTGCTTGTGACACCCAACACACTTCCAGTGTTTTAACATTTAATTCTATTAGAGAGAGACCAAATATGCAGGAAAATAGTCTGCAAGAATCTGCTGCAAGTCAAATGAAACATAAAACTTCCATTTTCACACTTTTTACATAGCTCATGGAGAGTGTAAAGAAAACAACTATGGCTTTTAAAAGATATAACATTTTATATGTGAGAAGCAATTTTTAAAATAACATGTTTTTGCAAAAGTGGGCATGTCAAACACCAAATCTGCACAAAATTTTGGATAAAATTATTTCATATGTGTGTGACTAAAATGCTTATGAATTTATATTAAATTTATCCATATGCTTTGGCTCATCAGTTAATAGCTTTTGAATATATTATATTTGCAAACTAAAAAGTATCAACTTTTCATAGGAAAGCTGATGTACATTTGTTCTTTTCAAATCATATATTTCCATGAAGGCAAAACAAGACTTATTTTTTTTTTTATGTTCAAAAAAATTTTTTGCAGGATCTGGCGGTTTCTTCTGCACAAAAAAGTCTGATATTTTGGATGGTTGGGAGCACACAGAAATCCTAGTTATTGGCACACTTGTTATTCCAGTTCTATTCCAGTGCTATCTCTGCAAACCAGAATTCTAAATATACTTGTATTTTTCCCTGTTGTCTTTTTTAGAGCAATTCACTCTATATATGGTTATGGAAAATACCTGAAGATTTTCCTTCCCAACACTGAGCTTGTATGCAAAATCTACCACCATTTTCAAGACAACCAATACCGGAAGTGAGCACCTCTTCCTTTTTTGTGTTCAGTGCACGTATTTGAATGTTTTGTTGATAGTCATTAGGAAGTTTTACATTCACAGATTCTGTACCTTGTAAGGTAGACACAAACTATGTGATTTAATTTGATGCCATCTACTTTCTGGCAGTTACAGAACAGCGTATTATGAAGACATAAAACCTAGAAGAAAATTCTACTTTTAAGGTTAATTTTCTCTGTCAAATTGAAGACGTCAAACATAAGTAATAACAAAACTATTTCATGGTGCTTTAAAGTATGACAACACAAATAAGTTCCTAAAATGTTAATTACATTTTCTCAGTCAAGTGCCTACACTGACACAAACCTCGAACCAGCTCCTCTCAACGAACATGGCAAAATCACTCTTTTCTGACAACACTAATAATTTTCAAAATATTTTAAAGTTTAAATTAGTTACTACACTGGTTTCTTAATTTGAATTATTAATATCTTAATGGTTTATTGCAGTTCTGTTAACACTGTATTTTGTTCAATTTATCCACCAATAAAAATGACATTTTAAAGATCTCTAAAAAGATCTATCAAGTTTTTAACCTACAAATTCTACTATGACCTTGTGCAGCTCAGGATTGTTGGGCACCTGAAAATAAACTTGGACATTTGGCACATTTTGTCCTTCTGAGACTTGCAAAAGTCTCAACATAGTTCCAGTGGCTGCAGTTCCACGGCTGGAGGCAGAAGGAAACAGTAATGTTACCTACAAAGAGTCCACAAAAGTAAGTTCAGTAGGAAAAAAACCCCACGCAGCTCAATGGCTTTAGGTACAGCTGTTTTCAGCATCAAGTCCCAAAGACTAACAATGCTTCAAATCTGAATTCTTCTGAATTCCAACCTGAAACTTTTAGAAAATCAGAAGAGCAATTTATTTGGAAAAAAAAAAAAAAATCTTGTAAGAATTTTTAGACTAAGTCACACATATTTATGATACTTCAATAACTGCTCCCCTTTTAAAAGGAAGTATCTGTTAAAGAAATTTCTGCTCTGCCTCTCTGAAGAGCTTGGTAGTTTAAGTCTAAACAAGCAAATACAGGTGAACAGCTTCAAATCAAACCTTCTCCAAAGCTAACAGTAACATAATAAAAAGCATTTGAAGCAATAGTTTTTCCAGACTGAGAATTCTTTCTCCACCTCAAAGAAAAATGCTCTCAAAGACACCATTCCTGCCTGTGGATGGGGGTAAAGAGTGGAGACCTAATGCAACAGCATCAGCTCAATCCCTCTTCTAGAAGATCTCAACTCTTATAAAGAAACCTGAAAACATGCATTGAATCTATTGCACCAAGCCCACAGGAAATGTAAGATAAAAATATGTAATTGCTGTAAAATTGTGTAAAGCCCTTAAAATTAAGCACAAGAAGAAATTAAAGATACCATTGACATCAAATTGTATTTCTAGTTCTTTTATTGTTGCTTTGAAATATCTTTAATTTGTGCTTGATAAATCTCACTGGCAAATTACTTATTTCAGAATTATTATAATGTGTAGTAATTTTTTTTGATACATAACTACTATTTCCAAAGCAAATACTTAAACATTAGAAAACTATGTCAATATGAAGCCCCCTAAATAAAAGCTAAACCAATTATGTCCTTTGAAAAATCCTCATACCAGCTTATTTTTTAGAAAAAATGCTTACACCATTCTATCTCCAACCAAAGCTAAAAACATTACATAACAGCCTATCAAAGGTAGGGCTTGAATTGAATTTAACTAAAATCATTTCCCCTCCCTTTCCTGTACTACTACCAGGTTCTCAGATTTGTTATCGGTGACTGAATAAAGAGATTAAAACCACTGTTATTTTGCATTAATACAGATACACTTGATAACAGGGTGCTTTTTTTTTTTTCTGTGTTGCCTAAATCACTGAGGTGAAAATAATAGCGCTGACAACCAGGACAACCTTGCTATTGGAAGGGGATGGGATCCCTTTGAATGGCAAATGTTTGTCATAGCCTTTAGCTAACAGCCAGATTAGGGCAATGGGAGGGTTACCACATAAAAGACATTCCTTTCACAGACTGAAATATTATGAACATTCATTCAAGTTAAACATGACAGTTTTTTAAAAAAAAAAATCAAATAGAGGTGTTTCTTTATGACCAATTAGTAACAAAACATTGATTTTCCATGCTGATATGTACTTATTCAGAAAGGCAAATAAAAAGGAACTGCCTTAAGCAACCATAAAACACAAACTGGTTGCAAACTAAACTTGTATACTGAAAAATCTAGGAAGAAAAGCTCACTAAAGAAAAAAGCAGCAGTGGATTTACATTCAAAGACATGTTACTAACTTCTAACATTTGAGTAATTTATAAACTCTAGGAAAAACCCCCAAGCACCTGGTTCCAGTATTTTTAAAAGTACTGACATTGATATTTTGTCAGCATTTTTCATAACAGGCACTTGTTTTTTGTGAAATAAGAAACCAAGTAATGTCCTGCAACATAATTTAATATTTAAATAGTTGCAATGTGAACCGAATAAATGCAGAGCACTTTACCTAAATTACTTAAAATATTTATACTGCATTCCATTTCAGACAAGTTGAAATACAAAATACACACGTAAGACATCATACTGTTTATATTAAATCCTTACTTTGTTTTCCACCTAGAAACAGTTTTGTGTCTTTAAAGCACTGTTATCAAACGCAGCCATTAGAGATCTAACATTTGATTAAAAAAACGTCACCTAATTTACTTCTAACTCTGGAAATAAAACTCTCACTTTGATTTAACTACCTACACACAATCAGAACCGTGTGCTACGGGCCACAGAAAAGCAAATCTTACCAGCAAACGTGCCTTCCATTGAATCTCAGATTCCTCCTGAAATGCCAGAAGAGCAGGTACTTCCAGTACCACAAGAAGTCTGCACGCTGCACTTGTCCAAACTAACAGTCAGGCAACAGCTGCTCAGTTTAAAGCTACAAACTGCGGCAAAATGCATAACTGACATGCCTTGTGTAAGCCATGAAGAAGACATGCATTTGGCTGGCTCACTGAAAGGTCAGGTTACCCACCTCCCCAGATAAAAGCTGAAACATCAGGATTCCAATGGAAGGAAGTTTAGAAATCAAGGATGAGCATACATCCTGCTAAGACTAAAAGCATTTGATTTTGACAGCAAAGTTATAAACAAGAGTGATTTTAATTCTGCTGGATTTTTGTCTTTAAATATATAAAGAAATAAGTTAGCCTACACCCAAGCTTTTGCACAAGTTATATTTATATCAATGTTGTTTAAACAGGCCAAAAGTAATAAACGGAGTAACTTTTGTTTTAGGAAACTTCAGCTGAAGCATTACAAAAACCATGACACTGGTTACTTTATTAGCAAATGCCCTACCTTTACAGCTATTATGCTCTCTGCACTAGTGACTCTAATATAAGGCAATAGCATTAGCTTTAATGGGACAATGGGCTATGACTTAGGCAACCATCCAAAAAACTTTCTTTGAGAAGCAAAGAAGAAGAAAACCTCCCTGAGGCTTCCAGAAGTGTGATTAACCGTAAAGAAATTACAAATAGGGGGAATGAAAAAGACAGCATAGCCTTCAGACTGCATCTATAAGTTCATAAAGTAGACACCAAAACTCTGCCGTGATCCTTCAGTCATTATTGGGCTCTGGCATTTTTATCACTTCTTTTCTTCCTTCTAATCTTAGTCACTTTACATCACTTTTACAAGCAGCAGGACTACATCAGTGAAAAGTTACTTATGAAGTTTGCTGGTGTACACAAGACTGAAAAACAATACACTGTCAAAAGAAACCTTTCTCCATTTCCCCAGGAAGTCTGAGAGAGCGATCTGAGCAGAACTGGAATGTGAGCAGTACACTCAGAGACACTTTGTTTATACAGTGAATATACGTCTTGTCTGAAAAATCTCTACTGCAGGAATGATCATGGAACCTGGCCAACATACCATTATCTTTTTCATTGACAATACAAGCATATTCTTTCTTAATTGGAAGGATGGCCATTTAGTGTTGTTTCCAACTTTCAGCTGAAAACTAGTACACCTAGATTTCTGAAAAAGACCTGTTAAATATTGTAATATAAGGACGCCCATGCGGATAAAATATCAAACTATCAATTTTATTAATGCTATCTCACTACAAAAATACAAAATAAACCATCAAATTAAACATTTCTCATCATTATAGTGTCAATACTAAAGAATTTTTCACTAATTATAAAAGTAAATATCTGAAAACCTAAGGAAAAAAATCAGAATGTTTTCAATTCTTCAAAGAAAACTGCACAGCATATCTTAGAATTCAACAAAAAAAAATTGTGTCTGAAGAGAAATAAAACAGCATTATTCTACTAAAGTTGATTTTCCTCCTAATTTGTTTCCTAGAAACAAAACTTCAAGGGAATCTTCAGAGATGACTATTGAGTCATCTTATGCTTGAGTCCTTGGGGTTTTTTGCTCATGATTGACATGCTAACATAAATATACTGAAAAAGTTCCATTGTACACTTTAAAAGTTCCCATGGACACTACTTTTACAAGGCCCATTCAAACAATTGTTCAGACCTTTAAAATAATAAACAACAAATAAACAGTTCAGGGATTAACTATCTGCATTTAGAATCCCATTTCATTTTTTCTAAAGACTAATTAGTCCTCATTAAAAATAATAAGAAATCTGCTTTTAAAACAACCATCACTTTGCACAGACTACTGCTCTCAGCCTTCATTTACAGACTTCAGCATTTCCTTCATCCCCTTCCTCACAACAAGCCTCTAATAACACAGACTCATTCTATGTATTTAGACTCTTTTTTTTTTTCCTTCTGATGTAAAAAACAGCTATAGACTACTAGCAAAACTATTGCTGTAAGCTGAGACCCAGACACACAAGTTAAAGGATCTGCAGTGTACCAACACTGCCACATAGTATTATTGGAACTGAAATCCATACAAGACGATCTGTAACTCCATTCTGTTTCTTAATGGCTTAGCCCTATACACAGGTTAGGATACCACACAGACATGTACCTTCCTGTACCTGACTGTGATACCTGTTAAGTCCAAAGGAGCAATTTTACAGATGAAAATAGTTTTAATTCTTTTACTTAAATTACTTACACTGGTTAACTTCAGTCTACTGCCTGGTTAAATTATGTGTCCATCTTGAAGTAATACACCTTACTGAACCCAGAAAGAGGACTATCAGGGCAAGACAAGCTATGTTGGCAGAACTTCCTTGTCCTTATAATGTATTAAACACATTGTATTCAAGGAAGTTTTTGTTAAATTGATGTTGGGAAGAATCCTCCTTAAGTCTTTCTCCTACTACCCTCGTGACCAATCTGGCTGAAACCAGGCCTGGCCAGACAGTGACAGGTCCAGGAGACTGATCACAGTGACCTTTCACTTCTGCCAGTTTACAGAGACAATCATCATAACCAGCTCCAAACAGTCCCAGGTGTCTCTAAACTTACAGCTGTCCTCTAAAATATTTCTCCTCCATCCTGCCTCTCATCCTTGATCTGTGCTTCCTGCCATGTCTCTCTTCATTCTCTTCCTAACGAGGTGACCTGCACTTGTTCCTGCTCTTCTTGACCTACATTATGAAGGCAACACAGCAGGCACGAAATCCTTGTCTCCTGACTCACACCCTTGCCTCAGGCCACATTATCTACATACTGTCCAATCTATCTCCTGTATTTGATTTCCTCTCCTGCAGAGAGACTGACTCATATTCTTACCATAGACTCTCAGCCTAAGACACATCTTGTCTTTTCAGGTCAGTGGGAAAAGCCACAGAGACTTGGGCACCTGTTTGCTGCCCAGTCTTTGCAGATGGCAAAGTCTGATTACAGAAAAAGGGTAATCTCTAAATTCTGTGGGATGAATGAAGTAGGTTTTTTAAGATCAATGCAGCCTGCCTCCATGTTCATGACAAATTTGTTTCCTTCCATTCTCAGCCAAGAACTGCTGTTGTGTATTTAACAAGTCCTGTTGAGCTTTCTCTGGAAGATGAACAACAGTGATCAAAGACGTAGTTTGATTTATATAACAGAAAGTGGCATCAGACTTGAACAGCTTTGAAAGATGCTAAAGTGAAAAGAATGCTGATACAAAATGATTGCAGTCTTCTCCATCCTCAGACACCTCTTTCTACTTCCCTTTCCTCCTTCTTATATTACAAACACAAGTTATTGGAGGCAGGGGGCGGGGGGGTGGGAAGGGAAGAGTACAAGTTTCTTTCCAATGACGACTCTGGATTTAGGTATCAAATGTAAAGTACAAACATTTTCACATACTCTTGTTTCTTCTTTAAGATTAAGAAAGACACAAACCTTATTTTCACTTTCCACATAAAAATGTCAACACCACATAAACTTTGACAATAACTAGCCCTTCAAATATGATTCCAGTCAAAGTTCTGAACCATTCACAACTGGGAGCAAACCTCTGTAACAATCAATTTGTAAGAAACAGAACAGGCTGAGAAACAGGATTTCCTTTCTACAGGAAAAAAACATGGTTTCAATCCAAATCCCATTGAAAGACACTCTCAAAATGTTTTACTAACCAAAAATTCTGAGTTACATACAGAGGTACTAAAACAGTGCAGCATAAATGTCTTCAGTGTTCATATGTGAAAATTATGTTCTCTGTAGTAACAAAGACGCTGACAAGGATGTGAATGTCACTGACCAGCTGTGGGAACTCCAAGCATCTGTGGTTCCCGGGAGTCCACTCACAGACTGCCCCTGTGCTACTGGGACCAGAGTTGCAGCTCCTCAGTCGGGAGCCTGACAGCCCTGTGAGGCAGCTGAGAGTAGGGCTTCCAGGCTCACTGCTCCACACCCAAGAGATGAGTCTCCTACACAGCAGGCCCTACATGAGTTTTTAAAGACTCTCAACCTCAGATCCATGTGACTGGGAATTCTGGCTTAGGAGGTCTGGTATGTTTGGAAGCCTTCTGTGGAACTAACACTGGATGATCTGCCCACAAAACCATCCTAGCCCTGGGGACTCAGAGCATTTAAGGTCCTTAGCTACTGAGCAAAACCTTAGAACAGTATTCCCTGGAGCTGGACTGCTTGTGACTGTAAGGTTCATTGCTCAGGTCACTAAGTAACTCCTAAAGGACTGCACACAAAGAACTCACAAGGTGCTCAGTGCCAAGGGTGCATAAACCCAGGAGGCTATCCCAGTAATTAGGGACTCACTGTTAGTAGGACCCTTATTTACAGGGCAAATACTATGTAAAAGCCATAACTACAGAGAGTATAAAGTTTTTGAGAGGTCTTCCTTTTAAATCATGAAGGCACTCCTCATTAAAGTAATGGGCTCCTCTTTAAACAGACAGTGCAAAAGAGTGCTAAACTTTATCCCCAGACATTGCTCACATTTTGAAAGAAAAGCAGAATGTTGCCTGGTCCAGAAGAGGTGCTCCAAACACAAATCCAACAGCCCTTGAGATCTTTTCAAGACTGGATGATACAGACTGGTTTTATTAAACAAATTTACCTCCACTTTGGAAGCTTCTTAAGAACTGTCTTCAAAATCATTTCAAGTGCAGCAATAAATACTCTAGAGCTGACAACCATCTAAATTGTGTCCATGGTTTCATGTCTGTACTGAAGCTTAACTTATAGCAGAGCTAACAAATAGTTTTACCTGGTGGAAGATAAACATCCACTTGACACAGACCTTGCTCTCATATTGCATGTCTCTGGCACAAGGCTGGATATGCTGCCACGCACTCTATCCATGGGCTGCTCTTTAGGGAATTTAGAAGTGTGGAATTCAATAGCCCACCCACTCTGTTCCCTGTGCATCAGAATTTAAGTTACTGGTCAGAGCTGTAATCTTCTAAATAGCTCAAGACCTTCTTATCACAGAAATTTCATTCTCCCTCATAGTGGTGTACTAGTGATCAACACAGGGGCACAAACTTTCTTTTTCTTACTGGTAAGGGAAAAGGGAGAGTTTTTGGATTTGTGACCAAAATAGTTGTGATAACGTAGGGATGTTTTAGCTATTTCTGGACAATACTTACACAGCTTCAGCATTTTCTGTTTCTCATGCTGTCTCATCAACAAGTAGGCTAGGGGTGCACAGAAGTTGGGAGGGGACATGGACGAGACTGCTGACCCCAAGTGACCAAAAGGTTATTCTATACCATATGACATCATGCTCAGCAATAAAGGCGGGGGGCGGGGGAGGAAATTGTAGGAAGGGTGTTTGAAGTTACAGCATCTGTCTTCCCAAGAAGTCATTATACATGATGGAGCCCTGCTTTCACAGAAAGGGCTAAAGACCTGCCTGATGACTGGTAGTAAATTACTTGTACATTTTGCTTTGCTTGCACACACAACTTTTGCTTTAACTATTATACTGTCTTCAACTCAATCTATGAATTTTTGCATTGTTACCCTTCTGATAATCTCCTTCATCCCATTGTGGGGGAGTAAGTGGCAGCATGGTGCTACTTACCAGGTTTAAACCACAACTACTAAACCACACCAGAATCAATATATTGCCTTTCCAGTGCCTCGAAACAACTACTAAGTGAAGTGTTGCCATGACATTCTGTATCCTGTGATAAATCCTCCATTGCATTTGATAACAGAGTTACTATTGATGTCAATTTAAAGTTCTTAGGTTTAGATGAGATTAGCTTATGGTTCAGGTTATATCCAGCCATAAGAGAGGCTGCTGGAGAGATGAAAATAACCTTCTTATCAATCTATATGGACAGGACAGTTTCTTTCTTAAAAGGTACACGCCCATGAATGATAACTGCAGCTCTGAATTCAGAATATGGTTGGGTTCCTTGCTAATCTAGTGGCTCAGTTAGTAACATCACCGAGTTGTAAATGTTTTTAGAGAGGACTCTGTCATTACTCAGACATATTAAATCACCACAATATAACTGAACATGAACCTTCCACACACAGAAAACTTCAATATCCTAAAGCTGCAGCATATCTCTTCCTCAACAGAGACCAGTACAGTAAATCACACCCAGACCACTACAATAAATACAGTCTCTACTATCTACTCAGGTTGTCAGTGGAATTGCAACTCAAGTTCAAAACCTTGACTTTTTCTCTAATGTCTCAGAATCCAACACCAAAAGCATATACCACGTAATACTATCACCACAGAGATCCCTGAACTAGTGCAACGTGTGCTGGTACACAGAGCACTCGTGTGCAGTCACTAGCCCAGCCTCCATAAAAAGATGCAGCCATACTAGCAGGTCAGGGAACCTGAGCTAATTACTGCAGCTGCTTCCAGTTTAAAAACTCAGTTTGAAGCATTTGACTCAATTCTTTTAACCTTGCTTTCTGAGTTGTCACAGGAATGTACATGTTCATTTTTCTAAAGCACTCATCTCTCCAGAACAAATGAAAACCAAACAATATAAAAAGGAAAACCCTACCAAAATAGGACACTGTACTCTACATATCTCTGTCTCTCACAGACAATGAGTGTATGTGAAGCTTAGTAATGTTGCTCAACGTACTACTGAAATTCACTCAGATGCTACAGTTTGCCATCTGTACCTGTCGTTCTTTTAAGATTTTAGTGCTGTTCTCTGCCACTTGATTCACCTAAAGAGAGACTAGTTAAAACTAGAAAGAGATAAAAAACTCATTGGGATAAAAATAAGACAAACATATCTGAGAACAAACTATACCATTATTTGTAAAAATGAGGTCAGTATCCACACTACTTAAGCACCTACACTGATAATTCTAGACTATTTTGTCATATTCCTGTAAAAGTTTGGGCAAACCATAATACCCACAAGCATCACTTCTACCATTGTACGACTGAGATACAACATCCTTTTGTTAGGGTATGTCAGATGATAAATGTCCAAATGCTTGAGTAACTTATGAAATATTCTAGGTACTAAATAAAATTAATTGATAACGTAGGTACCATTCTGCACAAAACCATCTTTTAATGCAATGGATTTTTACCAAGAATGTTTTTGTCTGCTTAACTTCCAAAACTGATCTAACTAAATCACATAGGTGTATTCTTATTACATAGGAAGACGATCAGCATGGAAATTCAGTATGCAACATCCATCCTTCAACAGGCGTTTTCCAAATACACAATACCCATGTTATTTGAAATGATCCAATACTAGAAAGATGATGGAACCAGGAGAAGACCAACAATAAATCCGTAGTGAACTGTACATACTTAACCACACAGTGCTATGCTGACAGCTAGTGACAATGATAATAACCAAGTAGAGTGTACACTCCTTTCTCAAATCCTGAACCAAGTCGGCGCAGGAGCACTTAGTAAATGAGAATGACTACACACAGGAATAGCCTAAAAAGAACAGCTTAACCATTAAATTTGGATGCAGGCAAAAAAAGATTCCAACAAGAAAAAAACCTGAAAAGATGTTTTATAATAAGATTATTTTCAGTTTAGCATGCATTTTTACTGTGTTAAACTAACACAGCTAGTCGTTATGACACATAACGATTGCAAAGGAAAATATCTGAAAACATGAAAACCATTTTTATCTGTTAACTTCATTTATGAGCATATAAACTACAGAATATTATATAGTATTAATAATTTTGAGATTCACCCTAGACTTAAAGTGGAGAGGGGGTTAAAAAACCAGATCTTCATTACCTTTAAGCATTGTTCTTCCAGTTGATCCTCCAAAGAGATTTAAAAGACCACTTCTTGCTCCTAATGATGTAGTTGCTTCTAGTAAAGCACCAGTTATATAGTTAGAGAGCGCAGTCCTCTGTAAAGTGGCACGGTATTGACAGTAAACATCTGTTACACATGGTTTTCCACAAAACCCATCATCTTTGCATCTACAGTCTGTAACAAATGTTGGGAGCTTTCTCAGAAGATGAGGAATATACTCAAAAATATCTTCTACTCCTTCCTCTTCTCTCACTGTACTGAAGATCTGTGAAAAATGCAAAAGCAGGGACTGTTAGTTCATTTCCTTAAGGTAACACACAGAACATCAAAAAATTCCAAATGACTATGACTTCTCATAAAGTTCACAACCTGCGATATCTATGTATCCAAAGCTGATTTGTTAGGATTTTCAGTTGGGCTCCCAAACAGCATATTTAAATAAGATGTCATTCTGGCTTTCAATCTATGGTTAAAGGCATTCTAATGAAAACCAGTTTTACAGATAACCATTAGACTAAAAAAAAGGCCACATCAATATACCTGGTCGACTTTTAAAATAAAGAATAGGCACAAAATTGTTTATAAGACTATTAAATCTACTGTACTTCCAGAAAAGTCTCAGAGGTAGCAGCAGAAGAAACAGATCAACTCAGGGTTGGCCCTTTTCCTGGCTGAGTGGGGTGGGGTTTTACAAACTGTAAGGGTTTTAAGCACTCTGAGCCCTCTTTCAAAATGTTCTGCTGTCACGTTCATTGCATTACTTCCAGCCTACGCACAGGTCCTCTATCTAATATTGGTTTAGTAGTCCTTTTCCAATATTTGTGATAACACACTAATGAACTTCAGCCTGTGGCTTAGCAACTAAGTGATGTTTGCTTACTTAAAAGAGTCTACTGATCAAAGCAAGAATCTGGAAGAAATCTTCATTTAGTATACAAGGAGAGACTTGATTCTTTTCATTCTTGTACGCTGACTTACTGATTAACATTAATAATTTGTTTGAATGATCTGTGTTTTGTAATTACAAAGTGCAAACTTCCAAATTAAAAATTAACACAGGGAAAGGTCATTGTAACTGTCACCAGGGCAGGTGCTAAGACAATTTTCATGAGGTTGTTCCTCATCAGTCCTTACATGTGCAGAAGAAATAAGCAGATGGCTTCATTACAATTTTTTGCAATTATTGCCTTGTTTCTTGTTGCTGTCCTTCCCCACATACAAACAAAATACAGCTACCTTCAATATGGCAGAGACTGCATCCAGTCCTACAAAGCAAGCACACATGTGCTCCGCCAAATGATAAGAAACTGTTTGCACAGTGTGTGCACACCACATGTCAGAGGCACTGGCACCTCACCACAGGACACACACGTGCCCAGCCATGCAGCCAAGGAGGGAAGCAGCTCCCAGTACAGGGATCTGCCCTGAGACTGGTGTCAACCCTGCCACAGAACCGAGGAGGGTTCAAATGCCCTGCTCCCATGGGGGATCTGACCCTCCACTAACAGAAGCTGTGAACAATAATGCAATTCTTTCATCCAGGTAAACAAATTCCAGAAAACCAAATACAATCCAATCTATTTAAATACATATTTGTTAGCTTTAATTTTTGTGTTAACCATTTGTTGTGGAAACCAGTAAAACTTTGTATTGCAAATATAATAATTTATTAACTAGTAATGCAATTCAATCATTTGAAAAAGAACACTGACGTATTTATTAACATAAAATAAAAAATGAAACCTTCCCATGTTGACTATGGCTATATAACTCAATTACATTAAAATATAGCTTCTGTGGTGCCTTACATGGTGAAATGCTGTGCTATCTTTTTTTCCCCCGCTCCCTGTCAATTTTCCAAAATTTTTTTGATCTGAGGCTTCTAGAAATATTTCACCTCTGCTTGAGCATCTTGATCTTCTTTTCTTTGGTATATGAGTTTTATGGATGCTTAGACTGTCAGTAAGAACACATGTTCACCTTTATTCAAAAAGAAAGAACACTCTTGAAGTGGATGGGATATATGCAGACCTTTTAATCAGGTGTCTGCAAGGGACAGCACCTTTTCAAAAGGTGTACTGTGAAACAGTAAACCTGCCTTATGCCTGGATTATGACTATGTCACATGCAGCAGACGCAATCAGTCTTTCTAGCTTGTTTAAAAAAATATTTAGTTAATGAATATAATTTAACTTCTCAAAACTGCAGTTACCATCCAAAATATTTTTAAAATTGGGTTCTGCAACTTATAAAGGCATGTTCTGTTGCCTACACAACTAAAATTTCTTTCAGCTGCCAAAGCAAAGAAACCATTTGTTGACAGAAATAGGCGACAGTGTTTTGCTGGAGAGATCATGCATAGAATAATGGTGTTAATCTCTTCTGTATAAAGTAGACTTCAGGGCACTCGCTGTCTCCAAAGACTCTGCACTTCACCTAACATTTTCAAATTCTGTTTGTTTTGATGTGTTAAAGTTCTGAATGTGTTACCTCTGCTGCCCACAGAAGAGGTTACGAAAAAATACAGACTTACAATGTGTGTACTTATCAGGCACTGAAAAGAACTGAAACAATCAGAATAGCAACATATCCCTCAGGTAACTGATAGGGGAAATCACCTTTCAGAAAGACTGCACCAGACAATCGGGGAAATTTAATCTTGCCTGGGAAACAAAGAAGTTTATTCCAAGCCAGGGCTTACAGTTCATCCTGGCAGATGGAGTTATATTGATCCGTATCACTACCAAAGAATGACTAACATAATTAAACATGAATGTGAGCCAAAAAGAGTGAAATTCAGCACAAAAATTACCCCAGTCAAAAAGCAAAGATTCACCGGGCACGCCACTCCTGATTCATTTTTGCCTTACATATCAAATTGAAGATTTCAGAGCCATCTGCAGTCTAATGCTGCCATGTCTCACCTACTCCGTATCAAGCAATAAACTCACAGAAACTCAACAGTATCTGAATCTAGAAGTGCTGCGATATTAAACATACTGTAATGAGCCTAAGTGTAAATTTTAACATTTATAGGCAATTACAGTACCTCAAGATTTACTCTAGGCTATAAAAACACACATTCTAACATTTCTTCTTTTCTCTTTTTTTTTTTTCCACAATACTTTTAGAATAAGAAGAAATGAGCTGAAACAGGAAACTCCACATACTAGTACACCAGGATTCCAATGAAAGTAAACCATGGCTTCAACAGATACTTACTTCTTTTTTTTCTATTTTTCAGCAGATGTTAATAATAAATAAAATTAAAGGTACTTGCAATATAAATTTTTTTCAGACTACTATAGAAAAAAACCAAACATGTCCTCCAACTCAAAAATGAAAATTAGCATTAAAATAAAGAAAGATTAAATTCAGGCAGAATCGCATCCTTGTAGTTTTACAACCAAGTCCATATTTGGAAAATAAATGGAAACTAAGTAGATTTTTCAGCTCTTAATAATGTATGCTATAAATCATCAAAACTTTACTTTAAAAAACCCCTCAGTTTTGCTTCTAGTAACTTAAAATGGTATCTGCAACTTAACTTATTGATAACCTTCAGGCAATAAAACTTTCTTACAGTGACAAAAGACATATTTTGTCAAGATATTAAAAATATCTTTAAAAATAACTGTAAGAACAAGTACCTCATGCTGGCCTTGAAACTATTCTGTATTTTTCCCCTACTATCTTTTTTTCTGTTTAATCATCAGTGCAATTGCAAATTGCATTGTCCTTTTCTCCATACAGATTACTATAGGTTTACTATGTAGAAATGGCAGAAACCTGAACACTGTAGCCACTTATTGCCCTATAGTTTATGGCCGATATTGCCCCAAAATCTGGCTGGAGTTCATGGGTGCTGCTGTACTGAAAATATTAGAGAGAGCAGTTCATAAAAAAATAATAGTTCTGATTTCTTACTTAAACTTACATGCATCTCTTATTGTAATCTTCTGTTTCTCTTTTCATATTTTTTCTGCCTCAGGTATTTATCTTAGATCTTGGAGGCATGTTATCATACTGTGAAACATCAAGCAGCTGCTAAGGGCATATAAAACCCAAAACCTGGAATTTTTCCCACCAAAAATTCCCATTATAAGGAAGCAGACTTAATTTCTCTAACTTTATCATATTAACAAAGAATAAGTGTACCCAAGAAGTTCATTGCAAAGAACAGTCATGAAAAATTATGCTTATTGCTACCACGCTATAAAAATAAGACAAAATAGGGTGTAATGGGGCTTTAATACTTTACTGCATCTGTCCAAACTCTCTCTAAAAACATCTATCAACATATCCTGAAAGACCAAAATTAAATCCTGAAACGTAGGAGGTGGGTATATATACTCAGCTGGCACTACACATTTCAGTCTGATTTCCTGGCTGTTCACCTACAGAGTGTGTCTATGATGGAGGGCTGCTGACAGCCCATGCACAGCCCTCCTGCCACACAAAGCCTTCATTTGTTGCATGTTTTTGAAGCAATTTTAAATGCCTGTAAACTAAAATGGTGTATTAACAAATAACAACTCTCAGGACAGTATGTCTTGAAGACCATTTAAACATATCCTTTGAAAACACAAAGGCTTTACAGAACATACAAGTCTAAACACAATTAGCATCACAGGAAATGCTGCGCTTTCCAAATTCATTCTGCTCCAAGAAAAATTACATTAAAATGAGGAAATTCTGATGATTTTTCATTTTGGCACTGCAGGTTTTTCAGAAGAAAACCCTTACTAATATTAAGCAAATGAAGTTAACAATGATCTCTTGGAAGACATGACAAGGGACCATTCTAATTGCTTTTACATGTATTTATTCTACTGTGTAATTCAAACATCTACAGCATGGAATAAAAGAGCAGTCCATTATGATAAAAGCCCTTTTGGCAGAAAGAAACAAGTATGTAAGGTGAATTTGCATGGAGGGGAGAGGGCTGAAAGCAGAAACACACATACAAGAATAAAACTTTGCTCAGGACAGAAGAATGAAACATTAACGCACAGTTGATTAATACTTCAGTTTTATGTCTTCCAAAATGCCACTCCAGCATCAGACTTTGGAGCACTTATTAATAAAATTTTAAAATGAGGTGATGGTGATAGTCAATTTTCTGAAGTATTGGGTTTTCTCAGCTTTATCTCATTCAGTTTATGACTATACCCAGAATGATTGGCTCATGACATTTCAAGATCACTTTTAAAGTACAAATTCCTAATAGATTACTATATGCTTTTTTTGTAATGATGTTGCCTACCTAGAGCCAGCACTTGCCGCTGGCCAGTTCAAGATGAAGTGGATGATGACAAATAGTCATCCACAAGCTTTACCAAATTGTACCACCACCGAAATTTGCAAGATTCACTACCCATTCCAAGCTTCTCTGATTTCTTGCTTGTCATGACACTCCCATTGCAGTGTATCTCTAGGTGCACTGCAGCAAATATGGAAACAGCTACCTGGAAGCAACTGCAGTTTTGCAAGTTGGCATCAAACTCAAAAATTCCCACAAATTCTCTCCCAGCATCTCATGATCCAACTTTTTTTGGCTAATGGGCAACATTCTTAAAGCATGAATAGACAGATTAATATAAAATAAAATGTTATATATCGTGATGCCCTTCTCAACAGTTTTTGGAGATGTATTTGAATGTCACCCTTCAGGTGCCTTTGCAAGCAAATAACTGCCCCACAAAGAACTGACAGCACTTTCAGCAATGGCACTTGCAATCTAGCCTGCCTGCAACTTAACCAGTGCGAGAAAGAGAACTGTCATCACCTGAAGGAACTTTTGCTGAAACACAGCTACTGGTGGAGGTTTGTATCTGTGTTCAAGAAACAGCAGTCAAGGGCTGTTTTGACAACTCGTCACCAAGAAAGTTTCACATTTACAGTGAAATATATGCAATTCAGCAAAGACTATTCAGAATACCAGGGGTTAAGTGTTCTCTACATCTTAACTTGCTCATATCTTGCTCTCTCTATGTATTTTCACATGGTGCTTAAACAGAATCTCAACTGCTGAGATGCTACTTTTTGTAATGGAAAAATTCCTTAAAATATCCCTAGTCTGCGCAATGTTGCTCTATATTTGAAAAAAAAAATACTGCCTAGGAAATAAGAGAATACAGTGCCATGGTACAATCTGAAGTGTACCTCAGAAGATGCTAGAAACACTGTGCTGTCTTGGGGGGCAGAGGCAGGGAGAAAGCCTTCCTCGAAATACATACACACCATAATCAATACCACTACCATTTTGCCCAGCACTTGACAAATGCACTGTTTACTCTAAGGTGGGTCAGGCACGGTCAGGGTGGTGTGGTTCACATGTGTTGCTCATCTTTTGTCTGGGATGCTATAACAAAGAAAAACAGGAACTGCTTTGAGAATGCAAGAAATGCAAAGGTTTGTTCACTGCAACAGCACACTAGCATGGAAAGCATCAGGAGACAAAGAGGAGGAGTGGACAAGATGCTAAGATACAGTCTAGCATATACTATCACCTTCTGCGTGCAACAGGAATAAATCTACCAAGTCAAAAGGAAGTTGCCCTCACTGAGAAAGGGCGTGTGCAAGTGGGAGAGGAGGTCGTGCATCAAAGCCTCTCTAGTCTGCCTTACACATCTGAAGAAAAGAGCACATCACAAGAAAGGAATAATAGTCTTCAGGCACCTCTTCATCACAGAGGTCAATGTTTGTTACAGCATACTTATAACAAACCCTAATTCACTCATGGCTTTTCTAATAAAGTCAGTGTTACAGAGGGCCTGTCAGTGTGGGAGACCCAGATATTTTCCTTTGCTTTTCTGTAAATGACCTTCAGGTTCTAACAATTCAGAAAAAAAGACGGTAGTGACCTGTACACCTTGGATACCCTTCCATTAGCTGTCTTGTCAATATCCTTGTTGCACTGACTTTTCTCAAAGACTTTCCAAACTTCCCTGCTCTCTTCCAGAATGAGGAAGATGTTGATCTTTACAATGTCAGGACAGAGCACAAGACAACACTACCCTGCTGCCGAGCAACAATGCTTACTTATTCAACAGCAATTTTTGCTGGGTGTTAAATTCTAGACAGTAAGTTGTAACTGGGCAAAATGGCACAGAGAGCAGAGCACACACAGGAAAACAGATGAGCTGACCCTGGTAACACGCAGAGTGATGTCGAGGGCAGCTGGAAGGCTGCCAAAAGAGTGAACCACCACAGATGTGTCCAGATACTAATATTCATTAACTGATGTTCTGTGAACTTTGTACAGCTTCAACTGCAATTACAGAATGTGCATTACCTCACCAGCCAATATTTCTCATGAATTGCATCCTGTTAAGGATGAGATAATTTCAAGAAGCAGAAACTGAATTTAATGAGGATGAAACCATCTTGCACAGGCAATCCTTAAAACATAGCTCAACATTCTTCAGAAATAACATCAGCCACCCCTATTCAGCTCTGATATGTGACCAGTGCCTTCAGTAGGGAATTTTTGTCATTTGTTATCATAAGACAATGATTATGCAGTTTTTAAAAACCAAATGCATTTGAGAGTTAGACTTATTTATAACCAGAAATTATAACAGCAGGTCCAAACTTCCAACAAGTCATCATTTTTACTTTTGATAAAACTTGGTGGCTATTATTTACTAATTTTCCATTTCTGTAAGGTAGCATTACTAATTTTAGTAGCCCTTAGCAAAGGAAAGGTGGACTTCATGGATTTGAAGGACAGAAAGAGCAGTTTGATCTAATCAGAGCACAGATTTAATACAGCATCCCCACCCCCCAAGAGTCCTGCTTTTAAAGAATCATGGCAGGTAATATACTTTAGATCCTAGTAAATACTAAGAAGAATCAACTTAAGATACAAAACAGAGGCTGAGAAAAGGCATTAATTAACCATCATTTGAACAATATTTCATAAATACTTAAAATTTCAATTTGTATAAGGAGAAAATGAAAGGATGACACCAAACACAACACAGGAGCTCTTCACGTCACTTTCCAGCAATGTGAACCAGTGCCCTTGCAGTAAGAGAGACCTTTGTAATGTTATGCAGAATAGGACAAAAGTATCATTTTCTGGTCAGACAGGTCAGTTATTTATACTTCTGTTGGTACAAAATTATATGTGAAATAAATATCTCTTACTACTTATTATTTTACTACTAAGTTCACTTGCTAATGTCTTCATTTGAAATAATTTTTATATTTTCCTAGTACTTCTCAACTTTTTGAGTTAAATTTCTGTTTGCTGTTCTACCCTTGTCAATTTTTCATGCAGCCAGCATTCTCTGTTATTTCCTTAGTGATTATTTACTTCCTCCAAACTTTTATCAACAAATTAATTTACAAATAATAGGCTGTCCTAGTAACTAACTAAATTAAATCTCTCTATTCAAACATCTGTGTTATTTCCACATAACTAATGCACACCTTGAGATTTTTAATGAAAACCTAATAGTTTTACTAATCTGATATGGGTCACGTCTTCAAAGACCTGATCATGTGGATTGGAATTTCTTGAGTTACCAGCTTTCAAAATTACCTACTGTGCTTTTAACATAAAAATATACAATGTTCTTTTGAGACATCTTACTGATGAAAAAAATTCATTCATATAAAACTTCTCAGGTGTGTTATAAAAAGTATTTAAAACAAGAAAAAGACTAGCAGGTTGATTTTTCAATTCAGCACAGAAGTTTTACTATAACTAAGTACACCATCTAAAACAGACTAATTAGGCTGAAAACTCCATGCCAGAAACCAGACTGAAATAATTCACAATCAAACCACTTAGACATAAGAATATTAAATGTGTCATGATACAAAAAATTCAGCTCAAGAGCGATGCAGATTTTCATTGTAAATTTCACCTTTCACTGTACATCTTTGATACATTAAACTGTTAATGGGATGCTAGTATTGCAATGGAACACTGAGCTTTCCAAATGCAAGTAAAAAACAGTAAGAAATTCTAACAGAAGCCATCAAAACTCTATTTAATACATCCTTGAAGGCTTACCTTCTTTAAAGGCAGAAAAAAATTATTTCAATTGGGTCATTAAACATTTCAAGCAGGTAGTGTGTTTATATTTTTCAGTTCCAAAATGTTGATGGTGGGATGGGTGCATTCAAGACAGGTGAATACTGAGCAATCAAAGCAGAGGAACCCAACAGCCACCTTTCCACAGGTTTTTTTTTCCCTAATTATTATTCTATATGCGGTGTGATAGCGAGTCTAGATTTACTCTAAGAAACAAAAAACTCCACACACATGGGATACAGGCAGAAATCTGTACGGTTTTGTACCTTAGTAACAACTGCATTCTTCCTATTTGAAGAAAGGATTCCACAGAACTCATACATTTGAAAATAGCTCCATTCCAACTCATGTGAAGTGATTATTTAAAAAACTTTGAAAGATGAACTTCCTGAACTACAAGTTGACAAGTTTGAGGCAAACACACAGTCCAAAAAAAAAAAAAAAAAAAAAACCAAAACAAAACAAAAAACCAAAAACACTTAAGAAAACTCCTGTCAACATGACCATCTTAAAAACAAGGAACCAAAAAGAAAAAATAAAAACTATGGCTGTTGAAGACCATGTCTTGCCACCCTTTACATGTCTAGAAACTTATCTATTTGTCAAAGTCCACTGTAGCTATTTCCATAGAACTCTGGCCTTATCTGTTCTTTAAAAATACTATTTTAATATATATACTTACATAACTCATTCAGAAAGCATAGTCTATTCCATTCCCGTCTCTCATATTAAAATTCAGGAGATAATCAATGGTAAGGGTTAAAGTTCACAGCACTGGCTAATGCAGGTTTTACACAGTGCGGCGTTGTACCCCTGCGACTAAAGATTTAGAATTGCTTCTGAAGGTCTCCAGCTCAGATTAAACGTGCCAAAGCTGAAACACAAAGTGCATGTAATAAAACTGTCTTCATGTTTATATAATCACTACTATTATTTGCAGCAAAAAGGCTCACATTGGGATTTTATTGTACTATACGTTTTGGATTTATATTGAAAGGTGGACCTTTAAAAATCTATCAGAAACAATCTATGGTTCTACAGTCAGAAGCTTAAGTATTACATAAATGTGAAGTGCAATAGAACATTGATATTGTTGCAAATGACTGGTAGGCAGATTACTACAGCTGTAAAAATTGTACATCCTACCCATGGCATATAGCTAATAAAAGATCAACTTCTCCTTAGCACAGCAAATCTAGTTCTCATTTTCTAATTTCGTAGACACTGAATCCATGCCTATTTGTTTGCTTGTACTTCAGCTGTTGGGTTCATAAGGTCACATGAATAATTATAAGATTATTTTGGATAGTACTTAGGGGCCAGGAAATTCTCAGAGTTTTCATGACTGCATTGTTTAATAGACTTTTAGGTCAGGCTACAGAACATGACTTCATGAAACAAAATAACTGTGTTCTATAAAGAGGCATTTTCCACTTTAAGGTTTTTTTTAAATTACCCAGAAATAGAAAAGGCACCATTGCTTGCCCAAAGCAACAACAGAATATTAATGCTTTGAACTTAATTTTTAAATGACATGTCTAATCATAATTTACTGACAAAAAGTGAGTCTTCATTCATCACTGCTCACAATGAACATTTAATGCCAACTCTAAAGAAAAGACAAAGAAGGGTTATCCTGTAAGTTTTTTGAATACAATTTTTGGCTAAAAATTGCTAAAACCGATTACAATAATCAATCATGGTACAGTGAAGCAATCTTACTCATGTTGGTATCTTGAATCAGGAATATTGTACCTTCACCACTGTTCATCTTGCTTAGTCCTTAGCTGCTAAGGAAGGGTGTGCTGTAGCTATAGAAAGTTTCTAAAGTTTAGGAAAGCTAAAAACGTGAAGACAGTGTGAACAACTAATACACAGTCCAGTAAGTTAAAGAAATTGCTTCCTGTTTTCCTTGTTTCCAGATGGTGCTTCAACTACGGCCTTAATAACTGTCCTGTAGAACAGAGTACATTCAATTTTCACATCATATTTTTATTTTATGAAACAACTTTGATAATAGATACCTAATACACACCAACAGCCATACTTGCATTAGTATACTAGAATAAAATTGTATCTACCAAATTAAATGTCACTGAGAGAGTTTCTGAGTGTCATCCGAATCTGCTAAAGAGATGGTAACACTATGATTAAAGCTAAAATTGATGCTGTCTTCAAAAGGAGTTTTGGAAGCCAATTCCAAGATCTAAACACAGGACATTGACTCATTTAATTGTATATCCAGTTCAGTTCTACTTGCCCGAAAATCATGAAATAGATAATCTAATGTTCTGCAACTTTCAAATTTGAAACATGCTTTTTAAAGTAAACATGCTTGTTTTAAGAGAATGAGGAGAGTGACTGAACAAGGGAGTAGGAATGAGAGTGCATTAGTTCCATATTTAAATTACATTTTTTAATTGTTGATGAAGTAAGTGTCTGCAGGACCAGAGTATACGTTCTTTCTTTTCCCACTGGACTGGAATGTCACTGGAGGCTTGATTTTCAGAATTTAAGGCATCTGGCTTAAGACCAGAAGAACAAAAATATTTTAAATTAACTTTTCTTATTCTCAGGGGATTGTTACAGACCAAGGGACTGCAGTTTAGTCATCCAGGAGATTTATTTTGCTTCAGCATTAGCTTCAACTAAACTTTGTATATACAAGAGCTTCCTTACAAAAATTCATAGCCTCTCTGCTCACTGTAATCATTTTTATAAATTGCAATTATATTACACTGAATTACATGCATAAGTGACCTGTGTGTATGCTTAACCTCTCAAAATGAAGGATAAAACTTAGATTCCTATTATAAGCTTCTCTTTCATGCTATCACACCAGTTTTGAGAAAACTTTGATTCATTTATCTGTAAGTACACATGCCCAATTTAGAATTCTTCAGACTTTTTCTAAAGCTTCACCTTAATGATAAATAACAGCTTTAGGAGAGCTGAGTGCAGATTTGTTTTGAATTAACTGCAGCAAGCTTTCATGTACATAATAAAGTATTCACATACCTAGGGGAGGAAAATTCGCAGTGAATGTTTCAGTTAACTACCAAGCTTGTTTGCTCTTGTTTTAAATAATTATCGTAGAAGGATAGAAAAATGTCAAAAGTATTGTATGTTTCCATGAAACTCTAGTAGCAGCATAACATTTTTCTGAAGTCTCAAATACTTTCAACTTGACAAGTACACTCTTAAGATCTTTAGAGGGCATTTTTGTCACAGTATCATCATTCTGAGAATAAGCAGGAAGACTTTTTTGTTCAAATGGTGCTACTACAAGAACTGGAGGGGGAAAAAAAAACAAACAAAAAACTATTTTTATAAAGGTTATATTTACTGTAGTACAGAATAAACAAGCAGAGATACTTCCTGGACCCTTATTTTGTCAGGAGTTGTATCAAAGACAACTATTCCATTGAAGGTAAAGTTTACATAGGTTTTTTATAACAGAGGTCTCATCAAACCCCAAATCTACATTAAATATATAAACCTATTATAATAGTAGAACAGGAAAGGGCAATCCTGTGGTGGAAAAAAAAGTAATTTCCATCTGAGACACATACTTCTAAAACCTATTTTAAAATTGAGTCTTTATATTCCAAAAATTACCAAATGTACTAGTATGTTCTTCTACAATGAAATCTGCCTAGGAAGATTCATCTATCAAAGACCACATGAAAACAGAAAATGAAGCAATGATGGAGGTTTAGCTGCTTATGAAAGTTTATGATGTAAAGCCTGGGCACTGGCTTAGTTTTATTAAAATGACTGATACAAAAAAGACACTTGCAGAGAGTCATGACCTCTCTCCAAATTAACAGAGAAGAATGAACAAGTAAAGATGGCAACAAATACAATTCCACAAACCAAGTTAGGACGGTTTTGCTAACTGAATATGTCCATGACAAATGTGTGACTGTAACTCAACATTTTAGTCATTCCTTTTTTTTTTCGTCCCCCCCCCTTTTTTTTTTTTTAAATCTCTTGACTGGCTAACTATGTATTTCCTTTATTCACAGGGCATTACTTCTCTGGACTTACTAATACATCAGTGAAAGCCCATATACACATATATGCTACAAATCAATACGGTCATTTAATAAACTGTTGTTTCTCCATATCCCACAGCTCACCTTCTTTTATCACTGTGTACACCCTTTAAAACAGTAACTTGATCTTCCTATGCATTTATTCTGCTCCTTGGAAAGCAAGTCCCACAGACTAATGCTGCCAGACATTATCACAGTATATATGACTTTTAACAATATTTATAATTTATCAACCTTCAGTTCCCCTTTGTTTTATCACTTTGTAGCAGCACAAAGAAACAAACAGATATTTGAGCCCCTTACTGAAGACCTCAAAGCTTTTTCATGATGTTCCCACGTTACTTGCTTTTAACATAATAAAGCTACAACACTGAACTACAAAGGCGTCAGAGACACAAAATTCCTCCTGCTATTTAAGTGAAAATAAGACGAGTTGTCACAGAGATAGAGAGTTGGTGTTCATTAAGTGTAACCATCACAACTTATTCTTACTGATTATCAAGGGCTTATGTACAAAAAAGAACATTATAGTGTTAATTTTAGAAGTAGGTACTTCTTAAGTTAGTAGATGGTATTTCATTAACCAACCTACAGAATAAATTGCTTGCACCAAGTCAAAAGCACTGTTCATAGTTTAAATTCCTGAAACACAGTACTTTACTGGAAGACTGGTCCAGTACATTTAAACATTAGACAATTTCCAAGTTCTTTAGACTACTTAAAAGTACAACATATGTTTGAGAAAAGGGAACAATTCTTTTGCTATCATCACTAGTGTGGAGTGAGCTGCCAGTAATTTTAGCTTCACATGCACTTGATGGGGAAAAAAGACAAAACAGTATTTTTAGCATTTATAAAAATATGCACACTAATCATTTGTCAACTGAGTGCATGTCTACTGAACACTTTTATATTGATAACACTGGGTACAGAATTTGCTTTAATTTATATTTCACTGAATATTCAAAAAAAAATCGTATATATTCCCTTTATGTTTTCAACA